>CM031242.1:255326327-255989567 GCA_018340775.1 Taxus wallichiana var. yunnanensis | reverse complement strand
GATTATTAAAAATAATTTTCAACAACCCTTCCAAACCCTAATCCAACACTCCTAAGTTCTTGTCAATATCAGATTCAAATAATCCTTGAAGAACTTCCTTAACTTAAGATTGCCTTCAATGTTCATTAATTTTTGGCTTAACAAACAACTACCCAATAACAGGATAGCAACACTTTAAGTTCCATTTAATGTGGCTTAACCATTTAAGGAAGTGTAACAACCACCTAGGTTGTAACTTAATAGACTTATTAAAATGAAGTCTAAAAATTAGAATTCATATCTTCCTTTTTGTTTATAACTTTATGAGAGAGGAAGAGTCTTCCTCTTCATGGTTAAGTTCTAGGGTTTAACACACCCCTTATGTCCTTTAAAATTCTATAGTCTTCATTGTATGTTCATTTCACATCACCTTACTATATTGAATTGTTTAGATAAGAACATTAAATTCTACAACTTATTTAGTTGCATCCCTTTTAGGGAAATTACTCTAATCCCCTTTTATATTACTTATCCAAGAATACACATTTAATCATATAAATAATAAGAAGAATATCAACCAGATAAGATTCCATCTTTTTACAAAAGTACAAGATAATTTACACAACCAATACAAGTAAATCCTCATCTTTCAATTCATTTTCAAAACTTATACATTTACAAGACTTATGCATTTTAGGCATACTGCATAACAACAACCTTCCTTCTAAAAAGAATATAACTTTTCTTTTCAATACAACTCAAGAACAAATCATAATTCTTCACAAAGAATCAGACTTAAATCAGCCAATGCATCATAAAAGTTTGTGCCTTCTTTTATCACTTACGAAGTCCATCTACAAAAATTGCTAGCACGGGTCAGTTCAAAGAACTGAGCATGATAAGCACTAATCCTTAAAACAAAGTTCATTCCACTATTTGTTTCAATAAAACAACCCTGCTTTAATGAACAATTAGTATATCATAAAATAAGCATAAGTAATAACAATAAGAAAAGAAGAGCATTAATAAATCTGAATTTACTCCTAAAAGAGGAGAGCAGAATATAATCTATATTATATGTCTTACAAAAAAATTTTAAGTGTAATTGATCCCATCAATTACCTTTAATTAACAACAGATCACACATCTCATTGTTTCCCCAAATCTATCAAAATAGAATACAACACTTATCTTTACTATGAAACAAAAGAAGTGTTTTCAGCATGGTTCTCATTAAGATGAAACATCTAACTTCCAAGAAAAGTAGAAGAGAAACCATTTCATTATACCAAATCACATAATGTCGCTAAGTAGAAACAAGTTCACATCATGACCTAATCTGTTTCTACTTAAGATTCCTACTTTAAATTCAAACATTTAAGATATTCATTAGAATAGAATCATATACAAAATCCCAGAAGGAAGATGGATCAACAAGCAATCAAGAAGTTTGCATTTTCTTTTCACAAGACAGTCATCATTCTCCTTCTATTTCATTTCAGTCAAATGATAAGTATAAGAAGGTTAATCAAGTAACAATTGTCTTTTCCCAAAATAATAATTAACAGAAGGTTCCAAGCAAATGATCTTATCCCAACTGAATTAGAAAAGGAGTCCTAATAGAATATATTTCTACCCTGCAATCATTTCTTTCCAACTTAATTAATAATTTCCCTTTTTCGTACAACCAGTTCAAGTTCATACAAGATTCCCAAGAAAGGGAACAAGAACAACTTCAAGGAAAGAAGAACTTAATGCAACCTACCTTTCAAAATCTTCCCATAATAATGCAAGAGTTCCATTTTTACATTGGTACATTATAACCATGAAGTTCTTACACAACCTACAGTTATAAAAGAATCACAATTAATCTTTTAAAGACTCAACATTCTTTCCTTGGACCAAACAAGAAGTGTTAAAACCGAATAGGTACAAGCACTCAGAATTTCTCAAGAGTTTGGTCTAGACAGGACTACCTTGCCATCTATTTCAATATATTACGACAAGAGTAAATAGATTGGATTCCCAAAAATAACAATAAACCAACAAGATAATTCCAGTAAAGTTATGGAAGAGTTTACCAAATAACCCACTAAACTCGTACTTCTAGTTTTCTTCTTGCATGTGCAATTGTCAATAAAATAGAAAACTTAGTTTGTATGCCAAGACCAAATCGACATAATCAAAAATACGTTCTGCACAAGGTTCAATCAAAAGTTCTCACAAAGATTCAAGAGCACCCAAGAGAATATGCTTAGGTTTAGGGCAACAACAACATGTCCCCTTTTAGTTTACTTTATAAAAAGACTTCTGAGTTCGTATTCCATTCAACCAAATAGTAAACCTAGTTTGTATGCCATTACCAAATCGAATACATCAAAATACATTCAGCAACAGACTCTTAAAGAATAAATCAGAACACAATGTTGAATCATAAGTTCTCACCAAGGTTCATGAGCATCAAAGTGATAATGCTCAAGCTCAGGATGACAACTTGATCCTATTTTAGTTTACATCATCAACTAAGAAAACACAGACCCAACAACTGGTTTAGATTACCATTCCAATACTATGTAACAATTTGTTGTATAGTTTTGCATCGCAATAACCCAACATGAGTTTGATTAAACATCAGTGCCTTATACTAGGCAATTTATAATGACAATATTTATAACAATTCAGAATAACATGGCTCTTATTACTAGTTTGCAACTTATCAAGCCCTTATTCCAAATCCATGAAATGCAAGTTCATTTTTTAAGAGTTCAACTTCTCACACAAAAAAAAATATGAGTGTCATGTATAACATACACTTCCTAACAGTCCTCATTATTCAAGATACAAAATGCCAACATCAGGCTATATGCGGTTTTTAACAACAAACCATAATATCACCCAATAATTAAAACTCAAGTACCAAGTTATTCATCGTCTTCAAACAACAGTCCACATTATCACAAGATAATAAAAAATGGTACCATATTATCACAAGATAATAAAACACAGGTACCCAACTATAAGCGGATTCAACAACTGTCAAGTTTTCACAAGATAAAATTCAAGAACCAAGCCATACATGACTTTAGCCACAGTCCCCTTTTTATCCAAGAAATAAATATAAGCACCAAGGTACTGTGCATCATCAATAGTTTTCAAAAACCATACAAGTTTCAACCAAAAACCTAAGCTCGAAACAAGCTCCATAAAAAAGCACGAGCTCATTACCAGCTCAAGAACACAAATCACGAACTCCACAAAAAAAATAGGCAGAACACAAGGTTCTCCTAAGAACTCAACAAGAATACATTGGCACGAAAGTCAACAAAAATGGAACCATCGGTTACCAAATCCAAATAAGCCAAGTAGAGTTACAGAGTTCTTTTTTGCATGCATTCTACATGTGCTTTAACAAACACAACATATATTTCAAACCAGACCACTTTTTCCATGGATTCGAAACCAAGAGTACAATATTTAATAAACCTAACAAACAAATAACCAGATAGAACATGCAATGTACAAATCTCAATAGAGTAGAGTTGTTTTATGAAAACACTTAGAAGAAAGCAAGATATTTTAACAGTTAGAGCCTATCATGCCTGATAGTGTTTCTGTCAAATTGAAGAAGACCTCCAGCCAAGCTCACTACTTCACCTCTTCTCCACGAAAGATCAAACAACCAAATTCCTTTTCCAGAATTCCTCTTATACATTCCATGAAATGAAAATAGATCCAAAACTTCAAAAATAGCCATGAAGTGTAGTTCAATCTGCTGGTTCAAAAACCCAAGAACATGCAGAGCAAAGATCACAAAACATGCAAAGTGAAACAACCCAAGAAAAATATGCTTGCATTCCTTCCAAGGCGGTTTGAGCTCAAAAACCAAAAAAAATAAATTCCATTAACTCCCATTTCCCCGCCTATCCTTCCTTGCCACCGCCTTCCAATTCTGGTGAATGCCAAGTCCAAAATAACATGCATTTTTAACTTTAGTGATACTGCCACCTAAGCCTCCGCTAAGCCAACTAGCCCCTACCAAAGCTGGTAGTACCGCATACATTTAATAACCTTATCAACATCATAAATTCCTTAGGAACCATCACCCAAATACATGTGACCACTTAAGTTCCCCTTCATGCCCAATAGTTAGGGTAGATTACATTACATAGGTTAGATCTTAGGTAGATTAAAATTTATACCTTAGGATATAACACTAACAACTAACCCCCACCATAGGTCTTTAGCAAATAGATTTAGGTAGTTTCCACATAGGTAAATAATTCAAAATACAATAGTTTTAGGCATTAGGTTAGATCACAATATAACCTTGTAGTATTAGGATCTAGGTTAATTTTAATACCTAGTAACCTTTCCAATTCCATTAGCACCAAGCTTAGGTTAGGTTGTAAATCAACCAAATAGTAGAATTAGAAGCTTTTAGGTTAGAATCAGAATTCTATCAAATGACATAGCTTAGGTAGGAAATATTTTTACCTAGCTTAGGATCCCGTAGGTTAGTCCTTTAAAGGATCCTAGATCTCTCCCATGCCGTGAACAAGATGCAATTCCATTTACGTCAGCAATGACCTGCCATGGTCGATCTCTAAAGACCCAAGAAAAACATACCACTGAATGGAACACATTAACACAAAAATAAAAGAACTTGTATCTACAAAGTTTAGTCCATATGTCTCTTAATTCATGGAATGTAAATTTACCATTCGTTCAATTTGAACAAATTTAAAACATTCCTTGGATCACTGAAATTGATCCAAGGATGAGTCAGATAAATAGATAAGTTTACAACTCATAAACAGATTGCAACTTACCTATAAGAAGTGAAAAATGGATTCAAGAAAGCCATTCAGTTAGTCAAAGGATCTTAAGAGCAGAAAAGACTTATCCACATCAAGCATGATTTCCCATAATCAAAAGAACATATCCTTATAAGGAAAATCACATGTCAACACTTGAAATGCAAAGGAGGAAAATAACATCTATCGAGGGTGTTACATGCTTCCCTCCTAAAAAGAATCATCGTCCCGATGATTATTTTTTAAAAAAAAATTATATCAAGGACAATCAATTCATTCACATCTCTTATCCTAATTCAAATATATCCAAAACCTTTTAGTTCTGAAATCAACACTAAATAATTGTTTATTCAAATCAAATAAATATCTTTCCAAAAGATGGAACACCACTACCTGACTCTAAAACTAAAATTGGTTTGAGGTCTCCAAATTGTGCTACATTTACCTCCCTCTTTCTCTTGTACATACTTCATTTCTCTATTGTTGTATATCTCTTTTGATAAAGAGCTAGGGCCTCCTACCTTGCTTCCTCTCACTCTTAGCGAGTGGTTTCTTTGTCAAAGCTTGCTATGTCACACTCTACATGTACTTGGGATAGCTCTGTTGTATCCCCTCCATCATATCCCTCACACCTCTAGGAGATGCCCCCTCCTCTATGGGAACCTCCTCCTCCTCATCGTTGAACTCTTCTCCCTTAGCTTTCATCTAACCTGACCAAGTAGTGGTCATATAATCTATAAATCTAGCCCCAAATCATATATCGTTATCATCCCATGGTGCCCTTGCCTCCTCTAATGGGTCCACCATATCAGGGCTCAAAAATTCCCTATATGTCTTATCAAGCCTATATAATTTTCTCTCAAGGGACCATCTGCACAAAACCAAAATGTTGATAGACTCTGTTAAACTGAAATGCCTCAATCATCATCTTCCATCGATGACACTTTACCGACCTAGTGCATCGCATCCCCATCAACTCAAAATCTACTCTAGGAAATGAAGGAAAGTTTCACTATTAACGCTACCTCACCTGCTCTATCTCAAGCTCTGCAAATATATACGCATAAAAATTAGCATCCTTTTCACCTCTGTCACCATGATTCCTGGTGGCTCACCATCTCAATTACCCAACTGATAACTCATTGTTTTCGCCAGTAACCTATGGTGGCCCTAGTGGCCTTATCACTTGTTATGTATTGTAGGAAAAATAATGGAGAAGGAATCCTATATCCATGCCTTTCCTCCTAATCTCTAATTATATGAATATCTCATGATATACATGTGCTAATAATGTTGTGCCAAATGAAAATATAGTCTTGTGATTAACAATATATATGTCCACTCCTTCCAATGTCCATGGATATCTAGCACCCCATAAATTTAGAAGTGTGTAACTGGATATGGCCATCATCACCAAACAAATCAACATGCTCCTAGCCACAACCCTCTCATATCGGGTCTCAATGTGAAAATCCCTATATGAAAAACTGATATGTGGGGCATCGACTCCAAATAGATGTGTCAAAACCCCTAATATTTTGTCAATTGTGATGGGAACTATATTCTCACCCTAAATTGAAATCCTAAGGATGTAGTATAAATACTCCAACGTGATAGTAATATCACCCATCCTAAAATAGAATGTTACTATCCACACATCCCACCAATCCACCAAAGTGATCATAAGGCCCACATCTCTTAGAATCCACTGGTAGTGATGGAAACTACCCCCAATCCAACCACCGCTAAGTGATCCCACTCAACATCTATCACATCCCCCCTCATCCAAACAAATAATATAAGTACTCTATGTCACAAGTAAAAGGTATCTTGGGCATGTTAAATCAATCAAACATACAAATATTAGGTCCCTCATCATCAAAATTCAAAATCAATCAAACTCATCTTATCTAGCCCAAATCAATAAAACATACAAATATTAGGTCCCTCATCATCAAAATTCCAAATCAATCAAACTCATCTTATCTAGCCTAGGTTGACACTTGACCTAGGTTATTTCGATGTCTCCAAGGTCGATTCGATGCCATTATAGGCTTATTCGATGGAGATTATACCCAACCATCAGAGATCACCCCCTCTGCCGACCCTAAAATTTAAAAAAAAATGTAAAAAATTAAAGAAAATACAAAAATGCTTTAAAACAAGCTAGGGTTTAGGTAGTTACCATCCTTAAGGTCCTCGAGTGCTTCCTTTATGCTCCTATGGATTCCATCTCATTCTCAATATCACTCTCTCTTTATATCTCAAAGCTCTCAATCATCACTTCACACCATGTAGATGATCCTATTCGGATGACTAAGGGGATTATATACCTTAGCAACCCCATTTTTTGCTAACCCCCTTGGGTCACTGGTGGCTGAAACTAATCATCGTTGACATGACCCTGCATTTCTCATCAATGTCCTTTTCTCTTCTTGATAAATCCTTCCTTTAAAATTGATCTTTTCTTCCAATTTTTTCCGTAAGTTGTTTTCATTATGCATCCTTATTGTACCCAACTTGGGATTCATTATCTATCGCATCTTTATTTATTTATGATCATATTTCCTTTGTGGCCATCACTTGTTCCTCTTGGGACACCATTATTTTACCTCCTTTTCATCTAACCCTGGGTGCATCTTTTCTATTCCTCCTATCGATAGGATATCTCATTCACTTTTTCCCACCCCTTTCCTTTTGTCGTAACCCTTATCTCAACCATTTTAACATATCTTTACGCATTCTTGATGGCTTCCTTTGGCCAATCAATCTAATGGATTATACATCCATTTGAGTAGATTCCCCTTGGTTTCCCTCTATATTGCAATAGTTTTTTCTAACTCACAAACCCGTAGAACATTGTCATCATCTTCCTCAAGACCGTACTTTTTTCCCTACCTAAGTGACTGAAATCATCACCATATTTTTCTTTTTCTTTTTAATTTTTGTTCAATCCTTGTTAGGGATATCTTATCCCCTCGTATTCTTTTATCATCCTTTCCATCCTTTTATCATCTATCTCTTTCAAACTTGTGATCGACTTCTTTTGTGTCGTCAAACCCTAGTTTGAGGGGGAACACCCAATTAATTATCTTTTCCATCCTTCATATTTTTATCTCGTGGCATGCCCAATGCAAGCCACTAATCAAAAAGAGGTAAATATAGACACAAATATTTGTTATCACCACCCTTCACCCCACATTCACTCTCTTTTCATCATAGTCACCTATTCAAATCTTATCTTCCCTCCTAAATTCAATTCATCCCATTAATCACCATTTTCCACCATCTTATTATTTCATCCCATTTATGCTAATTATTATTAATTAGCTCCGATCCTCATCCATTTATTTTATTCACCCTTAATCATCCGTAATCCTCATTTAATTTTTTTATCCTCCCTAAATCCTAAGTTTTATTCTTTCCAGGCCATCATTTAATGATTTTACCCACCCATGCCTAAATTACTCATTTAACCATCCACCTACCCATTTATCTTCCCTATGTAACCGTAGCTCATCCCTATCCATCTAAACCCTAATCCTGATTTGTATGGGCACCTTATCTTGAGCTAATCATCTTCCCACAGTCTAAATGGAAGTCTCTTCATTCGGTGGTGACCTATCCTGGTTATTGTCAACCCTATAAATCCACCTTTACTCCTCCTTATTCAAGGATGCAATTTTGATATTTTCTGAGCTCTTGTGATATTGTAACCTCTTTGGTAGCTACCAAGCCATTTAGAAGAAATCTTGGAGATCTTATGTTCATTTTAGGATCTTTGGACTCCTTTTTTCATTACATGCTTAGATCCATCATCATCATATTTTTACAGCCATCTTCATTGTCTTTTCAGGTTATGTAATCATCCATGTGTCTCATTCTTGCATCCAATCACCTCCCTCTTCATATGTAGGATGTAATTTTTCCCATTTCATCTGTTCTAGTCTAAATTAGCCCTGGTCACCACCTGACCTAGCCTAGTTCCTATCGACCCATCTCTCTATTTCTATTTTCCTATCACTTTCCCCATCACTGTTTGATCACGTTATTTAGCTTTCAGATCCATTCATTCTATCCCATCTACCATCTAAGATCCATTCTACCAGCCCTAATTCACTACCAATATAACATAGTCACTGTCAAACCAATATATTTTTGTATCGTTTACCATCTATTTTCTTAATTTTATTGCATCCTTTCTGTTTCCTCTTGTTTTAGACCTTTTTGTGGTTTTTTGTTCATCATTCCAAGTACTACACCAGCCCTAGATTGCCTGCCACCATAACCTACAGATCTGCATCTTATATCATTTTTTTGGGTTCACCTATTCCTAGTAACCATTGAATTTCCCTCTTTTGTATTGAGTCACCATCGATTCCCTCCATGTTTGACTTATTTTGTCATATTTAGATCAAATATGTTTTTATTTTTTGTACATATTTGTATTTCAATTTCTATCTTATCTTAGATTCTACATTTTATCAAATATCGCTATATCCAATTTTTCAATATCTAATTCTTATCTTATCTTATTTAGAAGAGGGTTGACATCCATCCTAGGAATCTAACACTTCTTAGGACCGATTATATCGGGAAACCCTCCATATATCTACTAATCCATTTTATTTTCTTAGTCCTCTATGTTGTGTGGGTAACTTAGCTCATAGTAAGGATGAGTTCATATTACACCCGTATCCATCCATATCATCCTAAGGTACCATAAACCCTTCATATTTGGAGTTACTTATTTCCTTTATTACTAGTTCACTAATCTGAACAGGAACAAAGAAACTTGGTCAACAATAATAGTATTGACTAAATTTAGGTGGGATAGAAATGATATCATCAATATCCATACAATCATTTTATGTGGTTGAGGAGGATGGTTTGGGTTCTATGATATATTTGGATTTGGTATATGTGGAGGATTCAGAAAATGGTTTCTTATAACCTAAACTGTAATTTTCATGTGGTTTGAGGGAATGTTTGATGCTTGAATCCTAGACTCCCTATTCATAACATCCAAATCCAAATCCTTTCAGGTGCAGTGATGGAGGTACATTTGTACAATGACTTTATTATATAAGAATTTTAAATCCGTTATGAACGGGTTGGTATGACGTTGATAAGTAGGATGTGTAGAGGGGTACTTGATCCCTCCATAGAAAATATTTGTTTTTAGGTTTTGTTGGGTGTAAAATATGATATCATTGATGTTGGGTTTGTACATGGGCTGTTTATCGGGCCTTTCATCTATCTTTGGCATGGGAAGTGAATTGAGCATATGGAGATGATACTCCCCAAAAAAGATGTTTCATAAATTTATGAAAGGAAGTGTCATCTATTATTTTTGATGAGGGAATGGATGTAATAGTAGAGGATTCATCAAATGATATCAATTTTTATCTAGGAATAAGTAGGTTGTCATGGTGGTATGTCATGTGACAGGATTTTAAGGGGTTTGGATCTGCTAGAAATGTCAAGGTTTAACCTTTATTTTTATATTGGATACATCTGTGGAGTGTTGATGGGATATAGTTCATAGCACATATCCAGGGTCAGCCTAGAAGCATATTATATTGGAACTCTCCTTCTACTAGATAGAAGAGTTCATGGAGAATTTAATGCCAAATTTGAGTGGTAAAATGACTATATTCAATGTGAGAGAGATGGTGTCGTTGAAATCTCATAGAGCACAACTGGTGTTTGTACAATGATGGTGTTAGGTAGTTAAATTTGATTGATAGAATGTGACAATATGATATTAATATTGGCATTGTTATTGATCATAACCCTCTTGACAAGGATGTCCTTGATTTGGATTTAATGAAGAATTTGAGGTTGTGGTCCTCTGGTTATAGTGATGGTATTTTGAACTATCAAAGGATATATCAAGTAGATGTTTTGAGTGTGCCTACTAGATTTATGAAAGGCTAAGGATCATCTGAGGGCACTGATATGGACTAGATTTCTATAATCATGGCTTGTTTATGTGAAGATGAGGTTTTTACTAGCTCTTAAAAGTAGCTCTTGACTAGAGCTTGGTGAAGTACTCTAAAAGTACATTTTGAATTGCGGTGGTAGCTTGTGTGTGAGGGGTGGAAATGATGGCATGCTAGAGTACATGACTTAGGAGAAAGTGGAATGGTGACTTTAGATTGTTTTCGATTGTTAGTGTCAATTTTTTGGGTACATGCTCTAGTGATAATACATATTGCATTGATTTGATTAGGAGGATATTTTTAGAAGAATCCTCACTTTCATTGGTCATAGATTTGGATGATAATTTAGATATAGTGGTCGTGGATTTCTTGTGGGATGATTTTGATATTTTTTAGATTCGATGGGAGAATACCCTTATTTGAAAGGTTTTTGATATGATCATGGAGAGATTTAAAATCTTCTATATGATATCATGTTGTGCGATGATAATCAAAAAAGGCCTCAAATTTATACATAGAAAGATTCCAACCTCAAGAGACAAATGTTTTAAAAGGTTATAATGTTATGATAGATTTTTGTAGAAGGCATTTAATAAACAATGTACAATGTCCTTTTGAGGAAGATGTCAAAGGAAGTGACAATTTTGTCAATTTGACATGTGTTAAAAGAACTACCTTTAATATAGTTTCTTTGGGTATGTGCTGAGGGATGGTTTTTATTGTGTCATACTGATGGGTAATTGTGATGAGGGATGAGGCTTTAGGATGGAAGGAAAGTTTTTGGGTTTTGTGTTGATGACGTCTCATAGTCATGGGTTATTATGGTTACTTTTTTAGATGAAGGGGTACATGGTTGTGTGATAAAATTCTGAAGGTTACGTGTGTGATGCTAGGAAATGTGGTTATTGTATGAGATTTTCACAACTTGTAAGATAAGATACTTTTGTAAATCCTATGAAAAAATTATAGATGGTTTAGATGAGGATGAAACAAATGTGGATAAAGGTTATTTATTTTTAATGTTGGAATTTGAAGATGTTGTTGGTTTGGTATTTTTTGTGTAGTATTTTGTTTGACCAAATGGCCCAAGGCACGCTAACACATCCCTCACCTAGAATTGAGCATTCACCCAAAGCACGCAATGGTACCAAGTCCCTCTTTTATGGAAGATTTTTCAAGGAGTTAACATGATAAACACACACATATATATTCCAGATCCATAAGAACAATGCATCAATAAACCATAAATATATCTTGATCATAACCCTATGCAAGAATAACTTATACAATAATAAATATTAGATTTACCATACAAGAACCATTCAAAAATATTTCAACAACCAATATCCATCCAAAAATATCCATTGTATTAATTGATGTAAAACATAGACGTTGAATACATACATAAGAGTATCATTATATGTCATGCGCACCCATAAACCAATAGCATAACACTAGAAGAACGTGGATCTCTAAACCATGTAAATCAATAAATATTTATAGGTAGTGGGTACTTGACCTTCACTACTCATGCACACTCCAAAAATAGCCCACATGGTAGAAATATCCATGTGTGTGTTACAAGTCAACTACAAGAGCATTTAAGCTCACTAATAACATATTATCTTCTAATATGAACTATATATCTAATCTTATTAATAGCTGAAACTCTACATGTCATCTTATTTTCCTTCACATGATATCTATCTCAAAATAGACTTTTCTTGAACTACAAGTCCTCATGTTCTATTCTTATCTCTAAAACCTTTCTTGACCACTACTCCAACTATTCATTCTCTAGTTCTACTAAAATGTGGCTAAGTCTTAAATATATTAGGCCCGCATACGATCCCTTAGGTGATTTTAAATCTACTTTTGTGCATTCCTTTGTGCCTAACTATTATGTGTCAAACCCCTTGGTACCTCTTATACTCAGTATATTTTAGGGTTCTAACATTAACCCACACTAGTTGGATCTCCACCCTCGACAATTCTTTGTTCACAAGGTACAAAACTCCAAAAAGAAGAATACAAGTTCAAAATGGAAAAATTGCAAAATGAGTCGCATAGCAGGAAAAGCTAGGGTACTTAGAAGACCTTAGTAAACTTTGTATCAACTTCACTCACCAATTTCTTCCATTCTTCTAATTCCTTCAAATCCTTTCTCAACAAAACCTCCACAATCCCTGACACTTGGTCATGAGTAATTTCCTCAACCATGCATTTTAACTCTTTGATTACCACCTCTATTTCTATGCAAGCATCATCCATACTGTCCATATGTTCCAGTATAGAATTCTGGAACTCACCAATTCTCTTCTCAAGCTTTATGTGCTTTGCCTTAACCTTTTCCTTTTGTGTTGTGGTATCCAATATCAACTGAGTGAGCTCAATTTTTTGGCTATGGTCCTCTCCTATATTGTCTTCAAAGTGGCTTCCTCATCCACTAACCTAGGATTGACATACGGTTCACACTTTCTACACCTGTTGAATCCAATATATGCTTCTGTATTTGCTTGCTTGAGCTGGGTGAGAAATTCCTCCAACTCAGTGATATGGATTCCAATGTAATTTTATTATTATTATTCTCTTCTATAATATCATCCTCTTTAGGCCCTATACGTTTCATGTTAACCAAGAGCATACCCACTAGATCTTCTAGTTATTCCATCTCATCCCCAAACTCCATCCTAGACTAACCAAATAAAGAAGCAAATTGTCCCAGTATTTTCTTTACAAGTGTGTTGGCTCTATTGTATGCCTTCTTAGTTCAGCCTTGATCACCCCGCAAGCCCTTGCATAGTCAATATATTTCTTGTGCCTTCTCCTTCTTAACAGCCACAAGGGTGCATACCATGGTGCTTGAATCCAAATTAATTTTTACCAATTTTGAGGCCATATTATTTAAGGTGTTACATGCCTACTCATCGGTTAATTGATTAGGGTCTATGACCTTATACTTCTATCTAGGATTTTTTTTTGCAATATCATCATTTTGATCACATGCTCACTAAATTAAAATTCCATCTCCTCTGAATGTGAATGAAGATTCCAACTCAACATATTATTTTTCCTAAAACTCCTCCCTCTAGGTCCAATAGCTCCCAATCATCTAATTTATCCATAGGCAAGGTACTCTAGAAGCGCACTCACAACACTTTCATTAGGTCATATACAAAATCCATATGCGGTGACCGTGGGGTCCACCATTTCCTCTGTGCCTTAATATTTGATCGTTACTTATTTGGGGTAGGGGTATTATTACCTATCCCTAACCCTTTATCCTCCTTGATAACAAAGGTATCACCTTTTTCTTTCTCTTCTTGTTTCTCTATTACTTGGCTCTTATCTTATTTTCTAGTCATGGGCACTTTATTCTTCTTTCTCACTTCATCCTCTGCCTTCTCTTGTTCTTAAAATTCTTGTTCCTATTCCTTATGCAAGGAAGTTCCTACCTTCTCAAGATCTTATTATTCTTCTATTGTCTCTATCTCTGAACTATAAATAACTTGTGCCTTAAAATGCTTATCATTTTATTACCTTTCTCTACCCTATTCCTCGGTCCCGCACCTCCACTATTGCTTTTCGTGAGTATAGAACTTCCTTTTGCAAGAAGTGTAAAGATTTATCTCTTCTTTAAAACCTCTTTCTTCCTCTTGCACCTCTTCTTCATGCACCTACTGGATAGGTAAAACTTGTGTTCCCCTAGGCTGAGGAAAGGTAAAGTCTTTAACCTACACTTTGACTCCTCCTTTAGTATTTAGCCACAACTACACAAATAATGTGCTAATGAACCCTTTGATGGTAACAACTACCTATGGGTGTAAATCAATCTTGTCTAGCTCCAAGGCTTCTAATTAAGTGGTCGTGGAATCATACCTATATGTTGTGCACAATGTGTGCATATCTTAATCAACCTTTTCCACCTCATAAGTTAAATTTTGTGCGTCATCAAGCCTATTAATGGAGAACTTAAGGTACTTTTTTGAGAATACAAACAAACATTTACAACAAGGACTCATCTCATCCTTAACCATTGTGAAATGAGCTAAGCTAAAATGATGCATCACTGCAAACTTTACCTATTCCCAAATGAATTTCGGTAACTCACACAGAATACACTACTTGTTCTCAAAAGATTCACGCAATATGTAGTACCATTTTAAAATTCATTCCTTATAAGTGTTTGATATACTGTCATCATAAGTAAACCCTATAAACTACACTGCAGGTGATGGATATACTGGTGGATAAACCCATATATTTCCATCAGACCATTTGGGACACATATTTCCAAAAATAATATCAATTGAATGATGGAACCCCATGTAATCATTGCCCCTTTCTCATTCTGCAGTCGTTGCCTCCTCTATGATATTGTCTACAACATACTGAACAAAGTTTTAGTGTACCCTCTTTGAGATTCTATAGGCCACATACAATAACCTCTTGTTTATGTAATTCCATCACTATGAAGTGCCTAATTTAAAACTCATGGGTAAGGAAGTGAACCTAAGTGATGGATCATATAAATTCAAAATGGTTTATGCCCTACCTCCCTTCTCATAGCTTAATATCTTTGAAAGATCCTCAATATTAGTTGTGGCATGCAGATCTAGAGACATATCCTCCTCATTTTCCTTAACCCATTAACTTGTTTGATCAACTCGGCTATGAGACACACCCTTCTCTCCATGAAGTAGAATAAGTATTTGTTCACTCGAAACATCATCTACTGAAATAGATGTGTGGGTTTTCCAAAGAAGGAATCTCCCACAACTACTAGACACTAGTTTCTGCTAACTTTCTTTGTAATGGGTCGTCAACTCAAGGGTATCTAGCCTCATCTTCCCCTGTGATTACCTTTACCAAATATTCCCTCATTTTATTTTCATTTTCCTCTTTTTGGTGGTTAAAATCACTAATTTTACAATGAGTTAGCTTTGATATCCATAAATCTACCCATAAAACACCAAAAGGGTATTGTATTTTAATATATTTCTTCTAAGGGATCCTCCTCCATAACCTTGAGCCTCTTTGTTTATAACTTCCTGGGTGCCATTTTGATATAAATGCATACCCTAGGTGTTATGTATTCACAATTCCTTTACACCTTCTCTACCCAAGCCCTCAACTTCTAACCGCTTCAAATGCATGCAAGCCTTTATTTCTCCACTTTCAACTCTAACTCACCTTCTTACAAGGATCTATGCATAGCTGACAAGCACTTGTAATTTATAAGCACTCTGTGCCACTTCTAAGCTATGTGTCACTCTTCACTCTGATTGATAGAACTTTGATTTATTCAAAATAAAGGTATCCAAATGACTACCCTAGCCCCCTATTTATCCTTTTTCATGACCCTCCAATGGTAAAATTTGTACTTTTGACCCATGCTTTTAAGTTACTTTTTCCATAAATTTTCTTTTTTCTCTTTGACAACATTCATGAATTCACCTCATGTACTACATTAGTAACCTTCTGGTGCAAAAATACTACTTCTCTACATTATACCTTCTTCAAACACCTCTCTTCACTAAAATAAAAACCTCTGCATTATATCCCAAGTAGTTTACCATGCCGCTACCTAGCTCACATTACACTACATGATCACTTTACCTCGATGGTATTCAATCATTG
Organism: Taxus wallichiana var. yunnanensis; assembly: GCA_018340775.1. Taxonomy (NCBI): domain Eukaryota; kingdom Viridiplantae; phylum Streptophyta; class Pinopsida; order Cupressales; family Taxaceae; genus Taxus; species Taxus wallichiana. The sequence continues at coordinate 255,973,189 of CM031242.1, read as the reverse complement.
GCTTGGTCTCAACCTTCCTCAGAACACCTTATGCATAGTACTTATCCACTTCCACCCTAAAGTTCCCAAACAAGACTTTAACCAAGCCAATGTGTAATAAAGGGCACAAACCATTTTTATCTCTACAAATCAATCCACCCCACACTAAGGGTATGTGTGGTCCTCTATGTACATGAAATCACTATATAGTAATTAGCTTTTGGCATGCTAATGCATGCTTATTATACAAAACATTCATCTAAATTGAAAAATCATGGAAACAAGGTAAGGAAACACATATAAAGGAATGCAATAAAAGAAATCTAATGTAATGGAAATACTGCCATATTACAAAAACCAAGAAGACTTATTTATAGTAGGTATTTAGCCTACTCCCATTGAAATAACAAGGAAATTGTGTCCCATGCAGTTCCTATAACTAAGAAGCACTTGAATCTAGTATATAATTCATAACATACGGTTCCACCCAATGCACTTTGACCTTTCTAGGGTGGCGTGAGAGCATGGAGTCATACAAAAGAACCATCTATCTAACTGAAATCTTGTTATCTTTAATATGTCTATCATGTTATGCTTTCTATCATGCCTTTTCTGTCTTCTAAGTCCAACAAGAAATGGTGTGCCTTTCATCCAACTACATCATTTTATCAATGTGCTCTTCAAGTTCATGTTTATCATCCAGACCTCCTGCATGCATAATACATAAGGAGGGTAACATAGATTTGATAGGAAAAATAGTCTCTGCGTCAAGCACCAATTGAAAGTGTGTTGTCTTATTCATCTTTTGTAGGTTTTCTTGTATGCCCAAAGTACATTGGAGACTTTATCACCCCAATCTTAAATTCTAAAATCACACATCTTTGTCAATGTGTTTCCCAATATCTTGTTGAAAGCCTCAGTAGTTCCATTAGCCTATGGATAATAGGGTGTTGCTTTATGATTTTCCACCATAAATTATACTAACAAGATACTGATGGTCTCATTAAGGAAATGAGTACCCCTATCACTTATATCTAACTCAATAGGAATCCATACCTACTGATGATGTTCTCTCACAGGAACCTTTCTTCCATACAATCCTTTATAGGTGCCACTTCTACCCACCTTATAAGATAATCTAGACAAGTTATAATATAGTGTGATCTAGTCCTATGCACAGGTGGGGAAATAGGACCCATAAAGTCAATTGCCCATTTTTCAAAAGGTTTTGCACTAGAATGGGTCTTAAAGGAATTTCATCTCTATGCCCGGTTTTCCAAGGCATTGAAATTAATCACATGCCCTGATATATTCTTTACAATCCTTATAAAATGTTTCCCACCACAAACTAGCTAACAAAATCTTTTGCATGATGGCATCCCCAAAATATTATCGACTTGCAATCCCACCATGATATTCCTCCATAATAGCTTCCCACTCATGCTTAAGCACACACCGGCACAAAACTTCATCCCGACCTAGTTTGTATGAATATCCATAGATCAATATGTAAGGTGTGATGCATATGGAAAGTTGTTTCTTTTCTAAGCTCTCTATCCCTTCAGACACTACACCAGTACATAAAAATACATCAATGTCTTCTAAGTAAGAGGAAGTGTGGTTCAATATAAAAATTTATGCATCTGACATTGTGTCCTCAATGCTCTGTGTGTCCTTGCCCAAATTAATCCTTGATAAATGATCTAGTCTAGAATTTATCTTTCCTAGCTTATCCACCACTAAAGTCAATTTTTTTAAACAAAAAAATCCAATGGCATATGCGCCCCTTCAAAATGGGATTGTTCACCAAGTACTTGAATGCCATGTGATCTATAGAGAAAATAAAAGGGGTATCCAGTAAGTATTGTCTAAATTTATGCAACATGTAGATGATGGAAAAGGCCTCGCACTCTGTAGTTGTATAATTTTATTCAGTTAGGGTCATTTTCCTACATGTAAAACAAATAGGATGATCAACAACCCCATCTCTAGACTATGCTAAAATGGTTAATAAACTTCCTGTAATACCTTGTATGTCCCAAGAATTCAGGCACTTTACTTTGATTGGTATGCTCCTCCAAGCCCAAATGACAACAACCTTAACATGATCTACCAACAACCTTCCTTACATACAATTTGTCAAGAAATGTGCCAAAGGGCATAGAAAAAATACACTTATTGATGTTTAGAGAGATGGTCAACTATGAGCACTTCTCAAACATAAGTCTTAAATTATCACAATGATCTTTGACTAACCCATAAAATATCCAATCATCCAAGTAAACCTATAAAAACTTATGTATTAAGTCCTCAAAATATTGTACAACAATCCATGAAAAGACTACATGAACATTCTTTAATCCAAAAGGCATGACTATGTATACAAAACTTCCCCATTCAGTGGTGAAAGTTTTATTTTCTTGGTCTTCTTTTGCTATGCGCAATTAATGATATCCAAAAATTCTATTAGTGAAAGAGTAGATCTCTTGCCCTTCAACACCTTCCAAGATCTCCTCTGTAAATGGTGTGCAAAAGGGATCTATTACACGAGAAACATTTAACTCCGTATAATCCACACAAATTATTATCCTTCCATATTTATTTATACTAATCACCATAGGGATAACCCAATTTGACTCCTCAATGGGCTCAATGATATCAAATTTCAACATCTTATCAAATTCTTCCTTTACCTTGATGAATAGATTAGGAATCATCATGTAACGCCTCTTCCTTACCAGTCATGCACCTTCCTTTAACTTGATCCTCATCTCACCCAAAGAGTGATGTACCCCCTTTAACTCATGAAAGCATATAGTGAATAAGTCTGGAAGTTGCAAAATAGCTTAATTATCTTTGTAAGCTTGAAGTCATGCCAATAATAAACAATATTGGCTCATGATATGTGTGCACATTTTCATCCGCTTTGTCTAAGACCTTGCACATACCCACAATATGATCAACATCTAAATTCTCTGCTTCTTCATCATCAATCATATAAACTGGTTTACCTTTCTATTTCTCTAATATGGCATGCCCATGTTTTTCCTCATTTGTTTCCTATTCTTCAAAGCATGCCTCTAGATCTGACTCTCCTAGTAATTCCTTGATAATCTCTTCAACCTTTGCACTATCTTCCATAGTTAAGTGTTTCATAATCTAAAATTCCTCATTCACTGGAGGTTTAGTAGAAAAATAATAAAAGGTCTGAATCAAACCTAAAGTGAGATCTTTCCAATTCCATGTTTCCCTATTCAAATTTCCATGAGCATACCATGTGCACGCGTAGCCACAAAAATTGAATTAGAACTTATGCACCCACATTAAAGGTGGTAAGGCCTCTTTCCCCTCTATCCAAAGTCTCTCACAATTTTGAACATGGTGTGAAGTAGAATCCTTCCCATCGAATTCACATGTCTTGATAGGTGCATTGCTCCAAATAAATCTAGTAGAGAAAGTGATTCTCACTTCTCGCTACTCTAAAAGACTATCTCTATATACCATCCACTATTGCGTTGTTGTCCCACACAAGGTATAAATAAGCATATTCCTTCTTTCCACCTGGTCTATCCACTGGGCTTCCATAGCATGTTAAAATACTTTAGGATTTCCTTCCCCAATGTACCTTAGTACCTGGTTACTACCAAAGCACATAACATAGCGAGACATGATGACTTGATTAACTACACTTGTCATCTCACACGTAACCATTTCATAAGTCCCATGCTCCCAATTCTCACATGTTAAACTAGTTTTATCACTCATACAACATGCATCATCCCATTGAATGACTCCTTCCTTTATTGGTTCAAGCAATTCAAGATCTCTAATGGTGCACACATAAATTTTGTTTAATTTAACTTCACTCAAAGGTTCCACATAAGGTGAAGATTTTTTGTTTTTTAAAGGGATGATCACACTCTCTTCCTTGTTCTTGAAACTGATATATCCTTTGTTAAAGCGTAGATCAACATTATAAACATAATACCAAGGGTTCCCAAGTAATGTTGGAATTTTTTTGCTTCCATAAGCACTAAGACCTCAAATTCCTCAAGTAAGATTGGCCTCTTGTATAGTAATAGTAACATCCTTTAATACCCCAATGTTCATGAAATTTTTTGTTTCCATAAATAACACATTTGAATATGGTTATAATGGTGGCCTCCCATCGATTCCATACATTCCAAAGTGAGCATGTTTAATTTTGTGCTCGTGTCAATTAGTATATTACTCAAAGCATTCATCCATCAACAATAACATTCAAAGTGATATCCTTATCATAATCAATACTATGAGGAGGTAAGTTCACATGCAATATTTATCACTCATGATTAACTCCAGTGCATGGTATCTTATCCCTTAACTATTCCCCTAATAAAGGAATGATATTTTCTTGACACAACAACTTATAAAACTCCTTCAAGTCATCAACATAATTTTGCGGAAGATCAATTTTTTTAACATGGTCCAACTTCCATGACTTCTCCTTTAAGCATTGTATCTCACCCTGCAAGTTTCTAATAACCTCCATGGTTTCTTGATAAAATTCCTTCTGATGGGTAGGGTATGGATAATTTACATGCAATACCTCTTATTTTGTAATAATAGGATTCTTCTTTGGAACTTCCCTGGAACATGCCACCTCAATGCATGTAGTGACTAGTATACGAAACATCTTAGGATTAGCGCTACTTGTGGAATCCTTCGGTCTTTTACATCGCATTGTACTTTGACCATTCCTGCACCTTTATATTTTTTATGTTATTTTATCATATGCTCATACAAATCCGAGCATCCCTCAAACTTGTGACCCTTTTCGTACCATGAGAAAATAATGTTATGAGGGCATTCACACTTATAATGATCAGGGGACCCACGCGTATAACATATTCCATGGGGGAACTCACTTCTTCCACTGCCACAACCTTGGCCTTTGAATCCTCCATAAAAACCTCTACCTCTACCACCTCCATCAGAGTGCCCTTTGTTATGGTTATGGTTTTGATGCTCACCTTGTTCCTTAGAACTATTTTCAACATTGCTATTATGTACACCGGTTTTAATGGCATTATGAATTTGATCTATCAATCAGCAATTATATATATTGTGAGCGGTAGACTTACAAATTTTACAATATAATGAGATGTTCTTCCTTGTCACATGCTGCAACAAGGGGAACCTACTTGAATCATGATCCAAATGATATATTTCACAATATAACAACATGGTGTGCACCAATTTAGGAGGGAAATTGTCCTTGGTATGTCCTTCCACCTAGAAATCTATACACCAAATACCATTATGTAATCTATATTGTTTTTCCATAGATGCAATTTGAGCTTCTAAAAGGGGGCTAACTCCAGTGTGTCTATGCTCCCAACTACCTCGGTGCATAGAGTATCCTTGAACTCCCCATGCGTATCTATAAAATTCTTATGTGTGAAAGCCCTTCTCAATGATGTGATCTAACCTCCAACAAACCATTAAGTGTGTTGAATAATGTGGATATCGTAGGATAACTTCAATAAAAATGTTTTAAAGTGGGAATCATACTCCTTAATTCTCTCATCCATGCCTTGTTTGATGTCCTTGATGCACTTTGATAATCTTCTATTAAAACTCAATTATATGAAGATATGCTAAGAAAGCATCACACAATGCGGTATAGTCTACACAAGTCTGGTTCAGATCATATTTCCTATACCAACTATGTGTGTGCCCTTGTAAAGTAGTAGAAAACTGACTTTCCTTATGCTCAGGAGTTATAATCCCCTTAGCATGCCATATTATCTCACACATATGCATTTTCTCATATGCATCTTAAATTCCTTTATACTCTAGTAGGAAAAAGTACATCTTGAAATAGACTTTCTGGGGTTGGTGTAGACCGTGCCCACTAGACCCTTAACCTTTGTTATCTTCTATGTTCCCTCCTCCTCCAGAACCACTAGAACTACTATATCCCTAGCCACATGTCCCTCTTGATCCTCCCACTATAGTGGGAAATAGACCAGAGGATGTACTACCTTATATCCCAATAGTTGTGTTAATCTAAACTCCCACAATCTGTGATGTTGTATTACTTCAAGACATTATACCAACATTCGTGTGCCCACGTTCTGTATTGATGATGCGCTAGAAAATATACCTCTACCTAGACATCCAAATAGTACATATGATGATTTCACCGTCATAGATGAATGTGTTATTTGATTAAATCCTGAACTTAATAGAAAATGGAATCTATCGTCGCTACTCTACCACCCATGCTAGTTTTTTTATCAATGACTATCGTATAGACTAGGAAACCAAGTACAAGGGCTAGGTCATTAGCAGGGATCATATGCATGTCCACAGTACTCATATTTTCCACCAATGCACTCTTATCTCGAGGTAAAAGAGGGTTCTCTTCCATGTTTATGCAAATGTGGTATTTACAGATGTTCGGCTCCACATCCTCTACGTGAGTTACAAATCCTATATGATCCATCACTCTCCATAACTCCATTCATTCTACAACTTCACATTGCTTCTCTATATCCCTCTCATTATCCTTATTAAACTTAAGATGTCTTTATTCTCTTTATCATTCTATCGCTAGTTCTCTGTCATCATTCACTACACCTACTACTTCCCCTCGCGTGGCGGGGTTTGTCTAGCAATAGGATGGTGTTCAAAATCTAGGGTCACAATCAATATCTTAATCTCTAAAGAGATAACATGTAAATAATATCCTTTGGTTTTTATAGGAAGCTGGAACTCAAGTAATCTCTAGACATGAATAAGTAGAAACTTTGTACTCCAAAATGTAGCTATGTAAAACAACACTCCACCAATGATCTACAATATGTGTCCTTGTCAAATCAAAAGTATCATGTATATTATGGTAATCTTCACGGGTCCAAACAAGTGCTCTATACCTCCAATTTATCTTTGATATGTATGCTTTTAGCCATTGGTACAATTCTATAAGGAAAAATAGAAGAACCTCTCATAGAGCTCATGATACATATTCTTTTCAACCCATGTGCATGTATCAAATTCAGGTCCAGTGTTAAATATATGAGAAAAATATTCCTCTAAATTCTCTACCCAATCTTCAATATTGGCCAAAGTGAATTGATACATCTTCATCATGCATTATCCTTGAAATAAATTGAGAAGAGGTCCTAGTAACAGAACCAAAATGTAGTGTTTTATTTTATCAAACAACCTAAGATGCACTAGCACATCACTCACTGGAATTGAGTTCTCACCCGAATCATGTAAGGGTACTAGGTCCCTCTTTTATGGAATATTTCTCAAGGAGTTATCATGATAAGAAAACAAAGATATATTCCAGATCCAAAATAATAATGTAACAATAAACCATAAACAGATCTAGAGCATAACCATATGCAAGAATCAATATTAGGTTTACCATACAAGAATCAGTCAAAGATATGTCAAAAACCAATATCCAGAACAAAAATTCATTATATTAATTGTTGTAAAACAAAAAAGTTGAATACATATTAAAAAAGTATCATTATATGTCATGCACGCCAATAAAAATAATCATAAACACTAACAAAATGTGGATCCCTAAACCATGAAAATCAATACATATTTATAGGTAGTGGGGACTTGACATTCACTACTCATCCATTCTCCAAAAATAGCCCACATGTTATAAATAACCATGTGTGTGTTACACGTTAACTACAAGATCATGCAAGATCACTAATAATAGATTATCTTCTAATATGAACTATATATCTAATCTTATTAATAGTCAAAACTCTACATGTCATATTATTTTCCTTCACATGAGATCTATCTCAAAATAGAATTTTCTTGAACTGCAAGTCTTCATGTTCTATGCTTATCTCCAAAATATTTCTTGGCCACTATTCTAATTGTTCATCCTTTGGTTTTACCAAAATGCAGCTAAGTCTCAAATATATTAGGCTTGGGAGTGAGCCCTTGCATTATTTCTATTCTACTTTTGTGTGTGCCTTTGCACCTAATTGACATGTGTTAAACCTATTTGTGCCACTTATACTCAGAATATTTTAGTGGTCTAACATATTATTTCTACAATAGATCTACTAGTGGATGGCTCGGATGTGGAGTTTGTGATACGATTATCTAATTTCATAGGTGATTTATCTTTGACAATTTTTATAGTATGATGCATATGAATGTGATTGGTTTCTTTCTTACTGGTGGATGGAGAGACATTTGGAAGGATCGTTTAAAGACATCGAATTTTGATTTTGAGGTGCATTAGAATGATCTATTTGTAAATCACCTTTTTCAATTAGATCTTGAAGAAAATTTCATAATGAGTGACACCTTTCAATGTTGTGGCCTTTTACCGTATGGTATTTGCAATAATTAGTATCTCTATATCAAGAGGGATTTGAGATGGATGTATCAATGGGTTGGATAGGAGGAAGAGTGATCATGATGGTAGCAAGGAGTTTATTAAAGACGGTGCTATAATATTTTCGTATAGGTGTGTAAGTGTGTTAAGGATGAGGGAATTAAGTGGTCAAATGTTGTTTAGGAGTGGTCATGATGATGATCAAATTGGCTGATGATTTTTACTTACCGAGGCTAGAAGATGGTTTAGGAGAAAACTCTAGTTTTTATGTCTTTCACCTACGCTTAACCCTATCATCTTTAAGAGCATGAAGCTCGTGTTTTGATCCATAGTGAAGGCTTCTTAAAACTTCTAGAAAGATTGGATTTGTAATGTAGATGAGATGTCTTTGGCACATGAGCAATCAAATAATTCTATTAGTTTAGTATGTGGGAGGAAAATGATAATTGGTTAATAATTTCCCACCAATAGGTTAAAAAATTAGTAATGGATTTTTATTTGAATTGTTTTATTGCGTATGGGTCAGTGATGGTGATTTTTCATGTGATATTTATTGAGAAATGTTCTAGAAAAAGTTGTGGGAGCTAGGAAAATGAGAAGAGAAAATATTGAGGTATGTTGTTAAACCAATCTAAAGTAGGGAAAGCTAGAGACATGGGAAATGACCTCAACATGAGGTCCTTGTCATGTGCTATAAGATAATAGGTATGTCGATGGCCCAATTGCTGTGTTGTTGAGGGTCTTCCTTGCTACAAAATTTGAGGAAATTAGGACGTTCCTAGTGAGGAGGTTAGCCTTTTATGGTACCGATGGAAAAATGGGTTTGTCACATATTTGTTCATAGGATATCATGTTCTTAGGACCCTGAATTGGCTTCAAGGCTAGATATTCTATTCATTAATTATTATAAAGGGTTAGTTTGTGATGGATATTTAATACTAGAAGCTTAATGACCAGGTTGATTGTAATAAAAATGATTTAGTTTTTGATATCAATGATATGGTAGAGAGATGCTATGTTGAAGAGGTATGCTTATGGGAATGTTATAGATGGGTTGTGAAACTAAAGGTTATGAAGATTAGATAACTTGATATTGGACGCACATGTATGTGTTCATAATAATATTTGATGGTTGAGTTATGTGTTAAAAAGGGGTGGATGTGTGTATCAATGGTTGAGATGGCTAAGGTATATGTTGGAAAGGAATAGAGGAGTGGATGAGTGGTTGAGATATGTGTTGGAAAGGAATAGATGTATGAATGAGAGGTTGAGATTGTTGAGGTACACATTGAAAGGAAGTAGGGATGGTGGATGAATGTTGTGAGGAGGGTTAAACAATATAAATAGAACTTGTGTTAATGGGTGGTATAGATGTTAGGATGGACATAACTATATTTTGGACAACTGATGTGGGATATTGAGATGAGATGAGTTGAGATATGTTTAATGGGAGGGATGTTGAACTTACAAGAGGATTTTAGATGTTAGAAAATATTAAAGGGCTTAACATGGATGAGTATATGTTGTTATTGATTTAGGATGATGTGGAACAATAGGAAAGGTCAAAAGCAATGACATGAGGGGAGAACACGATATTAGATGTTTGTAATTCATTGGCATTAGAGTAAGGTGACTAGATCATGGTTAAGATCATCAAGTCAAGAGAATTCATACAAGATATTCGATATAGGGATTCATGGTCTAGGTGTGAATGGTTGATGATGAACACCCGAGCAAAAATATATGCATTGAAGGAAATAGGATATGAATCTAATATTTCATAAAATACTGGATCCTTATTGTACAAGAAACGGGACCTGGTTGGATCTGTATTTCAAATTACTCATATTGACTGCTAGGAGAATGTGGGGGATCTTGATCATGTGGTGAGGTGATATAGATTCTTGATATTGATCGATTAAACATGAATAATCATCAACGCATATTTGAAGTTTTTTTATAGTTTTTTGCAAGTTTTATGTCATGTTTTTATATTTTTACAAATGATATTGGTGTCTAGTAAGAACCATGAAAGTAAACAATCACCTAAAATAGAAAATAAAACTAGATTATTGGTTATAAAAACACATAAATCATGCAAAATAATTTTTAATTAACTTGATTAATTCAAAAAAATGAAATGTGAAATATAGTTGATGGGATCCTAGGAAATGACAATCTATGGATGGTTTTAGGTGATGTTAAAGGCTAAAGTAATCGATATACCCAAAGGTATGCAAGGCCTAAATTTTTGGTTGTGTTAGTACAGGGCTTGATATTGGGTCCTAGTCCCTCACTTCACAAGTACCACAATAATTAGGAGTTAGGTGCTTAGCCAATATGCCACCCACCAATTATTTATACTCACTGTGAACACCAAGTCATCTTATCCTCTTAGTGATAAAATACATATAGATCCATCCGGGTAGGAATGTTTCAATGAAGTTATGTTTGAAGTTATTTGGTTGTGTGTGGGGAAATTTAAGTGGATGCAATCCATTAATTCCCTAATTAAACTAGATGATCAAGAAGGCATGAAGGTTCATTTTAAACCTAAATTGATTCAATGAGGAAAACACTCAAAATGAAATTCTTAGAAAGAAAAAGAAAGGAAGATGATGCACCTTGTAAATATTTTCTTTTTCAATTTTTCATATTTTTGATATTTTAGCACACCCACAACATAGAAAAAACAACTCACAAGATAGAAACCTGTAAAGTATAGAAAAATATAGAAAACCTAAAAATTTAAAGGCTATTTGACTTAGTAATGAAGATAAATCTATAGATATCATCGAATATTTAGGGGAACCACGAGTGATTCAAAAAATTGCTGGCGATTTGAATGGATCACAAATGATTATAGAGTAGAGAGATAAAGATGAATATAAGTTAAATTTTAATAAATATGAAAGGTATTAGGTCACATCATTCATGCTATAATGTCCCAAGGAGTATTTTCTTTCCAACTTTAACTTAATAAAATTAAATAATAAAAATTTTGACCTCAGATGATGATGGGGTTTACAGATACCCGTGATGATGAGTGGTGATGTTGTTATTTAATGTGATCCTTTTTCACCAAATAAAGAAACCTGCAGATTAGAGATGACTAAACAAAATAATTTAGATAAATGGGATAACGAGCTGCTAAAAATATACAATTCTAGGAATTCAAAGGGACTTCCTTAGAGAATTTAATCCTAGTTTTATATAATTAAGAATATTGACAATAATGATAAGCATATAAAAATGATAAAGATGGATGAATAATGTATAACAACTTTTACAACTCAATATTAAAGGGTAATTCTTATGCCACTTCAAATATGGCTTAGGTGAGAGTGGATGTAATCTAAATAGACTCAAAGTAGTCATACCAAAATTCTTCAGTTTCTTGTTAGATCTCATGAAGGAATTCAAACTGATCTTCAATATCTTCAATGTCGATGGAAAATTAAATGGAACACAATGTTACTTCGTGAAGGATTTTATATTGTTCCTAAAATAAGGACTTCTTAACTGTTAATAGGTTGTAGATACTTTTAATAGGATTAGAGTGACCAAGTACTGCCATCTAAAGTAGAGACATGATTGAGAAAGACAAGTTAAATCTAAAATAGTGATAAAAATTGATACTGGACTCGATAAATTAAATGAAAGATGTTGATTAACAGAGATCATGGGTGATTCCAAGGAATCACATGTGATTAGGAAGAATCGTGGGTGATTCAAGGAATTGTGGGCAATTCAAGTAATCACTAGAGATTACAATGAAAAGGATAAATTTTCCTAAAAATGATAAATTGTTAAAGACAAAGCTTCTAAATTATTGTTTTTTATGTTTTTAATTGAATGATAATGATGGAAAGAAATAGAAGAGTACCTTATGATGTTAAATTAGGTTGAAAAATGTCTCCAAAATCTAGATGGAGCTGATTGAAGTTAATGATTGGTTGTTGAGCTCCTTGGGAAGATGACTGATGAAAAGAGTATCAAAATGATGTGTTCCAAGAGCTTGAGGTTGATATAGGAACTTGATGATCTCAGAAGTGATGTAGATTCAATGATTGATAGAAAATGAAGTGCAAGAGCATGAAAAAATAATTATCAAGATCCCGACATAAGAGTGAATGGTGTTATTTATAGTCATAGGAGATTAGTTATAATCATCGGGATCGGAATTTTCGGGAAATATTTTACGAAATGGTTGGAACCACTTCCTAAACTAGGTTTTTGGCTAAATTGGTATGAACAATGGTTATGGATAGGTTAAGGTAAATTTATGGAGGTTAGGGTGTTAGGATAAAATAGGTTTGAGGTGGTTTTGGAATGGTTAAGTAGATTTAAAGGGTTTAGGTAATTTGAGGTCGGTAGATAGTAATTTACGAGTGCATAAAAATTTAGTTTACGGGATCAAGGGAGAGTGATTTAATATATTAATAGAATGATACATTTTAATTAAATAATGTATGTATAGAAGGAAGTAGGTGGGTGACAAAACTCTCGGTGTCTACACCATTCTTATGTTTACCACTCATTTTACTTCTCCTCTTATCTTTCATATTTTACCAAATTATTTTTTTGACACCCATTCCTTAGAATCCTTGGTACATCATCCAAAATCCCAAGTTATTCAACTATAACATGGTGTTACTTCCTCCTCTTATTTTACATATTCCTTGCTTCTTCTACATAGTCTTCTCACACCTAAGGTTGTATCTTCCCCTCTTCCTCCAAGTTTTGATTCACCTAAAATTCCACTTTTCAATGGTAAGGAATATCCATAAGAACATCTTAGATCATTTTATGTTGCTTTCTTAGATTATGATTTTGACGATACAAAGATAATAAGTTATTCCCTATAAGTTTACAAGATTATGTATTACAATGGTTCTATGATTTTCCTATTCATTCTGTACAATCTTTTACTACATAAAAATCATATTGTGGCACATTTTTCTATAAAAATTGGTACTAAAATATCTTATGCACAAATGGATAAAATGAAAAAGGATCTAATTAATACCATAGTTACTATATTCTGCATTACAAAACTAATCTAATTAAAATGAACAATGTCTTAGCTGATTCTAAGTTAGAAGACCTATTTTTACAAATCCTCTTGATTCATATTTAAAAATCATTCATATTTAATACCTTTCATTCCTTCAATCACTTTTTCATATCCTTAAATACTATGAGGCCAAGAAAATTTCCATGGAAAATATCAAATATGGAGATCAATATTTTACCCAATCTAGTTCAAAGTTAAAAATATATATACTTTCTAGGGTAAATCTATTAAAACCCCGAGAGTTGAAGCTAAGGCCACTATTAATACAATGTCCCAACCAAGAAAAATTCAAATTAAGGCTCCCAATGACAATTTAGGAAATTTATTATACCACCTCGGTGGTGTTGCAACATCTCTTTTTTAATAAGCTTATCTCCTTTCTCCACCACTCAAATCAGATTTAATTTAAGAAAATTTAATCTTTATCGGAGGACTAAGATAAAAACATATAATATCAAAAACATGCAAGATATAACATCTAAATGGTAATAAAGTTTAAGTAATGAGAGGAAGAGAGTGAATTAGCTAATACGTCACTATTTGTGCTAGATCTGGGTTGAAATAATGATGAAGCATGTTGGATTTGTGTTGTATATGCTTCCTCTAGAAAATAGAGATGTGCAAGTCTTCTAGATAGAAACACGTAGAAGAGGACATGACTAGCATGGGTACTAGTGTCTAAACTAGGCGCTAGTGTTTGGGAAACATAATTGGATATGGTATTTTGAGGGTCTAATCATGTCTTCTTCACTTTACTTTTGTCTCTCTTACTTCACCGCTGCAACTAAACATGAAAAATAAACCCGAGTTACTTCCACAAGGATTAAAAAAACATTAAATAGAATTAAATATGCATATTATTGAGTTATACTAACCTTGGAGGTCACCCTAATGTGATTGTCACTTAGAGATACATTACATTTCAAAATCACTATAGTTTCGACATGTGTGTGAAAAAATTATGTCACTTAAAGCTAGGTTTCCCTTGCACAAGTCACACTAAGATAGCTTAGGATACAAATAATTTCCCCCAAGATGAATGTTCATGATGGAACTCAGAATTTTGACCTTTCTATGTATTGAATGATGCAACCATATTTAGTTCTTGAATGTTTCCCTTTTCCTAAGTAATATATAGGAAGTAATATCCCCAAATTTCACATCCTTTAGAATAATAAGCTATGTATATATGATTGCCTTATTTGAATTTTTTTCATTAACAAATAAAAATCCAATCTAAGTGATAATAGAAGTTTCAAAAAGATAATGGTTGATGTGGAATTTTAAAACATAAGAGAAGAGGAAAAGATGATATAAGTACCCAAAGGGGATAATTACACTTGGAAACTCTTGTCGCTCTTGTGTGCTTGTGTCCTATATCCTCCAAAGATAAAATAGAAGAGACTATGATGAGCCACATGTTGTGCAATGTACAAAAGTAAATAGATAGTTCAATAAAAGGAAATGACTAAAGTATAATAAGAAAAATCAAGGTAAATGTAAATTAACACAAGTGTTGCTAATGTCTAGTAACACAAGTGTTCTTAATATCTAGTTTTCTTTCATACTAATAATTCATATAATTGTTAGCCATTATGTGTAAGTGTCTTCATTAATATCAAGTTTGTTAATGGAAAATGGTGTCATACAGTCATGTGAGTCTACATGATGTGGCAATAAAGGTATAACATGAAGTTTGAGTGGTAGTGTCCATGTTTGGTGATGTTCTATGAGGTCGTAGTACATGGTTTAGCTTGTGACGGTTGTAGTACATGGTTTAGCTTGTACAAGTCATAGTATTAGTCCTCAAAATCTAGTTGAAGGTTTTCATGAGGTAAAAAAAAATTGGTTTTATGTTTCAATGGTGTCTAAGATTCTACATGATGTCATCATGGTCATTTCATTGGATGTATGTGTTGAATCAGGTCATTCTAGGCATATTCCTAGTCCTGGATCTTGAAAAATGGTACGACAACTTGAGTTTTGGAGCTAATAAGTCATATATAAGAATTTTAGTAGAGTGGTGACAATATATATGAAGTTTATAAGGATTATAAAGTTAGATTATTAGTGGTTTGATATTGCTTCATGATCGTTGGGAAGCAAACATGGTGAGAACAAGCAATATATCACGGGGTAAGTGAGATTGTTTGGAGAGTTTCAGACCTATTTGGGATAGATTGTGAGTATGGTCAGTTAGAGGATGTTTTCATTGTGATTCATCACAATTTTTAGGAAATTCTAAATAATATTTTGAAATATGCATATGTTTTGGAAAACCATGTTTTCTAGAATGAAGATTTGATGTAAAAGTTGACCTTATAATGCACGTTGTGGGCTATGTGACTTTCATGGGGACCTTAGATATTTGGTATATATTTTTAGGTCAGTTAGGAATATTTTTTTAAAAATTATCTTTTTAATAGTATTATTTTTAAGAATGATCGTAAAGAAGATAAGTTTCTTTTTAACCCTAGTTAAACTCTAGCTAAAAGAGACTTCGAGAAAATTGAGTATACTTAGCCTGTGTTGATTGGTTTTGAAAAAGTGAATATTTGAAGTTGTATAGGACTCCTTAATATTTCTATAAAGGTGTATTAAATCATGTGGCATTATGTGGGCCTAACCTAAAATGATTGTTTCTAACGAAGTCCGGTTTGTGGAGAATTTCTCCATAGAAGGTATGAAAACAATTGACATTGTTTTTATCTAGGGAGTTTTTCTATATGTCCATGATATTTTTTGATATGGTTGAGGTCTTCAAGGGAAAATTGTTCCCTATTTATGAATATTCGTTTTTGGGGAATTTTGGAGCAGCTTGTGGTAAAATTGAAATTGCAGGAGCTACAATTTGAAGGAATGAGTGTTTGAAGAATGTGTGTGAGCTGAATTAGTGATATCCATCAGTTGTGGTAAAAAAAATTCAGAGATATTCATCTTTAGATGGTTGAGTTAGTTGATATTATTTAACCCTATTCATTGGTGTTTTCATTGATATCAAGTGGCATGTATGGAAAAGGTGTGAATTGTAACACCTTAGAAAAATTGTTATATTTCTCTTTGCATTACAAGCATGGGCATGTGATTTTCTTGAATGAGGTGTGTTCCCTTGATTTTTGTAAATCATGCTTGTTAGGGATAAATTATTTATGCTCTGAGATTCTTTAGAATGGAATGATATGGCTTGCAAGAATACATTTTCATTTCTTATTGATAAGCTGCAATCTGATTTTTAGAGTCACAAATGTATCTCCTTTACTGACTCATTCTTGGATCAATTTTAGTGATCCAAGGAATGTTTTAAATCTTCTTAACAGACTAAATGGTAAATTGACATTCATTAGTTGAGAGACATAGTAGACTGAACTTTGTATGTTACAAATTATTTGGGCTTAAGTGAACGTGTCTTCATTCGGTTGTATTGTTGTTCTTGGGTCTTTGGGATTGATCTCTACAGGACATTATTGGTGTAAACAAAATATAGTCTACTTATGACTATGAAGGGGATCAGGATCCTAAAAACTTAAGGATAATCCTAACAGTATCCTAAACTAGGTAAGAGTGCCTACTTCCTAGCTACGTCTACTTAATTGGGTTATAATCTAACCTAAGCTTCTTATTCTATTTTCATTTGGAATGGTGTCCTAACCTAAGCTCTAGTGCTAAATGAATAAGGGAGAAAGTTTGCTAAGGTGATATTAGGCTATATTAACCTAATGCCTAATACTATATGGAAGTAAATTTAATCTAACCTAAAGTGGGTATTACCTATGGCAATGTTTTAAGACCTAAGGAAATTATTGTTAGACTAACCTAAGTTTTGGGAAATCTATCCTAAACTATTTAAAAGGAACCTAGGGTCACATGGCACTATGGTGACAGTTTCAATGGATTTGATTTTATTTGATTAGGTATTAATGCAAGGAGGTACTGGAAGTGTTGGCAAGGGATAGTTAAATTTAGTGGGGATTACATGGAGGATTCACTAAGTATGGAATTACATGTCGATTTGGAAGTGGCATTCACCAATTTTGAGAGGGGGTGATAAGGAGACATAAGGGGGAAATTTGGGATTTATGGAATTGATGAATCTTGGTTTTTGTGTGCAAACCATCTTGGAAAAATGGGAGGTGGGTTTGTGAGAGGCTATTTAGTTTTGCATGTCTCGGGAATTATGCTCTGCATGATGGAGCTATCTCGGTTCTTTGAACCAAAGAGTTTGACTTCTTCTTCTTCTTGGCTATTTTTGGTTTCTCTAGTCTATTTTCGATCAAGGGAATGTATAAGAGGAATTAGAAGAAAATTTGTTTGGTTGTTGATCTATTGTGGAGAATAAAAAGAGTTGGAAGCTTGGCTAGAAGTATCCTTCAAATTGGCAAAGGCACTATTAGGCATGATAGGCTCTACCCATTAAAATTTCTTGCTTTCTTTTAAATGAATCATTAAAACAAATCTTCTCTCATGAGATAATTATTTGTTTGATTTGTCTGGTTATTTACTTTCATGTTTTAATGAATCTATGTGGTTTTTGGAATGCAAATCCATTGCTGGCAATGATAGTTTTTAGGAAACTTTCTCTATGTTAGTTTAATGGTGGCATGCATGTAAAACTTGTATTGGGAGCTCTGTATTTCATTCTGAAACTTGTTTACAAGGCTAGTGTTGATTTGAGCATGGACACTCGTTGCCTTATTTTTTGTTCTGAACTATTCTTATAGTCTTGTGTTTCATTTGAGTTGGTACTGGAGCTTGTATTGTTCTAAACTTTTGTTGAAGCTCTGTGATCGACACTATACTCATTTTTAATACTTGCGTGATTCAAACTTGTAGTCAAATCGATGAGTTTTGTTCTGTACATGTACTCTAAGCTGGAATTTTTATTCTTATTCAAGGATTTGAAAATTCTTGAACTCATATTAGAGCATTGGTGTTTTGTTCTGAGCTTGTATTTAGGGCTTCATGTTTCATTATAGGCTCGTATTTGAACTTCATGTTTTTCTGAGCCAATATTAGAGCCTTATGAAGTTCTGAAATTTTGTTTGAAGCTCGTGTTTGACACTGTACTAGTATTCCATTCTTGTGTGTTTTGAACTTGTGTTGGAATCGATGTGTTTGATTCTATACTTGTATTCTGAGCTGGAGTTTTGTTGGTATTAAGGATTTGAAAAGCTTTAATCTCATTTATGGACTATTCGCTTAAAAGGGTATTGAGAGATTTGTTTTGTTTAGAAGTAGACCTGGTAATCTCTTTGAGATATTCTCCTTATAGCTTCTTGTCGAATGATTGTGGCACTTATGTTTTGGAGACTATACCGCCTTCTTGAACTTGATAGGGCATGTGAATACAAAGTATATCTTTCCTTCTCTACCCTGAGTGAACCGCATCTTGTTGAAGCTTGATTGTTTTGTTCATAGGATTAATAGACTGGAACTATGTCTTGTTGTGGTTTTGGTCGATGTTTAGTTCCTTTGGAATAGTCGTAATAATTTTAGAGGGTTTACAGAAATACAATATTCATTCTCCTTCTTGTAATAGATGTTTGAAACAAATAATTTCTTGTCATAATATTTTAACTGGAACTTGAGAGTCCTGGTTGTGATTCTATGTATAGTCAAGTTGGAGGTAAGTTTGGGATAGTACTTGTCTTAAACGTATATTGGGTTTTCTTCTTACCTTCAGATCCTCTTTATTGAATTTTTGGTTCTTAGGAAAAAAACGTTGATTACTATCTCATCTTGAATCTGGTTGGTAGGATTTATTATCTCCGGCTTGGGGTTGTCTCACTGAATTTGTCTTCACGATGACCATGTACTTTATGTCTCTATTATTTGGAACCATGTAAGACCTAGAAATTGGGAATACAATATCTTTTGAGTTCGTGAGTTGTATTGAATCTTATATATCTTGTACTATTTTTTATTTCTATTTCCTCAATGGAATCATTGAATGAATCTTCAGGTTTTAAAAGAGAATGGAATATGTTCTCATGGGGAAAATATACTATTTTAGGGACTATAATGGTGTGTAGTCATTCTAATTATTGAAATCAAACTTTTGTTTGAGGAATGGGAATAGGTAAACTAGTTGGCCAAATTTGTAAGGGAAATTGGAAGTGTGCTTTCTTTTAACCGTGTTTGGTTGTGTTCTCTTTTGGGAACTAGATAAATAATTTCTAAGTTTGAAATAGAAATGGGAATTCATTTCATAGTATAAATGAAATGAATTATAGATTGGGTCCTTTTCTATTTGAGATCCTTTTTCTGTTGTTTGGATAAGTTCATTGACTGAGCTTCTTTGTATTTGATTCCCTTCTGAGATGGAAATTTCTTGTGGATTGTTTGGTCTACTTTGTATAAGTCATTGGTTGTTATGAAGTGGAAGGAAATTAATTGAGTTGGTATGTTGGAAAGAAAATAATAACATGCTTAGACCGACTATTTTTCTTGATTGAGTCATACTCCATTTGGATTGATATTGGAAGGTAGTCTCTTTTTGCACACTGTCTTATTTTGGAAACCTTCTTGGATGGAATGGATAAGAGATTAACTCTGTGTGAGTATAGCTTGGGTTGTGGAATGTCTGGTTTCATATATTTGAATTATATCTTCTAAACATGTTGAGGTTAGTTTAGACTTACAAGAGAATTGTTTAACTCTCTACCCCTACTTGGAATTATTTGGGATTTTTGTTAGATGTTTTTCCTTTAATGTTGAATCCTTTTATAGTTATCTTTGAACTAAGGCAACTTGTGTGTTCTAAACTTGTTTCTATCTTTATGATGATTAGAGTATGGGTAATAAGTATGTATTGATTCTTCTTCTCTTGCTATATGGAAAGATGAAGCATCCTAATATGAGATATGTTGTAATTAACTTCTTTTCGCTTAGAAAAGATAAATGTGTATTTCTATTCTTATAGAACTATGAAACAATTGGACAAAAGGACCTGTTTATTTTTTAAAGTAATTGATAGGATCAACTAAACCTTATGATATAATGCAGGTGTTGCAAATTATATTAAGTTTTTTTCTTAAAAGTAAATCTAGACTATTTTAAGTACTTCTTTTCTATATGTTATTACTTATGTTTATTTGTATGATATATTAATTATTTCATTAAAGAAGAGTTGTTTTAAAGGAACAATTAGTGGAATTCACTTTAATTTAATGCTTAGTGTAGACACTAAAATTATGTCACACACCCCTTTAGTCCCTCGACAAATAAGCACCTTTCATCACATTCACCTAGCCATGACCCCTTTCACTGAATAATATTAATTAAATTAAATTAATTCATTATCCTCACCATATTTATTATTTAAATATCTTAATTTAAATAATATCCACACATACACTTCACCTAGACACCTCACCAAGCCAACTCACCCTAAAACCTATTCTTAGTAAGTTGTCATAACTAACTAAGACTTACCTAAACCCTAAAAATCAATGCCTACATTCTCTCTAACCACATTCCCGCATGCTTACAAGAAGCTCCCAGTCTAATTTGTGGGTTAATGGCATGAGATCCAAGAAAATCAAGAGGATCTCCCTAGTTTAGTAAACCTAGGAAATCCTGCCTTGACCGACGCCGATTACCCCTAACCATCATCGTTGTTTGGAACCGTCATTTACCACCATTTTAACCCCAAAATAACCTTATTCTCAAGGTTGGCAGAAGGTTGGGAAAATATTGGAAAATTTGGTGAACATTAGCACATTCTAGAGAGATATCACATCTTCTGAGAGAAAATTCCAGTGAGAACACGCATGCAAGGAAGGAGATCAAGCATCTTTTCTGCACAGCCATCCCAGCAATGATCTGATCTAACCAAGCAAAGAGGAATGTACATGCAGCCCATGCAGAAGATTTCCTTTAGTTGGTGATCACCTACAGCCTTCAAAACCTCTCATCAGCACCTCCATCCCTCACTCACAGGCATCCAGGACCAGAATCCAAGTAAGTAAACATTATACTTCTCTGGTTTATTCCATTTCATCATTATATTATCATCTATTGTTACCTAGCCACCCATTGACCTCCTCCAACACTCACCCCTCCATATACCCATTAAAACCTCACCAAATCCTACCTAAATCACCCAATACCTCATCCTAACCAACCAAAGTCCTTTGTGTAATCACAAAGGAGACTTAAATCTCATTTTGTGGCATTCCCAGAACTCCACAATAACCGACACCGGTTACACCTAACCACCGTCGATCAGCCTTAACCGACATCGGTCTCTGTATTTTCCCATATAACCTAGAACAATGACCTACCCACCTAATTCCATCTCACCCTCATTCACATGTGATCTGCTTGAGACCTCTGTCAGACCTGCAGAGACCCAAAACTAGTTACTTGACCTTTAGATCCTATTCTAACCTAGCATGTTAGATTAGATCTATTTCTTATTGTGTTTTAAGTGAGATACCTAAATCATTTCAAATTACAATAGGATTTACCTTATTTACCGCATTAAATTGTTTAAAATAAAGGTGGGTGATAGCCATCTAGGAAGTATCACAATTCCTGAATCTAGCACACGAGAGGTAGTTCACCGCACATATTGTTTAATTCCCTTCTAGTAGTCTTATTTTCCATTACGGGTAGTTCCTCCTAGCCAAAAGGAAGCTCTTACAATTAGCCGTGGATTTAGAAGTCATACACGTGCAACAACCCATCAACTAGCATTTGAACAGGTATTCCTTCTACGCTCGTTACCCTATTTGTTTCGTTAATAATTCAAAGAAATGATCTATAATCAAGTGAAACATTTTGGCACACCTGGTGGGACCCATCTAGGGTTCCTTGCATTTCATTCATTCCTAGGAAAAATTGTGTGTTTGTTTCCCTTCTAAAAATCATACACATTAATTTTCTTCCTTGGTAACCCACCTTTTCGTTCTATTTGCTCTAAAGGAAACCTTTCGTTTGGTGTAATTAAAAAGAACCTTTTCTTCATGTTTTCTACATTTTAGTGAAAGAGCATCCCTCTTCGTCTTCATCTTATTGTGTCATCCAATTTCACACTTTGATTTGGGCTTAAAAATAAGTGCATTCCATTTTGATTTATCGCATTAGCTCACATTAATTAAGGGAAACCTATATGCTGGAAGTCATGACCAGCTAATGGTTGACAAATGAATTGTAGAAAGCACATCTCTCTCTCTCTCTCTGAGTCTTGCCAAATTACACAAATTCAAAACAAACACATATTCTTAAACAACATCTTTCCTGGGAATGCCTGTCAATGATCACACTGATATGAGGATTGGTAGGTACTCCCCAGCTCACTGCTCTGTTGAGTCATACTTAAGAGAAAATTCTACCCCCACCATAACATACTTGAAACCTCACCTTTTAGATCTCCTTCTTTGTAGGAATCCATCCTCACCAAAAATTCTATTTCACAGTTCATTTATCAGTCCTTAAATAGCATAAGATAAATAAACATAATAGAAAAGGAACTCCTAGGATCACATTTCTCTTAGTGTTTCTGTTTGGCTTGCGCTTTAAGGTGAGAGATCACATTCTTCATTTTTATTGTTCATCCTTACATGCTCCTCATCACACTTGTGTATTCCAGCTTTACCCTCGAGTGTTCTGGGCAATATCATCATAATTCTTAGAATTATGGGTCCGATTCTACATCATATTTTAATTCACAACCACTTTTCTTTCATCACTATTTCAATTTCATAAGAACCGTCATCGGTCACTCCTCCGACCATCGTCGGTTATACCAACCGGCGTCAGTTCTAGGTCCTTTTGTTAACCTACCCAAAAGGACATTTTTATTCATCCTCTTCCATTTTTCACAGTCCCTATCACTGCCATCATTCCCAAAGTGATGCTATAAAGCACTATCAGATTTGACCTTCTACCTGGTTTTTCACTCATTGTCCATTTTCCACAAAGTGACCAACCATGGTTACTCGTGACCAAAAGATCATCGGTGTGCCCTAACCAAAATCGGTTAACCTGATTTAATTTCCAACCTACATTTGTCTTGAATCCACTTTTTGTCACCAAATTCTCCTATTCCTGTTGTTTTTCTGTGTCATTTACAAAGAAGGAGCCCTACCTGATTAGTACTAGTTCACATGGTGTTGACCCAAAGACAAGAAAGTGTACTCGTATTTCACATCGATGTCAACTCCTCCCACCTAGTCCTTCACCACCTTCCATTCTATCACGAGACATGGATCCCATCCAACCTATCACTATCACTACCGGAGATGAGGAGTTCGCACGACTCTTTGGCCAAAACCCCGCTTTGCCTTGTAAATTTACCTTTCCCACTCATCCACTCGAGATGCCTCGGGTTAGTTGATATATGACATGCCCATATCTATCCCCCGACTTTCACTCCTACTCTTGCATTAGCCCCATCCGGCTCTCGTGTTATCCGCATCTAGTTTACCCCGGTCGTTTTGCAACTAGATCCTATACACACTATGACCGCCATGTCTCGCCACCTCCATGGAACCCACCTCATCCACCATACCTTTGATGACTACCCACAACACAACCTCATCTACCCCTAATGTCTCACACATACCGTAGCTACACTACCACCTCGGTGTTGGTGACCCCTACCCCTTTTCAGAATGTGGTCCTTTCCATTCCACAATTGTTACCCCCCATTTCCACTAGGGTCACCATGACCCTTCCACCTCCATATAAATACTATCAGCCACCTCCCGTTTCATCTATTATTCCCTCTAGATACATACCTCCTGTTTCACTACCTTCTTCCCAATCAACCTACAAGGCAACACCATACACTCAAGTTCCACCCCACTATATGCCCAAAACTAACCCTCTCATGGTATAGGAAGCACCCAATCATCGTAACCTACCAACGACCTGATCAAATTGATGTTGGAGAAGATGCAGACATTAGAGGCATTAGTTTCTGGCTCCTGCAACACTCTCACATATGACGAGATTTGCAACAAGCCCATCCACCCATCCATTCCTATTTGCCCATACCCCATGCATTGGAAAATTCCTAAATTCAATCATTTCAATAGCAAAGAAGACCCATAGCAGAATTTGTGGTTGTTCAAACATGGGCGTTATCTGATCGCTCACAATGATGCCTTACTCTTGATAACCTTTCCCATGTCCCTCATTGGACCTACATTAGATTGGTATAGTGGGTTACCTAGACACTCTATATTCTCATTCAATCAGGTATCCCAAGCCTTCTTGGATCACTTCTTTATCAATTTCATCAAGAAGGTTACCATGACTGATCTATACTCCACGCATTAGTATGAGGATGAATCTATCCTAAATTTTGTCTGTCGCTGGCGTAGCTTGATCAACCAAATCACCTTCTAACAGCCACAAATGGAACTCATTGAGCTCTTCACACAGGATTTTTTAGACATATCTCACCAACCTTGCAGGTTCAAACCTTCTGAACATTCAATGAAGCATTCACTATGGCACGGAAGTTAGAGATTCGGGCCATCAAAGAGAAGAAAATCCAATTACGCAATAAGAATTTGACATTTAAGTTGAATGATACCTCTTCTTCTTCCAAACCACAAAACAATTATTCAAAGGCTAAGGGCACCACTAACACAGTAGTATTCAAGGCCGGCCCAACTCATCCCTCAAATCAGGATAACCCCTCATCTAATCTCTCACCCATCCATACTTTTCAATTCAGACAAGACCGGTGGAAATACACCCCAATTGGGGAACCTTACTATTCTGTCTTAGAATATCTTATCAAAGCAAGAGCCATGACTCTTCCACCCATAAAACCACAAACTATTTTTAACCTCGCTTGTCCCATGCTCGCATGGTATAAAGAACATGACTTCTGTAGCTATAATCGAGTAAAGGGTCATCGTGATGGCAACTACATCACTTTCAAAAATATCATCCAAGAAATGCTCGAGAAAGGTAAGTTAACCATGGATAATCCTAATGCACCTGCCAACCAAAACCTACACATCTTTAAGAAACCATTTCCTAACCATGCCCCTTCGTCTGATCAAACCGGTGAGACCTCAACTCATGATACCCATACCTGCAAGGTTCATGCTATCTTTAATGACGTACCTATCACCTCCCAATTACCTCACATTCCTTCCATAGAGGAAATCCTAGCCTGAAATCCTCCTTCCACGTTAGAACCCACCGCACCTACTCCTCCACCTGTAGAGGATCACCTTTCATCTCCTTCATCACCTATAGAGGAGTCTTCCGCTAACATCAAGACCATCTCACCCCTAGCTTCTCCACTTAGAGAACCTTTACCCACAGTACCTCCTCCACCCATAGAGGAGCACCCATTACCTCCTCCACCCACAGAGGAGCACCTATATATTCCTCCACTTGTATAGGAGCTTCCATAACCTTATACACCTACCATAGACCCAATTGAGATACCTTTTCCTCTTGGTCAGCATTCTCCATCCACTACCCAAAATCCTGCAGACCTACTTTCAGCTCTCTTACCCACGGAAGCTGGAGCTAGCCAATTTCCCATCTCTAAGACACATTTTACAAGAATTACCATTAGGTCCTCATCAACCCCACCTACAGATGTGTTGTTCTCACGTTTGGCCGATCACTTAGATTATGTGGATAGAGCCTTACTATGGGGATGCCTTTTGCTTCCTATCTCAACATAGATGCAAATGTCACTTGTTGATACCTCCACTATCTACCCAAAAATATTTTGACCAATCAAACCAAACACAACTACCTCTATCACAACTCCTTCCACGACACTTGTCATAGCTCAAACCACACCCTTACCCATAACCCAATCTATATCTAAACCCAAACCCACACCTATGACATCATCCTTGACTAAACCTATTACCACTTTAGGGGTCACCCCGACTACCAGCCTTACTCATCCACCTATCAAATTGGATTTAGCTACATCCTCTAAAGACAACACCACACCTAATCCGAAAACCAAACAGAAGCCCCAAACCCATAGAACTTATACCTTAGCTACACAAATCACACTCGCACTGTCTCCGCCTGTCTTAGGATCTCAACTTCCCAACATGGTCAAGAAACCTCCACCCATCAATAAACTAAGAACACAACAACCCATTCCTTCCTCACAAACCTCTAACCTACCCAGATGCCCAACACGACTTACACCCACACCTACAACATCTTTACCACCCATACCTCCAATACCCTTAGCTATTGCTTCACTACCCACTACACTTCAGTCATTGTCTCTCACACCCCAAGCATGACCCACATCATCTACCTTCACAGCACCCCCGTTATCCCCATGGGTAACTCACCCTCTTCCCCATCGACTTTTCTGCTATACCTTTACACCC
This sequence comes from Taxus wallichiana var. yunnanensis, assembly GCA_018340775.1. Lineage (NCBI taxonomy): Eukaryota > Viridiplantae > Streptophyta > Pinopsida > Cupressales > Taxaceae > Taxus > Taxus wallichiana. The sequence goes on along the minus strand of CM031242.1, from coordinate 255,946,425 downwards.
ATATCACCTTTAACCAAGAAGGTGCAATCCAAAAAAACAATTCCACTACCCCATGATAAGGTAGTCAAAATAACCACACACCCTCCTATCCATTCACCTACTATACCCCTACCTAAGCCAACACAAATGACACCCAAAACCATGTCAAGACCTAAAATCATATCTCAATCCACTCCTCCTCTCGTTAAAGACCTTTCCTCAATAGTCAATAACCACACCTACACCCAAACCCAAGTTCACTTCCCATTGTGATCCACTAGCAAGGTCCTATGCCAAAATTTTAACCAACCTCCTTGAGACTTCTATCATCACATTACCACCACTCAGACCTTACGACCCCCTCAAAGCCAAGCCAAAAGGGTTTGATGATACTAAAATTTTCACCTACCATCATGTGCTAGGGAACGATGTGGAAAAATAAATGGACTTGAAAACCATCCTTATCCAGTTGTGTCCTCTGAGAAGCCAACTTTGACGATGATGACCTTCTTGACGAGGATCCTACTTCACCGACACCCATTCCCACACTGCCTACTCAACAACCATATCCTCCACCCTCACAGATCTTAGAGCCACCCTAAAGATTTGAAATTAACATGGTTCACATCAGAGAACTTTCCACGCCACCACCCAAATGTCATTGCGCCCAACTCACCTCACAGGGGTTTTCTCCTCCGATAGGTTTTTTTCTGTCGTGTCATTATACCACTCACCCTACACCTTCTTCATTTACCAACTCCCCTCAGATCAACATGATACACATCACTACATGTGCTGAGAAGGATAAGGGTAAAGAAAAGGAAACTGACCCACCAACCAATCCTATACCTAACATACCATCTACACCCATACCTAAAATCACTATCCATGGCCCCACGTACCCAATTTCTAATGGAGTCACACATCACACCATGCTCAAAAAATTACACTAGTCTCCCCTCAAAATGTCCTTATATGACCTCATCCAAACCTTGAAATCCCATCATCAAGCTCGATGGAGTTTCTTCAATCTATTGAGGTTTTACCCAATGACCCTACACCCGTATCCTCCATTATCACACCCCATCATGTACCCTCTCTCACCAAATTACCACCTTTATCTTCACCCTACCCTACTCACCAAGTAGCCTCCTTAGCTTCTCAGAGGAAGAGATCGCACCACACCAAAACGATGACCTAGACCCAGCCCTCTTCATCTCTGTCCACATTGATGATATAGGGTACGTCATGTGATGATTGATGGGCACGCTAGCATTAACATCATTTCATCCCATGCATTTTCTTAAATTTGCATACCTAATAATTGCATGCATAAACATCCGGTCATCTTACATTCATTCAATGATGCTATCACCTCTACACTAGGCACCGTCATCCTCCATATTCATGTGGGCCCCGCACTATTCCAAAATTGTTTTATGTTTTGGAAGGGGAATTCCAATATAACCTGTTGCTTGGCAGACCCTAGATTCATGTCATGGGTTGTGTTCCTTCCACTTTGCATCATTGTGTAAAGTTTTAACATGAAGGACACACTTATACCATTCCAGCTAACCCCTCACCTTTCAAAACATGTAACATGATTTACCGACCCAATGATGTGCTCATACCTATTAAGCCATCTACCTCCACAACCGCTACTTCTTCACCTACACCTCCACTTACTAGTATAGCCACAGCCTTCTACCGCACATACCTCCTCCATTCCTACCACTACCATAACCTCCACGGCTGGCCCATTAGCTTCCCAATTCATTAACTTGACCTCTACATCAACTTTCGACACATCATCCATTCCAACTACTTAGATACCAACCATTGATCCCTTGGAAGGTTTTTTTCAACGCCTCACTCTATGGGAGTACCGCCTATATAGTGTTAACACATTGCTTTCTCCAAAAGAGTATGGAAGTCTTCACCAACACCCTTGCTACAATCACCACATTGGAGAATGCCTCCTCTATGGTTCTCACCTTCGTAGTAGTATCACCTATGGGGGACTTGATACTACCACTTACACACCCAAACCACCACCAAAACTCGCCGCTTTTCCGCTAACTTCTAAGCACTTACCAATCACCATTTTTCCCACACCTTCCTACACCGATGTGCATGGAAGGGTTTTGTTTTTGGATTTTATGAGCAAGGCCGCCATAATATTATTCCATGTACCATCTCGCAAACATAACGACTATAGTGGTATTATTTTTCTTGAACCACCTACCAAACAGCCCGCATTGAACTCATTAAGGACACTAGCTCTTCCACCTTCTTCACCCACTCCACCTTCATCACCACCCTCACTCGACGTAGTCGATGGATGCTAAATCTATCCCTCCTAATTTATTTTTTTCATAAACACCATTTCCTTGGGGCCTCTGACTTATCAACGCGAGGGTGAGGCCCCTTCCACTCTTCCCTTCCTATATCCCGAAATGATCAATGATGATACACCTTCGAGTTAATGTCATTGAATGTTAGGATGATGAATCTTGTAACATCCACTTTTTGTTACTTCACTTCACATAATTTTTTTTTAACTTTATGCTTCTCAATTTAAATACCCATATATTTAAATCCAACATAAATCTTAATGCAATCCAATTCTGATAACTGTCATGAACCATGTGTAGCTATATGAGAGATTACTGAACCTATTCATTCTCCCTCTATGCTCTGTACGAGCTCATACATAAATGTATCCTTGGTTCTCCTTTATCAGAATATGATAAAGATATAAGTGAAGACTTCTAAGTGTCTACCTGGGTTCCACCTATGAAATCCACAGGAATCTCACAGCTTAGTCCTATCTAAGTGCCTACCTAGGATTCCACCTATGAAATCCACAGGAATCTCACAACTTAGATCATAGTGAAATCTTGACAGTGTAATCAGCAACTTACACCACTTTGCACAAAGTTTCGAGTCATGTATACCATGCTCAATTCCATGACGACACACTCGTCATTAGGAAATTGTCATTTCACCTTAATCACTTATTCAATTATATGGATTCACAACCTTTATTTTGTTTTTAAGGTAATTTTAAATCATTAAAGAACAACCTAGGCCTACAACACCTTCTCCACGAATGGGTCATACCTAAGGTCTGGACTAAGGTTGATCCCAGGACCTTTAATCTTTCGACACTTAAATTACCCTTCAAGATCTCATGCCCAAGTTAACCATAAATGGAAAATAATACTATCAAAATATAGGATCGGTATTACAGTTTAATTATTGTCCCAGTTTAATAAACTAAGCCCATATTTCTTTATTTCACATTCTTGGGATATGTACTTGCATAAGGCTAAGTATTAAGGTATGATTCATACTTTTTATCAGATACCATAGACTATCTAAGTTAGTAATCAATTAAGCATAAGCACTTCACTTTTCTTAGTTGTAGCTTAATCAAGAGTGTTCATTTTATATATATATATATATATATATATATATATATATATATATATATATATATATATATAACTAGTGGTAAATTATGTTTGGAGTATCTGAGTTGTTAGATAGGAGGCACTACTTGTCCATTCATCCTCTTATGATAGTATTTTTACATAAGGTCTTTGATTCCTTTTTCAATGATCATTTACTAATCCTCATGTCAACTTCCTTGGCGATCGTGACAATGTTCATTAGCTATGGGACCAACACCCTCTTCCTATAGTTTAACGTAAGTCTACACCCTCCGAATTTCCTTATGATTATATTAAACTTATCTTTATATAAGTGTGGTTCCTAAACCTTCATAGAGGTATCAACGTACCTTAGTACTTGATTATTCATTCGTATCCTCTTTCACTTGAATACTCAACAGTCATAGATTGTCTATCTGGCAACTCAACTCTACCATGAAAGGTTAAAATTTTTCCTACGAGAACAATAGCCAACCACGTACGGTTCACTATACCATTTTGAATATAACTTCTAAACTATTGTTTCATCATCATGGATCATATTATCCATGAAGTCCTTTTTATTTCATTTACAATTTATCTTTCCTGAATGCCAATCATTCTACTTGTTCCAATATTGTTTTCTTACATGGCATCACATTTTAATAAAAACAAAATAGATCTCTACCATTATTGACAATGGTTAAAATCTATAATCATAATTTATTTAAGTTATGAAATATGGCCTTTCAAGGCATTAGATATGATCCATCACTTAAGAATATTATCCTATTATCAAACTGCTGAAACTATTGATAGTTACCTTTTATCTCATTAACAATTACCTCTATTCTTATTAATTGAATTCACAATAGTTAAGGTTAGAGTGCTGCAGAGTGTCCAAACATGCTACAAGTACATATTCATATCTTTCAGTTAAGCTAACTGGTCAAGTTCTTAAGACCCCGATGGTGTGAGGTCACTTCACCAGTTATACCAAACATGATTTAAGCAATTAACACTCAGTCATATTCAGATGATACACAACAATGTTACATGCATTATTACCTACACTGCGATGCCAACTTACTTACTATACTTGAAATAATCTGAGTTATTTATTTATTTACCTCATTGTTAATGAGTAACATAAGAGAATATTTTCTCAACAATCTTATTTGGTAAACAACCCATAAGAACTACACATTTTCTAGCTTATTGATAGTAGTTATCGTGACCAATAATATTTCCAAGGTATAAAACTTATTGTAAATTATAATACAAAATTAATCTTTCCTTCACATGGAAATCAAATCATCATAACTTATACTTATTTGAATAGTTGATCTATAAAGATCTTAGATTACAACTCAACAATTAATAAATATAATTATGAAGTCAAATGTCTGATCAAGCTTGAATGTAATTTGAGATAGGCTTATTGCCTCTGGTTAAAACATTTTTTTAAAATCACACACTCAAGGAGAAGTTCAAAAGTGAGCCAGAATATCTTAAGCTCAATAGCCATCATATTCACAATAAATATTTACTGAAAATCATAGTTTCAATACAATCCAATCACTCATGCATTCTAAGGCAATTACAAGTGCATCGTCCAAACTTTAATCACCACATAACTCCCCTTTTTCCCTGCACTAAAAATTTGATGTACAAAATTACACATGGTCAGTCCAATAAGACTAGCATGAATAGCCCTTTTCCCGCTTAATGACTTATGCAATATAGTATTTGATTAAATGATATGCTACAATATTAAGATCATAGTAACAACATAATAATGCAAGGAATCATTCATCATAGGTTTAAAGTAATTTCCTTTCATCCATCTAAAATCATTCATTATATTATGATTTTGTTCGCCAATGAGGAAATATGGTGTAATTGGTAGATCTTTGCGGGATTAGTAGAATCGAGCCTTAGTAAAAAAATAAATTCTATTAACATGTAATTATAATAATATACCCTTATATCCTTAAGGTATTATTCTTGGTGTTCATAGGGTCTGATCTCAGTGTGCTACTCAATGCACGTAGCTGAAATCTTGCTAGAAAAGATATTCAGAACAACAATCCTAAAAGAAATGTTCTTCCTCCTTACTTCCTTCAGGCATCTATTGCTAAATTAGGTCGATAACTATTTTAAGCAAATAATATATATTGCTCTTCAGAAAATATTTTTTAAACTCAGCATATGACATTATACTGACCGATTTCCAAGTTTAAAAGTTAATTAGGTAATTTCCAATTACCTTTAACTGAATCGAGAGCCTTAAAAATTAATTGCAACCTTCTTGCTTAACCGATACTCATCCCAGCTTACGTCGACACCAATCGACAACTCAAACCCATTACTGGCTTATTTGAAATGCCAGGATGTCTCCTTATTTACATTACATTGACCGATAAGATATAGCTACCCACATATACAAAATATAAATATCACAAGTCAATCACTCACACTCAAACATGTAATTCATTTTTCCAGGTAGATCAATGTAACTTGTATGTAGTATCTATTATTAATGCTCCCAGTCCAACTAGATAAAACTGATCAATTAGAAATGATCAAATCTAAAATTCCCCTTGTGGGTTTCATAAAGGACTGACACCGGGTTCTCTAGCATGTAAACCACCCCAAGTTCCAGAAGGGAAATAACCCAAAACTAAACACAGATTTAGTTATACTAAGGAGAAGGTATTAATTCCACGGTACTAAAAGTTATAGTGCATCCTTTTTAAAGCCACTGAGGGTAAAGTCTCAGGCCTACGAAGTTCATCTTATTTTGTTCCCACTGTGCCATAACAAAACCCCAAAACCTCATTATTATCACAGACAGATTGTTATAGCGAAACAAATAATTTTACAAATCAAAATGTCTATGGTTATGTCCAGGTTGAAGACCAAGGACTAAGTGATTGAATCTTCCGATTTCAACTCAGTGAATGCATATTAGCTATCGATATTCCCAGTATTAATGTTTTTCATCGAATCCTCATCAACAGAGTAATCTGAAACTAAACATGGTTTTACCTTTTAAGTGAAACCCGTGTAATCTCCCGTAATACCAAAAATTACCGAGCATGCCACTTAAGGTATTTATTTCCTCATACTTATAAACATTTCAGGCATCTGGGTCATACTTAGAAATAATTAATTAATATTCAAAATAGAGAATAATAGAACTCTAGGTAACAGAGTTTGTACTATCCAATATTATAGTAGCACATAGTAGTAACAACCATATTTACGTAGTAAACAACACCCAAGTCAACAGTTAAAACCATAGATCTCAAAAATCTCAAATGCAGTCACTCCTAATTTTGCAAGAATCACTCAGTAGACAGTATTAACCTTCCCCAAATGCATATTCAACCAAATAAAATGTTGCAGATATCATCTATTCAAATATCAGATTGAATAAGATATTAAGAGGGGAGAGAGTGATCCATGCCTGATAAAACTAAAATCCTTTCACCTCGCAGTCTCAACAACTATTCTTCACCAATGAGGAGTGATTACCAATGCCCTTTTATCTTCTAGAATTTCCAATGAACTACCTTTCAAAAACTGTATGCAAATTTGGTTCCAACAGTTGAATTTTCAAAGGAAGAAGAAGAGTTCATAGTTTACATGAAAGAACAAAAATAAAAATAGATTTCCAACAGGTCTGATAGCTTCTTCAGGAAGCTTCACCCTTTCCAAGCTTATCTCCACATTTAAGGGTGCATTAAATATAATCAATGCCATTAATAACCAACCAAGCATTAGTGTAGATCAATAATTTCACATTTGTTACTGTCCAAGTTAATGTACCAAACTAAATGCAAAAACCTTGAAAAACTCAAATAAAATCAATACGAAGGACCAGATCTAAAGATGTAGATGGAAAAGAAAGCTGATGTAGACAAGATGGGCACACACGAGAAATCCTGCAGAGTAGATCTAGTAAACCTGTAAGATACAGATGCTTGACAAAAAAAGACCACGTTAAAAGACATTTGGGTGGACTGCCCGAAAAGTGAGTACGGGAAGCGATAAGCTCCCTCGACGGATGTCAGTCCACATTTTCAATTAAGGAAAGAAGCATACATGATAAAATATGTAAGTAAATGTCTATATTTTGATTAAAAATGACAGACAAAAAAGTAAACAGCAGACAAAAACCAATAAAAAATAGGAAAGTGTGAAAACAATGCTAGATTTGTGATCCCTGAGTTATTTTACCTGTCAGGCAGATCGGCACCGATTAGGAAAATCGACGTCGACTGAGAGGAATCGGCATCGACTGAGATAAGTTGGCGTCGACTAGATAGAATCGGCGTCGACTGGGTACTGTCGGCGTCGACTTAGGGAAATTGCAGGAAGATTGAGAAGCGAGCATGGAAGCTAGATCATCGATTTTTGCTTTGAATCTGCAAGAGTCGTAGGGATACCTGGCAAGGCTCCACTGTGCTAAATGCGGGAACATAGTCACCAAGATATCGTTGAAGACTCCCGATGTCAATGTGGTAGGAGTAGAGTCTGCGGTACTCCTCTCGGGATTTTTTTGGACGAGATTCACTCTCACTTGATAGACAATGCTTAGACATAATGCTCAAAACTCTCGTTCTTTCTATATATATCTCTCTCTATCTCCATGTCTAACTTACTGTCTCATCGGAATTGAGTTCTAGCCTTCTATTTGTAATCGGTGCCGACCGAGATGAAATTTGTGCCATTCCAAAAAATCGGCATCAACCGAGTACCGGTCGGCGCCGATCAGGGAACAGACTCCTGAAATGGCCAAAAGGAGTGCTTTCTGGAAAGATGAGAGTGATCCCTCCACCTCAAATACGGGAAATATCCCATTGCTTGGTTTGGGAGGAGGAGAAATAGGGGGGATATATGGATAGAATAGATATGGGAGGTTAGAAATTGATATGTGGTAGATAAGTGGTTAGGATATATGTAAAAAGGTGTAATTAAATAGTTAATATTTAATTACTTAGGGGTAAAACATAATGGAGTGAATTAAACTTAGGATAGATGTTTTAAAGCAAATATTGAATAATACCCTAAGGGAGCAGTGATGATATGAACGTGCCCTAGGTTACCTGAGAAGGTAAACGAATGTGGGGGACACTAAATTGAGTAACCAATTTTTAGGTGTCTACATTTTTCCCCTTTTTGTCAAGTAACTTGCTATAAGCAAAGTTGCGAGACAAAAACAATGAGTTGGAAGAAAGGAAGAAAAATTGATGATGTGATCCCCCTCAAACTAGGGATGGGATGGGCCCCAAAAGAGAAAACGATCCCAAGTTTGAAAAAGGTAGATGAAAATGTAGGATGCCCTAACTAGATGCTTTGGGAGGAGATCTGATCATTAACGACACACAAAAATAAAATAAAATAGAAAGGCAAAGCAACCTAAGGAACTCACATTGGTAGGGAAAACTAGACGGTCTCTGAATGAGACGACGTTAGTACCTATAGACCCATGAGTGTAAGGAGGGCTACAAAATAGGTAGCACCTAAAAAGAGACACATTGGTAGGGACAACCAGATGGTCTGCAAAGAAGATGACGTTAGTGCCTACAGACCCGCTAACTCTAAGCTGCCAAAAATGTGAGTGCCCCATGGACAGGGAACAGGCTCAAAATGGACGATAATATCAAAAGTATGTGCCAAAAGGCAACACTCAGGGCACAAGAATGACCAGATAAATAAGCCAAGCATCAACACTGTGGCTAGAAAATCGGGAGATGGAATAAGACGACGTGGAGAAGCCAAATTGCAACACATCGGTAAGAATGGCCCAAATTGGCGTCGATAAAAAAAAAGGATGCAACATAAAAATTGGCACCGACCCTGTACCAATCGGCACCGACCATTCCGAGCACATATAAATATGTGAACGTAAAATTTGAATGATTTATTTTCACCGTGACAATTGATTTAGAGAGAGTCAAAAACTAGTTTTGAGCACCATAGAAGCCTCTGGGAGCAGTCAGAAGCGGAATAGGACACAACCGAGGGTAAGTAAATCTAGCCGAACTTGTCATAATAATGTTTTTATTATCACTATTTTTTTTTAAAAAAATGGAGTAAGTGTGAGACCGAGTGTTTTCGACACGCTACCTCCCAATCGGCGTCGATCGAAAAATTGACGCCGATTAGATGAGATCAGCACCAATTCACTTCAATCGACGTTGACTATGTTAGATCGATGCCAACTGAAAATAAATCGATGTCGATTGGACCGGATGAACTGATAAGGTGATTAAATGTGTTTTTGATGTTCGGATTTGGATAAATAGGAAGCTAACATTGCTCTTTGATATTGTGTGATGCGAGGCATGAGAGGTTTTGCATATGCGGGACAGTATTCCTAAGCTTCTAGAGATGATTTTCCCTAATGTGACTAACATAGATTGGCACCACCTAGAGCTAGTCGGGCTGGGGCTATTGGTACTACTGAGATGAGTGCCTCGGGATGTATAGCTGATGCGAGCACTAGTGGAATGATGGGATAGCAAGACTTGTACTTTTTGGTTTAGGACGGGTGAGATGACTATCACCCATGAGGATATATACAGGACTCTGAGGATGCCGATTATGGGGACCCGATTGAGATTATACCATGAGCGCAGATAGCAGAGGGCCCTAGGACGATTGTATGGAGATAGGGCAGATGATTCAAAGATAGTGTCCGGGGTAGTGAGGATAGCCTCACAAAGATAGATAGATAGGATGATGCCGAGAGCAGAGATAGTTCTTATTCGAGATGGTGATCTCCTACTTTGCTCTACCAGTTCGGGAGGTGGGAGATTCCCTTGTTATTACTAGACTTTGTGTGTGACATCCTATAGTTCAGACAAGTGTTTGCTTTTACCGATGCCTTGATAGTGCAAATATATTATGAGTTATGGATGTATACTACCTGCGGCAGGAGGACAGGGATTGATTTTATTTTTGTGCTTCATTGTTAGGCATATGAGAAAATAGAAGTGATTAGGCCATCTGAGGCTTCCATGGATGCCAAGCAGCAGTGGGGGCCATTGATTATGGATTCGGTGATGGCAGGCCGACATGGCCCCGGGAGATATAGGGAGATCCACAGATTGGTATGCCGAGCACTTCAGGACGCTGACACCAGAGCAGGTCATTTGGAGACCATATCGGGTCTACCCGACATGGGCTGGTTAGGATGCTCACCTGGTGGGGTTGAGATGGAGCAGGGTGGTTAGGGGTTATAGGCCTGATATGTGGGAGCATGTCCCATTTATATGAGTATTGAGATAGTTTGTCCTAGTGCAGACAGTGTCAACCACCTACAGCCATACAAGAAAGACAGTAGAGAGACCGATCGCACAATTTTGATCCCAACAGATCCATTGAGGGAGGCCCCACCCTCTGCAGACAGTGATGATGATGCCATAGTAGATGATGGCTATGTGGCATGGTATTCGATAGAGCTACTACGACACCTATCAGCATCTATAGATGCCGATGAGGAGGATATAGCCACACGGCCGCTAGAGAGGTTGGGGGAGCATTTTACCCCTGATGCACACACCGGGCGGCCCTTAAGGAGATCAGAGCTCTGACAGAGGAGAGGGATGCCTTGATATTGGAGAGAGACACAACTCGCCAGGAGTGAGATACAACGATCCAGCAAAGGGATCGCTACCATAGGCATAGAGAGGCCCTCAGGGCCAAATATGGTGATACAGGTACTATATCAGAGTCTGGAACATAGGGTACGACCATAGGAGGGCCACCACCAAGCAGCACTAGTAGTGACATTACGAGCACCTGGTATGGTGAGCCTGAGTACGTATCAGTATCTCCTTGTTGAGGTGTGATACTATGAGGACACCTTGGCACAACATGCTCCTGATGTGCCTCGTTATGGTGTGAGGAGGAGATCAGCGACAACCGCAGCTAGCGGTGCGTCTGAGGGAGGGAGCACTAGGAGAGACCGGGGTGGTGGCAGGACCCCAGCAGCAAGTGTGTCGATCTCGATAGGTGGCGGCTAGGAGAGACAACCTGGTCTAGAAGAGGGTGGAGGAGATAGTGTCTTCCACCTATCGGATTTTATGATTTAGATATTTGATATATTTTTGTATCGATATATTGATGTAGCCTCGATTTGAAGGCATTTTTATATATGATATAGATGGCTTGATTGAAAGCCATCCATTCTTTGTTGTACAGATACTCATGTATATATATAGATTCATCATTTTCTTTGTCATATGGTTGTACTCATGCTTGTTAATTTCGATATACATGTAATTGTGATGGATATAGACATATCTTTGATAGATGATGAATAGATGTGATTGGATGGACATAGACATAAAGGATAAATAGATGTGATGTAATTTGATGTTGATTAATATGTGGATTTAATATTGATAAAAGATAGATATAGATAGATGTAGTGTAACTTGGATGTACACATTTTTAGATGTTTAGATGGATAAATGGATAGATGTGATTAATAGAATTAATATATTTGAGATGTTAATTAAATTTTGATGAAAATAGATAAGTAGATTCACATGTGAGATTGACAATGCATGCTTTGATATATGTTTTGGACAAAGTAGATAAGATGAAATTAGATAGATGATAGATTTTGATTAAATTAACATGTTAAATGTCAATTTAACTAGATGAATAAGAAATAATAATGGTAAATACTCTGTGAGAGCCAAGGACGTAATGAAATGACTTTGATAAGGAAATATACCCAGATAAGAAAAAGAATAATAAGCTAGGTCCCTATCGACCATAAATGAAGACTTTGATAGGAAACCAAAAGACCATGCATACAAGGCTATATATGAGGTTAAAATAAACTGATACTAGCTAGTCGCAAACCAAATCTAGAAGGTAAAATGGAAGGAGAAGTAAGTATTTATCTTGTCAAAATTTACAAAGGACAGAATATATGCTCCCTATTGGGAAAATAGGGTTCTCCATATGATCGACAAAAGGTCTTATGTCTCAACTTCATGATTTTTTGTTTTGACAGAAGAGCAAACTGATCAATGTGGGAAGTTTGCTAGATATAGAAAGACTGATCGATACGGGAAGTCTTTCAATGATGCTAAGAAGAAAACAAATAGCCATCCTTCAAGGGATCGGTCTGTATTTCAAATGTAGCCATCCTTCAAGGGTATGGTCTATATCTTTTTGATTCATTTTGAAAATGCATAGATAGCTGTCCTTCGAGGGATCAGTCTATCTTTTGGGATTTTATCTCTTTTTTTTTTTTGAGATTTTAGAGCTGGTTTTGGAAGAAGCTGAGTGTAGACCAGATTGATCAAATAGAGGGCAAAAAAACACATAAAAACACGTATCCATGCCCCTAGTAGATTCGATTAAAATAGATACTTGGGACAGATGAAGAAGTTATTAAGGTGTCCCAACTAGGAGGAGGAACATATCCATAAGAAAAATGCTATGAGTAGAGCCGCTATACTCATATTTAAGGTGGAAAAGACATAACGCAGAGAACCACATAGTTCGAATCACTATGAAAATATATGACTAGTTGTTAGATGGATGAAAGATCTATTTTGCGACTAAGATCGTGTAAGATAGATTTTAATAGTAGAAGGGTCTTAGATGCAAGGCATTAAGAGGTTCCATTTCAGGTACACCATCCATGGAGGATAGACGATAAGCCCCAGACCCATATTTATGAGTAACTACGTACGGACCCATCCAATTAGGAGAAAACTTACCACGCTGACCTTGTTCTAGCGTAGTGACATTTTGGTTTTCTTTAATAACAAGATCACCAATTTTGAAGTCGAATGTTGCAAATGCTTGTTATAAGCACGTTTGACACACTCAAGATATATTTGATGATGTTCAAGACCATAGAGACGCCACTCATCTAGCAACTCAAGTTGTGCTAGACGACTTTAACGATAGTCCTCTCATCATAGACAAATTATCTAAGAGAAACACGAAGAGATGTGATCTTGAATTCCAAAGGAAGAACAACCTCTGACCCATAAAATAGAGAGAAGGGAGTAGCACCCGTAGGAGTATGAATGCTAGTCCGATAATCCTAGAGAGCAAAAGGGATATGTAAATTCCAATCCCGACCAGCTCGACTAGTTACCTTTGCGAGGATATTATGCAAAGTTTTATTGGAAGCCTTGGCCCGGCCATCAGCTTGGGGATAGTGTGGAGAAGAAAAGATGAGTTTGATATTGAAAGTGTCATAGATATTATGCAAATCAACATTTTTGAAAGATTTACCATTATCTCGTGATGAGTTTGTGTGGAACACCAAAGCGACAAATGATATGTTGATAGACAAAATCAACAATCGCTTTAGCTTTAGTCGATGAAAGAGGAATAGCTTCTACCCACTTAGTAAAGTATTATGTGGTAGTAATGATAGAGTGATGACACTGTGAAGAGCGAGGTTGATAAGACCGATGAGATCAAGACCCCATTGCAAAAAAGGCCACAAATCCGTTGTAGGTTGCAAAGCCTGACTAGGGATATGTGTAAGATTGGAATGTTGTTGACACTTGACACATTTCTTAGTGTATTCACAACAATCTCGATTAAGAGAAGGCCAATAATATCCTAAATGTAAGATGCATTTAGCTACGGCCAAGCCACTAAAATTTCCACCACATATACCATCATGGACTTCCTGGATGGCTTTAGATGATTCAGGTGTTTTGAGGCACCAAAGAAAAATACCATCAAAACCACGTTTGTAAAGGATTTTGCCTAAAATAGTATAGCGATTAACACGTAGGATAAAATATCTTCTACCATTAGAAGTCGATCTGGAGGAAGTAATGAATGAGATAGATAATCAATGATCATTGATACCACTCATCTTAAGTATTGGTTGTGATGGCATTAATTGAAGTTAGTTTCCGGAGATGATATGGTTGATATAATCACCTTTGCATGCCCACATAAAGTCGCGAGTCTTCGGTAAAAGGTGAAATAAGCGAGGCTAAAGAAGCCATTATATCTCGTGAATCTATTTGCAGTATGAGGAATAGCTTGGATAGTGAATTTTTCAAAAGATTGGAGTTGAAAAAGAATGATATTGCGATATTTTTGAAGGATATCATTTTTGCATTGATAGACACACGTGACTTGATTAACGATGAATTCGAGTCACCAAAGATGTCGATATGGCAGGTGCCAAGATTAATAACATTTTGAAGACCTAAAATAAGAGATTCATATTCAGCCATATTATTAGTACACTCAAAGTTAAGTTTGTGTGTGATCGGGATAGGTGCACCCCAAGGAGGAATCATAATGAAAATTGCACCTCCCCTTGCTTTGGCATTTAGATCCATCAAAGAAGTGTTTTACTTTAAATGGAGAAAGACAAAAATCAACTCATTGGATATACTCATCGGGAATTAAGTAAGGGGGACTTGAGTGTCTAGAAGAGGAGCATCACTAACCTGATCCGCAATGACGTAACCCTTGATAGATTTTTGTGGAATAAACTCAAGATCAAATTCTGTCATTAGCATGAGCCAACGAGTGATACGATCATTGTGATAAGGCTTCGCATGCATTGTCTTGAGTGGATTGACACTTGTGACAATGTAAGTTTTGTGATTGAGTAGGTAGTGACGAAGCTTAGAAGTTGCAAAGAAGAGAGCACAACACGACTTTTAGCTTCTAAATAACGTGTTTCATACTCATGGAGAGTGCAACTGATGTAATATATGGCTTGTTCTTTATTGTTAACATCTCAATGCAAGATCATGGCTCCTAAAGCATGGCCAATCACAGAAATATAAAGATAGAATGGCTCCCCCTCACGTGGGGGTGTAAGCACAGGTGGGGAAAGAAGAAAAGCTTTGAGATCATCAAAATCCTTTTGGCAACACTCATCCCATTCAAAATGAACATTCTTACGAAGGAGATGATGAAAAGGTTGACGGTGGTCCGAAAGTTGCGAGATAAAACGATGTATTGATTGAAGGCATCCTTAAAGACCACAGAGTTTCTTCAAGTGAGAAGGGGGAGGCATCTCAAGGATAGCTTTTATTTTTGTGGGGTCCACTTCAATACCCCTAATAGAAATGATAAAGGCTACGAGTTTACTAGTGAGAATTCCAAACACACACTTAGATGGATTTAGCGAAGACAAAAGTGAATAAGACTCTCAAAGTGAGGTGCAAGAATGAAAAGATGATCCTGATAGCATTTAGATTTACCAAGGAGATCATCGGCGTAATCCTCTACAGTTTTGTGTAAGAGATCATGGAAGATGTAGGTCATGGCTCATTAATAAGTTGCTCCCACATTCTTAAGACCGAAAGGCATGGCACGATAACAAAAAGTCCCCAAGGATTTATAAAGGAAGTCTTATGTTGGTCCTCTGGTGTGATAAGAATTTGATTATACCCAGAGAAACCATCCATAAGAGAAAGCTTCTCGTGACCCGTAGTTAAATCCACGAGTTGATCGATATTAGGTAGAGGAAAATCATCTTTTGGACAAGCAAGGTTAAGATCCCGGAAGTCGGTACAAATTCAAATTTTTCCAGTGGCTTTGGTTACTAGTACTACGTTCGAAACCCATTGTGGATAATCGATGGGTTGGATGAAGTTAGTAGAAAGTAAACATTGCAACTCTTCTTTAACAAGAAGGGCTACTCAAGGGTGTATTTTACAAAAATTTTGTTTAACCGGTTTGATGTCAGGAAGAGTAACGATATTGTGGACCATGTTATATGGATCGAGTCAGCAAAGATATCCTCATATGACCAACCGAAGGCTTGACGATGGTTGGAGAGAAAAGTGGTAATGTCTTCTAACTCTTGTGGATTAAGAGATTGGTTGACCTTAATGATGCGAGGGTCTTTAGAAGTCCCTATATTAAGATTGAAAGTGGCTTCGTTAAGAAGCGTAGATGTGTCGAAGGAATGGTTTTAGGAAGATAGGAATCCTCCCGCCTTTGAGATAGGTGAGGATAGAATCATCATCCACATAGTGGATAGTGTTGATAGTAGGAGAGTCATCTCCAACTATTTCAAGGAATACTAATGGTATGGACATGGATTTGTTATTAGTTCTATAGGTCGCGGTGGCCCTAAGGAAATGGTATTGACTAAAAAAAAAAAAAGTTAGACTGGATGGAAATGGTGTCATCCTCATCAAATGATGTTTCTGACCTAGCAGGAGAAGATGGTTCCTCAATAGGGAGAGGCTCATCGAGAATAGTGATGGTGGCTTTTGAAAGAGGTTTAAATCCTAAACCAATTTTTTAATGTGGTTTGCGAGTTGGAATGGACGCGAGGTCATGCACACCCTGTTCATACTTTCCTAGGCCAAAACCCTTCCACACGCATCGATATAAATAAGTTTTTGCAAACATCAGATTTTGTAGACAATCAAACCCTGCTGAACAAGGCTTGGCCCTAGGGGGAGAATCTGGGTGATAGTGAGGTGTATCAATACCACCGTAAATGAAGTTAGTCTATTGGTTGGGTAGACCAATGGTGATGATGCGACCAAGACCCGGCTGATATTCAGGTTGTTTTTCTGGTCTACCATACTCATTAGGCTTGAGATGGGCATTAAAAGAAAGAAGAGGAAGTTCTCCTAGCGAGAAACGCTGCAATGTCTCTTCCAGATTTTGAAAATTCAGTAATTTAGTTGCAGGTAAGGAAGAGGATGAATCCTTGCCAGGAGAACAAGCATCCTTCTTCAAAGGGGCAGATCATGTTGTCTTGTCACATTAGGTAGAAGGAAAAGGATCTCCTGGATGAGTATAGATTTTTCCCTCATACTGATATTTTAAGCATCAATGGAGGGTTGATGGGACGCAATGCATTGTATGAATCCAGGAGCGTCCTAGGATCATATTGTAGTGGAATTTTCCTTTAAAAATGTAAAAGAGTTCATGAAGCAGCTTCTTACCTACTCGAATGGGCAGGACCATAGTTCTTAAAGTAACTTCCAACTGATCATTAAATGATCAAAGGCCGAAAGGAGGGGGTGACACTGTGTTCTTTGGTAACTTAATTTTCTCGAATGTGTGTGAGGAAATGACATTAAGTGCGGCACCACTATCAATCATAGTGCATTTTAACATAGTGTTGTTGATTTGAACTATGATAAAGAGGGGAGCCTCCAAATCCTTAGAAGAAAGGGAAGGAATTTCCGAATCTTAAAAAGAAAAGGTGATTGATGGTTTATTCAATCCAACAATCATCTCGAAAGGTGGGGCTCATTTGAATTCACTACGATATGGCGTAGGTTATCAATCAAATCTTGGCGATGTTGTGGGGATGATTGAATGAGGTCAAAAGAGACATTTTGACCGGAGCATGAGTAAGTTGTTTCATGACACTCTCCTCTACTGACACGTGAATTTGAGCCCGAGGTGAAGCACGAATAGAGACCCGAGGTCTCGAGGCTGATGAGGAAGGAAGAGTTCCTTTGGGGCTACAAAAATGACAACCCATGGCCGAGGTGTTGTAGATGATGATGGATTATCATACTGTTGGGTTCTAGTGGTGATATGAATTGTGTCGATTTGAGAAGGTGGAAGATATCTGAGTGAAATTAACAAGACTAGAGGTCCGAATAGAATGTTAAGGCTTAGATGAAGTTGGGATGACAGGAGATACTTATTCCTCCTCCTCCTCCAAAAGAAGATCACTTTCTTCCAAGAGGTTGTTAATGATAGATTGAAGAGCTTTACATCCCTCGGTGTCATGACTCAGAGTGCGATGGTAAGCACAAATCAAATCAGAGTTGAACTAGGAAGGTTTTACTCCTTTAGGATTATAGGGTTTGATCGAGGAAGGGATATGGATGAAGCTTGGATAAGTTGGTGAAGAATTTCAGTATAGAATATGGTAGACAAAGATGAGGAAAGAGATGACAGATGTGCCTCAACAGACTGCCGAGGTAAAAGAACCTGCATGTCTAGTTTGATAGTCTTTTTAGGGATCGTCTTACTTTTTTAGACATCGGGAGGAGCAGCCTTGGGAACTTGAGATGGAAGTGAGTGATACTGGATTGATTTTGGTGGAGGAGGAGCTCCTAAGATAGATTTGGAAGATGATGGAGATGTGACAAGTGTTGTGGTCTTCAGAGATAAAGAAGGCTGCTTGGTCAAAATAGATGACGATTTAGATAATGTCAATTTAGATGAGGGAGAAGCTCCCAAAGTAGGTCTGATCGAAGGAACAAGAGGTGTCCTATTTTTTGGTGACGAAGACGATGGTCCTGATAAAAGAGGTGATGCCTTTCTAGTAGGTAAGTCCACTTTACGAGGCACTGGTGAAGATGGTGTTATAGAAGAAGATGATGGTTTGGATGGTGTTGTAGAAGAAGATGCCTTCTTGGTAGAAAAATCCAATCTTTTATGAGGCGTAGAGAGAGATTTTTGAGGGAAGGCACCAA
Organism: Taxus wallichiana var. yunnanensis; assembly: GCA_018340775.1. Lineage (NCBI taxonomy): Eukaryota > Viridiplantae > Streptophyta > Pinopsida > Cupressales > Taxaceae > Taxus > Taxus wallichiana. The sequence goes on along the minus strand of CM031242.1, from coordinate 255,927,575 downwards.
GAGTCTTGATGGTTTGAAATATGGGTTTTCCTTTTTCAGGGATGGTGAAAACTTCAACCACATAAGGTGATTGTAGCCTTTTCGGGGAAGGAGATGAGGAGGTGCTGATGATGTAATGTTAGACTTTAGTTGTCTTGGTTTAAGTCCAGGAACTGAGAGTGTAGGTGCCATTACTATTTCTTTAGATTTCCCTTTAATAGGAAAAATAGTATCAGTGATGGAAGAAGTGGATGATAAAGAAGTAGTTCCTTGCGAGGGAGATACTTCTGGTACAATAATTGTGGGTGTAACTACCGTAGGAAAGGAAATGGGAAGAGTTAAAATCAAAGACACTTCCATTGAAGTTGGTACAACTATAGGTATGTTTACCAATGGCATAGTTGCAGCGAAAATGGGAGAAACAGAAGTAGTTGTAGATGTAGTGGAAACTCGAAGGGATGTAAACGTCTCGAGCATCGAAAGGATGTCCGATGATGAGACAGATGAGGATGACACTGTCTCAGGCATAGACAAAAGATTAGATAAAGAGGAAGAGGGAGATGAATCTATCTCTACTAATGTAGGAATACTCAAAAACGGGCTGTTTGAAGATAGTGGAATCCCACTGATTAGTGGAGTGACAAGAGGTTCTGATTCAGTCGATGTGTTCGTAGGTGGCTTAATTTTAGAAGAATATTCTTCAGTAGAAATGAAGATGATAGTATGAGTGTTTGGTTTTTGAGACTTTGAAGCATCATGATTTAGAGAATGATTAGGAAAAGGTTGTTTAAAAACATCAAGCGCCTGATTTGGGGGAGCATTTGGGTTATCCAAAATGAGCTCGCCTTTATCAATGAATTTCTAGACAAGATTTTTGAAGGTTTGACATCACTCAATGTCATGGCCTTTAGTTCTATGATAATGATAGAAGTCATTTTCCCTATACTAGAATGGACGTTCTTGGTTTTCATCAAAATTTCTAATAGGGGGAAGTTCGATCATGTGAACTTCCAACATTTTTTCTAAGATAGAAGCATATGATTCCCCCAATGAAGTAAAATATCGAGATGATGAGGGTCCTTTTCAAGAAGATGAGGATTCTCTCCATGGTGTTTGATTAGAACTGCTATCGGCACATGGTGTTTTTAATACGATACCATTGGTGGATCCTCGCTATTGTCTTTAGAAGTGGAAGGGTTTGATTTTGTAAACTGAGAAAAATTTGGTTTAGATTTAGAATGAAGTTTTAACTTCCCTTGTTCAATGGCGCGGGATTCAAGTTTGCGTGCCATCGTGAAGGCTTCTTCAAATGTATGAAAGGTCCTGGATCCGAAGGTGGAAGAAATATGATTAGCACAAGATCAAGTAAACAACTGGATTTGTTAAGATTGAGGAAGGGAGAAAGACAATTGGTTTATTATCCCTCTCCAACGAGAAACAAAGTCTACAATAGACTCATCATCGAATTGATGAATGTTATAAAGATCTGTAATCGAGATATTATGTGTGATATTTATCGAAAAGTTTTCAACAAAATCTAAACCAATTGAGAGAAAGAAAACAAGGAATGTTGGGGAATGTTATTGTACCAGTCTAAAGCAGGTCGTGTTAGAGACATAGGGAAAGTACAGAGCATAAGCTCTTGATCCTAGACTATAAGGTAGCAAGCGTGTTTGAATGCTCACAAATGTTGTTGAGGGTCCTCCCGACTATGAAATTTTGAGAACTTAGGAAGTTCCCATTGGGGGGGATAAGGCTTAAAAGCCACCGATGGATGAATCATTTCATTGCATACTTCTTCAAAAAGTATGAAGGACGATCCCCTTTGGTAAAGGCTTCTAAGTCTATGATTTTCTTGAAAATAATTTGGACCACATCATATTGAGGAGGAGGCATGCTGGTAGTCCTACATAATAAGCGAATGGTGGATTTTGTTGAGGCGTTAATGGGGGATTCATTTGTTGATTAATAGGATGGTAAGAGGAATAACCAGGTGTTTTGGGTGATGCCTGGTGAGGTATTTGCTGTGAAGGATCCTATGTATAAACAGGCTATGGGATGATAAGCGGTTGAGAAAAAGATGATTGAATAATAACCGGAGCCTGTGATTGGTGGGCTCCCACACTCGTCAACTAAATCAGAATGGGTTGAAGAACATGGGTATTGATTTGGTTGGACATGGTGGGGAACAAGGTCTAAATGAGGCTTTTGACTACCAGATTGGTTATTAAGGGTGCCAGATGCTAGAGGATGGGTGAAGGTCACTATCACTGGAACATTGGAAGAAATACCAACTAGAGGATGAGAAGCAGGAACCAACTAACTCATTGAAGGGGGTTGACTCATAAAGAGGTACTGACCCTGGGACGTAATGGATGGCATAGAAGAATTAACAGTAAACTGTGGGTGCACAGACGTGCCCATTATAGCTAGAGAAGAGGACTTATCAGAAGTAGGTTGTGGAATAGCTGAGGTAACTATGGCACTAGGAATAGGCAAGACTATTTGAGAACTATTCGACATGGTCGGTGGAAGAGAAAAAGGAGGCACACGTACGCCACCCTCTTCCATGGTTCGAGGCGAGAAAAAGAATGATAACTATTCTACAAAAGCTTGGGATGGTTCACGAGGATAATCATAAAATTCTGCTGGATTGGTGGTCCCTAATCGGATATTCGAAGGGACTTATGTACTAGATAATCCATAAGGGCTACTAGATTGCGATCAAGGAGTGCCTGAAATTCAGGATCCCCACAAGGAACATACTCTATGTCGAAGTAGATGATATTTATGAAGGATCTGGGGAGGTTGGACGTGATGGGATTGCTTTAGGCTGATAGAAAGGATTATATGACCAAGATGGGGAACCAACTAATAGTGGTCCCGAGGAAGACCCGAGGGGTGCGAAACATCCACACTAGTTGTGATTTCAGAGGAAGAAGGGGCCAATTGAGCTATTATTCTAGATTGTAACTGAGTGATGACCATCATAAACAAGTAGAAATATAGCAAAAAAGAAGATTGACCTAACTAATGCACAAAAAATTCAAGCAACGTAGGTGATTATCTCTTTTGAATTTTATGCTTTTAAGAAAGAAAATATTAGGGAAGGATTTTTAGAATAGGAACTACTTAGATAGCCAACTAAATATGGTTTGGGGAATGTTTGGTGAGGAGTCCCGAAGGCACTTCAAGAAAATACTAGTACGTGGCTTGATATAGGGCCTACCCCGCACTTCACACACCTCGCGATAAGGGAGTCAGTGCTTTGCCAATATATACCGAACTTTCATGAATTTATAGCGCGGCCCGAGTACCACTTAGGCTCTTCCTCTTGGATGTCACTTCCAAGTAGGTGAGGCCAGGGGAGGAATTTTTGTTTAAATGCTTTATACCTAGTGATTTTGGATTTGTGTGTAAGGGTGAAAAATAAAAATCAAATAGTGTCACTACTGATTTTGATAAATTTTTCCAACCTATTTAGAAAACTAGATGAATAACATACAATAGAAATGACAAAGGAAAAGTTCTTTTTAAGCACTAAGAACGAAGTGTTGGATTTCGATGAAGACAAGTCAAAAAATTCTTTCCCTGGATGTGATTAAATTTTTTTAAGCACCAAAATCATAATGTTTGAATGTGATAGAAAACAAAGAAACAAAGTCCTTTTTTTTTTTTTTTTTAGTTCCTAAAAAGGAGAAAACACCATAAAAGAGAAATACCTATAGATTTATCTCTCCAAGGTATGTGGACTTCAAAAATGCGTTGTTGAGCTCTTCCCTCAAAAATCCCATGAACGAGAAAAGTGCTTTGCAATAAAAGGTTAAGCAAACACACAAACCAATCTAGAAAGATATATCCAGATAATATGAATGAAAATTTCTATTTCAAAGAACTAAAATTTTTTTTTCGAGAAAATAAATTTTTTTGCAAAAAGAGATGGATCAAAAGTGCAATTTTGAAAAAAATGAAAGATTTGCTAACCTTTGAAAAAAAAGCTCAAAACTAGAAAAGAAATGAACTTACCAATAAGGGACTTTGGTTAGGTCCCCCACCGTGCGTGCTGTAATGTAGATCAAGAATTTCACACTTGTTACTCCGTCCAAGTCAATGTACCAAACTAAACGTAAAAACCTTGAAAAAATCAAATGAAATCGGTACTGAAGGACCATATCTAAAGATGTAGATGGAAACGAAAGCCAATGTAGACAAGACAGAACACACGAGTGATCTTGTAGAGTAGATATAAGAAACATGTGAGACACAAATGCTTGATAGAAAAATACCACATTAAAAGATATTTGGGTGGAATGCCCAAAAACGGGTCCGAGAAGTGATAAGCTCCCTCAGTGGATGTCAGTCCATGTTTTCAATTAAGGAAAGAAGCATACATGATAAAAGATGTAAGTAAATGTCTATATTTTGATTAAAAATGATAGAAAAAAAAGTAAACAGCAGACAAAAACCAATAATAAACAGGAAAGTGTGAAAACAATGATGGATTTGTGATCGCTAAGTTATTTTACCTATCCACAGGTAGATCGGCACCGATTAGGAAAATCGACGCTGATCGAGAGGAATTGGTGTCAATCGAGATAATTCAACATCGACTAGATAGAATTGGCATCGACGGGTACATCGCGCATCGACTTAGGGTAAATTACAAGAATATTGAGAAGAAAAGTGGAAGCTAGATCGTCAATCTTCACTGAATCTACAAGAGTCGTAGGGATATTGGCAAGGCTCCACCTGTGTTGGATGTAGGAATAGAGTCACCAAGAGATCATGAAGACTCCCGATGTCGATGCGGTAGGAGTAGAGTAACGGTACTCCTCTCAGGGATTGGTTTGGATGGGATTCGCCCTCACTTGATAGACAATGCTCAGACTTGATGCTCAAAACTCTCATTCTTTCTGTATCTCTTTCTCTTTGTCTCTCTGTCAAACTCACTGTGTCACCGGAATTGAGTTCTGGCCTTCTATTTGTAATCGCCACCGACCGAGATGAAATCGACGCCATTCCAAAAAATCGGCATCGACTGAGTACCAGTCGACACCGATCAGGGAACAAATTTCGAAATGGCCAAAAGGAGTGCTTTCTCGGAAAGATGAGAGTGATCCCTCCACCTCAAATACAAGAAATATCCCATTGCTTGGTTTGGGAGGAGGAGAAATAGGGGGATATATGGATAGAATAGATATGGGAGGTTAGAAATTGATATGTGGTAGATAATTGGTTAGGATATATAAAAAGGTGTAATTAAATAGTTAATATTTAATTACTTAGGTTAAAACATAATGGATTGAATTAAACTTAGGATAGATGTTTTAAAGAAAATATTGAATAATACCCTAAGGGAGTAGTGATGATATGAACATGCCCCAGGTTACCTGAGAAGGTAAACAAATGTGGGGGACACTAAATTGAGTAACCAATTTTTAGGTGTCTACAATTAGCACCAACACCTCCAACTTCTCCTCCACAAATGGCACGATTTTTAGAAAAATTATATTCTTCTTTCAAATTTAACCACTTGAATGGATAGGCATATAACTATCCATTTCTCAAGGTGAACACCCTCATCAAATTTGAGGTTGGTGATTAACCAAGCCTGGTAGAAAAATTATAAATTGTATTAATTTATACTTGGTGGGTCTTCAATGTAGTCATTCGACTTATAGACCCTTAAGTCTCTTGCATGGCCTTTCCAATTAATAAAGATACCCAAAAATACTTGATTTCATTTTTTAATTGTAGGTAATATTAATCAAAACAACTATCCCATAGCCTCTCAATTATTTAATAATTGAATACCTCTTATAACTTAAAACGTTATTCAATTAAGTACATAAACTTATAGAAGTTTATTATAACAGAGTTTGCATGGAGGAGGATATTTGGATAGGTCAAAGGTGGTAATTACGACGACTTCATAACCAAGCTCACTGAAAAATTAATAAAACATTTATCCCATACCACTTAATGTAATAATTTATCAAACTCTCTATAACGGTCATGCAAGAAACCACACTCAATATACAATTTAGCACTTTACAAAATATCATCATTTCCTCATAATGACTAAAGTATAGAAGTTGTGTATAAGTTCCAACCATATTTTTACAACTTAAACTCATCCAACATGCCAAAGTAAAACAATAATAATAATAATAGCCATGAAGGGATAGATGTCAATTATGCATCCCACAATGAAATTTCATCTTCTCTAACCAGAAGGTATTTTACAACACCCAGCATGACCTCATGGCCATCCGAGATGATTAATAAAACCATCATCTACAAAAACAAGGTAGCGTACCAACATGTAGAAGGAATTCCAATCTTAATTAGCTTGTGACTTCATGACAACATGAGCCATTGTGATGTCACGCGTATAATTGTGCACGCATGTGCATACCCTTTTGGCTATGCGTACGTGTCCACAACGATACACAAGACAACGTAGTGGTACTAGCTGTCACGTAACTCTCTAATTATTTTAATGCTTCAATTCATTTTACGAAAAAAGAGAATGAGGGATTAAGGGCTGTTATAAATCCATACTCACCTACTTTGGTGCAAAAGACTCATATATTCATCAGTTGTTACCTTCTAAGATGCAAACCATGTTGAATGAATCGACTATCAAGATCAAAATTCATACTCAGGACGACCCACACATCCTAAATATTGGGCAATCTTTAGATGCTACTGAACAGGAAGCCATCACTTCTTTTCTCAAAGATCATAACCACACTTTCGCTTGGTCTTACATAGACATGCCTAGTATTGAACCCACCATAGTTTTCCACTATATTGTAACCATTCTCAATGCCAAACTCATCAAACAAAAGCGAGGAAAATGCACCCTCGCATTTCTCTTCTCATCAAAGAAGAACTTCAGTGCCTTCTTTTTGTTTCCTTTATCTTACCCATTGATTATCGTCATTGGATTTCTAACATTGTCCCTATAACTAAATTGATAGGGGGACTCCACATTTGCACAAACTTCGTGACTGAACCTAGCATGCCCGAAAGATGAATTTCCCTTACCTCGGTATTGACCACCTGGTTGACTTACTTCTAGTCATGAGATGCTATCACTCATGGATGGCTTCTCAGGTTATAACCAAAAAAAATTTCCCCAGAAGATCAACACAAGACCTTGTTCATCACCCCTTGGGGGACCTTCTGCTATTGAGTCATGCCTTTTGGCCTTAAAAATGTTGGTGCCACATATCAGTGAGCTATGACTTACATATTCCATGACATCATGCATCATATATTGGAAGATTACTTGGATGATCTCCTAACCAAATCTAAATTCCGCTCCAAGCACCTAACCATCCTCAAAACCATATTTTATTGTATAATTAAATATTACATCCGACTTCACCTAAGAAATGTGTCTTCACAGGTTCTCTCGAGAAAATCTCCCGGGATTTATCATTTCCTCCGTCGTATAGAAGTCAACCCTGCTAAAATCAAGTCCATTCTTGAAATGCCTCCGCATACTAACCTTCAACAACTCGTATCTTGAAAGGAAAGTTTCTATCTATTCACCCTTTCATTTCAAAATTATCAGATCAATGCCAACCATTTCATCATTTGCTCAAGAAGGATGTCTCCTTTAAATGGGATGATGATTGCCACAAGGATTTTGAGGCCCTAAAACAATACCTTCTCCAACCACCCATACTCATCCCACCTAAAGATGATCAACCTTTCTACCTATACATATCAGCTACCGATCATTCCTTGGGAGCCATGCTCGCTCATTGTGATGAACAACACAAGGAGCAGGTGGTTTATTACATAAGCCATACTCTTTTAGACTATGAAACCTGATACAACCATCCTAAAAAAATTCTTAGCCTTAGTTTTCATTGCCACAAAACTCCATCATTACCTACTCAACCACAAAACCTATTTTGTGACCAACATCGACCCCTTACACTTCATGTACGCCAAACATTATCAAAATCAGCGTGCCACACGATGGCTTATGCTTTTAGCTGATCTTGACCTCAAATTCATTCATCAAAATTCCATCAAGGGCCAAGCTATCACCGACAAATTGGCTAACGCACCTATTTCTAGGGATCAACCCTCTAATTTAGACTTTCTAGATGATTCAATTGCTACCCTTTCCCTGGATGAACCTCCTTACCAAATGACACTCTTCTTTGATGGTTCTAAGTGTTAGCATGGGGGTGGGGCTAGTATTATCCTCATTCCTCTTGATGGTGAACTCATACCTTTGTATTTCAAATTAGATTTTGAATGTACCAATAATATTGCCAAATACGAAGCACTCGTACTAGGTCTCCAAGCCACCTATGCCCTAGATGTCAAATCAATCAACATCTTTGGTGATTCTCAATTGGTCGTAAACTAAGTCAATGGTATGTACCAATGTTGTAATGAGATACTTCAAAAGTATAAACATCATGTAGACATACTTTTGACCACCTTTGATCATTACACCCTTCAAACCATCCCACATTTAACCAACAAGTTTGCATATACCATGGCTTACTTAGCTTCCCAAATACTTGCTTCACCCACCGATTCTACAATCTTGGTCACTGTATAATGACTCCAATCACATTCTTATTTACCTCACAATGTTTACTCGATCGGCACCGCTACCTCTAACTTGAGTGACCTTTGGTATAACAAATACTCAAACTACCTTTCTCTCTCCATCTTACCTCCTGATCTCACCCATAACGGAAAACACGCCTTCCTTAAAAATGTCTCTTGTTACGTCATTATAGGGGGGCTCCTCTATAAGTGCAGCTTTGATGGTATTCTCTTACGATGCCTCACAAGTTCTAAAATTCCTTACACCATTAAGGAATTTCATGATGGCATATGTGGAGGTCACTTCAGTGGCCTTGCTCATTGTTGCTTAGTGTATTCTTCACCCGAGATATTATCGGTCGACCCTTAACCATGATTGTTGCATGACTATGTCAAACGCGTTGTGTAAAATTCCAACAACATTCAAATCTTCATCATACACCTAGTCATGCCTTACAAGTCACTTGAGACCTTTGGCCCATCTCTCAATGGGGTTTGGATCTTGTCGGAGATATCAATCCTCACTCTTCCCAACACCATCAATGAATCATCACTACTACCGAATACTATACAAAATGGGTGAAGCCATCCCACTTATCTCCTAAAAAGTTGAGAAAATATGTGAGTTCATTAACCACCACATCATTTGTTGCTTTGGTGTTCCACATCACCTCATCACTGACAATGGAAAACAATTCAAAAACAAAATATTACAAAAACTTTCTTTGCGACACCTTCGAATTCAACTTAGTTTCTCATCACCTTACTACCCACAAACCAATAGCCAAGTTGAATCCACTAACAAAACCCTCAACAAAATTCTTATGAAAGTGGTTGACGATACTGGGAAGGATTGGTATACACACATTCCTTTTACCCTGTGGACATACCGCACTAGTATTTACACTTCCACTATGGCCACACCATTTTCTCTTATCTACTGTACAGAGGCGTCCCGCCTCTTGAAGTCTAGATTCCCTCACTACACATTTCTCTTCATGACATGATCAATGATGATGAATTTTATTAGGACCATTTAGCACAGCTAGAGTTATTAGACGAATGTCATCTTAACGCTCTAGATCACCTTCAAGTCTACCAAAAACGTATCAAATGTGCCTATGACAAACGTTTCCATGAATGAACCTTCCAAGTTGGTGACCTTGTCCTGAAAGAAAATCAACACGTAACCAAAGTAGAAAAAAGTAAATGATGCAAATTTGCTCCTAATTAGCTTGGGCCATACATCGTGACTCACACCTATAGATTAGGTGCTTATCATTTATCTTCACTCAATGGTAAACCCGAACCTGAGCCCCTTAACACCTTACATCTTTGACCATTCTATTGTTGATTTATAGCCCTACCTCACTTTTTGTCTCTTTCCATGCTCGTCCCTTGAGTGCTATTCACTCCATACACCTCACTAACAATTAAAAAGAATCATGTGAGTACCCATCACTTGTTATCTTCTCTTGAATATGTGTACCATGGTGCTGCACATAGCATGATTCTCATGGATACTTTTCATCTACCTTTAGATGAGATCCCATGGTCATTTCACCTTTGCTTTTAAACAAGGGTCTTATTCTCCACCTTTTTCTTGTCCATGACTTCAAAGCCCTCACATGAGACTAAACTCCTCAAGTCAAACTTTGACTAAAATTATGATTACTCCCTCAATAGGACATCTTCCTCTCAAACAATTATTGTTATAAATAGATTTCTCCCTCAAAGAACAACTATGTAAAGCTCTTAAAAACAAAAAACAAAAAAATGAGAGAAACCGAAGCTTCCCGCATCGATCAGCTTCATGAAGACCTCAAGGAATTAAATTTTATTCAACCCATATAGAATTCCCACATCGATCATTCTATCTCAACTATAAGTCAAAAAACTCAACCTTTTTGTCATGGACTTGCCCATTGTGATCTAGGTTCTCTTGCTCAAAATGCATGCTACCTATACTATATGCAAATTACCCACTTTTCACCCTTCAAACCATGCCCACTCCCATTTCCTATTGCCTCAAGGGACTTCTTAGAACTTAGACATTTTTTGATCATACAACTACTTTTCACCATAAAATAGTCCATCATGCAATGTCTTAGGGTCTTACATTCATCACCTCCGCCAAGGTATGATCTACTCGGTATGATCCTACCCAATCAGGTGGCTTTATTTCCCCCTCTTATCTTTTAACCATCTTTGTTTACATTTTGATTACCTTATATAGGACATGGTCCTCGATGCTTACTTTTGGGGTAATCTCCTTCTTTCACCACAATCACCCTCACCTACATCATTTTACCTATAATCTACCCACACCTAATAGATCTAAAACCCACCAACTCATTTTCATACCTCCTAATATTCTTCCCTAGCTCATGGGAGAACTACATCGGTCTGAGGTCCCTTTTCATCAGGACTATATAGGCAACACTTCGAGGGCATGGGGCCCTTGGAGGTTAGCTCGACCAATCCTTTACCCTACACAATTCATCTTCCATGTTCCTCACATTACATCACACCTCGCCTTATTTCCTTTTATACCCAAAATTGGAAATTAAACCACATATATAACAAGTTGTTCCATATTTTAAATATTATCACATCATACATTTATCATGCCTACCATTTATCTATCATCACTATGCATAGATTATACCACTTCTCACATATGATCCATATTATCATTCATTGCATTAAATAATGAATCACAAATTCACTTACTTTCAACACAACCATGCCTACATCGACCTAAATTAAACCATTCCTAAACATAACTTGACTCGATCCATGCCTAAACTAACATGAATCAACCATGCCTAAACTGACTCGACTCAACCGTGCCTAAACCGAACCGACTCGATCCATGCCTAAACCGACCCGACTCAATCCATGCCTATAACCAAACTCAACCATGCCTAAACATAACCCGACTCGATCCATGCCTAAACTAACCTGACTTGATTCATGCCTCTACTAACCTAACTCCACCATGCCTAACTCACCTAATTTCCATCCATATCAACATAAAAATCTATATCTCATAAACACATCAAAAATCAAATAATATCATGTATCTCATCATTTAAATCAATGTTTAGCTCAAATATACATGGCTATCTCGTGCCATATCAATCATTTCAAAATCATTGACACACAAGCCAATATATAATATAAAATGTCATCGGCGTACGCAGATGGTCTCATATATACAATAAAATAATGAATCAATACAAAATATCTTCGGCACGCAGGCCGGTATATGCTCAAAATATATAAAATCACTCATACATCTTCACTATCTTTAGCATGCACATCAAGATATAATCACTAAATAATGTAGGCATACATAAAAAAATCAGGTGACCACATATTAGGCATCTTGGCAGATGTCCTCCATCACCGTATCACTGTACCCTCACCTCCCGGGTCCCCGTTGGTGCCTCAACCGGAGCTGGTCTCGTGCGCTAGTAGTCACTTCCCGATCGGGCCTCGAGCTCACTGAACCCGTGTTCTCTCCACATTGTGAGTACATGATCTCATCCTCTTACTAGATGCCTGTTGTGCCCTATACTAGGTATAGGATATGAAGTCTATCCTAGCCGCCATTAGCTGGTCCTGATAGTATCTAGACTCACCTAGGGCATCTCGTAACTTGGATACAGGCATGGTCTATGGTGGTCCCTTTGGTCTCAGCCCCTGTACCTACCATGAGGGACCCTACCTTGTGCCTTCCTATGAACTGAGACCTACTTCTAGTGCCTATGGTGGTGCCCCTACCCTGTGCATATATCTGGGCCTATAAGACCTCAATCTGTGCCTAGCTTGTGGCTAACTGGCCGTGTAAACTTATCACCTGAGCCTGTAAGGCTGCCACCTGACCATCCCCCTCCTCTCCATCTCCATCTCCTCCATCAGCCATCTAGTCCTATAGACTAGCCACCTGTATGTGTAGCTCTGCTACCTCTACCTCAGAACCCTCCAATTGTGTCTGTAGTATACCCAAATGGTTAATCAATGTAGTAACTTGACCCTATGGGGAATCTCTCCACACCATAATGGTAGCTAGATCTCGATCGCCCGGTCTGGGTGGTATGGCTCATAACTGAGCCACCTATCACTACTGCGTACTGTCTTTGCACCCGACATCATCTATCTACTGGTCCACTACCTTATCCTCCTATCCTCGTTGGCACTATAGGCTGTGGTAGAGGTAAGGGCCTCTCCATGTCATCTCTCTGATATAGAGGGAAGGGTGGAGGAATGTCTTGTACTAGCCCAAACTGTCATCAAACTCTGTCTACCGGGATCATCTCATACTCCCTGACACAACAACCCTGTATCCATCTCTCTAGTTGGATCTCAGCTAGCTCCTCATGCATATGCCTATATGAGGGGAATCCCACATATGGCCTCCATATAATGTCCACTCTAGAAAACCCTCTAGTAACTACCGGAAATGGGCCACATCATGTGTGGGCCTCTCAAATCTCTGCTCTCCTATCACCGGCACCCATCTCCTATACCCCACCCACACAAATCACACTAGGAATGCATCTTCTCAGGGCATCCCTATAGGCCGCACACAAACTATGTGCTCGTATGCCCAATAGTGCAGCAAAAATGTACAACATAGGTTGAACTGTAGCCACCCATATGCCCACAAACTCTTTATATAGCCGCACAGAACGCTGGTGCCCAGGAAAAGTGGGTCTCATCCACCATCATGTCATGGAGTACCCCCATTAGTGATCGGGGAAACCATCCACCCTCTACATCTAGCAGTGCATAGTAGCACACTACCTCCATCAATAGAACCACTAGCCTTGTCTCCTCTAGATGGGCTAGGTACATCTCTCCATAGCTCAAGCTAGCACTATGGAATCTCATATTGGCCATCCCCTCTCCAAAAATAGTCACAATCAGCTCCTCTGAGGCCTCAGGAGATAGAATAAACCTGGGCACCCAATATGGGTAACCAAAGAATCTGAACACATCCTCTAGGGTGATAGTAATCTCACTTGTTGGCAGGTGGAACGTGTTGGTCATGGAGTCCCATCTATCAATGAGCATGACCATCAAACTAGGCTACCAAACTACATGTCTATAGCGATGAACCCCACTCAACCCAACTACCTCCACATGCTACAACTCCGTCGGGGTCGTTGCACCACACACTATCACCAATAGAGGTGGAACCCTATCCCACATATGTAGCTACACTCTCCCCTACATCCAATATAAGCACAACATTAATTTACATGTATCATCCATATTCAACCATTATCATTTTCCTATACCTTATTTTCACCCTACCCATCTCAACTACCTAGCCCACATCACTTTTGGACCCTTGTGCCCAATAATCCGACTGGTACCGGTTCATCCTAACCAACCCCAGTCACCCCTTAACCAGCATCGGTCACCTGTTTGGTGACCGATACCGGTTCACCCTTACCGACCCTAGTTACCCCTTAACCGGCATCGGTCACCTATTTGGTGACCAATACTGGTTCTACCTAATGACATCGGCCAAACTTGACCGACATCATCACTATTGTAGAAAATCCCACGATTTCCCAAAACCCCCTCTCTAAAAAACCTCCCCCTACCCCTTTTATCCCCCCTAACCCACCTCCCCTATCCCATTTATTACCCTCCCCATTCCTCTTTTTACCTGCTATCCCCCCATTCCCAAATTCCATTTTTAACCACCCACAAAAACGAAAAACCAACAAAACCTACAAACAACAATAAACTAATCCTCTAATCTATCAAATCAAATACACATAAAGTAGAGTTCTTACCTCATTCTTGTTTGCCGCCGCCGTCTCGGTGGCACATCTTGCCACTGTACTAGTGGCCCACCCGATCCCTCTCTAGCCTCGCCATCAATGAATAGCTACCCACAACCTCTCACCAATTGAATCCCTCACAATGATCTTGTGGACCCGCTGCTCACCAACCAATCACTCGTTGATCACACCACCAGCTCACTATTCCATTATGTTTGGAAACTTTTTCTCTTCTCTATATTTTTTGTCATTTTCTCACTTCAAAAATAACAAATGAATAACAAAAATGCATATTTTTTGTTTTTATAACAAACCCGACCTAACCGACATCGGTTACCCTTGACCGCATCGATCGCATGCCCTACCTCACCATCGTCGGTTTCCCTATACCGACATCAGTTATCCATGACTGGCATCGGTCACCCTCACCTACACATTTCCCTATGTTTTACCCCTTTACCCTACCCCTACCTCCTTTTTTTCCCCACCCAACCTTCACCCTGATCATTTACCCCACCCCACCTTTACCCTACCCATTTACCTCACCTTTCCTAACCTCATCATTTACTACCTCCCTTTGTCCTCCTTTGGGGACTCGTTATTTTACCCCTACCTTGGCCTTACTCATGTCATGACCTAGATATTTGGACTGGACCATCGCTAGTGACCTTTGACCTCATGTGTTCACTATACCTTGTGGCACTATTACCTGTGTTGTTGACCTAATGACCTTACCTAGCCTATTGCCGTGACCGTTTATCTTGACCCTACCTTTGGTGTACTAGAACATACCTAAATGTTCATGCACCTAACCTATGTTGTGTTTCTTGACCATATCCTATACCTTGGATACCGGAATCACTTTAACCTTGTTTGGATAAACCTATCGACCTTAGACAATGTAGAGTTTTCCTGCTCTTCAACCCGGTAGTGTGCTATAGTTTATACATGTGTATGTGTTTGACTATTGCTACCTTTGACCTAGACCCATTACCTAGAATTTCCCAAGTAGACCTTTTAACCTTTTTTCCCTCGTGCCCACCTGCCTTTTCCTCACATTCACCTTTTTATCAAACTGCTCACCAATTTTTCCTTCGGCCTCATAAGTTCTTGATTTGAGGGGGATCACCTTCACCCACACATGGGGCAACCACATCGTATTTTTGTTAGCATCTCTTACCAATACAAGCTACACAACAAAAAGGGAAAAAATGTAGACACTAAAATTAGGTCACACTCCCCTTTGGTCCCTCGACAAATAAGCACCTTTCATCACATTCACCTAGCCATGGCCCCTTTCACCTCACTAATATTAATTTAATTAAATTAATTCATTATCCTCACCATATTTATTATTTAAATATCTTAATATAAATAATATCCACACATACACTTCACCTAGACACCTCACGAAGCCAACTCACCCTAAAACCTATTCTTAGTAAGTTATCATAACTAAGACTTACCTAAACCCTAAAAATCAATGCCTACATTCTCTCTAACCACATTCCCACATGCTTACAATAAGCTCCCAAAGATAATTCATGGGTTAAGAGCATGAGATCGAGAAAATCAAGAGGATCTCCCTAGTTTAGTAAACCTAGGAAATCCCACCTTGACCGACGCCGGTTACCCCTAATTGTTGCCAATTAAGCTAGAACCACCGTCAGTCACCCTTTTAACCCCCAAAAAACCTTATTCTCAAGGTTGGCAGAAGGTTGGGAAAATATTGGAAAAGTTGGTGAACATTCACACATTCTAGAGAGATATCATATCTTCGAGAGAAAATTCCAGAGAGAACACACATATAATAAAGGAGATCAAGCATCTTTTCCCGCATGTACCATCCCAACAATGATCTGATCTAACCAAGTAAAGAGGAATGTACATGCAACCCATGTAGAAGCTTTCCTTCAATTGGTGATCACCTGTAGCCTTCAAAATCTCTCATCAGCACCTCCATCCCTCACTCATAGGCATCCAAGACCAGAATCCAAGTAAGTAAACATTATACTTCTCTGGTTTATTCCATTTCATCATTATATTATCATCTTTTGTTACCTAGCCACCCATTGACCTCCTCCAACACTCACCCCTCTATATACCCATTAAAACCTCACCAAATCCTACCTAAATCACCCAATACCTCATCTCGACCAACCAAAGTCCTTTGTGAAATCAAAAAGAAGACTTAAATCACATTTTGTGGCATTCCCAAAACTCCACAGTAACCGGCACTAGTTACACCTAACCGTCATCATTCAACCTTAACCAACATCAGTCTCTGTATTTTCCCATATAACCCAAAACATTGACCTACCCACGTAATTCCATCTCACCCTCATTCACATATGATCTGCCTGATACCTTTGTCAGACCTGTAGAGATCCAGAACCAGTTACTTGACCTTCGGATCCTATTCTAACCTAGCATGTTAGATTAGATCTATTTCTTATTGTGTTTTAAGTGAGATACCTAAATCATTTCGAATTACAATAGGTTTTACCTTATTTACCACATTAAATTGTTTAAAACAATGGACTGACAGCCATCTAGGAAGTATCACACTTCCGGATCTAGCACACACGAGGCAGTTCATTGCACATTGTTTAATTCCTTCTAGTGGTCTTGCTTTCCATTACAAGTAGTTCCTCCTCACCAAAAGGAATCTCTCACAATCAGCTATGGATTCAGAAGTCATACGCACGCAATAACCCATCAACCAACATTTAAACAGGTATTCTTCCTATGCCCGTTACTCTATTTGTTTCATCAATACTTCAAATAAATGATCTAGAATTAGGTGAAACACTTAGTGCTTATCATGCTCAGTTCATTGAACTGACCCATGCTAGCAATTTTTGCAGATGGACATCGTAAGTGATAAAAGAAGATAGAAACTTTTATGATGTATTGGTTTATTTAATTCTGGATCTTATGTAAAGAGTTTCGAATCATTCTTGAGATGTATTGGAATGGAAAAGTGATGTTCTTTTAAGATCTTAATTATGATTGACATGCAGAATGTCTGAAATGCATAGTCTTGTAAATGTATATTTATCATCATGAATTGAAAGGTTTTGTGTTGGACTACAATTTGTGATGTGAATACTTTTGTACTTGTATGATGGAAATAATAGTGATATCTTTGTGGTATTCCTTATATCTATTGTATATTATTGTTGTTATAAGATAATAAGTTAGATTAAGGAGATAAGTATAATCTCCCCTATTATAATGAACTTGTTAAATTGCAAAAGGTGTTGTTCTCTAACTACACAACTATAGTTTAATAATGAAATATGCTTGGGACATATAATTAAACTATATAAGTAGCAAATGATAAAAAGGTTATGTTAAACCTAACATCTAACCATGTAGAGGAAGACTCTTCCTCTCTCATGGAATGAAAGATAAAAGGAATAGTGGTATGATCTTTAATCATTTTTACTAAGTTTTTAAAGTAATCTCTAGCTGAATCTAGGTGGATGACACACTTGATTTGGATAGCTAGGTTACATTAAGAATTAAATGTTTGATGTTTGTTATCCTATTTTTGGGATAATTGCTTGTTATGCCACGTTAATAAATAACAATGCAAACATGAATTAATGAAGTTCTCCATATCTAATCAGGCTAGTGTTGGATAAAGAACTTAAGGAATGTTGGAATTAGGGTTAGGCATGGTTGCTGTAATCTGAATCTTAATCCAATTTAATTATGATTAATGACCACTAAGGGGTATGTACATCTTGATGAATCAGTTCTCATGGATGTTGGCACATGCCAACTACAGGACTGTACCCTCAAGAAGTCCCTGGACTTCTCAAGGATATAATGTTGTAGTTGACATGTGGCAACACCCTTCCATATTTGTTCATCTAGATCTATGCACATCTGGACTTGAACTTCATTTCCCTCTAGGTCAAGTTAGTAGCATGTTTTGGATAGGTAGTAGCTCTCTATGACTCGGGGTACCTTTGCACATTCAGATGAATTAGGTTAGCCAAGTATGTCCATAGACCCTAATTCATCGTGAGCATCTTCCTATAAAAAACTATGATGCTAACCTGGGCTAGGGTCAAACCTTGGGCAAGTGGACTGATGGTAGTTAGTAAGACCATTCTAGATAATAGAAGAGTGAGGTGAAGTACGTATTCCGAGAATGATGAGTATGCTATAGTATGTTGAAAATATTTGGCCAAAGTATCACAAGTTGCTGGTTACATTGTCCTACGTCACCTATTTTAAAGCAACATGATGTTAAATGAATATTGGTAACAAATATTTAGATAGGTTCTTTAAACATATCACTCGGTACCCAGAATAGGGTAGGAGAACCAAGTATACGTAGTAGACATAAAGTATTCCATACTTTAAGTTAACATGAGAGATCGGTTGGTAAACAAGTCATGGAATGAGATATAGGTAGTATACCGAGTCATTACAGCTACATATGATTATCTCTTATGAGATTGATTTGAATGGAATGTGTGTTCTAAATGATGTTTTATTTAGAACAGAGAACATTATGTTTCAAAAAAAAAAATTCCCTTGTTTCTAAAGTATTAAAATGGGAATTTTATAGAATGGTAAAGTGAATCTCAGTTGCAGGCATGAAGGTTGATTGGTAGTACCTTCTCAATGTTAGTTAGAGATCACAAAGAGGTTTCAAGTTGATTCTAGGATAGGTTTAAAATTCTACAAGATTGTTATGTGAGTTTGACATCCACCGAGGGTATGAAGAAGGTCAATATGCTTGGCTCATATGTCCTATAGGTCTAACATACTTGTTTCAACACATGAAAGAGATTTTAAAGATGGTGGAGGTATAGAAATCAAGGATACATTTTCATCAAGACTAACTTTGTGTAATTTGGATCTCTTTAGAGGAAGTTATGGCCATTCAAATTTTTGCAGTTCGAGATAAGCAGGATTTAATTATATTTTGGGTTTGCTTAGCAAGGAAGATCAAAGGTGGGTCAACATAAGTCAACATGATTCATACATCCCCACTCTTAAAACCCGACAAACACATGGTGAGACAAGATTAGATAAAATTTTAGGTCCTCCCAGGTAGTTGTAAAGAAAAGAAAAAAGTTACAACAAAATAAATATGGTTTGACATCGTGAAATGTGTAGATGCATGGATCCTTCTGATTGGCTCGCTTTTCATTCTATGGCATAGATTTGGTAGATGTAAAGACTTACATTATAAAATATGTGAAGGAATGTGGAGCTTCCTATTATATCATGTGTCACATTCATCGATATAGGTTATAAAAATCTTGATGTTGGAAAGGAACTTGGAACTTCCCTATTAGATCATGTTTTATACTCGCGATACATGTTATCAAAAAGTCTTACATTGTGAAGGGTATGAAGCTTCCTTATTAGTTTTCTTCTCATAGTGGCCAATGGAGGTTAAAAAAATGTGAAGTGTGCAGATATTTATTATTGGCTAGAAATTTACAAATGATATGCACCTGATAAGAAGATATAATCAATGCCAAAATCTAATTGGCTATGAGGATGGGTCCGTTGACTACAAGAGGGGTTGGTGGAACTGAAACTTTATCAAATGCAATTTATTTTATGGGCTATAATCTACCTAAGTCTATGATTTTTAGGTTATCTATAATGGAAACATGTGTCCCACAAATGAGACCAAAGAAATAAGAAGGTTTTAAGTATGAAAAGATCATTTGTGGCCATAATGGTGACTTTTCAAGTTTGGTTGAATATGAAAATAATCAAAACTTATATTTTAACTGATGAAAAATTCAAAAAATTATATGTAATATATGTAAGGAGGTTGGAAAGATGTTTTAAAAGTAAATAGGTTTATTCATCTCAAAACAAAGGAGAAATTCATGACAAATTTTTTTCTCATTCGGGAAAGTGTGTGAGGATTGGTTGAATTTTGACAATGTTGACATATCCAATTTTGATTGAAAACAATGTGAAATTTGGTTGAGATTCAAATATATGTTTGATCTTCATGTCAAGTTATAAGGTATAGTTCAAGTGGAGAAAAAAATGAAACATCCTTATTTTAAGTGAAGGATATCATGGAGAAGACGAAAAATTCAGTTTCCTCGAGTAGCTAAAGAAGTGTCGCTTGTCAACCTATAAACACCAAGTTTCTTGAGAAATATTGAATGTGTGGAAGAATATCAAAGGAAGGCCAAGAGAAACATCATAGAAATTTCTTTCCTTGAAGATAAATTCTAGAATACAAACAATCTTCTCGTTGTATGCAATAAGTGAATGTGAATGGTCAAATGTGGAGAGATAACATTTATAAAAGAAGGATTTTGAACTTGAATAGTTCGTCAAAAGAGTGTAGATATGAGGGGATTTTTTTGAGAAAATAAGAAGGGTATTAGTGTATTAAATCTATGAAAAATTAAGAAGAGGAGATAAGAAATAAGATTAAGTTAATATAGTTATCATTATCGGTTGTATGAGAAAACATTTTCAAAGTGTGGCCAATTATGAAAAAGTCTAAGTTACAACTTAGTATGTGGGAGTTGTTTATTCCCTGTATGTTGAAGCTTACTAAAGGTCATTTGTTGTTTTATGAAATCAATGGGTTGAAGCTTCCTTATAGTTAATAGCATACATAAGATCAGTTATTGCTAGTTAAATTGTAGGGGGTTGAATCTTCCTTTTAATTAGAAGCCTATAGAAGATTATTTTCTATTGGGTAAATGGTTGGGAGTTGAATATTCCATGTAATTTGAAGCTTTCTAGAGGTCAAGTAGTAGCTTAACTAGATTTTGGAGTGGTAGTTCCAACTTGAGTTGATGCTCAATGTGAAATCAATGTAACTTTATAGGAAAAATTTCCAAGCTAGTTCTCCGGATTCAAAGTGGTTTTTTCCTGAGATTGGTTTCTCATATTAAATCTTATCTCTTGATGTGTTCATGTGTGTTTACTTATCTCTCTCTCTCATGGTTGAATGGTTATACTTCATCACAGTTAAGATAGTTTAATTGTAACAAATTGAAGAAGTGTAAGTTGATTTTAAAAGTTTGATAAGACATTAATTCATACCCCATCATAGTGCCTAGAATTCCTAACACCTCCATTATTTTTTTGAGTTGAAATCCATATAAAGGTGAAGTTTTATTTAAAATTTGTGATAGTCCTCTAAGAGGGGAAAATGTGACATGTTTTAAAGTGTGAAGGGGATTATAATGCATGAATTCAAAGATAAGGATGTTAGATAAAATTTGAGGAAGGTTATAAAGCATGTGTAAACGTATTAAGGAAATTTAGTCCTAGTAGAAGAATATTAGAGTGAGTTGAAGGAATGAGGGTTTGAAGAAAGTGTGTGAGCTGAATTAGTGATCTCCATTAGTTGTGGTAGAAACATTTTCATAGATCTTCATCTTTAGATGGTTGAGTTGGTTCTTGATCATATTAGGTGATTGTATCCTTCTTTTGGAGTGGTGCTTCACTAAATTAGTGGTTGATTCTCCTTATAGGGTTGGTGCTCTACTAAACTAGGGGTTGGTTCTATTTGAGGAGTTGATGATTCACTAAATCACTTTACCTTATGTAATATAAGTATATTTTTAGTGGTTTTTCTTCCCCATGAGGGTTTCTCACTTATATATGGTGTTCATGTGTCTTATTATTTTCTTCATGTACTTTTGAATGCTTAATACACACATAATGCACTCATATGGTTGTGAATGTTAAATGGATGAATGTAACTAATGTAAAATGAAATGAAAGTTTTGAAGTAATGATTCATCCTCCCCTAAGTCCATTGTGCTTTTAACAATTGGTATCATAGAAGGTCCTTGAGAAGTCGGTTTAATGATGCGAGAGGCATTATCACAAGGGATAGTTTAGGCCAAATTATATTTTTTTAAGGTCTATAGAGGTTTCCTTGAGTCAATTTTAGTGTACTTTAGGCTTTAGAAGTTTAAAATATTGAATTGAAGTATTTTGCTCCATTTTACCTATTCAAAACTTTGAATTTCTAAGAACAATTTTTGGCTTTCTAGGTTGTGTAGGGAGTTTTAAAGTGTTTTTCAAGCATTTTTTTAATTGTTTTAAGCTGAAATGTGGTATGAAAGTACAATGGAAATGAATAAATTGTAACTCCTAACCAAGGTTGAGCTCTTTCATACTTCTTGTAATGTGACCATACCTTGCAACGCCTGTATATGACCAAGAAAATTTAGTTACAAGATTATTTTGGGCCAAGAATGTATTTAGTCTCCTTGTCCAATTGTAGCATCATTGATCAATTAATCATTAAATAATTTTGAGCTCCAACAAATGTATGACAATTTGAAAATGTTTGTAAACTAACATAGGGTGAGACATCTTTTTGCATGAATCTAATAATCTTTGTAATCTATAATCTTTTAAAAAGAAAGGATTTCATAGTTAGATGAGATAGTAAATTTTGGGAATCATTGTTTTTCTCAAAATTATTTCATTATTTTATACTTTGTGTGACTCTAAGAAAGGAAAGGATCATTATAGTTGCACCGGTGAGGCACATGGTTAGATTCAAAAAAAAGGGACAGAGCTAGTCATTGAATTGTCAAAGTATAGAAGGGTTGGTGGAAGCCTCCATGTGTCATCTTGGCACAACTTCAAAGGTAAAATTTGGAGGCAGGTCCCAAATGTGTGCTGAGCCTCCACGTTTCCAAGGTCAGACATATGGTCCTGCCAAACAAAAGAGACTTAGTTAAAAATGCAAAAATATTGAATTGGCCCGCAAAGGGACACTTGGCCATGTTTCAAGAAAAGGTAGAGAGGTGGGCCCTTTTTTGTTTTGATGATTTGAAAATTCAAAGTAGGAAAGTAGGCCATCGAGTGATTTAGGAATTTTGGTTTTATTTCCAAAAGGGATAAAGTCAAATATTGAGCCCGCATCAAAATTCAAAGCGCGAAAGTAGGCCGTCGGGGTGATTTGAGAATTTGGGATTTGTTTTCATAAAAGATCTTAAATTTATAAAGTGACCCGCGGCCCCACAATGCCAAGGGATAAAGTCAAATGTTGAGCCTACATTGAAGAGTCAAAGTGGGAAGGAGGGTCGACGAATAAATTTGAGTTTTTGAGCCCGTGTTGAAAGGTGTTACAATTATAAAAGTTAGCCACGACTCTATCGCCACTCAAGTAAAGCCACGTGTCAATCTCATATCAAAAGCAGATGGGCAAGCTGAAATGTTCCAAATTGTCATTTCTTCAAAGGCATAAAATATAAAAGGTGTCTGCAAGCCCACTTCGCTTTAAATCTCTCCCACGTGGATGGTTCAAATTAAAAGTTTGCAAAGGTAGGATGAATGGCTGTAATTCAATACATCTAGTTTTTCCACTTGGTATGGAAATGAATGAGGCATTATAGAAGTTCGGGTGTCGAGTTTCTTAAATCCATTTCACCATTTTTCTATAATCAAATGTAACCGTTCTTGGAAGATATTTAATGGCTTCTCCATGCCATTGTTTAGGGTTGGATCCTGACATTCTTGAAATTGTAATAGATTCAGAAATAATCAATACAAAAGTCTTTTCCTTTTCTTCTTCTGCAATTATTTCTTTCCTTATTTGAATTTACAAATCATCCATCTTTGCATGCTAAGAAACTTTGTGTTCTTGTTAATATGATTTCGAGAACTTTGTGTCTATGAAATTATATCTGTTACAAATGTGAATGATTCCATTCTGTATCTCTTTTTCTCAATACACATAAGGCTATACTCTACTACCTATATTTCCTAAAAGTATTGTTATGTTCTTCCTCTCTCATCTCCTTTCTTCTTCCATTCTTTTGTATTGATGATCTTTGGGCATATGAATGTTTCAAAGTATCAGGAATCCACACTTTGAAAGTTGTACATTTGTATATAAGTTTTATTGCTTGCTTTCAATAAGGGAACCTCTCCCATTAAAGAGGAGGGACTTGATGTCCCCTGACTGTGGTTGTTAAAGTACAATTTTAAAACCCAAAAGTTTTAGGTCACTATGTAACAATTCTAAGAAAAACATATACTATTGATAGAAGGAATGATTGTAGGAAGAGTGGATATCATATTGTTGAGATGATTTGAGAGGTTATTTGACTTTTGGAATAGTTTATAGATCTAGAACGAGCATTCCATAAGAGAAACCATGGTATAGTAATGGAGTATTCTATTTTCCTGTTGATTAGGAGGTGATTGTCACTAAATTATTAAAAATGGAAGTATATTAGATCCCAGTGGTAAAGTAGAAATATTTTGGTCACTAAAATAGAGCCAAGGAAGAGATTTAGGCTTTTAATTCATCCGTTGGAGAAAGATAAGACAAAAATCCTTTTCAGCTCATACACTACACGATTAGGGTTATGAGAAAGAATCTGGTGCCATAAATTCATATTTAATGAATTTAGTCCTAGAAATATGAAGCAAACATATGTGATGAGTTCTCTAAGCATTGCAAGAATAATTTTATAATTCCATTAGAGAAATATTTCTATTTCCTTACCAATCTTCGTGAATCAATGAGTGCACAATGGGAAAACTTAGTGTTAAGGGTCAATTTGTGAAGAAATTAAGGGTTTTACTTGGATCCACCTCCTAAAACTTGAAACATACATATATTTTCATATTGAGTTCCTAGAAAACATGTTCTCCTACCTTAAAATACTATATCCAAATATATATTCATAATAGTTGTCTATAGAATATCTAGTTGAGGGATTTATAACAAGAATACAAAAAGTAGAATATCAAGAGTTGTGTATGATTAAAACTATGAAATTTTAGGAGAAATTTTGATTAGCCAAATAGAATCTAATGAATCCTACAACACCTCCTGGGTGTCTATGAAATTTTAAAATCAATATTGGAGCAAAGAGATTGGTATTAAAGGGATATAAGGTAGTCATATAGGAAAGAGAAAGAAAAACCAATTTAGTAGATGATTTAGCATGAATAGAGACTCTTGAAACTGTTGATAAGGTCCCAACATCTCATTTGGTCCTTTTCGCAAAAAAATTCAAGCTTTTGAGGAATTTTGAGTTGACAAGAATAAACACTACTAGTGCATAGTGGTTAAATTGATAAGGTTGAACAAATTGAGCCTATTTAATACTTTATTTATCATAGTGAGAGGTTGGTGAAGTGAATTAATGGTGAAAACAATAATTTTTATGATTAGGAAGAACTAATGAGCTTGAGTGAATAACTAGTATTGAAGACCTTGAAAGGAAAAATTGAGTTTTTGTATTAGTCTAATATGGTAAATTGATATAGATAACTTAGTGAATACATCATATTTGTATCAAAGAGAGAAAGAGTGTTTTGAAAAGATTTTTTATTTTCATAATGGACTCAAATACTTCTAATGTTTGTGTATGTCAAGAAATTATGTTTAATATGATGATGGAGAAAATGAGACAAATGGTGATGTCATTACATGCCAAGGTAGATACATTGGAGGATGTTGTTAGAGGAAGAAGAAGACCAGAACTAGAGTCAAGGAATGATGATGGAAGGAAGCATGAGTTACTTATAACTAAAAGAGTGTTCAACTTTGACAAGAAGGAAATAAAATTTGTGACCAAGAGGAGTATTTTCAAGACAAGATGCAAAACTAGAGGTAAGGTGTGTCAATTTATCATATACATCATAGGTACACATAATATTGTATGACAAAAATGGTGGATAAGTTAATTTTAAAGAGGTTACCTCATCATATACCTTCTAGAGTGAATTGTATTAAAATGGATCATAAAATTATTGTGAATGAATAGTGCAATGTGCCTTTTAAGATTATAAATTTTGTTGATGAAGTAATGTGTGATGTCATGCCTATGGATGTGTGCCACCTTTTATTGGGTAGGCCTTGGAAGTTTGATAGACAGGTTGTTTATGATGGAAGGTTAAATGAGTGTCATTTGGTGAAGAATGGTAAGAAGCATATTTTATTGTCTTTGAAATGTCAAGAGTCAAAAATTGAGAAAAGGAATATGTTGTTTGGGTCTAAGGAGTTTTTGAACCATAAAGAAGTTGATGAGGTTGAAATTCATGATCTAATTTCTCCATTTGAGTGTGTACATATAGGGAAAGAAGAGGAGGATTCTAAGTTGAGGGAAAAAATTGAGTTGTTGGAAAGTATATTAGCCCCTAAAAATATGGTGAATATGATTTTGATGAAAGAGGTAGGGAGTGAATCAAGTTTGATGAGAGATGAAAACAGGGGAATTTTGAATGAGGAAAGATCAAAGAAGATGGAATAGAGTTTGAGCTTCCAAGAAAGCCTTGAAAGGAAAATGAGTTATGAAGATAGTAAAGAGGTGCTTAGAACATCTAGAGAGGTTTGTAAACCTCATGTATTTACTTCTAATTGTGATTTGATGAGTGGATATGCAGGTTTGAGTGAAGAAGAAGAAGTGATAGAAGCATTTTTAGCTTCTCTTGAGATGGATGAGCTTGAGATAGGAGGTGAAAGCAAGAAGGAGATAATTCAAGAACCAGAAAGATAAGGACCAAGAGGGTTTTTTTCTTATGAAATCTTAAATAAATTGTAATAAGAGGTAAAATCCATAGAGTATTCTATAAATGCAGTAGAACCATGTGGAAAAAGTTGGATAACATCTCCAGCATGGAGGACGGATCTTGTACACTTAGGAAGATGTTAGAATGGGTAAGTGCAGAAATTGAAGACCAAGGTTATTTGTAAAAGAAAATTAACATGGAAAGTAATGAGGGTGAATATGTAGACCATGTTGAGAATAAAGATGAATAATAAATTGTAGAATCAACTAAGGAAGTATACAACTTATACTTTAGAGAGGATATCGAGCAATCGGACCCTACCATGAAGAAGTACAATCATGAAAAGAATGATAAGGAAGTTCAAGGGAACATATTATGGTAAGAGCAAGGAGAAATCCAACATAAAAAGGTTTGTAGTTCAAGGATGAATAAAAACCTCAAAATTTACAAAATAATATTGCTTTTAGTGTTGTTTATGTAGGTATGATGGATGAACTAAAGTTGGAATAGTCATAATTTTTAAGTTTTAAAGATGAAATAGTCAAAGGAAGGAAAAAGAGTGTGGTAAAGGAAATTTATAATTCATGGCACTTGAAGAACCAACACAAGTAAGCATGGAAAATAGGTATAAGCCCACTCAAGAGGCAATAAGGACAGTTATAGTCCTCTTACAGTTTATAAACTCATGAAGATAAGTGATTTCAAAGAAAGAAGGCTTGGAAACAACATGGCATAGTCATTTAAGACTCTTGAAGCAAAAATCCTAGTCAAGGAACATTCTTAGAAGGTTATGTACAATTTAAAACAAAGGAATAAGGAACAGAGAATAGATTACAAGTATAACTCTATGTAAGCTTTATTTTTCCCACCTTCGTAGTATGATGCAAGAGCATCATCAAAACGGAAAGTTTAGGCCAAATTTTGGGTTTCTTAGGTCCATAGAGGTGTCCCTGAGTCAATTTTAGTGTCCTTTAGGCTTTATAAGTTCATAATTTTGAATTGAAGGATTTCCCTCCATTTTGACCTATTAAAAAATTGAATTTCTAAGAGCCAATTTTTGTCTTTCTAGGTTGTGTAGGGAGTTTTAAAGTGTTTTTCAAGATTTTTTTATTGGTTTCACCTCTAATATGGTCTCCAAGTACAAGGGAAATTTATAAATTGCAACTCCTAACCAAGTTTGAGCTCTTTCATACTTTTTGTAATGTGACCATACCTTGCAAACCTTGTGTATGACCAAAAAGTTAGTTAAAAGAGGAGTTCGAGCCAAGAATGTGTTTAATATCCTTGTGTAACTATTCCATCATTTATCAATCAAGCATTCGAGAATTTAGAGCTCTAAGAAATGTATGACAATGTGAATTTTTGCAAACTAACTCTAGGTGAAATATCTTTGGGCATGAATATAATAATATTTGTAATCCATAACCTTTGAACAAGGAAGGAATTAATAGTTAGATTAGATAGTAAATATGTGGAATCATTTTTTCTCAAAAGTATTTATTTGTTCTAAACTATGTGTGACTCTGTGAAAGGAAAGGATCATTATAGGTCACTTTGTGCTACAATTCTAAGTGAAACATATACTCTTGATAGAAGTAATGATTGAAGAAAGAGTGGATATCATAATGTGGACATGATTTGAGAGGTGATTTTACTATTGGAACAGTTTATAAGAGCTAGAATGAGCATTCCATAAGGGAAACCCTGGTATAGTAATGTAGTATTTTGTTTTCCTGTTGATTAGGAGGTAACTATCACTAAATGATTAAAAATGGAAGTATATTAGAGCACACTAGTAAAGTATAAAGATTTTGGTCACTAAAATAGAGATAAGAAAGAGATTTAGAAATTTAATTCATCTGTTAGAGAAAGATAAGACAAAAATAAGCCTCTTGGAATCATACCCTGCATAGTTAGGGTTTCGAGAAAGAAATGGTGCCATAAATTAATATTCAACGAATTTATCCCTCAAAATGTGAAGCAGACATATCTGATGAGTCCTCTAAGAATTTCATCAAGAATTTTTAAATTCCATGGAGAAATATTTCTATTTCCTTACCAATCTTCTTGGAGGACTGAGTGCACAATGGGAGAACTCAATGTTAATGGTAAATTTGTGAAGAAATTAAGGTTTTTACTTGGATCCACCTACTTAAAATTGAAACATAAAAATATTTCCATATTGGGCGCCTAGAAAACATATGATCCTACCTTGAAATTCTACTTCCAAATATATATTCATAACAATTGTCTATAGAAGACCTAGTTGAGGGTTTTTTAACAAGAATACAAATAGTAGAATATCAACATTTGGGTGTTGATTCAAACTCTGAAATTTTAGGATTAAGTTTGATTAGGAAAAAAGAAACTAATGAATCCTAAAATACCTCTTGCTTGGCTATGCAAGTGTAAAATCAAGATAGGACCAAGGATATTTGTCTTAAGGGGATATAAGGTAGTCATATAGGAAAGAGAAAAAATAACCAATTTAGTGGATGAGTTAGCATGAATATATACTCTTGATAAGGTACCAACATATCATTTTGTCCTTGTAGTAAAAATTTTCAAGCTTT
Source organism: Taxus wallichiana var. yunnanensis (assembly GCA_018340775.1). Taxonomy (NCBI): domain Eukaryota; kingdom Viridiplantae; phylum Streptophyta; class Pinopsida; order Cupressales; family Taxaceae; genus Taxus; species Taxus wallichiana. Next base: position 255,898,123 of record CM031242.1, on the reverse strand, counting down.
TGAGGAATTTTGAGTTGACAAAAACACACACTAATAGTGCATAGTGGTTGAATTGAGAAGGTTGAACATATTGATCCTATTTAATAGTTTTTTTAACACAATGAGAGAATGGTAAAGTGAAATAATGGTGAAAAAAGAATTTTTATGATTAGGAAGATATAATGAGCTTGATTGAACAACTATTCTTGAAGACATTGAAAGAAAAAATTGAGTTTTTGTATCAATCTAGTATGGTGAATTGAGATAGCTAAGTTGATGACTACATCATTTAATAACTTGATGAAGATCCTAGTAGCACAAGTAATGGGTAAGTTTTTAGATGTTGAATATGCATTAAGAATGAAGTATTAATTTTTAGATTCACTGATTCATAAATTACAATATCAGATCATATGTATGGAGATAGATCATGGTCAAGCCATCAAGGGTTTGGAATCATAGGTTGAAAGAGTGTCTAACACCATTAGGGTCAAAGAATAAACTTATCTCAATTATGAAGAGAAGCTGAAATCCCTAAAATTTAATTTGGAAAGTGTGTCTAGTAGGTTGAGGATGTATGAGAAGTTAGAAAAGAGTATTGAAGCTCTTGATGGGATATTAGAGAGACAAAGAGCTGCAAATGACAAAACAGGCCTAGGTTTCAAAGGAAAGCAGAAGGATAATGATGAAGAAGATGGTCCAAGAAATCAATCAGATATGAAGGAGAAAAAATGACTTATGTTAAAAGGTAAAACTTTAATAAAGTACCTAATGCTATTAGGTGTGGTGATTCTTTCAATAGTTATTACTATGTTTGTTATGATTTCGATCATAGAGCTAGAGATTGCAAAAGAAAGTCTCCTAGGAATTGTGTATGCCTCTTTAAAGGTGAATGTAACTCATGTTGTGATTATGGCCATAAATCTAAGGAATATGGTTGGAACTTAATTTTGTATGAGTCAAGAAGGAAGAAGAATCATTATATTCCATAAATTTCATGATCAAGATCATATTGCTAGACATGCCTATCAATGTAAAACTCCTGGTTTAGCAGCAGATTTAAAGCTCAAAATGGAAGAGTATTCAAGAAGAAGACTCCCATGAATGATTCTAAGAATGTCATGTCAGATCCTAAGGCCAAGAATATGGTTGATCAAGTAATAAAAGTCAATAGATCAGATTCTCGAGTAAATGCATATCATAAATCCTATTTCAATTAAGTCTCACAAAGAGGGTTCTAGTGGCATGAAGATAGGAGAAAAGTTTAGTTAAGGAAGCATGTTTTCCTTAGTTGAAGATCTTAGAAATAAATAAATTCATATGTGTCTCACTAATATTAAATTTCCTATGTATGAAAAGTTGAAGAAGCTTGAAGTCTGGGATACTTCAAGGGTATTAAGGTATGGGAAATGATTTATTCATGAGTTTCAAGTTCTTGTATGTTAGTAGGATGTCTTTAGTCATAGTAAAGTTGTTGGGATAGTAATGTCAAGTGGGTTATGTACCACTGCAGTATGCCCCAATATTATTTTAATATTTTTTCTCTCAAACTTTATTATGAATATCTTCCAGAAATATCTTACACATTTAAGAGTGAAGAGGCTCATAGATTTACCCACCCTATTTATTAGTATGATACCTCTAGGGATTTTCTATAAGAAATAAATAGATTAGTACTAGACTGATATCTAGATAGTGATATGAGACTAGGCATGATTTCTCATGAGTATTATATTGAATGAGTGCAAGACATAGCTCTATAATAGTTCTATACAAGAATAAGGAGCAAAGCTAAAATATTGGGTCAAGTCTTGTGAATTCTTAAATACTGAGACAACAATTTTTTATCATGGTTTTTTCCTTCGGGTTTCCTCACATAAAAATGGTTTTAAATTCTCTTTACTTATCTACTATTTTCTTGTAGCTCATGTTATTACATTCTATAATCTACATATTGTAATTTATAATATTTTTACTTTATTTTGTGGACCTATAATTAGTTGATTATGTATTCCTTATAAATCCTAACGTGGTATCAGATTAGGTGATAAGGCATGTGAGGGTTTGATCCTGGAAGCTCTTAATTAGCTAGAATGAATAATATTGAAGTATATTTATGGATCCTGGGAAGCCCTAGTTGCTCCATAGTCATCTTAAAACTAACCAGGCTTAAAAATCTGATTTTGTCCAAATATTTTGTGAAAATATTAGTTAAATGACCATCTAGAAATTTTTTATTCAATTCTTTTCATATATTTGTCTCTATGATTGGTTTCGGTCTTTTTTTCGATTAAATTTGTCATCTGTAAGATTTTTTTAATTTTTACACCTTTTATAGTTGTTAGGGCTGTTTTTTTTTTCGTGGATCTAAAAGATCTTTTTCTTATTATTAGTAAATAGTTTTGAAGGGACTATACCCTATTACAATAAGGGCTCAACAGCCAAATAGAGCTATATAGGGACAAAAAAGAGGATCAAAATCGAGATAAAGCATTATGTCCATTAGTAACCAAAATATAGTACTAGTATAAAAATAAAAAGAATAGAAACCACAACAATACAACAAAAATGCAGCAGAGAAACAAAAAAAAGACTGAAATAAATTAGTAGTGACAAGAACGAGGCCCTCCGGCCGAGGGAGATTACTTCTTCAAGCTCTGTCGATTCTGGATTTGATTAATTGTAGTGAAGTGAATAATGCCAAAGTGGTGATGTGCATGGGGTCAATTGCATTTAGCTTCGATATGGTCAAATTATTAGTTCGTAGCATTTAAATCTGTATCAAATTTATAAATATTTATTTTTCACTAGATATTTTTTGTAAAGTAGGATCCAATCATTTTATGTCGTTTGGATTCACTCTATCATTTTTATTTAGATCATTTCAGATTTTGTGAATCCTGGGCCAATAAAATTTCTCTAAGTAGCTTCAATGTAGTTCTTTCCATCTTTACAAAGCTCGATCCAATCCTTAAATTCCAAGTGGCTTCGCTTTGTCATTTTATTTAATATTTCATTTTCTTTAAGGTTTTATTTGATTGCAAATCTCGAGTGAATAATTTTACTCCAATTAACTTTTCCTTGTTAGTTTTTCTATCCTTTTATTATTCGTGAAGTACGAACAAATAAGTTTATTCCACACACTTGAAATTCATTCTTATTGCTTATCCGATTTTTGATTGCAAAACATGAGCCAATAAGGGCTTTACACTTGTATTTTTGTTATCGAAGTGGATTTTTTTCCTAGTTATTTACAAAATCTGATCCAATCAGGATGCTCTAATTCATTTTATATTTTAGATTGTTAGGATTTTATTATCTTGTTTTCATCTTTGCAAAATCTGAGCCAATATAATCTGCTCCATCTTTTGCATTGTCATTCATTTATTAGTTATTTTTATCTCTACGAAATTTGAGCTAATAGGAATACTCCAAGTAGCTCTGTATTTTGCAGTGTCAATCTTTTGATAGTTTGTTTCGACATATGCAAATTTTGAGTCAATAGATTTACTCCAAGTATCTTCACATTTCACATTTTTAGTATTTTTAATTTGTGGTAGTAGTTATCCAATAATAATTAGCCACCTTTTTGCATTTTTAGTCTTTATCAGTTTTGTGAAAATTAAGTCATTAAGAAGGCTCCGCGTGTGTCCAATTTTTTCCTTAGTCTTTTTGGCATAACTGCGAAGTGCGAACTAATTGCATTTTGACATGTATTGTAATTTTCTATTGTGTAAGTATTCACAATTTTCAGAATCTGTCTATATAGTATCAATCTCTACTTTAATGTAGCCACTAAGATTGGGACACTGTCATTCTTGATTTAATACCTAAACATTATTTTAAATTTTTCTTACTCCAGAACTTTAATTCCACCCAAGGCAATCTATTAAAATTTTAGTGGAAAACCACCAAGTTTCTATTCTTTAGCCATTAGATTTTCATCAAGTGGCATCATTTGATTAAGACTTTACTTTCACATTGTGTCAGAGTGTGAAGAAGAGAACCAATTAATTAAAGACACATGTATATGGTTTTGTTTTCTTTTTTAATTAATTATCTTTTGAATCAGTAAATACAACTTTGTAAAGGATGATCTAATTGAAAAGTGACAAATGTATTTTACTTTTCACTGTTTTTAGGATTATTATATCTTTTTAACGCGGGTTTAATATTTTCTTTATACCAAATGTTTCTAGTTCTTTTGTACCACAAAATTTTAAATTTATTTTACCGCGGGTTTTTAACTTTATTATGTTATGGTTTTCAAAGTTTTTTTGCCATGGACTTTTAATGTTTCTTTATACTACGGGTTTCAAATCTTCTTTGTATCATGGGTTTTATAATTTTCTTCATTCCACATTTTTGTACAATGATTCAAAAATTGAGTAGCTTAGATAATTTCATATGCATCCTTTCGCATTATATTTGTCTATTCTTGTTAATCTACTTGCAAGAATATATCTAGTAAAAATATATGTAGCTAGTTTTTTGTCTCTGTTTGGCTTCTTTGATTACAATTTTTAGTGAATTAATTTCTAGTGTCATCTAAGCATTAAAAATGCCTAGTTCTACTAGTGTTTCACTAGATAATTTTTCATTATTGAATGGAACGCAATTATAGCATTTGGAAAATTTGATTAAAAGCCTTTTTATGGCTAGAAAGTTTTGGGATCATGTAGCTAGTTTAGAGACACATTCCCTTTGGAAGAAAAACAATCGCTAAAAATCTTAGCTCCTTCTCTTAAATATCATAACAATATCTTTCTATCCTTTTGCAAATCATAAAAGATGAATTTTTAATGCATATAGGTCATATGGAATCACCTGCAAATTCTTGGAAGTAATTAGAGACTATGCATGAAGGAAGTAAATTGTCTAAGATAATTAAGCTAATTTTAGAGTTCTTTACAACTCCCATGCAAGGGGATGAGAAAATAGTCAATTATTTTACTATTATTAAGAACATTAAATCTCAATTAGATGGATTTAACTATAAACTATTTCAATATAAAATTATGTACATCATAATTAAGATAAAAATTAACATGAAAAATTTAGAAATTATATCTCTATTCTTACCTATAAATATTAGAATGAGAATGATCTTCCTAATTTGGATACTTTGTCTTCTCTAATAATTTAAGAAGAGCGTGTTATGAAAAATTTTCATTATAAAGAGAATACTACTAGTTAACTTATCACTCAAGAATCAAAATGTAAACCTTCTAGATTTAAAAATAAAAAATCATCTCTTAAAATCCCTTTTAAAGATAAGAAATCATGAAATTTAAGAGTTATCTTTTATGATAGATGTCATTACTATGGAAAATTTGGCCATAAGAAAGAAGAATGTAAGTTGAAAAATAATTCAAATTTCAAAAATAAAAAATGGAATAAATCAAATCAAAATCAAGATGAAGATGAAGAGAATGATCATAGAGATAATGCAGTAACTATATAAACTTCATCTTTAAGTATATGTTTTATTTTACAATATGTTTTTGTATAAATGTGCAACAAGGAAATTGACAATGTTTGAGCATGAAAACTATACCCCTGTGCAAAAATTTTCAAGTCTATCATTCCAAGACACCCCAAATCTATCCATTTCATCAAAATTACCTCCCGAATAATTTTATATCATCCCCCTAGGTGATTTAGGAAAGTCCATTCATTCCCCCTAGGTGATTTTAGGAGTTCATTTGCAAAGCTACAGGCTAGTTGTGGGAAGGGCTATCACTAGCCTTCCTAGAGCTAGAACAACCTCACGAAGTGGAGAAGAAGAGAATAAATGGATGTAGAGGTGAATCAAATGTCTTGGGATATCATGGAGATGATTGAAGAAGGTTTTGGAAGGTTTCAGAGAAGTTGGGGTAGTTTCACCAGAATTAGGGTTCACGGGCCTAGGCAATGCACATGCCTAAAACAACTATTAGGCTTCAAAAGAAGATTTTGGGAGCTCTGGATAGAGTTAGAAGAAAAAAAATCCTATAAAAAAAGAGGATTCCAATACCTACATCATGGTGAAATCATATTTTTCACAACACTTTGGTGCATCAAGTTTGTAGGAAGATTTTCTCAGACACAAGTAGAGTACAAAATCATATTCCAATTTTTTAGGGATCAAAAGAATGATTCAAGAAATTATACCTCCACCATTGGATTTAAAAGGAAATTTCAAGTCAAAATAATATAATTTTTTTCCAAAAACGTCCACTGGGATCTCAAGTTATCATCATTCCAAGTTACCCTCTTGGAGACCGTTCGGGACTTAGTCAATTTTTGGGAGGACACGTGTCAGCACCAGGAACCTAGAGGGATTTTATGTCCCCAAATTCCCTATGATTAGGTACATACTACCTTTAAAAATTCACCCAAACCTTATGGGGATTCTTTTGGTCACCCATGTGACCGACTTTCAACCCCCAAGTGTATTTTGGAGCTCAAATCCCGCCGTCGATCAAGCAACACGTGTTAGCTCCGGGACCACTTTGTGGAAAATTATGTCCCTCATGTCCCTAATGTTAGGTACTTTAGACCTTGAAAAATGTGCCCAACCCCTATGGGGAGTCTTTTGGTCACCCACGTGACTGGCTTTCAGCCCCCAAGTGCATTTTGGAGCTCAAATCCCCTACCGTCGAGATCAAGGACACATGTCATCCTCTTGATCACCATGGAAATTGATGTCCCTCACATCCCTAAGGTGAGGGATGTTAGGGACACAAAAATTCTCCCATCCCCTCCATGTGCATTTTTTTAAAATTTAAATCGGCACTTAGCCATTTTCTTCCTCTCATTTCTCCTCCACAACTCCTCACCATGCCATGGCTTTGCTCAAGCTTGTCTATACACCCAATCCACCATTACCGATAAAACCAGCTCTTCAATGGCCACATAAACACCAAGTAAATGAAAATACAAAGGTTTTAGGGGAAGGAATGATAAAAATGCTAAATAAAATAAAGGTTTTTTTCTAGATAACCGTGGAGTTACCCGATCGAGAAATCTTCATATCTCACAAGATACAAATTAGATCGAGGTGTTGTATTCTATAGAATTCCATGTTTTTCAATATGATCATGATGCAATAAAAAAATTTAAAATGGTGTCGAGAATTATTTTTTCCAACCAAATCCTCACTTCATGCATTGGCTCACATTCATCGGATTTCCCATCATTTTGGTAATGGAAACAAGCTAAAAACTTATAGATGAGCTCCAAATGAAAATCCTATCACAATGGAGTTTTATTAATTTAAAATGGAGACCAAAACCAGACCTGTAAATTTTGAGCTCCATTAATGGCCACCATGGCAGCTCCGTGCTCGAACCCACTGCTAGCTGAAAATTTTTAATTTTATTTCCTGACATTCTAGTGGGAAAAATTATGTGAAATTCAGAGGATTTGGTCGTGAAAATGAGACAAGTTTTAAAAATATGTTCCATAAAAAACCGAGCACTGGAAACACACTTTATAAAAATAGTATTTTTTTCTATATATACTTGCTATGTTTGGAAAGTCATCATCAAAAGAAGTTGTGTCAAAAGCAGTGTGTACCCAAGGTCATAATGAATCCAGATTTCTTATCTAGAGAAGAAAATAGTTAAAATGACCACTTACTAAAACTAGTAAGTTCCCTATATGGGTGCTTACTAAAAATAGTAGGTCAACTCAACAAGTGGTTAGGGAAATGGTAGTGTGCATAGGATCGAATGAGGGAGTTCATCACATCACGATGGTCAAGAAGAAGAAATCACCTCTCACAAAAGATAGTAAGATTTGCATCTGCACACTTACTATTAATATCAGGTTGTTATCAAAGGGAAAGTTTGGCATAATGAGACATAGAGGGATGATCATCTTAGGGAAGTGGCCAATGTTTTTCGACACTCACTACATGGTTCGATTCACATGTATATCATACACAGGATGGGAGTTTCGGTCATAAGAGGAATAGTTCACTATACTTTATGAGTGTTCATGAGCTAATTTGAAGGAGTTTCATAGTGTGCAAGGAGTTAGAAGATTAGAGTTTCACCTTGAATTTAGAGCTTTCCATCAACAAGGATCAATGATATTCATTGGGAGCGACATCTCCTCTTCTTCTTCTCTCTCTCTTTCTCTCTCCTCTTCCCCCAAGTTTTTCTCACTTTCCAATATTCTAATTTCACGTTTGGGTTGCACTTTTTCATGTCCTAATGTTCCTAATGTAATAAGTCGCCTTTGTGTTATAAAAAGGGATTTAATATTCTCTAGGAAGTCAATTTTTTAAAGTTGCATAAGGAAATATGAAAATCCATTAGGGGGTAGATGATACATCACCTCTCATTCTATAAATTGTAAGGCCATTCCCATTTCAAAGGGTTGTTCATTAATTTTTTAAGCTCAAGATTTCATTCTACCTTGAGAGAACAAAGGAGATAGCCAAATTATTCCTTTCCCCCACTCTCTATTTTTCCTCCATTCTCATACTATGTACAACTTATTTCAAGCAATCAATACAAGAAGAAGAATTTTTGAGCCTTTTTTAGGTTTATTGATACTTTGTAATCATAAATTCTATTTTTCTTATTACTACATGTAGAGTTGTTTCCTCCTAATTTTAATGCATGTGATAAAATTTATAATTGATGTATAAAGTAATCTAATTTTCTACCTACAAAATTGGTTCTCCTATCTAATTTCTCACTCCCCTTTCCCTCTCTACAAAAAATTCATCTCTTGCAGGTATCTGCAAGATTTTCTGCAAGGTCAGTGGAGTGCCCCTGTTGGATCCCCAACCATAAGGCCATTAGAAAAATCCACCTTTACTCACACATTCATATACGACAACTGCACTAGTTAAGTAGAGGGAATTAGATTCCCACATCGTTGGTAAGAAATCCACAAGTTTGTACACCTGAAAATTTTTTTGGCCAACAGTTTTTGGTGCCCATCGTGGGGTATATTTAGCAACATTTGTACCCAAAATATGACCACAAGGTCTAAAAATTTAAAAAAAAAATAAAATATTGAAAAAACAAAAAAAAGAGAATTCATGAAAATCCAATTGTGAAGGATACAATGTCAGTTCCTACACATTACCTTTCATATTCCATAGTGTATTTTCATATTCCCACTTCAATAATTTCCAAAAGTTGGCTGAAGGAATATACACCAGGTTGAACATGTCAATAGGTGGTGTTGTTTCCAATTTCGAGGCTTTACAAAATCAGTAAGAACAAATTAGAGATAATCCATACTTCTTCTCTCAAGCCTCCTCTCCATCTAGCACTTCGAGCAGTTCACTTGGAAATACTATCAAAACTCTTGTTGATACTCCCCCTTCAAATTCTCCCATTTTTCCATCACCATTAAGCATTGAGTTCCTAGAAGAAGAAGAGTTTGAAGAAGAATTTGTAGAAGCAAGGGCTGAAGCAGAAGTAGAAACAATGATGGCTAATGAAGTAGAAATACCTCAACCCATTGTTCCATGGGGAAGGAATACATTCCCACTTTCTCTTGAACCACCTCTCCATGATCTACCAATAATTTCCTACAAGAACTTTCCAAAGTTCAAAGGTGACAAAACACAACATCCTAAAGAACACATCGTTGCCTTCATGACATCATGTGGAATTCTTGGTGTCCAACATGAAGATGTTGCTGTAAGACTTTTCATGGAGTCCCTCCAAGAAAAAACAATAGAATGGTTCTACCTCCTACCTGCCCGATCCATCACTAGTTGGATTGACATCAAGACTACCTTCAAGGAAATATTCAAATAAACTGAATAATTTCAAGACCTCTTGGTGTAGTTGTCTCAAATGAAGAAAGGAGAAATTGAAACCATGAGAGAATTCATGCCTCACTTCGCATGGTTTCTTTGTAGGATACTGAAATAATATTCATCATCTAAAAACAATAGCAAGAGATTCTTCATCAATGCTCAATCATCAGAAGTAAAATTTTTGTTGTGAAGAGCCCAACTAAGGAACATTGTAGAAGCAAAAAGGATGGCCATTGAACTTGATGATGATCTCATCCTCTCTGGAAAGATCAAGAATCCATCAAAGGGAAAGGCTCAACATCTTAGAGATGAGAGAACCAATCCATCACTACAAAAGTTTGCAAATGAGATGGCATCTTTGAAGAGGGAATTATTTGAACGAGTATCTTCTCAAAGAATAAAAAAAAATCAAATTTTAAGAGCACCCCAAAGGATCGCCTTCGAGGCCCCACCTATGAACGTAAATTGTAGATTTAAAGAAAGTGAAGAAGAGATTGAACAAGAAAGTGAAGGTGACAACTTCCTAGAGATCGATGAACTTGAGAATGATAGACAAATCAGATTTTTGAGTATTCAAGAGGTGATGAAGAAGACGAAGAGGATGCACCCATATTATCATGTGCGGTATTCACTCATTCTCAGTCCAAGAAAATAGAATCTCCCTCCACTGCTGCAAAAAAAATAAGGTTGATGATCATCTTGTGACGAACCCACAAAACAAAATAATCAACTGAGGATCCCCACTTCCATTGTAGTGCCCACTTCCCTTTGACACCTTTTGATACCTATTTTGATACTATGATCACATTATGGACATTATTATGTTTTGATTTAGTATGATGTTAGACATTGGTCATGGATTATTTTTGATCTTGATTTGGTTATGATGCATGATGATTATTGGATACACTTCATATATGGATGATGATATACTATTTGACATGGATATAATTTGAATGTTGTTCGGGCATGTGATTTTTGGATATTGTGAGCAAACTTAGAAATAGACATCATATGATGATGATATAGTTGTTACTTTGTTGTTGTTGATATAAATTGTAGGTTACTTTGTTAAATTGATTTGATGTTGTTGTGATTCACATATTTATATGATTTTGTGATTATATTTATATCATGTTGGATGTTTTAATATGGCCATGAGGCTGAAGGAGGTATATTTTTTTATAGGTTAAAATATCACAACAAACATCAGGGGATTGGAGACCAACCACAATGGAATTCTAGGTGAATTTGACAAGGTCACCATAGCAACATATATTTTGTGTGTGTGTGTTGTTTTATTATGGATTCCCATGGGGGAATTACCTTTAAATGTGACCATGGGTTTGTGTATTTTATTAATGTGGTTAATATTTATTTATTGCAGTATGTATTTTAATAGTAATGTGTCCCTTTCTTTTATTTAATTAAAATTATGGTAGATTAATGTGAGAAATCACATGGTTAAAATTTAAATAAATCAAATTGGGATATATGAAAGTAATAATGGAATTTGTTGGATCTTTGTATTAAATATGTAAGGGATGTGTAAGTTGTGTAAGAGTTTTGTAAGTAAGATTTTGGAGTATGAAACACTCCACCTCCTTATAAATTCAAAATTTTCCTTGGGGGCTGTTTTTGGAGGCTTGTAGGACAAGTAAAACTTGTCCCATACCTCTAAATTTAATTTACCAACCATAATTATGGTTAGAGAGGTGATTTTAGACTTTTATAATGCATTTTATTAATCATGTTGCATGTTTTTAATTGCACTTTCTTCATGTTTTAAATTTGCAGTCCTTTGGGGTGTGGGATTTTGGAGTGTGCAAGTAATTTGTCATATTTTCACCCACCTCTTTATTGTGCTTTGGAGAATGAAATTTTTTCTTTTGTTGGATTTGAGGATGTGTGATGTGGCATCCTACATGGATCCACATCATCCTCTTCTCTTCCCTCTTTTATAAAATTCAAACTCTTTTCTTTTTTTGGGTTGTTGAATCATTTTGGAAACTTCTTCGGGGCACATTTTTCTTGTGTTTGGAGATCTTGATTTTGGAAGGATTTTGGAGAAACTTTGCATGCTTAGAGATTGTTATTTTGGGACTATATTTTGGCATTGAAGCTTTCTTTTTGGAAACAAAAGCTACCATGGAGAGGTAGGGGTTTAAATCTTCTTTTATGTTGTTATTTTTCTTGTTGTGTTGTGTGAATGGAGCATGTTTTGATTTGTTTGTTGGTTGGTTGGGTAGACTACCATAGGAATGGTGTAGGAGAAGGCTATGGGGAATTCATGTGGGGGGGCATAAGGGAATGCCAGTGGCATTAGAATTATTGTGGAGGTCATTTGTGTTTGGGATCCACCATGGAAAAGAAATAGCTTGCATTTCTTACTTTATTGGGGACATAAGGAAAAGCTGTGGGGGCATAAGGAGGGATTGTGGGGGCATAAGGATATGTGTGGTAAAATTTTATTGGTATTTTATTCTAGTGGGTACCCAAATCCCATTGGGAGGCATAAGTAGCTTCCCCCATAGACCTTACTCCTTTGGCTTGCATGATCAAGCCTGAGTTCTGTTTGAATGTTTGCAAATGCAGTTGTAAACTGTTGTTTTTGTTTGGACTATGTTTTATATTGAATTATGCATGTTGAAAGAATGTTGTGTGTTTATGGAAGCCAATTGTTTCCATGGGTTGAATCACACCTCTTATTGTATTATGGTTTGGGCTTGGGGGCCAATGATGAAGGATGGATTCTCCTTTCATTAGATGTCTTGGTTGGGTGGAGAGCGTTGCCTTTCCCCCACTTTTGTTGTGATCAACTTGGAGAAAAATAAAACTTGCATGTTGCTATTCTAGAGCAAAGGAAAATGTAGTTTTGATAGTCCCTTGTGAAACAAATTCATTTGTAACCTTTCCCACTTGAAGTGGATGAAATTGTAATATTTATATTTGTGAAGAAAAGATGTAACTGATTGTGGAAGTTGTACATTCAAAATGTGAAGGATATTTATACTCTATTCTGTTTATTGGAAAGAAAGAAATAGAAATGTGTTATTGCATTCAAACATGGAAAGATGTAAAGTTGTATACTTGGAATTAATAAAGAATTGCAAGATTTTCTCTCATTTGCATTGTTGTGTTGAAATGGAATATCAAAGCGTGGTTAGAATCCTGTTTTGAAAAATGGAAAAAGAAGGAATACGTGTGAAGGAATTACATTGCTTTGTCTTTTTTGATATATATTAAATTAGAAATTAGACTTTACAATTTAGATTTGAAATGATTTGTTTATAAAAAAATAAATGTATTAGATTAGATTAGAAATAAAATACCACACTTAAATGATAAAATTGATATACAAATTTTCCTAGAAATGAATCTCTGTTGTAAATTTAAAACTGGCAATTATTTAATTAAAATGTACAGTTCGGGCCTACACATTATAATCAACTTAGAAATGTTAAAATTTAGCATGATTTATCATCAAGGAACTCAAATTGACAAATAACACTTAAGAAAACAATTTAAAACATTGCAAAATTGAACCCAATCCCTTTCACAGTCATTTTCTATCAATTGTTGGAAAAATGTAAATTGGAAATCAAACAAGTAAAATTACCTCCCTAAAACATTTTAAATCCTTCCTAGAATAATCCTCCATGTCTATTTGGCATGTTGAGTGAAGGAGGAGATCAAATTGAATAAAATTTATAAGTCAAAATTTACCAGTTGGCTGTTTAAAAGCTGCAGGTTGTTTTCCCAAAATTGACCCCTCAAACTTTATCAAAATGTAAAATTTATAATTCTTGTGCAAAGAGGGAATCAAGAGATTTCTAGAAAGTCCTTGTTTTCCCAAAACCAAGATTTCTAGAAAAATTTATGGCCCTCTGAAGTTTTCCTTCCTTGGCGGGAAAATTTGGGAAAATTTTCCCTGGCGGGCTCACGGCCCGAAAATTCCCCGTCAAAATAACCCTTAGAAATATTTATTTATTATTTTGAAAATTGTTGGGGAATTTTTTTTAAATTCCCTCCACCATCCCACATCCAATCAGAGGATGCCACATGTCATCATGTGGCAACAATGGAGGCATGGCATAATTTTAGCCTTTGGGCCTTTTAACAATTTTGGGAAAATTTTACCTTTTCCCTCCCGGCCCACGATGTATCACAAGATGCCACATGGCAGCATGGGAGATAAACAGAGAGGGCAGAACCCCTATGACGTTTTTTTCTTTGAATTTTTTTTTGGAAAATTTATTTTGAAACCTCTGCGGCCCCGAACTCCCACCCTCACCTTGGTGTTATCTCCTCCTGGGCACGTAGATCTACACGTTCCTTTTTCCCCTTGTCTTCCCCTTGGAAAAATCTCCCAAACTTCCCTACCACCCCACCCTTCCCTATTTTCTTCCCCACATTGTTTGGTTGAGCACCATGTGTCCCTGACAGACCCATGGGCACGTGGGCGCTAATTGGATTCTTTCCCTCCCTTTGGTGAAATTTGTCAACCTTTCCCGCTTGAGCTTAGAGCCTAACACATGTCCCTGGAGGCACATCGGAGGCATGGGTATAAATGATAATTTTATCCTCATGCAAGAAAAATTTCAAACTCCACCTTGCGACCTGCCAACCCGATAAAGGGTCTTCTTCCCCGCTCGACACATGTCCCCTTTGGGGAAAATTTGACCCCTAAGGCCCGCCGGTCCATATCTGGAGTTTTACAAGGAGTTAGGAGAACTTCTTTATATTGTTGGAAAGGTAAGAAAAATTAATATCTATTAGGAATGATTTAGGTAAATTTTGAGTGTGTCAAGTGTGAGAAAAATCAATTTTAAACTCTAAGCCTATTAGAGAGTGGGTATGGTGATATTTTACCCCCTGAACCTAACTAAAACTTTTAACCCTAAAATTTGGACCTTATGTCCTCTCGATCATTATTAATAAAATTAAAGTATGTTTTAGTAGATTAAACTTGTTCTAGAACCCGATAGTGTCAATTTGTTGTCTTACAACCTAGTTGTGGGCAGTTTTTTAAAAAAACTATTCCATAATTTTCCTATCTAACCGTAGCTTGTTTCTTGGGTCTCAAGTGTGTTGTTTTAATGGGCATCACACTTGGTATCGAAGAAGTGGTTAAAAATATTGGTCCATTGGGAACAATAGAAAACTTGAGACATGAAACTTAAACCTAGCACATTACTAAATCTAAGACAAAATAACTTAGTTTAGAAATTACATATTTTAGTAAACATGGATATTGAATAAAACTTAGAAAAATCAACTAACTCTTGCTTTGGTCTATGTAGGAGGCACTGGGAGGGGAGAGGGAATTTTCATAAAAATCAGACTTACCACCACCGCCACCACCACCAAATTAGGGGTGTAGCAACCATCTTACCCCATATCTTTCGGACTCTTTGGGATGTCAATGCCACTCTACGTGGAGGCTTAGGAGGAGGACATATAGCAGGTCATGACGGATCCTTATATTGAGGGTTAGGTATCTCCTCAACCTAGTGAGGAGAATAGAGGAGAGAACTCCCATGCAGAGTCAGCCAGAGCAGAGTCACCATAGAGGGGATAGGGTGACCATGTTTGAGTGTAGAGAGGTCTCGAGCCTTAGGCTTAGGAATGAGTGTGTAGAGAGACCTAGAGGCCATCGGACCACGGTGCGAGATCACATCGGGAGACCACTGAAGCCTTGACCATCACATTACTCAGGTGACATGGGTGGATTTCAGGAAGATGCCTAGCTAGTGAGCTTGAGTGGTTGCTTCAAGCTTTTTCCTTTTTGTAGCAACACGAAAGCTTGTGTTGCAATCCATCTACTAAGGGATGGAGCGGGAACATGGTGGAGGACAAAGGAGTAAAAGCTCCATGTAGATTCGAGAGATAGTGACTTTTGAGATATTTAAGGAGAGATTCAAGAGTAGGTATTTTTCATGGACATTCATTCAGTAGAGGATCGACAAGTTCCATGACCTTTGACAGACATCTCTTTCAGTAGCAGAGTATGAGAGTAGATTTCTAGATCTACTCTAGTATGTTGAGTATATGCAGGATGAGCATGTGTGGATTCATAGGTTCATCCGGGGCTTGAATTTAGATATTGGAGGTGTAGTGTGGATCCATTGCCCATAGACATTAGCTGAGGCCATCGAGAAGGCCTATATAGTAGAAGAGACTCGGGGGAATACCCAGCAGGCTAGAGATGGAGTCAGGAGCCACATACAACATATACATTACACTAGATTGAGGGGGTCAGTAATTCTCCCTCATGGTGGTCAGGGTTCAGCATAGTCATCCTTTAGGCCACAACAATAGTAGCAATAGTCCCTCCCACCTCATAAACCTCCACAGAGAGCTGATGCATAGAGACGTCAGAGTATGGGTCCTCCTCCTAGGGGTCCCATCAGGACATAGGGTGGACCTAGAGCTCAATCAATAGGAACATTCTAGTAGAGACCTCAACAGATCACATCCAGATCATCAAGATCCATGCCTCAGACTTCCAAGGCACCTACTAGAGGTTCTACTCATCGGGGAGGATCAGGAGGGTGTTTTGGTTGTGGAGTTACTAGACACTTTTTGAGAGATTGCCCAAAGAACCCTAATAACAAGGGTAAGACACAGGTCTCAGAGTTGATTTTTGGTGACATGGGACACAACCACATGATTTATGTAGTGGTTGAGAACTACCAAGCCAAGCATCAAAGCACAGTCATTGAGACCATAGGTAGCATTAGTGGTATTCTTACCTCTGTATTGTTTGATTTTGGTTCTTCTGATTCTTTCATTGCACCGTCGTTAGTAGAGAAATGCAGGCTAGTAGCAGTTAGGTAGGGTCTTAGTTGGGATGTTGAGATGGCTTCTAGAGCCAATATCTCTGTAGACTCCTTAGTTAAGGAGTGTGTAGTGGATTTGGGACCTTTCACCACTACCTCAAATCTTTTTATCCTTCCTTTGGGCTTGTATGGAGTCATTTTGGGTATGTATTGGTTATCTACACACAAGGACATGATGGATTGTTATCACAAGACTCTATCTTGTGCGAGATGATTTGGGAATTGAGATGATGATTTTAGGGGTCAGGAGACCCATTTCTATTCACACCATCTCCAGTATGTAGCTTAAGCAGTGTGTGCGATGGGGTTGTTAGATGTATGTTGTTATAGTCAGTGACAGATCAGAGGATGGGTCTAGTGGACCATCACTAGATGATCATCCCATCTTGAGAGAGTTTGCTGATGTCTTTCCAGGGGAGCTACTAGGGTTACCACCCCCACGTGAGATTGATTTTCATATAGATCTAGTTTTTGGAGCTGAGCCTACCTCACAAACACCTTATCGGATGACCACCCCAGAGCTTGGTGAGCTCAAATTACAGCTTGAGGGCCTTTTGGAGAAAGGCCTTAGCCATCCTAGTGTATCCCCTTGGGGTGTACCAGTGATCTTTGTGAAGAAGAAGGATGGATCCTTGTGGTTGTGTATTGATTACCGCCAGTTGAATAAGGTAATGATCAAGAATTGTTATCCCCTTTTGCGTATTGACGACTTGTTTTATCGGATGAAGGAGCCACGATTTTCTCTAAGATTGATCTTAAGTATGGCTACCATTATTTGAGGATTTTGGAGGTGGACATTCATAAGACCACCTTCTGCATGAGATATGGGAACTATGAGTTCACAGTGGTGCCTTTTGTTTTGACTAATGCCCCACGGTGCTCATGAGTTTGATTAATGGGGTATTCAATACCTTCTTAAATTGCTTCATGCTCATATTCCTAGATGACATTTTGATATACTCACATACACGTGAGGAGCATGAGGGGAACCTTCACTAGGTTCTTTGGTGTCTTTGGGAGAAACAACTTTATGAAAACTTGGAGAAGTGTGCATTCTTTTAGATAGAGGTACAATATTTGGGTCATACCATTTCGGGCAAGGTATCCCCATTGATTCCTTCCAATATTAGAGCCATTATGGATTGGCTGGCACCCACTACAGTGACCAAGGTGTGTAGCTTCATGGGATTAATAGGTTACTACATGAGATTTGTTCAAGACTTCTCTTAGATTACGCACCCTATCACTTCCCTTTAGAGGAAAGGGAAGAAGTTTGTTTAGTCAGATAGATGCGAGTAGGCCTTCAGGACACTAAAGGAGTGCCTCACTATAACACCTATTCTTGTAGTGTCGGATCCATAGGGTGAGTTTTTTTGCACAAATGTTTCTTTAGCAAGGATTGGAGGTGTGTTGATGCAGGAGGATAGAGTAGTGGCTTTTGAGTCTCACAAAATCAAGGATCATGAGCTTAATTATCCAACCCATGATCTTGAGATTGCAGTAGTTGTTCATGCTTTGGTTAGATGGAGGCACTTTATTCTTGGCATGAGATTCACACTCAGGACAGATCATTTGAGTCTTCGCATCCTCTTCACGTAGCCCAATCTCAATGCTCGTTAGTGGTGTTGGATGGAGTTTATATGTGAGTATGACATGGAGATCAAGTATGTGAAGGGGAATGAGAATGTGGTAGTAGACGCTCTTAGCAAATGGAGACATGTGGCTATTCCCACTTCAGTGAGCATAGATTTGCAGAGTAGGATTATTCAACAGCTTCCTCTTGACACCTTCTACATTGCAGTACGAGCAGAGATCGAGTCACAAAGACCCCATTGAGGGGAATTTTGTTGGTTTTTCCTTATATTCGGATGGTATTCTTAGGCATAGAGGATGGATATATGTTCCTAGAGATGGAGGCTTAAGGCAGGACATCTTGGTAGAGGCTCATAGTGCACCCTATTCAGCCCATCCTTGGGTGAAGAAGATGCATGCCACCTTGCAACAATTGTACCATTAGAGAGGACTATGTAGAGATGCCACTTAGTTTGTGTCATGATGTTTAGAGTTCCAGAGATTTAAGGCCGAGCATTAGCATCCAGTAGACCTTCTTTATCCTCATGATATACCAGAATGGAAGTAGAACACCATTTTCATCGATTTCATTGTTGGGCTACCGATGTCGAGATATCACCACATCGTCATTATGGTCTGATTGATAAATTGACAAAAGTGACTTACTTTTTCTGATGAAGACCACTTATATAGCTAGAGC
This sequence comes from Taxus wallichiana var. yunnanensis, assembly GCA_018340775.1. Taxonomy (NCBI): domain Eukaryota; kingdom Viridiplantae; phylum Streptophyta; class Pinopsida; order Cupressales; family Taxaceae; genus Taxus; species Taxus wallichiana. The sequence goes on along the minus strand of CM031242.1, from coordinate 255,879,258 downwards.
GTGCTGGCACGGGTATATTTGGATGAGATTGTCGAGGTTGCACGGGATTCTATGGAAGATCATTTATGACCGTGATCCTTTGTACACATAACATTTCTAGACTACCATGTAGTATGTCCTCGGGACAACAATCAACTTCATTAGAACATATCACCCCGAGATAGATAGACTGAGTGAGAGGATGAATTAGATTTTAGAGGATATACTCGGGATGTATGTGATGGATCAGCAATCTAAATGGGAGGAGTACTTGTACTTAGTGAATTTTTCCTACAATAATAGTTTTTAGAGTTCTATACGCATGGCTCCTTTTCGGGATATTTATGGTAGAGAGTTTAGGACACCTCTTAGCGGGACAGGTTAGAGGACAGAGTATCTCTTAGGCTATCTCTTTTATAGAACATGGGGCAGCATGTGGTTATGATCAGGTAGAGATTGTAGGAGGCATAGGACAGGCAGAAAAAGTATGCGAGATCAGCATATGATTGACCGTAATTTTGATGTGGGCATTAAGGTGTTCCTTCATTTCATGCCAGAAGATCCCTATCCATTATGGAAAAGCTTCTAAGTTATCTCCTAGATTTATTGGTCCTTTTGAGATCTTGGAGCGTATCGGCCCTTTGGCCTACCACAACATTTCCACCCATCTTGTCTTGCATACATGATGTTTTTAATGTTTGAGTTCTTAGAAGATATATTACTGAGACCCTTCTCATGTATTAGATTGGTCATCATTATAGGTGCATGATTAGGGGTAGGTGATGGTGGAGTACGTTCACATCCTAGATCGTAGGACCTGGGCCTTTGAGGCAAATAGTTTGATCGGAGTTCAAAAGTGAGATAGATATGATGAGGTTGAAGCTACATGGGAGGATGCTACTAGATTACGAGTTCGGTTTCCACATTTGTTCCAATGAATTCTAGAAGGAAGTCGAGTCTAATGGGAGGGGGATGTAGTGCCCACTTCCCTTTGACACCTTTGATACCTATTTTGATATTGTGATTACATTATGGACATTATTATGTTTTGATTTAGTATGATGTTAGACATTGGTCATGGATTATTGTTGATCTTGATTTGGTTATGATGCATGATGATTATTGGAGACACTTCATATGTGGATGATGATATACTATTTGACATGGATATAATTTGAATGTTGTTTGGGCATGTGATTTTTAGATATTGTGAGTATACTTAGAAATGGACATTATATGATGATGATATAGTTATTACTTTGATGTTGTTGATGTAAATTGTAAGTGATTTTGTTAAATTACTTTGATGTTGTTGTGATTCCCATATTTAGATGATTTTGTGATTATATTTATATCATGTTGGGTGTTCTGATATGGCCACAAGGCCAAAGGAGGTATTTTGGTTTTGCAGGTTAAAATATCACAACAAATATCAAGGGACTGGAGACCAACCACAATGGAATTCTACGTGAATTCGACAAGGTCACCATTGCAACGTGTTTTGTGCGTGTGTGTTGTTTTGTTAGGGATTCCCATGGGGGAATTACCTTTAAATGTGACCATGGGTTTGTGTATTTTATTAACGTGGTTAATTTTTATTTATTGTGGTATGTTTTTAATAGTAATGTGTCCATTTCTTTTATTTAATTAAAATTGTGGTAGATTAATGTGTGAAATCACATGGTTAAAATTTAAATAAATCAAATTGGGATATGGGAAAGTAATAATAGGAGTTTTGGCTCTTTTTATTAAATATGTAAGGGATGTGTAAGTTGTGTAAGAGTTGTGTAAGTTAGATTTTGGATTATGAAACACTCCACATCCTTGGAAATTGAATTTGTCCTCGGAGGCTGTTTTGGAGGCTTGTGGGACAAGTAAAACTTGTCCCATACCTCTAAATTTAATTTACCAACCATAATTATGGTTGCAGAGGTGATTTTAGACTTTTATAATGCATTTTATTAATCATGTTGCATGTTTTTAATTGCACTTTCTTCATGTTTTAAATTTGCCGTCCTTTGCGGTGTAGGATTTTTGCATTATGCAAGTAACTTGTCATATTTTCACCCACCTCTTTATTTTGCTTTAGAGAATGAAAATTTTTATTTTGTGTAGGAGTTGAGGATGTGTGATGTGGCATCCTACATGGATCCACATCATCCTCTTCTCTTCCCTCTTCTATAAAATTCAAACTCTTTGCTTGTTTTTGGTTGTTGAATCATTTTGCAAACTTATTTGGGGGCGCATTTTTCTTGTGTTTGGAGCTCTTTCTTTTGGAAGGAGTTTGGAGAAAATTTGCATGCTTGGAGATTACTATTTTGGGACTGTGTTTTGGGAATTGAAGCTTGTTGTTTTGAAACAAAATCTACCATGGAGAGGTAGGGGTTTAACTCTTCTATTATGCTGTTATTTTTCTTATTGAGTTTTGTGAATGGTGCATGTTTTGATTTATTTGTTGGTTGGTTGGGTAGACTACCATAGGAATGGTGTAGGAGAAGGCTATAGTGAATTCATGTGAGGGGGCATAAGGGAATGCTTATGGCATAAGAATTATTTTGGAGGAGTTTGGGTTTGGGATCCACCATGGAAAAGAAATAGCTTGCATTTCTTACTTTGTGGGGGCATAAGGAAATATGCGGGGGCATAAGGATGGATTATGGGGGCATAAGGATATGTGTGGTGAAATTTTATTAGCAATTTGTTGTGGTGGGTGCCCAAATCCCATTGGGAGGCATAAGTAGCTTCCCCATAGACCTTTCTCCTTTGGCTTGCATCATCAAACCCGAGTTCTGTTGAATGTTTGCAAATGTAGTTGTAGATTTGTTGTTTTTTTCGACTATGTTTTATATTGAATTATTGATGTTGAAAGAATGTTGTGTCTTTGTGGAAGCTTGATTGTTGCCATGGGTTGAATCACACCTCTTATTGTATTATTGTTTGGGCTCGGGGCTAATGATGAAGGATGACTTCTCCTTTCATTGGATGTTTTGGTTGGGTGGAGAGCGGTTCCTTCCCCACTTTTGTTATGATCAACTTGGAGAAAAATAAAAATTGTATCTTGTTGTTCTCGGGAGTAAAGGAAAATGTAATTTTACAGTCCCTTGTGAAAAAAATTCATTTGTAACCTTTCCCACTTGAAGTGGATGAAATTATAATATTTATATTTTTGAATAAAAGATGTATGTAACGATTGTGGAAGTTGTACATTCAAAATGTGAATGATATTTATACTTTGTTCTATTTATTGGAAAGAAAGAAATATATATGTGCTAGTGCATTTAAACCTAGAAAGATGTAAAGTTGTATACTTGGAATTAATGAAGAATTGCAAGATTTTCTCTCATTTTCTTTACTATGTTGAAATGGAATATCAAATTGTGATTGGAATCCATGTTTAGTAAAATGGAAAAAGAAGGAATACGTGTGAAGGAATTATATTGTTGTATTTTTTTGATATATATTAAATTGGAAATCAAACTTTACAATTTTTATTTGAAATTATTTGCTTATAAACAACTAAATGTATTAGATTAGATTAGAAATAAAATACCAAACTTAAATGATAAAATTGATATACAGATTTTCCTAGAAATGGATCTCTGTTGTAAATTTAAAACTGACAATTATTTAATTAAAATGTACAGTTTGGGCCTGCACATTATAATCAAATTAGAAATGTTAAAATTTAGCATGATGTATTATCAAGGAACTCAAATTGACAAAGAACACTTGAGAAAACAATTTAAAACATTGAAAAATTGATCCCAATCCATTTCAAAGTCATTTTTGTCAATTGTTGGAAAAATATAAATTGGAAATCAAACAAGTGAAATTACCTCCCTAAAACATTTTAAATCCTTCATAGAATAATCCTCCATGTTTTTTTGGCATGTTGAGTGAAGGAGGAGATCAAATTGAATAAAATTTATAAGTCAAAATTTACCAGTTGGCTGTTTAAAAGCCTGCAGGTCGTTTTCATAAAATTGACCCCTCAAACTTTATCAAAATGTAAAATTTATGATTCTTGTGCAAAGAAGGCATCAAGATATTTCTAGAAAGTCCTCGTTTTCAAAAAATAAGCTTTCTAGAAAAATTTATGGACCCCTAAATTTTTCCTTCCTTGGCGGAAAAATTTGGCAAAATTTTCCCTGACAGGCCCACGACCGAAAGTTTCCAATCGAAATAACCCTTAGGATTTTTTTTTTTTGAAAATTATTGGGAAATTTTGAAATTCCCTTCACCGTCCTACAACCAATATGAGGCTGCCATGTGTCCTCACGGGAAACGGTAGATGCATGACATCATTTTAGCCTTTGGGCCTTTTAAAAATTTTGGGAAAATTTTACCTTTTCCCCACTGACCACGACTTATCACAGTCGCCACATGGCAAACATGGGGAGATAGTATAGGGCGAGAACCCCACGACATTTTTTTCTTTGAAATTCATGTTTTGGAAAATTTTGTTTGAAACCTCTGCGGCCCCACACTCCTACCCTCACCTTGGTGTTATCTCCTCCATGGACGTGCGGACCCGCAATTGCCTTTTTCCCTAGTTTTCCCTCGAAAAATCTCCTAAAATTCGCACCACCCCACACTTCTCTCTTTCCTTCCCCACATTGTTTGGTTGAGCCTTTGCATGTCCCTAGTAGACCGCGGGCACGTGGGTTCCATTAGATTCTTTCCCTCCCTTTGGTAAAATTTTCCAACCTTTCCGCGTGAGCTCAGAGCCAACATGTGTCCCTAGCGGCACAATGGATGCATGAGCATAAATGGGAATTTTCTCCCCACACAATAAAATTTGAAACACCGCTCGGTGACCTACCAACCTCGACAAAGGTTCTTCTTCCGCGCTTGACACGTGTCTTGTTGGGGTAAAATTTAACACGTAAGGCCCGCCAATCCATATCTAGAGTGTTACAAGGAGTTAGGAGGACTTCTTTATATCATTGTAAGAAAATTTCCTATCTATTGGGAATGATTTAGGGAAATTTTGAATATGTGAAGTGTGAGAAAATCAAGTTGAAACTCGATCCTATTAGAGAGTGGGTATGGTGATATTTTACCCCCGAACCTAATCGAAACTTCTAACCCTAAAATTTGGACCTTGTGTCCTCTAATCATTGTTAATAAAAGTAAAGTACATTATAGTAGATTAAACTTGTTCCAAAACCTGATAGTGTCAAGTGTTGTCTTGTAACCTAGTTTTGGACACTTTAAAATTAAAAAAAAAAATTTATTCCATAATTTTCCTGTCTAACCCTAGGTTGTTTCTTGGGTCTCAAGTGGGTTTTTTTAACGGGCATCACATCCATCTTCCATAAATTATACATTGTTGGCACTTGATCCTGTAGCAAGTAAGAAGGATCCCAAAATCACAAGTAAGTCTTCCAATGTCTCTTTCAAGTCTAAATCTAAATCTACTCCTATAAAATCTAATACCTTGAAATCTCATTGTGTGCCGTTAAAATACCTTCCATTCCTTAAACATCAAATCCCGATCCTAAGCCTATCTAGACTCCAAAATCTATCCCTTGACCCCCTTGTCCACATCTTCTCCCTTGAAATTCATAGAATATGAAAATAAAGCCGAGAGTGCAGATTCTTGGCCGAATATTTTCACACCCATCCTCAATAGTTCCAAAGGTTTGTCCAATACATCAAAATGGTAGTCTAACACCAAATGATGTAGCTCATCATCCTAAAGGAATACTATCAAACCCACCTACACCTCCCTCACATAATATGATTTCTCTGGGTGCATCAAAGAATGATAAAGTTGAACCTTTCACGTCTCCTTTCTTCATGGAGAATATGTCTTTAACGATTGCATAATAGATTTTGGTGCCTTGAGACAATGTGATGCGTTTTAATGTCACCAAGTATCTCAAACTTACCATGACTCCACCCAATGTATCTTATTACTCTTTGGATTCAAAAGAGGTCTCACTTATAGGGAATGTCAAATATGCATAGGTGGCTCTCTCCAAATTTCAAGACAAGAAAGTTTCAAGCGATGATTTTAGTAGTAGACATCCTAACCTCGTTTGAAATGTTGTTGAGTAGAAGTTTTTGCCAAGACTTGGGATGGAAAATTAATATGAATTGTTCTTCTGCAACCATACCAATGAAGGGAGACATGGATAAATTACTTCCTGAGAAGAAGATGAGGTACATGGTATGAAATTTCAGAATCTCAGAAGCTAACATTTTATACCAGGGTAGTAGGCGGATGAATCAATTTGTGACAACTGAGGAGGAAGAGGATATTCCCATCTTGATAGGTCCATACATGCCTTCCCAAAGATATTTGGACTTTGAAGAAGCATTGAGGATATTTGAGTTACAAGAGGGCATCCCCGAATTACTAGACAATGCAAAAAATGAGGATGAGGAAATGGTTCTTGATGATTTTCAAGAAGAAAAATCAGCTTATATGCTTATCCTAGATGAGGATTTATTCTCATTCCCATTTGGGGATGAAGATGATCTCAATCAGGCCATCTATGGAGAGACAAAATCAGCTTGTGATGAGCTCATGAAAGGTTTGAAAGAAATTTTTGTACAAGAAATGCTTAGAGCCACAGAAGAAACAAAAGATCCTGAGCTCAGTCTCAAGCTCCTTATGCAAGCCACAAATCTGCAAGATAAGCGTGAAGCTCATTTGGAATCCTTAACCAATGTGAAGGTTGGACATATTAAGATAAATCTAGATGATAAATATGATTTCCATCTCAAGCCAATTGTTGGCCAATACAATGATGAAATTGAGGTATTTTATTTCCCATTTGAAGAGGAAGAATATTTCCATGATGAAAAAATTAAAGCAAGAAGTTTTGAGGTCTTTGAAGCTAAAGCTCCTCTGGAAAAGGAGTGATAAAATGTAGCGATTCCCAAGGCAAGGTAATCCCCCTAGATAGTTTCCTTGAGCTTCAAATTAAAGTTTCCTCAAAGGAATACAAATAGAGCTACAAGAAATGACGAAGCATAACTTCGTGCAAGAAATATTGGATGTAGTAGAATTTTTGGAAGACCCGAGCTGATTATTGATCTCTTCACTCATGCCATGGACATACAAGACAAGTATGAGGTCACATCCAATCATTCTATCGGTACTTATGCACCTCACAGTGGAGTAAAATAAAAGGATAAGTCTGAGGTTTCTCATGGAAAATAGGTCAACGAGCATAGACTTGGGAAAGAAAAGAATCCATAATGTTCAAGTAATTTGAATGAAAAGTAGCCCTAGGAAGTAATAGTGTGCTTAGTAAATAATCATCTATGTGGATAAATGTGGAATGAAAGCTGGTACCATAAATCTAATTTCAAAGAGGATGAAGGAAATGGAATTTCTAAGCGAAGGTCCGAGCATCAAGAAGCTCATGTAGAATCACAAATACCAAGTACATAGAAATTTTTGAAAACAATGGCTTTCATAAGTAGCTAAGGAGGGGAGGCTACTTTCCGGAACCCATCAACGGATTAATAGAGCATCATCATTTGGTTTTCCCCACTCGGGGTAACTTTCAATGAATGAAAAGAGCTTTGATGAAAGCAGTGTGTCCCCGCCCTATAATATAGGTGATTTCTAGGTGTATTTCCTTTTCTATTGTGTGTGTTTCCCTTCCTGTTGTGTGTCATGTGTTTCCTTTCTATATTTTTGTGTGTGTGTTTGTGTTTCCTTCTTCACTCTCTTTGTCCCTTGTTATAGGTTGTACATGATTCCATAGGCCCAATGCATAAGGCCTGGTCAATATGTTGTAAGTTAAGATTATGGGAGTTCTCATGCCATGTCTTCACTACACTCATTCCATGTCATGTCCCCAAGACAGAGCCAACTATTGTTGTCAAAATGTGTAATGGGGATATCGACAATGTCCGAGCATGACAATTATACCCCTGTGCCAAAATTTTCAAGTCTATCATTCCAAGACACCTCAACTCTATCGATTCAGTCAAAATTAACTCTCAACTAAAGTTATATCATCCCCCATAGGTGATTTAGGAAATTCCATTCATCCCCCTAGGTGATTTTAGGAGTTCATTTGTAAAGCTATAGACAATTGTGGGAAGGGCTATCACTATCCTTCCTAGAGATGGAGCAACCTCACAAAGTGGATCATAAGAGAATAAATAGATGTGGAGGTGACTCAAAGGTCTTGGGAAATCATGGAGATGATTCAGGAAGGTTTTGTAAGGTTTCAAATAAGTTGGGGCAGTTTTGCCAGAATTAGGGTTCATAAGCATAGGTAGTGCACAAGCCTAAAATGGCTTCTAGGCTCTAGAAGAATATTTTGGGAGCTCAAGATGTAGTTAGAAGTAAAAATATATCACCAAAAATAGGATTCTAATACCTACATGATGATGAAATCATATTTTTCACAACACTTTGGTGCATTAGGTCTATAGGTGGGTTTTCTCAAGCATAGGTAGAGTACGAAATCAAATTCCAACTTTTTAGAGATCTAATGGATGAATCAAGACATGATAACCAAACCATTGGATTAAAAAGTCCATTTCTAGTTAAGATCATAAAAAAAATTTCCAAAACATTCTACCGGGAGATCGAGTTATCATCATTCCAAGTTATCCTCTCGAGACTGTTTGGGAGTTAGTCAATTTTTGGGGGACATGTGTTAGCACCAGGATCCTAGTGAGATTTTATGTCCCTGAAGTCCCTAAGGTTAGGTACATCAGACCTTGAAAATTGCACCTAGACCCTATGGGGAGTATTTCGGTCACCCACGTGACCAACTTTCAGCCCCCAAGTGCATTTCTAGATCTCAAATCCCTACCGTCGGATCAAGCACCACGAGTAAGCTCTAAGACCACCATGAGAAATTATGTACCTCACGTCCTTGAGGTTAGGTTCATTAGACCTTGAAAAAATTACCCCGCCCCTATGGGGAGTCTTTTGGTCACCAACGTGACCGACTTTCAGCCCCTAGGTGCATTTTGGAGCTCAAATTTCCTACCGTTGGATTAAGAAAACGTGTCGTCCTCTTGCTCACCATGGAATTTGATGTCCCTCACATGCCTTGGGTGAGGGATGTAAGAAACACAAAAATGCACCCATCCTATCTATGTGCATTTTTTGAAAATTGAAATCCAACACTTAGTCATTTTCTTCCTTTCATTTCTCTTCCATAGCTCCTCACCATGCCATGGCTTTGCTCAAGCTTGTCCAGACACCTAGTCCACCATTGTTGATCCAAAACAGCTCTGCCATGGCCACATAAACACCTAGTCCATAAAAATACATAGGTTTTGGGGAAGGAGTTATCAAAAGTTCTTAAGAAATGAAGAACGGGAAGAAAATGAAGGTTCTTTTCCGAGATAATTGTGAAGTCATCCGATCGAGAAATCTTCATATCTCACAAGATAGAAATCAAATTGAGGTGCCATATTTTGTAAACTTCAGAATTTTTCAAGATGGTCACGATGCAATAAATGAGATGTGAAATGGTGTCCAAAATTATTTGTTCCAACCAAATCCTCACTTCATGTACGAGATCACATTCATTGGATTTCCCATCATTCCGGAAATGGAAATGAGCAAAAACTTACGCACGATATCAAAATGAAAAACCTATTGCAATGGAGTTGTTTTCATTGCAAATGGAGACAAAAACCATACTTGTAAATTTCAAGCTCCATTAATGGCTACCATGCCAGCTTCGACTTGAAGTTACTCTGCTAGGTGAAAATTTTAAATTTTATTTTCTGAAATTTTAGAGGGAAAAATTATGTGAAATTAGGAGGATATTGTCATGATGAAGAGATGAGTATAAAAAAATATGTTCCATCACAAAATGAGCATTAGAAACACACTTTATATAAATAGTAAGTTTTTCTATACATACTTGTTATGTTTGGAAAGTTGTCATTAAAACTAATTGTGGTGAAAGCAGCGTGTACCCAAGGTCACCAAGAAGCTAGAATGATTGTCTAGAGCAGAAAATAGTTAAAATGACCACTTACTAAAAATAGTAAGTTCCCTATATGGGTGCTTACTAAAAATAATAGGTCAACCCAAAAAGTGGCCGAGGAAAGGGTAGTGTGCACAAGATCGAATGAGGGAGTTCATCACATCATGATGGTCGAGAAGAGGAAAAAATAACCTCTCACTAAAAATAGTAATCTTTCCATCTAGACACTTACTATTAATAGTAGGTTGTTCTCAAAGGTAAAGTTTGACACAATGAGACATAGAGTTATGATCATCTCAGGGAACTGGACAATGTTTTTCGACACTCACTACATAGTTGGGTCACAAGTATATCATACACATGCTGGGAGTTACGGTCATTAGAAAAATAGTTCACTCAACTTAGCAAGTGTTCATGAGATAAGTTGAAGGAGTTTCATAGTGTTCAAGGAGTTCAAAGATTCAGAGTTTCACTGTATTTAGAGATTTCCATCAACTAGGATCAATGGACTTCATCAGAACGATATCTACTTTTCTTATTCTCTCTCTCTTTCTCTCTCCTCTTCCCTCCCAACTTTCTCTCACTTTCCAATATTCTAATTTCGTGTTGGGATTGAAATTTTTCATATTTCCTAATGTTCCTAATGTAATAAGTCACCTTTATCTTATAAAAAGGGATGTAATATTCTCCTAGGAAGTCAAAAAGTTTTAAGTTGCACAAGGACATATGAAAATCCATTGGGGGATAGATGATAAGTCACCTCTCATTCTATAAATTATAATTTCATTCCCATTTCAAAGGTTTGGTCATTAATTTATTAAGTTCAAGAGTGCATTCTACCTTGAGAGAACAAAAGTGATAGCCAAATTCTTCCTTTCCCCGACTCTCTATTTTTCCTCCATTCTCATACTATGTACAACTTGGTTTAAGAAATAAATATAAGAAGAAGGATTTTCGATCCTTTTTTGACTAAGGTGTTTATTGACACTTTGTAATCATAAATTCCATTTGGTCTTGTTGCTATGCATAGAGTTGTTTCCTCCTAATTTTAATGCATGTGATAAAAATTCTAATAGATGTATGCAGGAATCTAATTTTCTACCTGCAACATTAGTTATCCTATCTAACTTCACACTCCTCTTTCCCTCTCTATAGAAAAATTCCTCTCTTATAGGTATCTACAAGCTTTACCACAGTGGTCATTAGAGTGCCCTGTTGGATCCTCACCCACAAGGCCACAAGGAAAATCAACGTTTACTCGTGCATGCATATACGACAAATGAACCAGCTTAATTAGAGGGACTTAGATTCCCCAGTGTTGTCAAGAAATCCACAAGTTTGTCCACCCAAAAATTCTATCGCCAACACAATACTAAATTTAATTGTCTTTTATGTATTCTAAAATTTTGCCCCATTGTTTCTAGTAGTTTATTGGTCATTTTATTTCATGCAAAACTGATCATATATGACATGTCTAAGCTTAAATTTTTCACCTATGAAATATATATTTTTAAAGGTTCTTACATGCTCATTTTTTGAAGAAAATTCCATATAAATCCATGGAAAGTATCAACAATTATTGGATCATGTTTTTTTAGTGAATATTGTGATTATTCTTGAATGATTTGATTATTGATATGATTTGATTATCTATCAAGTCTTATCTCATTAGTTAAAGGCTTAGAATAAATATGTTTGAGGAATATATTTTTTTGATAAAACATTGTATGTGATTACTAAAATATTAATTATATGCATATCAAATGACACTTGGGGATGCCTTTGTGTTTGTATTGGAGACGTCCAATATTGATTACATCTAATGAATATTTTACAAGTGTGAATATGTTGAAATATTTTCAACATATTTGTAATGTAACATGGTTAGTTGTTAAGCATATTGTTATGGTAGTTGTTATGCAACTAGTTGGTTAAAAGTGAAATCATATGATTTATATTATGTTTATTATGATATTATGACTCTAACCATGTTGATGTTGTGTTGGATATACATATGGATTTGTGTTCAAATTTTGATGCAGGTGTCATCACTTGAAGTAGAAAAAGAATCCGGTGGATAAATAGGTTGTAGAAAGTTATACATATGGAAGCTAAATGAATTATTCCTCTTCTATGTGAATCCCGAATTTCTCTTATTAAAGAATCCAGCCCACATCGAGAGATAAAGGTGCGAGATATTTTCACTAATCCATTGTTTGTTGTGAATTAATTCAAGTTTTGTGCCTTGCTAGTCCTATCGAGTTGTCATTGAGGGGAGTGTGCATGACAATGGCATCTCTTAATGTCCTGTTTTAAATTTAGAATACTTCCTCCATTTTTAATAAGCAAATGTGTCACACTATGTGTGAAGTTACTTGTAAATCCCAATGAATCTTTAGTTATGGTTATGCCTTAGTTTATAAAAGGCTCCATAATCTCATTGTAAGTCTTCATATGTGAAGTACTAGTATTAAAAAAATTATATGGAAAGATCTATATGATTTCCTTATTTGCATGCTAGTTTTAATCACTATTGAGAATTCATGGATTTGTAAATCCTTTTGTAGAAAAAAATTAAACTTGGCATGTTTTATTTCTTCCCACTTAACATTAAGGGGGAGTGTTGGGGTGATAATGTCAAGTGGGTTATCTACCATTGCAATAAGCCCAAATATTTTTTAATAGTTTGTATATAAAAATTTATTATGATCTTCCACAAATATCTTACAATTTAAGAGTTAAGTGGCTCGACTGATTCACCCACCCTATTGATTAAGGTGATCCCTCTTAGGATTGGCTATAAGCAATGAATAGATTAGTACCAGATTGATAACTAGATAGTGATATTAGACTGGGCATGATCTATCATGGGTATTGTATTAAATGAGTGCAAGACATATCTCTTCAATCATTTTGTAAAATACTAAGGAGCGAAGTGTAAGTACTAGGTAAAATTCTTGTGAATTCTTAAATACAGATAGTGCTTTATTCAATGGGTCTTTTTTCTTCAGGTTTCCCTAATTAAATATAGTGTTACCTTCTATTTACTTGTTTGTTATTTTATTTTAGCTCATGTTATTACAAAGTCTATAATATTCATACTGTAATCTATAATATTTGGCATTTATTTTATGGATCTATAATAAATTGATTATGTATTCCTTATAAATCCTAAAAAAATTGGGTTTGAGTCGATCTAAGAGATATAGTTATGAGTAAATCCTGCCATATCAAGTCTTAAAAATTGAATCTTAGTCCTCTCAAGGTAGGAATTATTTTTTCTTTTGTCTTGAAGTATGATGGTATAGAAGAGTCATGTCAAATAAAATAAGAAAAGTGTTTGAATATCAAAGGTTTGATATCATTGTGTTTTATTCTCGAGTTAGTGTATTTAGGCTAATATGTTGATAACTTTAGGTGGAGCTTGTAGTCGAGTCAATCACACAATATTTACATTTTTATTGGGGTTATGAAAAAGTGTATAATGTCTTGGAAAAAGTGAAGTTGTGTCAATGACTGGTATGTTTGAGTCTTTTGAGTTTGTATCAAAAGTATTTATCTCTATGAATCCTTGAAACGAATATTTTAAATCACGTGAATCATTTGTGGATTTTATAGGTTTCATGATGGTCTAGAGTTTAGTTAAGTTGCATCTATGAGTAGTATTACAAGAAGTTCTTTAGTGTATTGTGTTATTCGATTCCTTCAATAGGTGGCTTGTGTCTTGGTTTGAATATAATGTCTAAAACATACGTTTTATGGTTTATATAGATATATCAAGTTCTATATAGTTGTATAAATGTGCTTCAACTATTAAAATGTGTAAGGTGAGCCTCAACGATCTAATTACTCCAATTATGTCAAAAGAAGGCTTTTTTAAAGTACCTATCACAAGGGAAGTTAGTGTTGGCTCATCAAGGATGTTTGAGGAGTTAATAAATATTTTCATGGTGCTCCACAAGAGGTATTAAGTCCCAATAAATATGTGACATTAAAAATTCCTATTCTAGGGTTTGTGAAGTTCAAAAAATGAGCCTTTCAGCTAATAAGTATTGTTTTAAGAATGTAAATGGATAAGTTTAGAGATGTGATAGTGATTTCTATAGGTATGAAGGTATGTAAGTGTACCAAGGTGAATACTTGAGAAGTCTCGTATGCATCATGTGAAGTAGAAAATAGGTGTGTGAATAAAAAAGGGCATAGATGGGATAATTGCAAGGGTTTCAAGAAGCATTGAAAGGTTAATTCACCACCTGTGAGAATCTTAGTGGTCACAAGTTGATATAAATGAGGTCAAATCCATGTATTAGATTTAATAAGGTAAAGTGTCCTCCAATATTTTTCATGTAGTATGGATTTGTATAAAGGAGATCAAAGTTTTATGGAAATTCCTTCATGACCCATGACAAAGGTTTTTTCATGTCAAAATGTATGTGTCTTATCTCGAGTAATTTGATGAATTGTGGAAGAAGACTTAAGATCTATAGTTGCTCCAAAATCTTGTGGATGAGTCATCATGATCAAGGACAAAGAGTTATTGAAGAGGAAAGAATTGAAAAGACTATCAAGGTATGATTTTCACTATATTTATCTTTAATCAAAGTTTATGTTGAAATGAGAATAGTTTTAGTGAGGTCACTCATCTTGTAGTGGTGTAAGAAGGTAGTGTTGAGGTTCAAGAAAAAGTAAATGTACATGAAATTCATGGTGATTGTGAAAATCTGTAGGTGGAAGTGTGGGTTTCAAAAGTTGGGAATAGTTGTTATGGTTTGATCTATGCAAATGGAATATTAAGGTATTCATAGTTGATCAATCAAGTGTCAAAAGAAAATGGTTTTTCATGAAACATGACCAGAGGGATTAAGATGTCCTACCTTACACCAAGAAAGTGTCTTGTGCCTATCCTAAGGGAGTATTTTAGGTATTTGGATGGTTGTTGTTGTAAAATATTGAGTACACTTATTGAAAGAATTATATAAATCTGTAGAGGTTCATGGTTATAGAGTTTGGTGTACTTTTACATGGTGATTTCAATAATATTCTTAATAGTGGTTGGGGATTTTGGTATCTCAGTTAGATGAATGGATCTTTGGATGGATTAAAAGAATTTCTTGAAGAACATGAGAATATTTGAAGAGAGGAAATTTAATTCTATAGGATGAACATGAAACATCAGGTGATAGAGTTTCTAAAAGGAGGCATTGATAGTTTTGAAGAAGAATGCATAGGTTGGGTTCCTTATCTTTTTTTTTTTTTACCCATTCTATAGGCTACTTTTGTTGTACCTTGAAATCTTGAAACGTCTAGTACATATGTGTCTTTCTCTTAGAATGTATGAACACAAATAATAAGGGATTATAATCATGATGTTTTAGTTTACATATGTCCTTTAAGAGTCCTTGAACAAAGTGTTTGAGCTAGATTGAAAAAGTTTTCAAAGACTGTGTGTTTGAAAAGAGTGATAGATTTTTTTGTGATTTTCGGGGTTTGTATGATATCTTGTTATAATTCCGAGCAATATGAGCTTCATGTTAGGGTTTTATAGGTGACTATTTCTGCATGCCATAGGTGTGTTAAAACCTTTAAAGGTAGGGGGAACATATTTTTGAATTTGGGACAAACATGTGTAGTGTTTAGAAGTCTAAAAAATGAAAATTACTCATGTTTGCATTGAGAAGGATAAGAGAAAGTGGTCAATGAGTATATATAGGTATCTATTATGTAGCTAAATGGTGTACTATATGTTTGTAAGAGCCTCTTGGAGCAGGGGGTCTTGTATTACTTCTTGTTCATGTATAAAGGATGTAAAAAGTGCTAGTAAGGAATAATTATTGATGAATAAAGGTATAGTTGCAAAAATAGCTAGTCATGAGACAAAAATGTGTGATATAATGCAAAGAAGACTAATTCATTGCTTCAGGGATACGAAGTCTTCTCTACCCCATATTTCATCACATGTATGTAAGATATATGTCTTGTTTTGAATTCAAAGTTAGAGGTAGATGGTACAAAACTAGGGGGATTCATAAGGTGTCACTTCATGATGTATGTGTGTTTCTAGAAATTACTAAATTTTGTCTAAAGAACATTGAAAAAGGTTTTAGGGATCTTAGTATGATTGGTTGTAAGAAATCATTATATGGAAGAAATAAGTCAAGTATGAGCCTTATAAAATTGAATTAGATCAATAAGGATATAATATTATGTTTTTTGTTGAATTTTTCAATTGATTATGCTTCTTGGCATGTGTGGATTATTTTGGTATATTTGTTCAAGGAATGCTACATTGATTTCAGACTTGAAGAAGGTAAAAAACATTTTTTTTTGAAGTGAAAACTTGGATTTGAGCATGGAATAGACCTAAAGGATGATTTAAAACTTGATTGAAAAAAATGGAGAGCATAAACTTAGGGGGATTTTTGTTGAGGCTCATTTCAGATCCATTGAATCATTTATTACTACCAATTAAGGAAAGAAAGACCAAGTTCAATCCAAGAGGGATTCCTAGTAAGGAAATTTAGTTGTTTCGTGTATTGTTGTCTTTATATGTTGTCATTTTACATGTTTAGTCATCATTTTAGACTTTTTGATAGATTGTAAAATGGGGAGATAAGTATATCAAAAACATGGAAGTGAGGTCATGTATGAGTGTTTATGTCCTTATGTTTTCATTAATGTTTCAAGGTGGTTATAATCAATGAAAAAGGGGAGATTGTTAGCCATTGTATATAAGTGTTGTCATTTATGGAAAATGGTATCATGTGGTCATGTTAATCTCCATGAGGTTTCAATCAAGGTTAAACGTGTAGGTTGATAGGTAGTGTCCAAATTTCGTGATGTGCTATGATGTCTTGCTGCATGGTTTAGCTTGTATGGTCATAGTATGAGTCCTTAGAAGGTGTTTGAATTTTTCCATGAGGTCAAAAAATGTTTGTATTATGTTTCAAGGGTGTCTAAGAGTCTCGCATGAGGTTAACATGGCCAGTTCATGGGATGTATGTGTTTAGTCGGGACATTCTAGGCATATTCCTAGTCCTGGAGCTTACATTATGGTATGGTGACTTGAGTTATATAGCTGATTAGTCATATCCAAGTATGGTAGTAGTAGGGTAACACTATATATTAAGTGTAAAATTCTTATCGTAAATTATCATTGGTTTGATATTACTTCATGGTCCCCTGGGAAAGAAGTCTGGTGGAGAACAAAAGATAACACATGTAAGTGAGATTAGTTGGAGAGAATCAGACATATCGGGATATATGGTATGTTCATTTATAAAAAAATCATGATACTTCACGAAAATTTTTAGGTCATTCTAAATAATATTTTTAAATATACATCAGTTTTGGCAAAACCATGTTTTATAGAATTAAGAATTGAGGTAAAATTTGGCATTCTCGATGCTTGTTGTGGGTTGTGTGCTTTTCATGGTGACTTAAAATATTTTTCATAGAGTCTTAGGAAAGATATGCATATTTTATAAAAATAATGAGGTTTTTCATAGTCACATTTCTATGAATGATCATTAAAAATATAAGTTTATTTCAAATCCTAATTAAATCATACCTAAAAGTTACTTGGAGAAAATAGATTATATTGATCTTGTCTTAATTGATTTTTAAAAATGATGATTATAAGTTGTAGAGGACTACTTAATATTTCGGAAAGGTGTATTAGAGCATGTGACATTATGTGGAACCCACCAGAAAATGTGTTTTCTAAAGAAGTTCAATGTGTTGAAATTTTCTCCAAAGAAATGAAATAAATTGACATTGTATTTATCCAGGAGTTTTTCTACATGTCCATTATAGTTTCAGATTATGGTAGAGGTCATAAATGGAAAAGTATGCCCTATTTATGAACAATGGTTTTTGGGGTAGTTTTTAGAAACTTGTGGTAAAAGTGAAATTGCAGGACCTATAGGTCTAGTTAGGACTTAATTCAAGTTGTGTTGTGATCTTGGTTTAGAGAAATTTCCAACGTTGTATCAAAATTCTATTTTGATAAGGTATGAGGAAGTTCTGATTTGATATTTCAAGGTAAAATATGGATTATGCTTTGTCTAATAGGGTCTCAAGTGGCTTCCATGTATAAGGTTGTTCCATGTTTTGGTTGAGCTTGGAAGTGATTTTTGAGGTGATGGAGTAAGTTGAGCTCAAGCTTAGTTATTGAGTTTTACAAGCCTAAGTGAGGAGTTTCGAGAGATGGACCTAGTTGAAGGCCTTCCACTTTGATTTGGAAGGAAATGCAAGGATTTTTGGGAAATATGATTTAGATATATATCTAAAGGTGTATGGTTTATATCATGATGATGAAATTTGTTAGGTCATCCAGCTCATCTTGTGAAGAAGAAAGTTTGTTATTTTGAGGATAGAATTACTCATGTTGAAAGATTGAGGTAGATGATGCATGTTTTAGATTAGATGATGTTTTATATCAGATGGAGATTGAAGAGGAGTTATATTTTTTCCTATTGAATTCATTTCGATGTATTGAAATTACCAGAAATGGTGTAAAATAGTTTTGTTTCTAAGACTAATTTCTAGGCAAGTTAGTTTAGTGAAGAGGACAGTTGGTGTGGTTTTCATGTATGGATGATTCATGAGATATGGTAAGAATGGATTTTATATACAGTTAATGGGATTTCAATTAATTTCTTAAATTCCATAGTTGAGGTGTTTTGGTATGTTATTGAAGCCCATAAGTGAAGACAAGTTCATGGAAACAATTTGTTTGGTGAAGGGTATGAGCCTTCTTAGTTAAGTTAAGAATAATTTTATTGGTAGAATATAATTTATGATGCATGGTGTTTTATGTAATATTTGACATGTGTGATGAATTTGGGAGCTTTAATAATCATGGTGATGAATTTTTTAGATTTTGGTCATCCATGTGATGGGGTTTTGAGTTATTTTTTAGCTTATTTGGTACATTTGAGCATGACTAACAAACATGGAACCATTTGATGAATTTTTATGAGTTTTATTGGTTGATCTAAAGGTATAGGAATGACATGCCTTTTTTTTTTAATTTAGAATGCATATAAAGGTGAAGTTTTAGTTAAAATTTGCACTAGTTCTCTAAGAGGGAAAAATGTGACTTGTTTGAAAATTTAAAGGGGATTATAACAGATGAATTCATAGCTTAGGATGTTATAAAAAAGTGAGGAAGGTTAGAGAGCATATGTGTAAAGGTATGAAAATAATTTAGTCCAATAATAAGAAGAATATAGTGAGTTAAAGGAATGAGTCTTTAAAGAAAGTGTGTGATATGAATTAGTGATCTCTATCGGTTGTGGAAACAAAAAAATTCACATATCTTCATCTTCAGGTGGTTGAGTTGGTGTGTGATCATATTAGGGGTTTTAGCCTCCTTGTATAATTGGTGCTTCATTGAATAAGGCTTGGTGCTCTTTGTTGGTGCTTCTCTAAATCAACTTTCTTTTTGTAATATTAGAAGAGTTTCAGTGGGTTTTATTCCCCATGAGGGTTTCCCACTTATATATGGTGTTCATGTGTATTCTTATTTTCATGTACTTGTGAATGCTTAATACACACCTAATGTGCTAATATGGTTTTGAATATTACATGAATGAATGTAATTAATGATAAATGAAATTAAGGTTTTGTAGGACTGATTCACCTCCCTCTAAATCTATTTTGCTTCCAAAAATAATGAAATACTATAGGTGTGATGTAATAATACTAGGTGCATGATTTTGTATCTACTTTTCCCCCAATTTATGGGAGTGAATGAATATTTAGTAACATAAAGTAGATAGAAAGAGCATAAGTTATGGAGAGACAAAGGAGGTTATAACCAAAAATGTTCTAAATGTAGATTATAATATGTGTATCCCTGGAATATAAGAGGGGATGAGAACCCTAGAGGTGACTATATGTGCATAGAGGAAATGATGTTTGTATTTGTAACTTGGATAATGACTTTTATTGAGTATCTTTTGCTTGATATTGCTCCTTGTTCCATTTTTGTTTCCTTTACCTGATTAAGAGTGGACCTACAAAAGAATTGTGTAGTTAATTCTCATGGTACATGAAATTGAAGTTTAACTTAGAGAAAAACATGCATAGAAGTGTGCATGAAAAACAAGCACAAGTCAAGGATAGAATACACCTAAATGTCATAAGAGAAGAGATAGAATTATTCTTGTGTGGATTTTACCTTGGATATGATTGGAAGAGTAAAGAGTGATCAATTCTTGAATTTATTTGAATATACTAAGGATTCGGGCATCCTGTCACCACACCGAGGATTTAGGTGTCCTGTCACTAATTGAAGAGTGTTGAGAGAGCTGTAGGATTTTACCTCCATATATTTATGCTTCCCCATGGATAATTGCCACTACAGATTGTCACAAACCCAATAAAAACTAGCCACTGATTACATATTAGTTCCAAGCATATTACTATCCTACATATGCCCTATGTACCTCTCCTTATTTGATACTGATAGAAAAAGATGTAAACTTAGAAATAAGAGCAAATAGTTCCTATTCTCAAAGTATGAAAATTTCCATTGATTGTGTTCTTGTTATACTAGTGTTAGTGAGAAAATTTGTATGCGTATGGTAAATTAGGTGTCGCCATCAATTTTCATGGGGCTACACCCATATGTATTGAATGGTGTGGTTCCCATTATTGAACGAAAACTAATATATTCCTACCTAAATGTTGTTAGTTAGCCAAATAGGTTTGGGATCACTCAGAAATTCTCCATTGAACATTTGGCAAAGTGTTTGTATGGGGTACATGGGATAAAATTACAGAATGAGGGATGAAGAAGAAAAATTAGAAAAGGCATGTTATTGTTGTGAGTAGGAAAATTGCAGAGTTCACACCCAATAAATAGAGTATTTTAAAATTCAATATAGAGGAAAACAAAAATGAACATAGTGAGACCAATGAATAAAGACACAAAGTTCATTAGACTCATCTATCGAGGATGTAAAGTTCCTCTCTAATATTATTCTTGCAAAGTGTATAAAAGATAGAATTAGAGGAATACATGAGAAAAGAATCATGGAAGAAATGTAGATTTTATTTCATGTGCATTGATGACACAAATTCCAACAACAATCCACAATTTCTACAACATATATGATATCAAAATCTAGCATTTTCAGGATCCTTTGAAATGGAGAATCCATTTCAATTTATAAAGAATGTGAACTGACTTCTCATCTCCCTTCACATGACTATTCCTATTCTTATTCCACTTGTGACCTTTCATTTTCCATTAGAAAATAAAAGTTAAGTATTTCTTTTATAATTTCAAGAAACTACTTTTAAAATTTCAAAATATGTTATTGATTCAGCTAAAATGTAAATACATAAGCCTAGTATGATGTTATAGTAGAAGTAAATGAATGTAATAATGAAATATAAAAATATACCAAAGAAAGATAAGTAATAAATTATAAAACCCTAAGTGAAAGGATTATAATAATGTACTTATCTAATTCACAATTAAATTTTTATTATACCGAAGTAATAACCAGGTGAAAAGAATGGCAGAAGCATCACACCAAGACCCAAAAAAATGTAGATCTGGAGGATTGGAATTAATATGGGCACTTGCAGAGGGATAGGGGCACCTGTGGGAACCTGGGTAATTATTATGGGTGCCTGGGTCTATATAAATGCTCAAAACCAGAATTCTTAGGGTCATAATATATTTTCTGATTCTTGCCTTTTTTCGCTACGGATTCACACAATGATAGTTTGATTTGCAAAAAACCTACAACGAAGAATAGACCTGCAAAACACTCAAATAGACATCAAATCCTAAAAAATAAATATGCACAATGAGGGGTTGAAAATTCCTTAGCTACCATAATGGTGGACTTACAACTAAGAACTGGACTAAATCTCAGACCTAATGTTGTTATGTGCATGTGTGGAATTGTGCCCTAGGTTACCCTTGTGTAAGTCATACTTGGATATCGAGCAAGTAGATATATGTATAGAAATTTAGTAAATGTGTGCATGGAATAAAATGAAATTACGTCTTATGAAGTGTATGTAGATGAACCATCCCTTTTGTCCCTTATGATACAGCTCGATGGATGTAATGGAGTTCTAGATGGCTTGATGGATGCAACCTTAGGTGGAGATAGTAGATGCTTAGTGTTTGGTCCTTTATTATGATCATATAACTTTATATTTATATGATTTTCTTGCTTTAATTTCTTAATTAACCCCATAAAAGTTGACTAATAAAAATATAAGATGCTAAAACAACTAAAAAGGACCTAAAAAGTGTGAGTAAAGTACAAAGATGATAGAGGCACATTATACTAGCATCCTAGTATGGGTGTTGGTGTCCAGGATGAAAAATGACAAAGAATGAAAAGGTAAACTTAGAAAGTAATGGTGTAAGAATGAAATTTACAATATAAAGAAAGGAAAGGTGGCCAAAGACATGGGTTAATTAGTACCATTATTACTTAGGAATCATATGAATAGTAGTATATAGTCAAGACTAGATAATTACCCAAAGTGCATGATTTTGTATCTATATTTTCCCCACTTTATGTTGGTGAGAATATATATTTGGTAACATAAAGTAGATATATATGTAGACCCGATATCCATGTAGACTTATGTAAAAGCTGTTTTGGCAGCTAGACAAAGCATGAAGTGATAAAAATGTGAGGCATGGATGCTAAGGAGGAGAAAGTGCAAAAAGTGATGAAAATGAACCTAGGGTAGAAATGAATATATACATGTCATGGTGTACCTGTTGTCGATGTCGATGTGTGTGATGTTGTTGATGTTGAATACCACTTCCCATACAGATTGGCCTATAAAAGAGAAGATGAAAAGTAGTAAAATATGCATGTATATGATAAAAATATGTAAGTAAATTATGTAAAATTATTGAAAGTGTGAAAAAGGAGTATGTACACCTGATCTGTGATGAGAAAAAGAGTGTAGAAAAGATCCTGGAAATGATGTCAATTTGCCATTTTTCAAGTGATCTCATGCCAATGTAATGGAAGAAGTTTAGGGAGAACTTTCTGGTGTCATTCACCAACCTTTAACTACTTCTTGTTGTGTAAAACACCAATGTAGGTCATGTGTATGTTCTAAGGACTCTCTGCCCTATAAATGCTATGTAAATTCCCAATGCTAAAGGAATCTCTACCTTATTAAAATCCTCTGTGATAAGTCAAACATATGTATAATTGTCCCCTAATTAATGGAATTCTAGGAAATACCATTTTATTGCCCCTTAGTTTTAGGAATCAAAGAAATGTCACTTTTCTAAGGACCTAAGTCTTATTTTGATCCCTATCAAAATTGAAAACTATGGTGTACCAGTACCGTGTTGTGTGTAACTCTGTATGGGGTGACTGAATCACCCATATGATTCCCCCCTCATTTGGGGTGTATGCAAAGTTTCTGAAAGAGTATGCAGCCAAAAAGAGGACCAATCACGTGATGAAATTATGCCCTATAGGGGGAAGGGATTGTGATTGGTAGAAACTAAGGCACACATAAATAAGTGGTTAGGAAAATATAGTGTTAGTACAATAAAAGATAAACACTCATGTATAAGACAAAATGTAAGCTATGCACATAATGTGTAAACACGTAAGAAGACAATGTAGTCCACTTAAATTAGGTTGTAAACATGGGACATCCCTCACAATGTCATAAGAAATTCAAACATATAATTTCTGCAAAATGCAGACAAGTGTGTATTCAAGATAAAGGAAAAATCCCACAAACAAGAGCATATAAAGAAAAAGTAATGACAAACAATGTAACAGATAACCATAGAAGAAAATAGTCCTACATAACAAATGCTACACATGAAACACTGTTAACATGTTTGAAAGATAATAAAGTATGTCAAAGCATGTATAATCTAATAATGTAGAGTGTTAAGTACAAAATGAAACAATAAGACCTACAAAGTGTATGAAAGGATTCTCCCAAGCACCTGTGGGACCGGTGATAGGTATTGTGTAAAACATCCATATTGCATGTAATGGACCTATATAATCTGTAAACACAACTAGAAACTAGGTGAACGCGCATGTGTGTATGGAAAAATAATGGCATACAAGATATCTATCCAAAGCATTTTTATAAGATGTGCATGTAACAAATAAATGTAATCAAGAGTAAATGCAACCAAGATGTGCGTATGTTGTAGATGAGATGGAATGGAATGTAGTGTGAATGATAGGAGCACTATGCCCCCAAATGGATACATATGTTTGTAATGAGGTTCATTTAATTATGCCCCATCAACGATCCAAGAATGAACCAAAAATTAGCATGTGTCACCGAGAAATGGTCTCGAATGATGTTAGAAGCACAATGGACATAGAGGGAGGTGGTGAATTAGTCATTATAAAAATTTCAAATTATACTTAAATAATGAAACTCAAAATAACATGAGCATATATTATAAATAACCACCGAATCAACTTTTAGAGTGTGCACACCATAAACCATCATCAAATTATAAACATGAAAGAAAATAAACACCATAAGAACACAAGATATAATTGGAAAACCCTCAAGAGTAATAAAACCCACTTAAAAACTATCTTATATTTATATCTTTCTAAATTTAGTGAGGAACCAACCCCATAAGGAGCACCAACCCCTATTTTACTAGAGCACTAACCCTATAAGGATTAAAAAACCCTAATGTTGTGAAGTACCAAATCCATAAGGAGGCTACAACCCCCCAAGATGATCAACCACCAACTTAACCACCTTATTATGTGTATATATCTGATTTTTTCTGCCACAACTAATGGATACCTCTTATTGAGCTCACACTTCTTCACTCAAACCCTTGGTGACCACACTTCACAAAACAAGCTCTTCAAACCCTCTAAAAATTATCAAAATATTACTCTCATGTCCTCTTATTTTTATCAACCTGAAAAAAATTGTTTCATCTCCAAGTCATGCTCAAAAATTGCAATCAAACTTCACCTAGGTTGGTCCACTATCACACACTCATCTAGTTCCAAAAACACCCAAAAACATAGTTCAATATGATTCTCCACATTTCAAAATTAGGCACAAAATTTTCCCTACATTTGGTTTGACCCATACATCCAGGAAAAAAATTAAATTTTAAATATAACAGTCACAATTGACCCAATTAGGCCACCTAGCTAAAAACCTCATTACATGTGCCAAAAATGGCTCAAAACCCCATAGGCACATTCTTAAAAATGCCCTAACATTAGTACCATAATTTTTCATGACCCAAAACCCTTTACATATGAATAAAATATCATAAAACATTCATACATGGTCGTAATTAATATCAACCAATCAAATTATTTCATTTACTGGGCCCAATTCCCTTTACAATTCTCAAAATAATTGTTTCTGCACCCTTCAACACCTTGGAAACTTCATCTGATCACAAAATAACTTAAAATTAAAAAAAAAATCTAATTGAAAACTAAAAATAAATTATATAACTTGTAGAAACAGTTCTAGTAAATTTATAATTCTTGAAATATCCTTCACTTCAAACACTAGAAACATTTTCCTTCACCATATCAACCTACCAAAAAAGTTGTTTCCAAAGGTTAGATCATAAAATAATTTATACATATCATAAATACTTTCAAATGGATTCATTAGATTCCCAATCCATCCCTTTTCACATTACGAGATAATAGGAAGCATAAAAAATCCATCTCATGCTTAAAATAACATCAAAAGTGCACAAAAATAGATGTTGTCTTGAACTTTCAAAAATATTATTTATTAAAGAATGACATATAGCAACCCTATAAAATTACCTAGCTGTTCATGGAGAGATCTAGCGATGGAGAGATCTTCGAGGACACGGTTTCCGCAGTTTCCGCAGCTTTGGCTGCAGAATGTCTGCGAACCACGGTTAAAAATGCTGAGGAAAGGCTGAGCTATAGCCCATGTAGGGCGTTTGAAGACACGGGTAAGAAAGTCGAAAAAGCGGGAGGTACTGCCAGTGCGGTCTCTGCAGTTCTGGCTGCGGAAAGTCTGCGCAATATGACAAAACTTGCTGAGGAAAAGCAGATCTCAGACTGCAATCGGACGGCTAGCAGAGAAAAGGAGGAAATACTGAGATCCACACCTTTGGCTTGGAATAAGCTTTTTCAAAGCCCTAACCTCAAGGTGGGTCCGAAAAGCACTGAACAGTTCACATGGGAAATGGACAAAGAGGGTGCCACCTGTCTTAGGGTCCCAGATGGTTTTGTTGATAGAGCTTTAAACAAAACAAACCTCTCCCTCGTTGGTAAGTTTCTTGGCTCTAGACCTAATATTGATTTCATTAGAAAATGGGCTTTGAGAAAATGGAAACCCAAGGGAGCCCTAAGCATTACCATTATGCCAAAAGGTTTTTTCTTGGCTAAATTTAACCAACAAGAGGATTTAGATTCGGTGTTACTTGGAGGCCCCTGGTGGTTGGGAAATATGGGTCTTTTTTTGAAAAAATGGTATCCGGGTTTTGATCCAAATACAGAAAACATAAACACCATTCCTATCTGGTGTAGGCTACCAGGATTGCCATTGCATCTATGGGATGATGAAATACTGTTAAATATTGCAAAATCCCTTGGCTCACCTATTGGATTAGATGGACCCACAAGAAACAGATCCAGGCTTGCTTTTGCTCGGTTCTGCATTGTCTCAGCCATTGATCAGGAGTTTCCAGAGCACATAATATTGAAAACTAGATTTGGATCCTGGACTCAAAGAATTGAAGTTGAGACCTTAAGATGTAAGCGATGCCAAAGCATTGGTCACTCTGATGAAAACTGCAACAAGAAGAAGACCCCTCTTTTGGTTTCTGTTCAGCCTGAGATTGACGCAGATCTAAACAAAGTCAACAAGGATCCAAGCCAGGAAAGGAAAACTGAAGATAAAGGTCCCAGCCAGAGAAATGTGCAGTTAAATAGCAGGGGAAAAAAAAAGAAAAAAGGGGGTTTTAGAACTCATATTAAGAAACATCTTGTCTGGCGTCCCAAAGATGCTTCAATAGCTTCCAATGAAGTAGTGGACAAAACTATGAAGGCATCTCCGGACAAACCTTTTGAAACTTCTGTGAAGGATGACCTTGCTAAGGATTCCTTGGAAGTGAACGAACAAGAAGGTTTAATCCCTCCTGGTTCAGATGAGAAAGAAATCCTGACATTCATTAGAAAGGAAGCTTACAACAAGGAGAATATGGATGTGAGTGAACCTCTGGCGATCCTCTCTTCTGGAGAGACAGGAAATGCGGATCCGCTGCCATACCTCAGCACTTCAACAGCGTCTGCGCAGGACTGTTGCAGCCTCAAAACTGATTCTGGTCATGCTCCTGACAGTATCCATAAGGAACAAAAGGTAGGGGGGATCACGCCTACCATGGAAAAGAAGACCTTTTTAATCCCTTCTGGTTCAGAAGAGAAAGAAATCCTGCCTTTCGTTAGAAAGGAAGCTTGTATCAAGGAGGATATGAGGGTGTTTGAGCCCCTGGAGTCTCTCCCTACTGGAGAGAAAGGAATTGAGGATCCGCTGCCATACCTCAGCATGTCAACAGTGACTGAGCAGGTCTGTTACAATCACACTCCTGTCAATATTCATAAGGAACAAGAGGAAGGGGAGATTACGCCTGCCAAGGAAAAGGAAGATCCAGACTCTGGGTTCACTTTGGTCATCTCAAAAAAGAAAAAAAAAAGAATGGAAGGCTTTGAAAGGATCCCAGAATCACTTTATAGTGAAAAGAAAAAGGAAATTGACAATTGGGACACCTCTACCTCCAGAAAAACCAGATCTTCAGTTAGACGATTAGCTGATTTTGGAGGAAGCTCGAAAAGAGGAAGACCCTCTAAAAAAACTCTCAGAGCTAAGAAAACAGAGAGGGAGATTGCAGATGGTGTTCAGCGACAACTGAACCACCAAGCAAATCCAACAACCAACCATTCCATATGAAGATCATATCTTGGAATATTAGAGGCCTTAACGGTTACTCTAAGCAAAGAAACATCAAGGAGTTACGGGACTCCAGTAACCCCAGCATTTTGATTCTTCAAGAAACTAAGATGAAAGCAATGTCCATGGATAATATTAAAAATAATTTTTGGGATAGCTCTGAAATGGCGGCTGTTGATTCTCAGGGTGCTTCCGGAGGGCTGGCAACTCTTTGGGATAAAAGGCACTGTACTGGTATGATCCTTAGTGATAATTTTAATCATCTTGCAATTAAGTTTGTCACTATTGAAAAAAAGTGTGAATGGATCTTGTCTAATATCTATGCCCCTAACTCTGCTAGTGGTAGAAGAAAACTATGGGCTGATCTTAAAATCTTTAGAAACCAGCACAGTTCTGCTAACTGGCTTATCATGGGAGATTTCAACTCCCCTCTAAACCCAGGCGAAAAGTTTGGGGGAACCCCCACCTTCTCTAATGGTATGGAGGATCTTGCCGATTTTATCACTGAACAAAACCTCATTGATGTGGATCTGCATGGTAATAAGTATACTTGGAACAATAGAAGGGTGGGAAAGGGGCTCATTCAGGTGAGACTGGACAGGGCTCTTATCTCGGCAAACTGGATTCTTAGCCAAGACTTTTACCTCTCTTCCCTGCCCAGAATTGGATCGGATCATAATCCGATTGCTTTAAGCTTTCTAAATTGGACCAAACCTGCAAGAAGCTCATTCAAATTTGAAAAAATGTGGATGGAGCACGTTGATATCTATGATAGAATAAAGGAATGGTGGGATTGGAATGGGGAAGGCACTGCCCAGTACAGATTGGTCCAAAAACTCAAAAATGTCAAAAAGCAAGTCAAACTTTGGAACAAAAATGTTTTTGGAAACATCTTCGGAAAAAAGAAAGAATTAAAACAGAAGCTTCAGGATCTTGAGTTAAAAATGGATACTATGGGGAGGTCAGTTGAAGATGAAGTAAATGAAAAGAGAATTCTTTCTGAGTTACACACGATATGCAGTAGAGAAGAATCCTTTTGGCGCCTTAAATCAAGAGCTATCTGGCTTAAAGAGGGGGACAGGAATACAAAGTTCTTTCACATGACCACTCTAAAGCACAGGGCCAGTAATAGGATTTTAGAGGTTTCTAAAAGCAACGGAAGTATTACTAAAAATCCAAACAGCATTAAGAAGCAAGCACTTGAATTCTACAAAAATCTTCTTAGAGAGAGTAATGTCAGCAATCCGGAAGCTATTTCCTTCATGCTAGAGGCAATCCCCCAGAATGATATTGAAGACCAGAAATTCAGAGATATCACTAAAGCGGTCGCGCTTGATGAGCTAAAAAAGGCTGTTTTTTCTCTTGAGGGGGATAAGGCTCCTGGACCGGATGGATTCTCCATTAATTTTTTTCAGAAATTCTGGGAAATATGCTCGGAGGATCTTCTCAAAGCGGTTAATGAATTTTTTAGATCGGGAAATCTTCTAAAAGAGCTCAATAACACACACATCATCAGGCTTTGGCACCTAAGAAAATGAATGCAAAGATTTCAAGGATTTTGGACCCATCATCAGTTAATGCTATTTTTCGAATCTTCACCAAAATTATTGCTTCTAGGCTGCAGCTCATAATGAAGGATCTCATCTCAAAGCAGCAGAGTGGCTTCATTAAAGGCAGGATAATACAAGACGGTGTGATTATGGTACACGAAACTATGCATTCTATGGAAAATAACAAAAAGGCTAACATGATCCTTAAGCTCGACATGAATAAAGCCTTTGACAAAGTTTCTTGGGTCTTCCTTGACAGGATTCTATCTAAATTTGGGTTCACAGAAAAGTTTAGAAAAATTGTTAAATCATGTATATCTACAGCCAGGTTCTCTGTGGTTGTTAATGGAGAGCCTGTGGGATTCTTCACCAGCAGCAGAGGTCTAAGGCAAGGAGACCCCATCTCCCCCTTGCTCTTCATCCTTCTGGCTGACAGCCTTAGTAGAACAATTAGCAGAGCGGTGGAAGACGGCCTTTTAAAGGGTTCTAAACCCACTTCTCTCAGCCAAGCTGTCTCTCATCAACAGTTTGCAGACGACACTATCCTTCTTCTTCTGGCCTCAGTGGTTGAAGCTAAAGCTATCAAGGCTCTTCTGCAGCTTTATGAATCTGCTTCCGGGCAAGAGATCAATTACGACAAAAGCATCCTTTTTTTCTTTAACACCCCTGAGGAAAGACAACTCAAGATTGCTAAAATTCTGGGCTGTAAAATTGGTACTCTTCCAGCAACGTACTTAGGCCTCCCTCTTGGCACGAAGAAAGTCTCTCACACGGTGTGGGATGATTTATTGACGAGATTTCAGAAAAAAATGGCCGGTTGGAAAGGGACCACTCTCTCTAGTGCTGGTAAGTGCCTTCTCATTAAAAGCACACTCCAAAGTTTGCCCATATATATCATGTCACTATTCAAAATTCCTTCCTCCTTCAGAGAGAAAATTGAAAGGATTCAGAAAAAATTTTTATGGCAAGGCATGGAAGAAAAGTTCAGATTTCACCTTGTGGCCTGGGATAAAGTCTGCACCCCTAAATCTAGGGGAGGGCTGGGAATAAAAAATATTGAGAAAATGAATGAGGCACTCATTGCTAAGATGGGCTGGAGATTGCTTTCTGAGAAACAACCCTGGATTGATGTCATTAAAACAAAATACTTGAATCAGCAAGCTGTTTACTCCTATCTGCATGATGAGCAGCTCCCCAATGGTTCCATTTTTTGGAATAATCTGGTTAAGAGTAGAAACTTCATTAAGAAGGGAAGCAAATGGAAAATTGGGGATGGCAGCGACATTAACTTCTGGGAGGATAACTGGTCCAATGATAATCTCTTGGAGAGATTTGGGACTGCTAAGGACAGTCTTATAAGAAAATATGGAACTAAAGTCAAGGACTACATTGATGGAAATGGCACCAACAAGAATTGGAAAAGACTTACTATGGAGAGTATTGAACTGAAACAGACTATTTCCTCCCTCCAAGACCTTTTGGATCTCTTCCCTTTGTGTCAGCTGGATTCCAAGGATGAGCTGATCTGGAGCAATTCACACGAGGGTAAATACTCAGTCAAATCTGGTTATACCAGTCTTTTCCACAGTAACCAATCAGACTTTAACTGGAACTTGATCTGGATGCCTGAGTTAACCCCCAAAATAAATTTTTTTCTTTGGCTGGCCATCAGAGGCAAAATTCTCACCACTGACAATTTGATGAAAAGAGGTTTTATCATTCCCAATTGGTGCCACCTTTGTAGGAATAACTATGAAGACATTAGACATCTGTTCATACACTGTGATTATGCCTTTAGAGTTTGGAACTTTGTCCTTTCCAAATTTGAAGCTCTCGGGTGATGCCGGAGGATCTTACTGTTGTGGAACCAATGGAACCCACCATTTAGACATTGTGCTATCGAAGAATCGGAAATTAGCCATCCCGCATTTAATTTGGAGGATCTGGAAGGATAGAAATAATATAGTTTTTAGAAATAAGAAGCAGAATTTTAAACTCACTACTGGCAAGATCTCCCAAGGCATCAAAGAGGACATGGCCAGATTTAAACCTCCTAAGAACAATTGTTACCCTGAAAATGAAAAGCACATCTTATCAAATTGGCAGATCGGATATTGGAGCAACCCCGGGAATAGTGTGGATAGATCTTTGGTCAAATGGCATCCCCCTGAATCCAATTGGTTCAAGCTGAACTTTGATGGTGCCTCTAAGGGGAACCCTGGAACAGCTGCTGGAGGAGGAGCAATACGAGACCATAAAGGTAATTTGATTGTTGCATATGCTGGAAAAATGGGAATCCAAACCAATCATTTTGCAGAAGCTTTATCTATTCTCTGGGGTTTGAGAGTTGCTCGGACCCAAAATATCCAGAACCTCATTGTTGAAGGGGACTCCCTTAATATTATTAATCTGCTTAATCAGTCCTCTTCTCCTAGCTGGAATATCAAAGATTTTATCTCTGAGTCCATAAGCATCAGTCATACCTTCAACAGCATCAGAATCATACATACTTACAGGGAAGGTAACAAGCTGGCCGATGCAATGGCCAATTATGGCATTAATATAAATTTCACTATTTGGGATAATGATAGTATCCCTAATCAGCTTCACAACAGCATACATGCGGACCTTCACACGCAAACAATCTCTAAAGATATGCTTTAATCTTTGGAGGAAATCCATAAATTCTTCCACAGGTGCTGTTTTAGTTTATTTGGCGTGGCATATGATATCTACTCCAAATGATGGCAAGATTTTGTTTAGGAACTTCAAGTGGAGCCGTCTAAATTTAAAAACAGCGCACGCGGGAAGTACAATAGCTGTTGATATTCGGTTGCCAAGCTCCGCGAAAACCGAAGATAACTACAAGGTGAAAGCTGACAGGATAAGGGTTTCCACGCGCGACTTCACGCAGACTCAGATCGGCAATCCTACAGCCGTTCGTGGGAGGACCAACGGCTACAGTTCCCATTTTTATGCGACCCGCAACGGCGAGAAACGAATCACTCTCAACGCCCAAAGGTATTTTGAAAATTGTTGTAACCAGCACATCCTTGTGAAGATGGGAGGGCCTCCCTGCCAGATTGAGCCGTGTGCAGACCCTGACTGGAAAGATAACACTGAGCTCTGGAACATTCTTAGTATTGGCGGATTCACCAACTTTGTGGAGAGAGTGCAAGGGCATGATCAAAACATCTCTGTTCGCTTTGCCAAGGATTGGAATGAGAGGATGGTCGACTATGGAGGCGTAAGATTCTTATTAATGACGAACTCATAGCCAAGCGATCGGCCCAGCCTCGGCCTGGAAGGATACCGCTTCTTCAACAAGAGGGTTATCAAAGAGGTCAAGAGAGAAGATTTGTGGAGGAGGAGGAGAAGCTTATATTCAACACCGCGGGTCTCGCTTGTTAATTCAATTCCTTCTCCGTATGATGAAGTCACCCGCATGATGATTCGCTACATATCCTTGGAAGGCGGGTTTATATCTTGTCCGCCAAGCACCTTGTCTTTTTGAATCACTTTCGTAGGAGTAGGTTGGTTTGCTTTCCCCACTATCTGTTAAACTCTCTTGAGCGCTCCATTTTGGAGTTCCAGAAGCATACCCGGGCGGTTCCCCTTCACCAAGGGCTTATTCTGCTTATTCACAAGCACTGCCTTATTAAATTCCCCGGTCTCCCTTCCTCTCCCGGCCCGGCTTTGGGCTCTGTTGCTGCGCAGATCCTGTCTCCCTGCGCTGTCCCTCGCTGCCCCGCCTCCGGTGCTGATGCCCCCATGCAGGCTGCTCATGCTTCTCCTTCTTTTCCTCCTGCTGCTGCCCCTGCCACCCACACTGTCTCTACTTCTAAACGTGTCACGGGGCTTCTAGGAGACTCAACCTTGAGTCATGCGAGAGGGGATGAACCTTTGGATGACATTGCTCGTGATCTGCTGAACATTAGTAGTGCCGGTCCCAGCGGCACCAACGGATAACCCTTCTAGAAGATTGGAGGCCTTAGAGGCCGAGCTTAAATTGTCAAGGATGAGGTAAAAATCTTGCTAAGCAAAAAGGCAAAAAAAGCATTGAGGGAGAAGGGAGCATTGGCAATAGCTGCACTTGATGAAATATACAAAAACTCGACCTCCTTGACTCCCGACTTGGGAAAACGAAGACTAGGCATGAGTATAATATTGCAGCATTCAGGGCCATAGAGGAATTCATCGAAGGACATGCAAGAAGTGTTTCGCAACTCAGCGGTGTCCCGATGACTCTTTGGGGCAATGAGAAAGAGAGTAAAAGAACCAGAGAGGAGCTCGATAAGACGGATGCTGCTCATATGACCACGCTGGGTATGTACCATGCTTGGAAAAAAGTAAAGATGAGTATTGATCAAGCGGCCAAGAAGTAGTCCTGTTTTACTACTGCTTCTTGGCTGTAGGCTTGCTGTTTTGTTGCCGTTGTTTTGCTGTTAAGTCTCGTTTGTGTTGCTGTTTCTAGGCTTCGGTGTTCTTTGCTGTAACTTTTGTGCTTTGATACAGCTTCTCTGCTCCTCTCTCTTATTCAGGCTTTTAGGCCTCCTTTTGTACACAAGGGTATAGTCCCTTTCAAAAAACTATTTACCAATATTAAAAAAAAATTACCTCATAATGAGTAAATAAATATATCACTGGAAATATATCTAAATCTAATTTCCATCACAACTTGAATCATTTCAAAACTCCACTTGTAGCTCAAGTTATGAACATGTTACTAGACCACCTCGCCATTTGAGACCCCAAAACTATCCTTTGACCAGTCAACTGTTTGGACCTCAAAACACCATGAACATGCATGAACATGTCTTGAAACCTCCATGTACATAAATAAAAACTCCCAATAATCATGAACCATCAATTTTGTATGCTACTCCTTTGGACCATCTTGTCCTAAAACCTTCTTCTCTAGAAAATATTATTTTTAGGTGGGGCCCACATATCACCATGACCTAAACCATACATTTATGGAAATACTGAGGATTCCTCTACAAAATACAATAATAAATTTTTATTAATAAATAAAAAATGGGTCACAACACTTCACTTTATGTCAACTACTCCTAGTTAGGGTTTAACTAGGGTTTTAGATCTCTTTACCTTCTTAACATTCATTCATAAAAATGTGACAATAAAATGACCTCATTATTTTTTTGAAATATTCTAAAATCCCTTTTGAAGCATCCTTGAAAGCCACAAGGTCCCATGAAAATCAAACTATTCATAATGAGCATCATAAGTTCAAATTCAAGTTTGATTTTCACTGTTCTTGACCCTGTCTTACAAAATCAGTCATATCTCGGAAAAATAGACAACATGGGAATCTAATTTTATTTCGAGAGAATCTTGACTCATCCCTATAACATCTCCAATCATCATAATATCAACACCATATCTCAATACTTTTAGTCACTTAGACTTACCTATGATTGCATGTTAGATCCTCACAATAACAACTAGGGCCAACTAAAATAATGCAATAACTAAACATAAAACCTCTACAAATGACCCAAAAATACCTCATTTTCCATGATACACTTGATTTCATGCTTCCATGAGCTCAAATGGCTCCAATCCACATTGTCACATTTCCAAGATGTTATACCTACTCCCAAAGAGAACCTCGTATCCAAGTGAACCACTTATACCTACACTATACCACTTCTATGAGTTCTCAAGTACCCTCAAAACATGCTAGTCATCATGGAAACACTGCTTGCCAAGAAACTAAGAAGCTCACATTGTCAAGATACACCTCTTAGGAACCTGTATGGGATTAATAGAGAAAGCACACCTCACTAAATCCCATTATACCAAATTTGATAAAAAAAGAACCAATATATTAACATCATATATAACATCATGACATCATCATATAACATTAAATTTTTCATTAATGTGGTTTTTTGATCAATGAAAACACCTATGAAGACACAATTCCAAACATCTCTCCCTTTTTCATTAGTGGAAATTATATTGAACTTCTCCCCTTTTTACATTAATGAAAAGGCATACCTATAGTTCACATAATTCACCTACCTCGATTCATACCATCAATATTTGGTTAGAAACATCAACCAAATGTCTTAAAATAGCTCAAATTCTTAATTTTGAAAAAATAAGATTTGTTTATTTATTACAAGGATGTAACCACCATTCTCGTTGTGGGACAAGTATCTACAAAATTTGAACATAAATAATAAGAATTAAAAAATAAACATCTTACCCTGTTAGGACCTACAACATCATTCTTAGACGTCCTAGGCATACAAATAAAAAAATTCACCTTATAACTTGTTTTAGGCTTCTCATGAATACCTTTGTAGTAGCAAAGAACTAAACCATACACTCTTAGAATCATGATAACAATGTTAAACAAATACAATGATTAATATTCATACATTCTTCCTTAAATAACTTCCATCTTTCCTAGGCCTAAAATATGCAAAAACTAGGCATATTCTTTATTTTCATACCATACCTTAGTGTTAAAGCCCTAAACAACCTTATTAGTTAAAAATGACCAATTTTGAAGGTCACCACATCCTCACTCAACATACTTTGGAAAATTTATGCTCCCTTAGGACTTAACATGCCTACTTCTAGCTCATGGACACAAAATTGATCAACTAGCCTTGGAACTAAAAGAGGGATTTGTGAGAACCGATGTTGAAATAATGAACCACAATGAAGTTTCACTCCAATGGTAACATTGTAGCTCCAACGTAATAAGAAAGATTCAAACAATGGAAAGAATATGCAAATAACAAAACAGTCCTCTCATACTCATAGATTCAAAAAGGAAGTAAAAATAGGGATGTTGTGTAACCCCCATGCCTAAACAAGGAAATAACCTCAATGACGCCACTGACGCATATGACGTGACTAATGTATATGACACAACTAAAGGAGGATTTACAATTCTATATAAGGAATGTGACTCCTATGACACATTGACACAAATGACAATGAAAGATTCTATGATAGAATATAACACTTGTCATTTGACTTCCTAAGACCTAAGACTCTCATAAGGTGAGATGAATCACCAAGTGATGTGGATGATGACTAGCCATGTCCCACATACCAACACCCCCTTCATTGAAGCCGAGGAAGAGTTCATGTTAAGCCAAAAATAAAAGAAGACTCCCTAGAACACTAAGAAAGATGTGTCAATGGGGCCCGAAACTAAAGACCCGATAAGGTGACCATATAAAAAACATCCTTCCGGAAGGAAAAAGAGGAGGAGAAGAGGGAGACAAGAGGGATGTAGAAGATTTAATGGACGGATATGAACTCTGCAACTCTAAGAAGTCTCCCAAAAGAACGTTGATCATGACATCCTTTTCCTCTAGATCGAAGAAGAGCAACTTGCACCAAACTATGTGCCTACCCTTAGGAAGGACAAAAATGATGTGCTGGAAGTCTTCCCACTCCACAAAGGAAAATGAAGGAAGCAACATGAAGAACTCTAAGTCTGGTTCATGAAAGTGTGACATAGGTCTAGCAAGTGATTGCATGGCAGGAATTCAAGGTAATGTCACAAGTGTATAACTATCAGAGTATGAAGGGTGAACACCTACGAAAGGATGTCCAAGCGATGTGAAGGAAACAAAACATCCCCATAACAGAAAATGGATTCAAAAGCAAGGGAGAATCAATGAATTTCTCCGAGTAAACGTGGAAGTGGTAAGAGTCCCGGTAAGAGGCACTCCCAACAACATAGATGATGAAATCCTCTCGAAATATCTATAGATGGATGAGGAACTTGTAGTACATCACAAGTGTACTCTGTGAAAAGATGAATAAGGTCAAGTAGATACTCATCCAAATGAGGGGGCTCAACAAATAGAAGAGTAGTGTCGATAGGTATGAATCATCTAATGAAGGTGGAGAAGTGAATGGGGCCTTAAACACCGAAGGTGGAAAAGAGGTGGGTGTGATGATAGTATGAGGTTGTATAAGAGACTGCTCAATATATGATGAGATGTGGGATGTTTCAACGGTATTTGGAATAGTGAGAGAAGGAGGAGAAGATTCCTCCTGTAGTACTCTCAACATCGAATTGGGTAAACAATCCTCGTCATCAGAAGTAGAACCAAATAAGTCTGTGTCAGTGGAACTGTCATCACATGAAGAAATATGTGTGGGTGGCCCTTTATAAGAAAAATTATCAGTGAAATCACTTTCCTCCATGGATGTAAGATCATCATAAGATCCATAACTAGATGAAGGAGGATCAAAGTCTCCATGAAAATTTGAATGAAGCTCCAATATCGTGCACATACTCTATGAATTCTATTCAATGTTGAAGGTCCTCTGGTGTAGTAAGACAAAGAATCCGGTATGCCATGTCATTCTCGTTCAACTAATTTTGGTGATGAATGCGGTCAATAGGTTCAGGTTACATCCCAAGAAGATGTGGTAACAAGTTATACATAATGTAATGATCATGTAGTCCATTCTTCCATTATAGGTAGTTTCCTGGTCCTAGTTAAACAACAGAGTGACGAAATTCAATGTCCATGATAAGAGGAGCCTCTAAGGAATACAAGTTTAACCCCCCCTTTTTGTGGCACTTTATATTTTAGTGCGTTGATTACAATCAGATGTGATAGTGTGTCGAGATCTAGTCTGTCACTCACCTTGCAATCAATGTAATAACACACAAGAGTGGAGATAACAATCATGGTTCATTGGGAAAAGAAATTTGACGCCGTAAGTAAGCACAAGAATGAGTGAAAACAAGAAGGGGAAGAGAAGGCCTTGTGAGAAATAACATCTCACATCACACAAAATAATCCCTTTGTTGTTAGACTATGGTAGATGCGCTCACAAGTCCATAAGTAATAAAAGGGATAAAACAATGCTCAAGATGATTCGAAATGAGCCGATATAAGCAATACAATGACACCCCCCCAGAATGTGTCCCTTCATAAAATATTGTGTTTAAAAACTTATAATCCCATCATCTAGAGTGTGAAAAAACATGTAACTTTGACTTAAAAATTTCTAAAAACCAAGCAACGAGTCAAATGTTATATCAAAAAAATGATTCCCGCAACTGATGGAAAATTTCAATAAGCCCTCCAAACAGATTTAAAAAGTTATCTAAATGCATGCAAAGGGAGTTGTATGTATGCTCATTGGAAATGGCATCAAATTTTAGATAGGGTTTGTTTTTATTATGAGGGGGGATTAGCCTCCTGCCAACCTCGAACCTCACCCTCCATCTTCAACACTCAAAGGAAGGATAATAAACCAAGCAAAATACCCAAAAAAACTTTAGAATGCCAATTCAATAAAAAAATTTAACCTTAAAATATTTTAAAAGGAGATTGATTTACCAATAATCAATTCTAAAAAAAGGAAGGATATCACCTGAGCTAAGGCAGTGTTGACTGAGACAAGAAAAGCCCACGTGGTCAAGTGTAATCCACTGCAGGTAAATGAAACCTGAGTTGTTTTAACACATACACTCCCAAGTTGACAAGGATTGATGTCGTTTGAAGAGTGAAGCCACATGTGTAAACTATTGAGTTGGTGATAACTGTCAAGCTGAGCCACCAAACCACATGTCGATGAAAAGTGAGGCCACTGTGCAGAGGAACAAGCATAAATAAATAACCTGTAGTGTAACTGTTGTGACATAGGTCAAAGTGAGGTCAATGTCGTGAGGAGTGCCAAGTAGGTCAGAAACAATGCATCAATGTCAAGCTCTAGGTAGTTACACTGGCTATAATTCGAAGTGGAAAAATCCAATGCCAAGATTGAACTAGATGTAAACGCAATATCAAACAAAGAGGATTGAGCATGGAAGGAGGTCATGGCAAAACTTGAACAAGAGAAGAAAACTAGAGATCCTTCAATGAAAAAAATGATTCTCCAAGTGAGAGATTATGTCGAATGATGGCAACTCAAAATTTTCACTAGAGGAAGAAACTAAGCTTCTAAGGAAACAAGAAATGGTGCAGGGTAGGTGGGCATGAGGGACTCAAGCTACAAAACCAATGTAGAGGTTGATGAGCCAAAAAAATAATCCTGCAAATGTTTGAACAACAACAGTTCCATGAGTTAATAAAGGTAGGCCATGAGCACTCAACATGAGCCAAAGCAAGGCACCACCGATAGAGGCCATAAGCCCATTCAAGAAAGGATCAAGGCACAATGTAAAAACCTAAGAATCCAATGTAAACATGTCCACGCTAAAGGAGCATAGTTTGAGTTTTCAATCAAAACCAGTGAAACAACCAACCAATGAGTTAAACGCCGAGTGTGAACAAAACACGAGCCAACTATGAACCACAGGTCCATGCCAAAGTAAAAGATGAGCTCACGAGAATATAAGTAATCACAAACTCAACAACCATGATAAAGAAAACCAACTAAATACTCTCAAAATTGTAACTGCTGAAACCTCAAGGCGAGGTGAGCAATACGATTCCAAAGTAATAATCGAAAAAACTTGCACAAGGAAATAAGAAGAAACCTGAAGTAATAAGTAACTGATAAATGAAGAGTGTACATTTTACCAAAACTAAATCTGATACCATGAAAGAGGGATTCGCAAGAATTGATGTTGAAATAATGCACCATAACGAAGTTGCACTCCAATGGTAACATCGTAGCTCCAACACAATAAGCAAGATTCAAACAATGGAAAGAATATGCAAATAAGAAAACATGTATTCTCATACTCATAGATTGAAAAAAGGAAGTACAAATAGGGGTGTTATGTAACCCCCATGCCTAAACAAGGAAAGAACCTCAATGACGCCACTGACACATATGGCGTGACTGATGCATATGACACCACTAAAGGAGGAGTTAAAATTCTAAATAAGGAATGTAACTCCTATGATGCAATGACACAAATGACAATGACAAATTCTATGATAGAATTTAACACTTTGCATTTGACTTCCTAAGACCTATGACTCTTGCAAGGCAAGATGACTCATTAGGTGATGTGGACGATGACTAGCCATGTCACACACACCAACAGAACCATACCTTGAAATCCTTTTTGCAAATCTTAGCAATCCCCGAGACACATTTTCAGTCTTCTATTGTCATTTTTACTAATATAGGATATAACATATCAAATTAAGCATGAATGAAAGAAAACACCTCATTTCAACCTTGGATTTATCTTGAGAACATGAAGTCATCATCTAGAGATTAATCTGCTATCCCCCTGTCATAAAGGCATCATACATACTGGAGCAACAATTTCATACCTCTTAGCTTGTGAGACAAGCATACCCTACCTCTGAATGTACACTTTGACTATAACAGATCACCCTTGCATATAAAGTCTTATACAACCAACAAGACCTTTAACCTTTCATCATCACATGAGAAAATTTTTCCATCTGCATCCATCATAAAGATCTCATGCAAAGGATTGTAAAACAACATTAGAATACAACATAACTATCAACACACTAAGAATGTGCACCTACAGGTCTATAGGTAGATAATTTGGAGTAAAATCACATATTTCAATCCTTGACAAGAATTTTAACCTTCTTCATGCACCATTACATTTCAAATATTGAATAGATGAAGAAACATACCATTTCAACTGAGTGGGAGCTATGAGACACATTTCATACCTCGAAAAAAATTCTTCTCTACCTCCTTTGGACATGTAGGTCTTCATTCCCCTTCATGGAGTACTAAGAAACCTTTGTTAGGCTATGGAGCCTGTTTCCATGTGAGAAAGTGTTGAAGATTGTACACTAAGACTACCGTACACTTTTCATAGTTGTCTCACCAAGGTTGGGGTGCAACCCTTGAGAAATTTTTTTGGCCTTAAAACATGTTCAATATATCAGAAATGTGCTTTTTCATATGGGTGGGATTTTGACCGATAGGTTTATGGGACGGTTTTGGCCCATGGTTTTGTAAAAATACCTAGGTAGTTGTCTATTTATATGATTTTTTTCATATGGTAGGTAATATAAAACATTGCATAGGTGTTTTGAATTCAGGTGTGAATTTCAGTAGATTTTGTTGAGCATAGCTCCAAATAGATCTGGGTATTGTATTGAGAGAGTTGTGGCTTATAATAAAATCTGAGCAAGTGATTATTGGTGGATGTAGCCCAAATTGGGTGAACCACGTTAAATATTGTCTCTTTTTGTTGTGTTATTTTATCATGCAATTTTATTTGAGATTAGGAATATTTTCGCATATTAGTTTCTACTATTGCGATTCGGGAGGGATTATTCCGCATATTTTATCCTTTATATCCTAACAATTGGTATCATATCCTAGTTTGGTTTGTTGAAGTGTTGAATCATAGGGAAAGTTTTATCTTGAGTGGGAGCTATGGAAGATGATGGAAGATCAAGGGTTGATAAATTCAATGGGTATAATTTTAGTCTTTGGAAGATGCAGATGGAAGATTACCTTTATCAGAAGGATCTTTATATTCCATTATTTGAGAAGGTGAACAAACCCTCAAGCATGACATATGTGGAATGGGATTTGCTGGATAGGAAGGCACTTGGGACAATCTAGTTGTGTCTTGCATCTTCGGTATTATTTAATGTTTTAAAGGAAAATACTACAAAAGAACTGATGGATGCATTAGGGAAGTTGTATGAAAAACACACTCTGCCTCTAATAATTTTTTTAATGAAAAAGTTGTTTAATATGAAGATGTCTAAGAATGGTTCAGTAGAAAATCATTTAAATGATTTTAATACTATTATAAATATGTTAGCTTCAGTTACAATATAATTTTATGAAGAAGTTAGGGCTTTATTAGTTCTATGCTATTTACCAGAGAGTTGGAATGGCCTGGTAATGGCAGTAATAAACTCGGTTCTAGATAACTCAAAGTTTAAGTTTGAGGATGTTGTAGGGGTGACTCTAAGCGAGGAAATGCAAAGAAAAATCTCTGGTGAATTTTCTAATTTAGGGATTTCTTTGACAATTAAAACTAGAGGGAGATAGAAGAATAAAGGAAGCCATGGAAAATCAAAGGATCGGGCAAGGTCAAAATCCAAAAGCAAGATAGTATGCTTGCTTTGTGTGGAAAGTCTGGGCATGCAAAGAAGGACTGTTGGGAGATTTGGGACAAGAAGAAACAACAAGAAGAAAATAAAAAGGAAAATGTGGCAACAGGTAATGTATGTCAGGATGCTTTGATTCTTTCTTTACATAATATTATTGTTGAATCTTGGGTTTTAGATTCAGGGGTTTCTTTCCATGCTACTCCACATAGGCATTATTTTGTTGATTATGTTCGAGGAGATTTTGGGTATGTTTTTCTTGGTGGTGATGATCCTTGTAGAATAGTTAGAAAATGTTTTATTCAAAGTTAAGATGCAAAATGGGAATACTTGGTTATTTAAGGATGTCGGACATGTGACTACATTAAGACAAAATTTGATATTGGCGGGGTAGTTGGGAAGTGATGGTTATACTATGATATTTACAAAGTGGACTCTTGGAAGGTTACAAGGGTGCTCTTGTGGTGGAAAGAGGTAAGAAGTTTGTAACCTTGTATTTAACCACTTATAGCACTAATGTTTGTAATCTTGTGGCTTCATAAGTAGATACAACATTGTGGCACTATAGGCTCGGATTATATGAGCCATAAGGGCATGAAGATCATAAATAAGGATTTTCCCGGATATACAAAATAAGGTTTGGATTTCTGTGAGGACCGCATATATGGGAAACATAAGCGAGTAAGGTTTCTTAATGTTGGACCTACAAAGAAAGAGAGTAAGTTAGAGTTGGTACATTTTGATGTATGGGGGGCTCGCCTGTATCATCTCTTAGGGGTTCAAGTTATTATGTTACTTTTATTAATGATGCAACAAGGAAATTTTTGGTTTATTGTATTAGAAACAAATTTTATGTATTTGACACTTTTGTTAAATGGAAAGCCGTGGTAGAGAATGAAACATGTCTTAAGATAAAATGTCTTAGGTTAGATAATGGAGGGGAGTATTGCAGTAATGAATTTTATTATTATTGTTCTAAGAATGGAATCCATAGGAAAAAGATGGTTCCATGAACTCCTCATCATCGAATGGATCGAGAAAGGATGAATAGAACAATAATGGAACGTGCTAGGAGCATGAGGTTACATGCAAGAATACCTCTTTCTTTTTGGGAAGAAGCGGTGAGCACAAATATGTACTTGATAAATAGAGGACCCTCAAGTGCCTTGGATGGAGGCATACCTGAGGAGGCTTAGTATGGTAAGAAATTTTATTATTCATTTCTTAGAGTCTTTGGATGTGAGGTGTTTGTCCATATAGACAAGGATGATATGACCAAGCTAGAGGCTAAATCAGAAAAATGTACTTTCATTGGTTATGGTGGTGATGAATTTGGATATAAATGTTGGAGTATTAAGGACAAGAAAATCATTCGATCTAGGGATGTGGTCTTTAATGAGAAATTCATGTATAAGCAACAGTTGTAGGAAAACAGGGAAGAATACAAGAAATAATATGCAATGGTAGAGGGTATGGCAGATGGAAAAGTGACACATGAATCAGTTTAGGAAACTCCTCAATAGGAACCCCAAACTCATATATTGAGGAGGTATTATAGGGTAAGAAGAGAACCTTAACATTTTTCTCATTCTCTTTATTATTTATTACTCACCGATAGCAGAGATCCAGGAGAGATTTGATGAAGCAATGTAGGTAGATGCCGGGAAGAAGTGGGAGCAAGCCATGGATGAGGAGCATTAGGAACTCATGGAGAACCGGACATGGGATTTGGTGAAGCTACCA
Organism: Taxus wallichiana var. yunnanensis; assembly: GCA_018340775.1. Lineage (NCBI taxonomy): Eukaryota > Viridiplantae > Streptophyta > Pinopsida > Cupressales > Taxaceae > Taxus > Taxus wallichiana. Next base: position 255,835,062 of record CM031242.1, on the reverse strand, counting down.
AGGAAAAAGAGCATTATAGAAAAAGTGGGTGTTTGAGTCAAAGATGAAGAAAGAGGCAAGAAAAGATATAAGACCCGGTTGGTGATCAAGGGGTTTGCACTTTGAAAAAAGGTATAGATTTTGATGAGATTTTTTTCTCCCGTAGAAAAAATGACTTCTATCGAACTGTTTTAGAAATAGTTGCGGCAGAGAGGACTTGCACTTAGAACGACTTGATGTAAAGACTGAATTTATCTATGGTGATTTGGAGTAGAAACTATATATATAACAACCAGAAGGCTATGCGGTCAAAGGTAAAGAGGAGATGGTGTGCAAAGCGAAGAAGAGATTGTATGGCTTGAAACAAGCTCCACATCAATGGTATAAGAAATTTGATAGATTCATGATGGATTAAGGTTATATTAGATGTCATTCTAGCCATTTTGTGTATACAAAAAAATTTGAGGATGACAGTTCTATTATCCTTTGTCTGTATGTGGATGACATGTTGGTTGCAAGTAAAAATATGTAGGAAATAAAAGTACTCAAGAAGAAGCTAAGTGAATCCTTTGCTATGAAGGATTTGGGGGCATCCAAACAAATCCTTGGTATGAGGATATCTCGGGATAGCAAGGAACGGAAGTTGACTTTATCTCAGGAAGAGTACATTAAGAAGTTCTTGGAGAGGTTTAACATACAGGATGCTAAACTAGTTGGGACTCCTTTGGCAGGCCATTTAAATTTATCAAAAGAGCAATGTCCCAAGACAGAGTAGGAGAGAAACCAGATGTCCAAGGTACCTTACTGATTAGTGGTTTTCAGTTTGATGTATGTCATGGTGTGCACCAGGACTAATATTTCCCATGTAGTGGAAGAGGTGAGTAGATTTATGAGTGATCCGGTAGAGATCGGCTTTGGCAAGAAGTAAAGTGGATCCTTTGGTATTTAAGAGGAGCCATGGGGATAGTTTTATGCTATAGTTGATCGAAACCACTTTATGTGGTTATGTAGATTCATATATGGATGGAGATGTAGAAAGTAGGAGGAGCACGAAAGGTTATGTTTACATTGTAGGTGAGACAACAAAGTGAGCTAGATGTCATAAGTACGTGAAGTTGGTGCCTTTATCAACCATAGAGGTTAAGTATGTTGTTGTCATAGAGGTAAGGAAAGAAATTATTTGGTTATAAAAATTTCTTGAGGAGTTGGGGCATAAGCATGAGGAAGGAAAGCTACATCGTGATAGTCGAGTCTTTATACACCTAGCTAAGAACTCTTCTTTCCACTCTAGGATGAAGCATATATAGTTAAGGTACCATTTCATCGGGAAAATTTAGAGAAAGAGAAGTTCAAGCTAGATAAGATCATACCAGTCAGAATCCTACATAAATGATGACCAAGGTGGTCACAAGGGAAAAATTGAAGCTATGTTCAGCTTTGGTTGGTCTTCACAGAAACTAATGAAGGGTTGAGAAGCTTGCTCAGAGGAAAACTAGTCTCCAAGTGCGAGATTGTTAGGTTGTGGAGCATGTTTTCATGTGAGAAAGTGTTGAATACTATACACTAAGAGTACTATACACTTTCCATAGTTCTCTTGTTGAGGTTCGGGGCACAACCCCGAGATTTTTTTGGCCTTAAAACATGCTCGATATATCGGGAAACGTGCTTTTCTCATATGGGCAGGATTTTGACCCAAATGTTTATGGGATGGTATTGACCCATGGTTTTGTAAAACTGCTTAACTATTTATCTATTCATGTGATTTTTTCCATATGGTAGGTAATATAAAACATTGCAGTTGTGTTTTGAATTCGGGTGTGAATTTGTAGAGTTTGTTTAGCATAGCTCCAAACAAATCTAGGTATTGTATTGAGAGAGCGGTGGCTTGTAATAAAATATGATATATTTATTCTTAGTGGATGTAGCACAAATTGGGTGAACCACGTTAAATACTATCTCTTTGTGTTGTGTTATTTTATTACGTATTTTTATTTGAGATCGTAATATTTTCGCATATTAGTTTTTATTGTTACGATTTTGTGAGGATTATTCCACATATTTTATCCCTTATATCCTAACAACCCTCACAAGTACTTATCAACTGAGATTAATACTAAAATATTTCCCAAACCATTTTAAGGACACCAATAATATAGTCACCTCAAGAAACATGTCAAGAATGTAGTAACATCAACTTTCATACCTGATATGCCATCAACTCAGTTCATGTATTGTAGCATGCATTTTAGGCATAAACCATGGTGAAAGACAATCAAATATTCCTCACATAAAATATAAGACATGAGAAACACTTAGTGTAGCATTATATCCTTTCATAGACTATGTCAAATAGCTAGAATACCTTATCAACTTTTGAAACATCCAAGAGTTAGGGTTTTAAAAGCAAACCCTCTTCATTGTGCACTATGAACTGACACTCCAACTCTATCAAGTATAACTAAAAGAATACACTTTCCTGAGGCTCCAAAATTTCACATCCTCAAGCCCTATGAGTCTATATGATAAGTACCAAATTTCAAACCAAAATTCCATCAATAGATCCTTCAAAAGAGAGTTTCCATGCATACCGCTTCATGGGGACTGTGTAAACCCAGTCAAGAACAATGAACTAACATTTTTGACATAATTTTCTCTTATCTTCTTCAAACTAGCATTACCACCTTGCAAAAACATACTTGAACTTAGTGAGAACCTTCTTCAATGAGATTTCATCATGATAAATCACCTTACATACCTATAGCACTCCAATTTTATTTATAATAGAGCTATCTGAGAATATCATTGTCTTATTCAAAACTTGAAGTCAAACTGATCAAGTAGGACTTGATCACCTTAGAACATCTTAAAGTGGAATCAGAAGAATAGACACCACATTTTCAACTCATGATACATACCGAGAAATTCAAGAGCTAGATACAGACATGACACACATGTTGACAAGACTGACAACATACTGATATGAGTGCAAAATACTCATTTTCCAATGAAATGACCATACTTGTGGCTCCACACATATAGAAGACACAATTCAAAACTTTTCAAGACAATTTATACCCCATGAAAACTCTATATAACCTTCTAGTGACTAAGAAAAGACAATGCAAACTTCTATAGACCGAGTAATGGGATAGAGTCCAAATTTGGACACAAATAACATGAGAATGATATATAAGACCTCTAAAACCACTAAAAATATCATATATACAATTCAATATGATATTATACCATTTAGGAATCATCATAAATGACTTATATACCTAAATAACTCTTGCTCATACCACATAAGCTACTTGCGTAAGAACAACATAGAGATGCAAAAATAATTGACAAGACTTTTGCACAAGAACCAACAACATGAACCAAAACAAAAATATGAGGAACATACACACACATACCTTGACCTTGTATATGTGACACATAATTACATAGATAGCTCCCCCTCACCTTGATGCTTTATTTGCATTGATATACCTTTCAAGAAGCATAGTGATGGAATATAAGCTCCATATATACCTAAAATAAGGTCTTAAAGAGTTCCCAAGCCTTCTTGGGAACCTGTAAAAATCCTCCATCCTCCTTTTTCTGATCTGAAACTTATTTTATAGATTTTTTTCTCAATTTCAACTACTCTTGATGGGATAATATTATCTTTTCTTGTCTCCCATGCTCTTTTAGATATATTATCTTGCATTCTAACTCCTTGAAATTTGTTCTCATACCTTCTCATCATTTTATTCATTTTATTTTGTCTTGAGTAGGCATGAAAACATACTCTTTCCACATGACCAATCTCATTACAATAGTGGAAAACAACTGATTTCTTCCTTTTAAGTCCTTCATTTTGACTAGGTCTATCATGTAAGCAATACCTAACAGTGTGTCCTTGTTCATTGCAATTATAGCATACAATTCTCTTAGCAAACTCACTCCTATTGTCTCTCCAAGGATGATAATATCTAGGATATCTTCTACACTCTTTAGCTCTATGACCAAAAGCATTACAAGTAAAAAAATGACCATTGAAATTTCTTTCATACCTTGAAGCATTGGGCTATCTTATGGGTCTTGATCTTTCATTGTTCTTGATAGGTGATGCTTTCTTTCCTTCTTTCACACTAGGCCTATCTGATTCTTTTCTTGAAACACCAACTTCTTGTTTAATTTCTTTGTCCTTAGGCTCTTCTTTGAATCACTAATAAGTCCTATCTCTTGCCACTCTTTGTTTTCTAAGTAGGTCATCTAGATCCTTAGCACTCTTTTCAAAATTTTGCAATGAAATAGTCTTCTTTTTTATTTCTAACAACTAAACCATAAAAATATCTATATCTTGCTCATACTTGGTGCACAAATTCTCCTTATCCTATAGGTTAGAGACAAGAAACTTCACCTTTTCTTCTAGCAACTTGTTTTCTTCAATTAGCTTAGTAGACTCAATCACATATTGCTCATCCATCTTATGAAACTAATTTTCATATTCCTTAATTTGCAAGGTTAATTTTTATTCTCTTTCTCAGATTGTTTAAGATACCTTTTTATACTTTCAAGATCATATATGTCATCCTCACATTCCTTATCAAAATAGTTACCGAGACTAGAAATAAAATCACCTAGAAGAGAGGAATCATCACCTGATGATCTCATAGCTTCTTTGGTCATGAACAAGGATTCATTACCTATGCTTTCATACTAATTTTCAGATTAAAATTCTAAAACATCACTACTAGCATCTGAAATTTCATCATCTTGATTTGAATAAAAACTTATTTTATTATTTTCATAATTAGGTCTCTTAAAGTTCTTATTCCTAGGTTCCTACTCATGATCTTCAACATCATAACTATCCTTCTAATGCCTATGAGGACACTTTGAAAAACAATGTCCTAATTCTCCACAATTAAAGCATTTGAAATAGAGTTTACCTCTATACTTAGTAGAACCTTCATTTAATATTCTAGCCATCATAACAAAGACCTCTTCATCTTATATCTCTAGAGTGGTATCATCATTATTTACCTCATTGTATTTTTTCTTCATTTCAGATTTGAAAGAAATATCCTTCTTGGCTGATTTTGAGTCACCTATCCTCATTTCATATGCAGTCAAAGTACCATGCAACTCATCCAATTTCAAAGTGGTTATATCTTTTGCTTCTTCTATAGCAAATACCTTAGAATCAAACTTAGAAGACAAGGACCTTAGAACCTTTTGAACCACAACTTATTCTTTTACTTCATCACCTAAAACCTTCATGTTATTCACAATTTTATCAACTCTAAGAAGGTATGCAACAATTGACTCATTATCATTCAATTTTAGGCTTTCAAATTAATTTGTTAATGTTTGGAGTTTTACAATTTTTATCTTTGATTGAACTTCATATAGAACTTAAAGTTTCTCCCATGAATCCTTTCATTATTATAATGAATCACTTCATCCATTTCATATTTCCAAGTCCACCTAGGATATCATTGAAATTCCTTGAGTTGTTGGTATAATCAGTCTTTTATTTTCAGTCCTTAGAGGAGTAGCAAGAGGAACATAAGCAGTTTCAAATGCTACCCAAACATAAAAACCTTACTTAATGATTAAATTCCTCAATCTCATTCTCTAGAAGCTATAATTCACACCATCAAACATTAGTGGTTTTCTAGTCATAATGTTTTTCACCCTTTAGTGCTTTAAGGATCTCCTTTCAAGTTGTCAAACTTTTGCAAAAGGACCAAATTTGATATCAGTTGTTAGAAGAATAATGGATTGAGGGGGATGAATAGTCCTTATAAAAATTTCAAATTATTATTTAGATATGAAACTCAAAATACCATAAGCATATAATCACAATAACTACTTAATCAACTTTTAGAGTGTGCACACCATAAACCATCATCAAATCATATAAATATGAAATCAAAGAAACACCATCAGGACACAAGATATAATTTGGAAACCCTTAATGAGAACAAAACCCACTAAAACACTATCTTATATTGATATGTTTCCGAATTTAGTGAGGCACCAACCACACAAGGAGCACCAACCCCTAGTTTTGTGAAGCACCAACTCCAAAAGGAGGAAAACCCCCCAAGATTATCAAACACTCACTAAACCACACTATCATGTGTAGATATCTAATTTTTTTCTTCCTTAACTGATGGATACTTATTATTTATCTCACACTTCTTCACTCAAACCCTAGGTGATCACACTTCATAAAACAAGCTCTTAAAACCCTCTAAAAATAATCAAAATATTGCTCTCATGTCCTCTTATTTTTATCAACTTGAAACACACTTATTTCAGATCCAAATCATGCTTAAAAACTATAATAAAACTTCACCTAGGTCTCTCTACTTGCACACACTCAACTAGTTTTTAAAAATACCCAAAAATGTGGTTTTATATGCTTCTCCACATTTCAAACTTAGGCACAACCTTTGTCCTTATTTTGGTTCAACCCATAAATTAGGGAAAATTTTAAAATTTAAAATATAAAAGTCATAAGTTACCTAATTATGTCATCCTAGGTAAAAACCTCATTATATGTGCCAAAAATGGCTTGAAACCCCATGGGTACATTCTTAAAAATGCCCTAACATTAGAACCATATTGTTTCATTACTATAAATCCTTTACACATGAATAAAATATCATAAAAAAATCATACATGGTCAAAATTAAATCAACCAATCAAATATTTCATTTATTGGGCCCAATTCCATTACTGATTCTCAAAACAGATTGTTTCTGCACCCTTCACCACCTTGGAAATTTCATATGATCACAAAATAAATTATACTCAACCAAAACATTCCATGTTACCACTAAAACTAAATGGAATAACCTTTAAAACAATTATAAAAATTTACAAGTCAATAAAAATCCTTCATCGCAAAACCACATAAATATTTTCCTTCACCATATTAACCTGTCAAAAGAGTTGTTTCAAAATGTTAGCTCATAAAATCATTTATAAATTCATTAAAGACATGAAAATGGATTATTTAGATGAAAAATTCATCCTTATTCACATTTTAGGTGATAGAAAGCATCAAAAAATCCATCTCATGCTTCAAATAACATGAAACTTACACTAAAACATATGTTGTTTGAAATGCGAAAAATATTCTTTCTCAAGGAATGATGTGGAAACCCTTAAAATGACCTTATCATGAGGCAATAAATATTTCATTGGAAATTTCTATAAATCTAATTTCAAAAAAACTTGAATCATCTCCAAACTCATGTTGTAGCTCAAGTTATGACCATTTTAATGGACCCTTCCATTTGAGACTCCAAAATTGTCCTTTCACCAGTTAACCTATTTGGACCTCTAAGCACAATGAAACTGAAAGGACATGTCTTGAAACCTCCATGGACATCAATAAAAATACAAATCATTGTGCACCCTCATTGTTTTATGTTACTCCTTTAGACTATCTTGTCCTAAAACCTTCTTCTCTAGAAACTGCTATTTTTAGGTGGGGCCCACATATCACCATGACCTAAACCATAAATTTATGGAAATAATTTGTATTCCTATATAAAATAAAATCATCACTTTTGATTAATCAATAAAACCTGGTCACAAGACTTCACTTTACATCTCTTGCTCCTAGTTAGGGTTTAACTTGGGTTTTAGACCTCTTTACCTTCTTAACATTCGTTCATAAAAATGTGAAAATAAAATGACATAAATTATTTTATTAAACCTTATAAAATCATCTTATAATAATCCCTTAAAATTTAAAAGTTCCCTGAGTAAATCACACCATTCAAAGCGAGCATCAGATGTTCAAATTCAAGCTTGTTTTTCACCTATTCTTGACCTTGTCTTACAAAATCAGTCATTTTTGGCAAAATACACAACATGAGAATCTGAAAATTTTATTATAATATTTAATCATCACTATAAAATCTCCAATCATCATAATATCAACACCAAATATCAATCTCTCTAGTAACTAAGACTTACCTATGCTTCAAGGTTATATCCTCACTATAGCAAGCCAACTAAAATAATGCAATAACTAAACATATAACCTCTAAAAATGACCCAAAAATACATAATTTTACATTATACACCTGATTTCATGCTTTCAAGAGCTCAAATGGCTCCAATGCACATTGTCACACCAAGTGTTATACTTGCTCCCAATGAGCACCCAGAACTAAGTGAACCGCATATAACTGCACTATACCATACGTGAGTGTTCAAAAACCATTAATAAATACTATCCATCATGTCAATATGCTTCCCAAGCAACCAATAATCTCAAATTTTAAAGATACACTTCCTAGGCATCAATATGGGCTTCTTTAGAGCAAGCACACCTCACCGAATCACATTGTAGAAGAACGATAAACATCTGAAACAATATGTTAGCATCATATACAACAACATGATATCATCATACAACATTCAATTTTTCATTAATGTGGTTTTACATAAATTAAAAACCTATTCGGACATCATGCCAACACATTATATATGAGTAAGTGATTGTACAAGTGAGCGTGATGGTTTAGCCTAAATCTTATATCACTAAATGTATATATAAGATGATAGGAAACATGAGGATGTAGCACAAAGTGTATATCATAAAATGCATGGATAAAATGATAGAAAGGGTGATGATGTAGCACTAAGCATATATCACAAAATAAGTTGATAAAACGAGAAAAAGCGTGATGTTATAACACAAAGCGTATATAACAAAATGTATGAGTAGGATGCTAGAAGGCATGATGATTTAGCATAATGTGTATATCACAAAATGTATGAATAAATTATTGATGAAAAATTTCTCATTGTATGATTGAATCCAATGAGTAAAGTGTATAATGATATAGGTGTGATGGGGTGAGGTTCACTTTTGATATTGACTCACAACAATGAGTATGAACCATTGGACTAGAGTACATCATCGGGTAGTGAGTGCAACACGTAAAATTAGATGTAAGAAAGATGTAGTGGAATGTGTATGGTGAGTAAGATGCAAAATGTGTGATAGATGATGTAATAAGAGAATGTCAAATGTGTAGAATGCATGTTGTGTGAGATGTGTAATGTGTAGTGTGACTAAGCAATTCTAGAGATATGTGTGGTGAATGTGTCTAGTGTAAAATGTGTGATATGGTCAAGTGTATGATATTGCATGGTGTGTATAGTGTGCAGTGTGTGAGGTTCATGTGTGTAGTATGCCCTCAACAATCAAGTGTGAACCATAGCACAAGAGTGTATCATTGGGTAATGATGATATAAATGCATCGAGATGTGTAAGATGAAGGTAAAATATTATATGTGATGTGTATAAGATGTATGACATTTGATAATGATAAAATGTGTAGTTCCTCCCCAAGTGTGTGAGGATGAGTGTGCTATTTGAGGAATGATGTTTGGAATAGGAAAATATGTGAGGTGCAAATACGATGAAGTGTAATTGATAGTGTATATTTGATGTGATAGTTAATGAAAAATTGAATCATCTGTGACACTAGCGATAGATAATAATAAATGTATGTATGTATGAGTTATGATGTAGTAAGTAGAGATGTGAATATTAAACAAGGATCTTACTGTAATATATCCCTCAACAATAATGTAAGAACCACAAGAACATGAGTGTGTCATCAGGGGGTAAGATGATAGGAGTCACCTATTAAAGAACAAGTTGGTGTGCAGTGGAAGCATGTGTGGTAGAAGTAAGAGCAGGAAAATGTGAAGGTAGAAAACTTTGAAATTTGTCCACGATCATTAGTAGAAGGGGTATTTTATTTGAAAAAATGAATTGGAAACAAAAGTGGAGCAGGACGGGAAGGAATATTAAATGGTGGTAACTTAGGTGGGATTGATGACACTGTAGAAGACTTGATAGTAAAAGAAGGTGGACTGATTTTGAGAGGCAGTTGAGTATTTTGATATGGTAATACAATAGATGAATTAAATGAAGGGGGTGTTATATTAGGAGGTTCTTGATTATCTATAGCAGGAACCTTAGAAATGATGGCATGATGCTCATTAGATATAGATGAATCAGATTTGGGAACCCATTGGGATGTAAAAATTATATATGTTCATGAAACAAAATGTTTTACATCGAATGAAATAAATCCCTAATTCTCAAGATGTTTTATTCTTTATCGTAAAGCATACTAGTCATTGTCATTATGTCCATTGATTCGATGATAATTGCAATATGGGAGACCTTGATATTTTGCAATTTGGTAAGGAGGATATCCTTGAGTACACGATTAAATGATAAATTGATGACTAATAATCTCAATAAGAATGTCATGTTGTGTAGCATTACAATTAAAGCCGAGAGGCTTAGGTAATGGTATGAATTGAGGATCACCGATATAACCACATGTAGAAGAAATAATATGAAATTGGGATGCAGAAGGAGAATACACATGATCTTGAGAAGCATCCTTATGATGTTGGATTTCAGATTTAAGAAATGTAATCATGGATTCCATAGCCTTAAATTTGTCTTGAAATAAAGAATGTAAAGCTTGAATTGAGTCCAACATGGATTGATTAGATGGAGGATCATGAAGACTAGTGCCTTCAAATAAATGATCAAACATAGGACTTATTTCATGTGGTGGTGTATCATGAGGAAGATACATGGGGTCTAAGGGTTTTGTAGAATAGTCTGGTAATTGGGATGCATCTTAAGTAAATCACAATATTTTTTTGAGGAATTGTACAACTGATGATAAATTAAAAATAAGGATCCTAAGCATGAAAGCATTCGGGTTCACCAAAATGATTAAGATAAAATGTAAATACACAAGACTAATATAATGTTATAGCTGTAGTAAATGTATGTAATAATAAAATATAGAAATACACCAAAGAAATATAAGTAATAAGTTATAACCCTAAATGCAAGGAGGATAAAAAGTACTTATCGATTCATAATTAAATCTAGAGTGTACTTGAAATGTTAATCGATGAATAAAATGGTAGAAGCATCACAAAGAGACATGGATAAATGTAGATATGGAGGAATGGATTGAACAAGGGCAGGTAGAGAGGGAAAGGGGTGCCTGCAACTACTAGGGTATTGATTTTATGTGCCGAGTCTACATAAATGCTCGTAAACCTGAATTCTCAAGGTCGGAAGATGTTCACTGATCCTTTCCTTTTATCGCTATGGATTCACACAAAAATCACTAGAGTCTTTGAAAACCAGTAATGAAGAATAAACCTATCAAACCCTCAAATAAACATCAAATCCCAAAAAATAAATATGTATAATGAGGGGTCATATTGTCCTCATTCACCAAAATGGTGGAATTACAAATGAGTGTTGCACTACATCTCAGACCCAATGTAGTTCTGTGTGTGTGTGTGTGGAATTACACCCTAGGTTGCTCTTGTACTAGTCACACTTGGATAGTGAGAAAGTAGCTAGATGTAAATAAATGTAGTAAATGTGTGCATGGAATAAAATGAACTTCCCTCCTATGAAGTGTATGTAGATGAACGAACCCTTTTTCCTTTTTATAGAGCTAGATGGATGTAATGGAGCTCTTAGATGCCCTAATGGATGTAACCATAGGAGGAGATAATAGATGCTTAGTTCCTAGCCCTTTATTATAATCACATAACTTTATATTTATATGATTCCCTTATTTTAATTTCATAATTAACCTCGAAAAGGTTAACTACTAAAAAGATAAGATGCTCAAACGACTAGAAAGGACCCAAAAAGTGTGAGTAAAGTACAAAGATTACATGGGCACCCAAATTAGATGAGGGTGCACGATGCCGACATCCTAATCTAGGTGATAGTGTCCAAGATGAAAAATTCCAAAGACTAAAAAGGTAGACTTATAAAGTATGGGTGTATGATTTAAAGTAACAACATAAAGAAAATAATGGTGGCCAAAGACATAGGTTAATTAGATATGTTCTTACTTGGGAATCATATGAATAGTAGTATGTAATCAAGACTATATAATTACCCAAAGTGCGTGATTTTGTGTCTACATTAACTTAAGTGAATAAGAAAAATATAATTATTAAACTCAATGAATAATAATAAAGGAGAGATAAACAAGAGAGATATAATATAATAGAATGCTTCAATGCAGTCATGAACTCTTTTTCATCATGACAAACCTTACCTTTGAATGATTAATAAATGTAGCCCATTAGGTACATTGAGTGAATAAGTGAGAAGAACTTGATCAATATACCATTGTAGATAGTGAAGGATGTCCTCAAAAACTTGAAAAAAAAAATGAGAACCTACCACTCATTCTTGAAAAATAATGCATATGAATGAGACCTTGAAACAATTACTTATAAAATGCAACCATGATAAATATGAGACCTTGAGGACATTTGAAGATGAAAATATAACTACTTATGACCATTTGTAAAAAAATGATGCTCCACTGATGAATTTTGATCTTCTGTACACATTTGATCACTTTTCCTCTTTTGAAAACTCTTTAAAATGATGCACTTCTACACAATGCTTGGATACACCGAGAAGAGGGATGATGAAAAATTGAGATGAAGACCACTGATAATGTCATAAGATGAATCCCCTCATTGAGAAACTTCTTCCGATAAATGATAAACTATCACAACTGTGATCAATCCTTCACATGAGAGAAATTGAATATACTTTGTTTTCTCGGCCATGATCTTGATTCTGCCACTGCATGAACATTGATGATGAGCGAAGAATGTGAAAAAATACTCTTAAGTCCAGAGTGGGGAAAGGATAATGGGAATAAAAAAATTTCCACCCACCTTCTTGTCATGCATTGCATGTGAAATGAATTGAAAGCTTCTAGGATCAATATTGGCATTTTCCAATTTTGGCATTTTATGCTCACCGCATTGGGAAGTGTGAGGATTTGCTTGAAATTTAAATGGGAGAATTATGTGAATTCTAGGACAATTTTTGGATGAGAAAAGGAATAAAATTTAACCACTCTTTGCTCATTTTACCCACTTAATATTTTTGGAATATCCACCATTATGGTCCCATTTAGCCAATTTTTTGTCATTTTTTCAAATTTTGCCAATTTTGAGTGTCTCAATCACGGGGTAATGGAATGAGGATATTGAATGCATACTTTTCTCAGAATTACTATTTTTATTTGGTACTCACATAAATTATTACTAAAAATAGAAATTATTCTTCCTAGTGTGGGATTCGAATGAAACCACTTGCAGAAGTTTACATAATTCATTTCGAAGCTCTGCCCCAATTTTTGTGAGATTCCATTCATGAAACCTTGGAAAGTGACAAGGTGGATCACTACCATTTCACTACTATATTTTGGTAGCCATTCATGTATTCCATAATATTTTTGGAAAGTTTTCTTTCCCACCTTATATTGCGATGGAATTGGCTTCATCGGAATAGGTTTTTCTTCTTGATTTTGCTCAAATTTTTATTTTGATCCGTCCACCGGAGTGATGAGAAATCAAATTAATGAAAACTAGGGCACAAAATGAGGGATTTTTCACAGTAAAAAATCTATTAAATCATTCAATATGTTGTCACTTACTCCTTTAAGGCATTTGGAAATGGAGGAGATTGTAAACACTCCACCTTAATCCATGCATTTGTTTGTGAGATACAAATATTTCACCTTCTCAGGTACAGAGTCATTCAAAAAATAAAATTCACATGGAAATATCTTAAATGAAATAATGGAATCATGGAGGAGTAATGGAAGAGATTAAATCAAGGTGAAATATTCCGAAAAAAATTCTAGAGTTCTTGATGGATTTCAAGCATTGGGAGGAAGAGCTTAAAAAAATAACTCCCGATATTTGAGATTTATGGTGGGGGTACATTTTTCCCCTTATCCCCATGGAAAATGGATTAAGGGGACAAAAAAATTCACCTTATCCCTATAAGTGAAATTGGAACACATGCATTTGCAAAGGGGGAGAGAGAAATGAATTTTTTTGGCACCTGTGTACTAAGTTTCAGATTATGTGAAGAACCATGTGGGAGCAAGGTGGGGAGGAAATTTTTTTTCCCCTTATCCCCTTGGAAAGGGATTAAAGTAACATAAAAATTTTCCCTAGCCTCATGGTGACATGTAGTGCATGAGGTGGGGGCTAGGAATTTGAAAAAAAGGTGTTTACGAAGGCCTCCTAGTGGTCATGTAGGAATCTTCTAAGCGTGAAAGTATCCTCGAGAAATATATTGAAAATGATTTTATAGAGCTCCCGAAGGTATTTTTGGGAACTTATTTATATTATTGTGACTAAAAATATAATTTTGAGAAGAATGGTATGTGTCCCAAGATCTAATTTTCCTATAACGCCCTAAAACAACCTCTTTATTAGACCTGTAACGTGTGTCTTCTAAAAATGAATTATGGAGAGAAACACATTGAATTTGATAAAAATATGAAAGTATCTGTGATTTATAAAATGAATTTGATTTCAAATGGTATATTTTTGAACTCTAATTCATTCTCGGAGCTCTCGAGAATCATCTTTTGAAGCTCGGATGCTTTTTTAAACTCTAAGATACTTCACTGTAAAAACCAGACTTTGGAAAACCTTTCTCCCAAATATCTAAATATTTCCTAAAAATTACTAAATCACTTTAAAATGATATCAAATATTTCATACCACTTCTTTATTAATTTATTCCTTGAACCCTGCTCTAAAGAATATGTACACCGCCTCGAGAAAGGCTAAAAATAGTCATTTCCAATCTTGTTGAAAGATCTTCCTCAATAGAAACTTGTGAACTTTATTTCCCCTTTCTAACACTTGTGAAAGGTTTGAAATACACATATGGAGACTAAAAGGATGGGGATATGCTTGATATATGGGATGACCTGATCCTCGAGAGTGTCTCGAGAAGGTTTACAAAAAAATAAATTCAACACTAGTGTCTGTTTTCATGCTTGAAAATTCAAAATTTTCATGTTACACATTTACATAAAACAAGTTGTATCTAGCTTGAGGATATGCTCTTGATCAATAATAGTGAGGAAAGAGCATGTAGGAATCCTATAATATAAGGAAATTTTATGGACTAATTCCTTATCCATTGGAATTTACAAAGTTACTACAAATATATGTTACACATTTGCCTTTACTAGACACACACACACATAAGAAATGAACACACAAATCAATAGAGGAGACATAAAACACAAGGGAAACACACACAAAAAAGGGAAACAACCTAAATTACCTATGTACATGTGGAAATAACCCACTTTCATTGAAGCATAAAATTGAATTGAGGGATTAATCGTGAATGGATATCATTGGATGCCTTTCTTCCAAAAATTCATTGATAGGTTCACTGAAGTATGAACCTATCCTTACCTTAGTAAGAAATATAGCATGATTTCTGTAATGAAAAAATTGATATTTTCATTACAGAAATCAATTTGTTCATTACATAAATCATGCTATATTTATAGAAAGATTTATAGAAAGAATGTGTCAAAGAAATATATCAATTTGTTCATTACAGAAATCATGCTATATTTATAGAAATATTTATAGAAAGAATGTGTCAAAGAAATATATCAATTTGTTCATTACAAGTATGAACCTATCAATTTGTTCATTACAAAATCATGCTATATTTATAGAAATATATCAATTTGTTCATATCAAGTATGAACCTATCAATTTGTTCATTATAGAAATCATGATATATTTATAGAAAGATTTATAGAAAGAATGTGTCAAAGAAATATATCAATTTGTTCATTACATCGCTTTTTTTTTTCTTTGACACATTCTTTCTAACTTATCCCTATTTCTTAGGTTCATTCTATTTGTTTATTCTTTTCCACTACCATGAAGATGGTTCTTGATTACTCTTGACTTACCATTTCTATAACAAGACATTTGTTCTTCTTTGTACATATGCTTCATGATAACCTATTTGATGGGTTGATTCTTAGATGTCTCAGAAACTTTGGATTCATTCTCGACTTCTTGATTTTATCTATTTTTTAATTGTTCCAAGAAGTCATATTTCTCATGCTCTAGGTATTTCATGACATACTTCCTTACATAGTGTGTCACATGCATCGCATCATCGTCATGAAAGGAGAATGAACTCAAGGCTAGGTACACAACATGGAAATTTCCTTCTTCCTCACGTTGTACATTTTGGGATTTTTCTTCCATTTTTATGTTGATAGTGTCTTTATCTTCAGTGGAAAGAGCATTGAAGGGTTGGATTCTATTGAGAAAGTTTCCATTTTGAACAAAATCAGCCTTAGGACCAAGAAACAATTTGTTTCTCCATTTTTCATTGAGAATTTTTTCATCCTCATGAAAAGGAAATGAGCACAACATTGGATCTGAAATTTCATCATCATCATCTTCCCATTCTTGATCACCAAGAACCAAGAAATCCATTTCCACAATGAAATCATCATATTCTTGGGTATGTTTATGTTCAAGAGGTGAGCGCATGCTAAAATTATTGCATTGCTTGTCATTTTATTCTAATGAGAAATATAAGATTTCAATTTCACTAACACACTCATCACATACAAACTCATACTAATCCTCAAGAACATGATAAAAAAACATTAAATATACCCATCAAGAAAGTGATGAACATAATTCCTTGTTCTTATTCTGCATTTATCTTCACTTCGAGGTTGCTTTGTTGCAAGTCAAGGATCTCAACACCACCGTCAACATCTAGTGGAACAACATCATTTATAATCTCATCCTATTAGAAGTAAACCTTTTTGAACTTTGATTTCAAAAACTCCTAATTATGGTCTTTGATTGAATATGTGATGTTTGGACATTCCTCCACCAACAAGGGAAGCTCAAGATCATCCTCAAAGGCCATGAATTTTTTTCCAGATTTGGAATTTTGGCACGAGATGTCTGTCATTGGGTCATTTGTTCTTTGAACACTATACTTTGTTTTTATGATTGGAAGCTTCTTTGTTTTACCTTTAACATGGATGGTAGTGTGTGACCAATCTAGATGTATACCTCCTAAAACATCTTGACAGAAGCTTTGGCCTAATAACATGTTGTATGACATGGACATATTTTTGCTACAAGGATTATCATTTTGATTTTCTTATAGAGAAAATCCACTAATGATAGCTCAACATATTTGATTTGTCCAACAAGAGTAACTTGTTTCATTTCCATGGAGAGAAAATTACAAGAGGTAGGGTAAATGGAGATACCATGAGATTTTAAAAAATTTGCAAGCATGACATTTTCAAAAGTTCCAGAGTCAATGATGTAATTGTTTAAATTATATCTATTGAAAAAAAAGCTAAGTAGAAAGGATCTACCTTACTAAAGGTAAAGGGTGTGGAGGCAAGGGAGTTTAGAGATGGAGTGGATTGGGATTCATGAGGTGGTTATTTGGTCATGGAATATTTAGAATAATAGCTACTTCCTTTGATATACTAAACAATATTTTCTAGTGCACGAGATGAGTTCTCAAGTACTCCAATTCAGAGATTTGAAAATTTGAATTTTTGCAATGGTTAATGATATCAAAAGATGAAGAGATAATAGGAAAATCATGGTTTGTGGAAGATTTTTCATGGATGTACTTTGGATTTGTAGAAATTTACTTTTGAAAGAAAATTGAAGCAAGCTTACTTAAAGAGGTAAAAGGATTCTTTGTTTGGGTAGCCTCATGCATCTTCTCAACTTACCTTGCTAAAGAGTCCTTCGATGATCCTCCTTTTATTATCATTTTTCTAGAGTTTTCCTTTTAGGATTCAATTTATTAGCTTGGGAAACATAAGAAGATCCTCCATTCTCATTTTGAGATTGGGTGAACACCACATGTATGAGTAGCTGTCCATGTATTCTTCAACATCAAGTGTGCACTCACAAAACCCAATCCTAGCACATTCACCTTATCCTTCATCTTTAACTTATGATTCAAAATTTTCTTCTTCTTCATTTTAATTATTCTTGCATATTGCATTGACCGACTGGGACCTCAAGGCAAGCCGTCAAAGTTGCTCTTGCAATCTAGTTCTTGTGTTGGTTTAGAATATATGTCCATTTATTGCATTCCCTAATCGGGATGAGAAATTCATTTTCCAACTTCTTCAATAATGGATCGGTTCTCCTATCTTAGGAAATTTGGGTTTAATATTTCATCGAAGGATTCTTGATCTTACGAAAATATTGTAACAACCACTTTCCAATAACATAACTATGGGAAAATTGTTTTTTGTTTCCCAAATTAAACATATGCCTTCAATGATTTAAATGTAAAAACTAACATTTAAATCTAAGATAATATAATTGTAATTATTTAGATAAAAATCAATTAAACATATGTATATGCATGAGTCAACTAGTTCCTACTCGATCCCCCATAAGGTGCTCTTTTGATTTAGTACACAAAGTATACTTGTTGGTTCCTTTATCGACATCAATTTTCAAGTGTTTTTTCAAAGTTTCTACCGTAAGTCCACCAATCGAATCCCATCCATCATCACACACTTAGTTAAAACTAGGTGAACTTAATATTGTAATACCATACACTACTTCAGTAAAATTTTATGATTCATGTATTACATGATCTATTTCTAGACCACACAAAGTCTTTGAAACATGTCCCATCACCATGTCACTTTGTGTCATCTATTTCCTATGGGAGAGAAATACCTCAGGTAACAAATGTATTCATCATGTGGTCCCTTTCTTCCTGTAACCACCATAAGTTTGTATAAAGGAATTATACTAGATTATTGGATAATTTTTGCATCATAACAGAACTTAATTTCATCTTGATCACGAAATGCATAATAAGTGGAGTTTGAGGGAAACCATAGGATAACTATTGAGAGGTAGTATTCACTAAATGTCTTGTGCCATTCAATGAGCACCACACTACAACAACCATCCGAGGTTGGCCTTCCGAGCTCTTGATATTAATTTTTTCATAACACTTTACCTCACTGAATTTTTTACAACATTTTAAATTTCGTAATGCAACGATATCCATCGCATTAATTATTTGATCATAAAGCCCATAACTTAGTTTCTATTAATTAAATGTAATCAACTTCAAAAATTTTGCTTGTGCACATTCCTTAAGCATTTGAGTTAATTAGGGTAGCAAGATGCATTAATTACGTAGTCCCTAATTATTAAATTATGACCTTGTTGTTATATTTTCTTAAGTACACAAATGTAAAACTCATCATTGAATGTATACAATCATAAATATCCATAAGGTTTACATACTTAGGTATAACTATTAAACTTCCACAATACATTAGTTCATATCCATAATGATTATATAATATCAAATCATTAACCATATATCATCATTTAATAGTTCCTTCATACAATCTATAAAATAACAGTCATCATTATTTAATTAATAGATTGTCTCTTATATCCATTTTATAGCTTTAGTATAATTCATAGTATTAAAGCCATCACACAAAGGATATTACTCCCACTTATTCATAGTTCAATTTAATAATAGTAACTATCATGAATAGGATTGTTTAATTCAATCTCATTAACATGTGAATAGGTTCACAAATATGAATAAATGTCATAACCATCCAAGAGAAGTAATAAAAAATTATTCAAAATTGAATTAAATTTTATTATCATTTTCATAAATTGATACTAAATCTTAGAGTCTTAAATTAATTCAACAATTTAATCATCAAGCACTAGTTTGATTTACAACAATAAAATAAGATTACATCCTTGAATCATGCTAAATAAAATCAACCTAGTCTTAAAAAATCATCTGCCAAGCATAATTAAATCCTTCCATCTACAAAATGTTAGAAAAGGTCAGTTTGAATATACTAGCATGATGTTCTCTTTCCCACTTAAAATTTTATGCCATTTAATATTTATATTATTGAAATATTGCAATAATCAAATCATTTAAAAACATAATAACCTGCGAGATAAATCCACATTTAGTCAAGATAGTTTAAATTGCATTCACAATATCTAATCACTTCATTATATTCTAATGCCTTAATGAAAAATTCATAGTGATAGAATAATAATAATAAAATAGAACAATATCATCCTCATTTTTAAACTAGTCATCCTCTATTAGAATAATTCCGTAGTAATTCTAACTATAATTAATCACTATATACCCTTCATAAAGGTGTGTGTGTGTGTGTGTATATATATAAACAACTGATAATTTAACCTTAAAATTGGTTGTTGTTTTCACTGAGGGAATCCTCATTTTCCTTGAACTAAAACACATAACAACCACCATAACATAAATATTTACTTCCCATAACATTATAATGTCAAGGTCAAACAAGGAAATAGGTACATATAATGTATTCGAGTGCTTTAAGCCTCGTAATCTCTTTATATACAATCATATATTACCTAAAACAATCGACCCAGAACAAATAATTATGCAATTAAGTGTAATAATGTGTATTTGACTACCCTAAGGTAATTCTCATTTACCTTAAACTTCTCAAACATCCATAAGTCAACCATTGAAGACCCATATAAAATGATCACATAGTGACCACACAACTTATCAACGTAAACCCACTAAGGGGATCATAACTTAATTAAGTAAAATTTGAATCACCGTAATATTATTGATGTTATAATGGACAGATACCATAACACTACAGATGCAAGGCTTCACATTCACAGAAATAGTACGAGATATTATCAAAACCCAACTCCCATAGTTCAATGAAATTAAGGTAAAACCACATTAACTTATCAATTTTCAGGTTTAAAATACCTATAACCATTCTTATAAAAATAAGTATGTGTAATGTGAATTGATAATCCCAAATAGAGTATCCATTCTACAGACCATCCCTATGTCTATATGGGTAATGGTAATAATGTGCTATTACCACTACAAAAATATAAAAACATGCAAATTAATAATCATTATTAACATTACAGATCTGCGTGACCATGCCAATAGCTTGTTCGTATTCATAAACCACAAGAGGTAATTTTTCCTTACACTAGAAACAAAGTCACCCCTTAATAAAACAATGATTCAACTAGATTGATTGATGAGCATGGGGAGGTGACAAAGAAATATAAACATAATCATACTACCATCATAAAGGATGATTGGGAAAGAAAAATGGGTTATTGTGTAGCAATCCTTATATATAACATAGATTTGACTCCCAAACAGTCCGAACAATGAGTACCCACAACAAAAATATTCACACACAAAAAGCCATTCAAACACCCATATACGAACCATAATATTTATAGAAAGATAACCATAGAAAAATAAAAAGGTCTTGGGTAATATGAATATCACGTCCATAGAACCATAAAATCTTAGTTTGTATTTACCCATTTAAAAATAACACAAGCGATAGTTATAGTAAACATTGTAACCTTCCAAAGTTTTACATTTAAAACCAGATTCGAATATAAAAGGAAATCGATAATACCCAAAAGAATATTACCACATCAAAAATCTAAATCAAAAAATTAAATAAGATCTATTGCAAATATTTATCCATGCAAATAATAAATAAAATAAGCCATTACGGTAGAAATAGAACAAATCATGTTTGATAATGAAATACCTCTTCTTCTCCTTCTTTTCCAAGATTTCCTTTGCACACACGGCCTTAGAATCAATTCAACAAGAAGGAAACAAACCTCCTATATCCTCCATTAATATTTATTAAACCTAGATATCAATTCCTCCCGAAAATATCTCCACTTTTAGTTAAAAATGCATGCAATATCTAATAGACATAAAATCCTCAAAAATAGGCGAGCTTTGAGCATGCGAGATCTGAAAAAACGTCTCCATTAATGAAAAACAACAAAAATAAAACAAAAAAACAAATTTCCCCCAAAACCACCTCAAACATTTTCTGAAGTTTTAGGGATAGTTTCGAGAATTCATTACATGTGAGGACAACTAATAGTTTCCTCCAAATTTTTACCACCAACTTGCCTTTCAAAATTAACAAAGTGCTACTTATTTCCCACTAAACAATTTCATGCTAATATTTATCAATGAAAATGCCATAACACTAAACTTAGTTGTCTTTCCCACTTAATGATTGGTAGTAGGTATTAAATTCCCTTCCTTTAATATTTTCCATTGTACATAGAACAAAAGGGGTAGTTACTAATATACCCCCTCATCATAAGCTTAGAATGGGTTTAAATACTTTCAACCCATTTTTTATTTGTATTTTCCTATGTCCCCCTTAATATTTATGCCATGAATTTCAAACACGAGTTTCAATCAAAATCATTTCGAATAGTAATAATCTTAATTTAAGTACCACGAAGTAATGACCATACTTTACAAAGTCTAGAATCAAAGGTAATCACGTTATCCTTATGTTATATCATATCCTTATTCAAAGTTCATCCACCTTTTCAATAACATGATCATCATACTAATTCCATTATTATTTTAGCTCCTACATTTTAATAGACAACATCATATTTCTAATGCACATGTAGTCCAATTTTCTTATCTAAATGTTATCATTCGGACCCTAAAGTAAGTAGCAATACTAATATAATCACGATCCACATACCTCGGTCTCATAGTTTACGTAAGAAGTATGAAATATAAGAGTCATTAAATAATTTACCTTTTCCCATTTACCTCATTCTCATACCTATTTTTTGTCACCCTGCTCAATCTTATTTAGTAGCATATTGTGACACTAGACAGGTATGAGTTAGAATATGTAAACTTACTAAGCTTAGTCCAACAATGTAATAAAAACGTATTGAAAAGTAAATGATAGACAACATATTCATTGTTATTGTACTAATCCCATGATTTCAAGTATGCTAAAATAATGCAATTAGCTTAATATTGTAAATAGTAACCAAACAACAATATAATCATACTTTGTAGAAGCATGTCATAAATCTACCACTATTATCATAATAAGGTAACAAAAAATAGGGGGTGTTACATACCTACCCCCTTAAAAGGATCATTGTCCCGATGATTTAATTCATCGTAATAGATTTTAAACAAATCAACCAATATTATAATTAGTCAAAAATCAAATAATCCAAACAACATAACCCGAAACTTGTACACAACAAGTTTTTAGAATTTCAAAACAATGTTTTGTTGGCTATAACAACACTTTTCAATTTTTCGCTCATAACAACAAAATTAAAAGTAGTTTTTCAGTCATAGAATTCATAATGTATCATAAAATCATATAAAACTGTATGTTTTATTACTAAAACAGTGCAAAAAAGTAGTTTTTATTTCTTCTATATTCTCCCAAGTTACACTTTCTTCAAAAAATTGGTACCATTAGACCTTGCATTAACTAACGCCTATATTTTTCAAGTGCAGCTTATGAGTTTCCAAACCTGTTGTAAATATCTCCCCCTCGGGTAGATATAGACAAACAGAAGAATATGGAAATCAAAGAAACTCAGAGCCCGATTTTTATTGCATCACCAACAGCCAAAGGCGCAGGTAAGAGGCGCACGACAGAAGGTGTCAACACGAAAATGGATGCGCCCTTGGCGCAGGTAAGAGGTGCACGACAGAAGGTGTCGACACAAAAATGGATGCACCCTTAGCGTAGGTAAGAGGCACATGACAGAAGGTGTCGACATGAAAATGGATGCACCCTTGGCGCAGGTAAGAGGTGCACGACAGAAGGTGTCGACACGAAAATGGATGCGCCCTTGGCGCAGGTAAGAGGCGCATGACAGAAGGTGTCGACATGAAAATGGATGCACCCTTGGCATAGGTAAGAGGCACATGATAGAAGGTGTTGACATGAAAATGGATGCGCCCTTGGCATAGGTAAGAGGCACACGACAGAAGGTGTCGACACGAAAATGGATGCGCCCTTGGCGCAGGTAGGAGAGTGTCGACATGGCAGAAGTTGTGCCTTGGCGCACGTAAAGGGCGCATGACACAGAATGTCAACATGAAAAATTTGTGCCTTGGTACATGTAAGGGTATGTCGACATGAATATGGATGCACCTATGGCGCACCTTCAGGAGGCGCAACATTCTGAGCGCTGACAGGAAGCAGACCCTGACCCAGATATTCAGATGGCCATAACTTTTCACAGGGAGCTCGGATTCATGCAAGGTTGGAATTTTTGGAAAGCTTACAAGGTCCTCTGTCCAACTAAAAATAGATATATTTAATTGGGTGGGAAAAATTTCTTAAAAATTCAAAATACAGTTCGCCACTTTTTAAGTTTGTTAGGGTTCTCACCTACCACCATAATGAGATAAATTAAATGCAACCTGGAGGTGGTTGGGGTAGATTTGGATTTCCTCTCTCTTCCCTCTCTCATTATTCCTATAAATTGTAAGGAGGGGCTTCTTTCTAAAGGTTGGACATTCTTGTTTTGCCCCTCCCTTCTTCTCTTTGGCAAGTGAATTTGTGGAGTTCAAACCTCCCATTAAAAACTGTAATGCAACTTTGCCTCTTGGCATTTTGTAGTGTGTTGTATCAATCTTTGGAGCAAATAATGCATGCCTGTGGATGATTCTCAACCCTCTCTATGTTCATTTTCATCCTCTTGATCTTTCACTACAAATTTGGTTATCTGTGCATGATCTTGCATTGCATTTTTATGGTTTGTGTTTATTGGCAAGACAGGTGTTCTTCATTCCTCGGTGCATCACCTTTGTAGTTTAGGTTTTATTTTATGCATCTTCTTACCCTATCTCCTTGGCAAGTTAGTTTAGGTTTTGAGTAAACCCTCTACATTTTTACGTGTGCATCTAAATAGAGGAATAGGAACCGGCCTTCATCTGGAGAGCTTTTCCGTTTTCGCAAGGTCCCACACTTGGGAAAAGCTCCATGTTATGCAATCGCACTGAGAGTCTTAACCCATCGTGTTGCAGACATTCTGGGGGTGATGTGATTCAACCTTCAACATTTTTGGCACGCCCGGTGGGACCAAGAGGTCATTCCACAAGATTTGAAGGAATTTTCAAGAAATTTGGACTAAAAATTACAGGTTTTACAACTTCAGATTTTTTTACCTTCCAAGATGAAGTTTGAAATCAATTTTCAAGGGCTTCACTTGCTCAAAACAAGTAAAAATTTCACTAGTTGATAGATCGGGGGATAATATTCAAAAGGGTATTCTTAGATTTTTGATATTTTGACTTTCAAAATTTCATGGTTTTTGGTATTTCAGGTTTTCCCAGTTGCCTTGCATGACCTGAGTTTTCACCTGTACCTTTCGGAAATTAGTAGCTGCAAAACAATACCCCCATAACCAAATTGAAGAGCTGTATCTTCTGGGTCCTTCAAGTTTTAAATTCTATTTTTAATATTGTCAGGTTTGGTGTGTAACTTGGCATAAGCTAGCCTTTTGAGGCTCATTATCTAACACATCTGGCGACTCCGAAGGGGTAGAATTCAGTGGTATAGCAGAAAAAGTTTCCCAGGCATATGAGAAGAATTCGAACTAGGTATGATACTTGAGAAGAGGGGCTATTTGTCCACTTGCAACTATCACCAGGAGGAGGAAGGAGAGGAAGAAGACCACGAAGATCACCATCTCCACCTAACCGGACTTTGTCTACACCTCCACCTGGTAGACCTTTTCTCGCATCAACAAGGGTTCTCAGGCCAATCAGAATGGCATAACCACCGAATCCCTTTGTCAATTTCACTGGCAATAGTCCACTTGCCCTCAATGCATAGAATCCAGTTCCAATTGCAGCATTGAAGAACATTCCATTTTTCACTGGAGAAAATCATACCACTCCTGGTGATCATGTCAAAGACATTGCTAACGTTTGTGTAATCCATGAGATAAATGAAATGGATGTTGCTGTCAAATTGCTGGCATCTTCATTCAAAGGGAGGGCATTGCAATGGTTTAGGAGCCTTGGAGTTGGTACTATCCAAAATTGGAATCAGTTATGCATAGTTCTCCATGAGCAGTTTGGAGAAAAGGGAGACAATTTGTCTCTGCTAGAACAATTGACAACTATCAAGAGAGCTCCCAATGAGCAGCTGACTGACTTCAACTTTAGATTTCAAAGGTCTTGGGATAGGATTCCAGTGGCCATTAGGCCAACAGCTGAAGGTGCTTTTCTATACTATCTTAAGGCTTTGAATTCTGATATTTCTATGTTAATTCAATCTATGGGAGGCACAACCTTACCTGCTACTTATAGCATTGCCATTAGGGCTGAAAACTATCTTATTCAAGCTGGTAAGCTGGCTCCTAGGCCTCCCATGCCCTTGTATCCAAACTTAGAAAATCCAAGCACTAGTCAAGCACCCACTTTGGCTCCTATTCCCACTCCTAGAAATCAAAGTTCAAATGAAACTTCTACTTCATCCTCTAGTGCTTCAAATGAACTCCAGGAGGTTATGAAACAATTGCAGAACCTTGGAAATGAGCTAGTGACTATCAAAAGACAACAAGCTCAAAGTGCTAGACCGTATCAACCTTAAGCACGATGTGACAGAGCTAGGCCCCATACCAACAAAATAGGTCACCAGCTCAGGCTGCAAATCAAAATCAAAGCCAAGTAAGGCCTCCGCTAATAGACCATTTCAGCCCTATAACCCCAATGTTGCATCTACTTCTAAAGCATTAGTGCCAGTCAAAACAATAGAGCTCAAGAGTATGATTGGTGTTTCCCATGCAATGAACCTCACAACCAATCTATGTGCTTTAATGGTGCTTTGAACCAAGCCTTGATGGTGACAAATACTGGCGTTGAGGGTGAAGTGAGTCAAGAAACAAATCAGCAACAAGGGACATCTCAGCAAAACACAGCTACAAATGATACCGCACTTGCGAATTGGCAAGCTGAGGATTTTTGTGGCATGAATCAAACAATTTCTCAGAATGTAGCAGCTAACACAAGATCAAAGAAGAGGAATATTGGTGAAGGGTAGTCATTGGCTCCAAGTGATCTACAACCTTCCATCACTCCACAAGTTGTCGGTAAGCAAAATGCAGCTCCAAACATGCAAGGACAGCCCAAACCACCTTCTAAACCAATTCACATGCCAGCTGTTGCTGCCCATGCACAAGAAAAGAATGCATAGAATAAAGGACAACAAAGAGATGTTTCATCCCCATTTAGCATCATTGATCAAATGAAGAAGACAAATGTGAATATATCAATGTGGGAATCTTTATCCATCCCAGGCCAAAGAGATCTTCTACAAGCTGCCATGAAGAATTGGTCAACTTCGAACCAGCAGGTCCATATGTGAGAGAATGTCCTCACAAATGCTGCTCATCCTGAAGGGAATCATGGAGGACAACAAGGTAAATTTTTGAAGCCCCCTCCATTCTATGTTTCATTAATCATTGAGGATAAACTAGTACACAATTGCATGATTGATTCTAGGGCAAGTAGTTCTGTCATGCCTAAGCAAATAGCTGATCAGCTGGGTCTCCAATATGAAGTAATATCAAAGGGGGTAGTGCAATTGGATGGGACAGTAGTAGCAATGGTGGGAGTGATTAAAATTTTGAATCTTACCTTGCATGCATGCCCCAATGTTACCATTTTGCAAGATGTGTCAGTGATAGATTTGCCACCACTATTTTCCCTATGCTTATCAAGGGATTTCACAGCTAGAATTGGAGGCTACTTATCTGCTGATTGGTCACACATGTTGTTCAGAACAAGATATGGTACTAAGGTCACAATCAGATCTGAACCAATTACAAACTTTCATATTGAGCCTCATACTCCAAGCCAAATCAATGCCAACTATTCAACATTTGATCAAGAAGATTATCAAAGCACAGATGAAGCTGACACCAAAGTTGGAAGCATCCCAGATTTAACTCTTGATGAATGGGCAAGCAAGGTACATGCTTTTGATCCCTACCAAGAAGTAGAAGAATCTGAGCTAGGATTCTATTGCATACATGAAGAAAACCAACCTATTCCTAGCATCACCAAACAAAACCATAAGGATGACAATGAGGTATGGAAATTATTTTTCGATGGATCAAGGAGTAGGCAAGGTGCAGGAGGAGGAGCTATGCTTGTTTCACCTCAAGGCATCAAATATTATTCAGCTTTTCGTTTCCAATTTTCTTGTTCAAACAACACAGTTGAATATGAGGCCTTGATTCATGGACTTCATTGGGCTAGGAAAAAGGACATAAAGAACTTGCAGGTGTTTGGGGATAGCAAGCTGATCGTCAATCAAGTCAGGGGACAACATGCTACAAAGAATGAACTGCTAAAGAACTACAAGAACAAGGGTATGGGACCTCATTGAGGATTTGAAGCTTTCAACATCGTGTCCATACCTAGGAAGAAAAATGAAGTCACGAGATAGGCTCGCAGCTGTTGGAGCAATGTTTGATGTGGTTGACAACATCAAAAGGGAAAAAACATAGCCACATATCCATGTGATTGTGAGGCCAGCAAGTTCCAGATAATAACACAAGCTGGTAGGTGTTTGAGAATGATCAATAGATCGTCAATTTCTTACAAGAAGAGGCTGAATTCTCAGCTAGGAATCAGGACAGATTAGAGCAGCAGTATGGGGATCAAGTAGTGCAGTTGTGGAAAAACAAGCTTCCCAAGGGTTTAGTAACATTGGAGTCTATCTTCAACCCTAACGACTAGTTCCGTAAGGAAAAGGCTAACATACAGGTCAAGAGAGAAGATTCAGAGCCAATTCCGGTTGGGGAAGGCAAAACACTTCAAATTGGCAAAGTGGCCACTGAGCAGGAGAAATCAGATTTCATACAACTTTGCCAAGAATTT
Organism: Taxus wallichiana var. yunnanensis; assembly: GCA_018340775.1. Classification (NCBI taxonomy): domain Eukaryota; kingdom Viridiplantae; phylum Streptophyta; class Pinopsida; order Cupressales; family Taxaceae; genus Taxus; species Taxus wallichiana. Next base: position 255,806,351 of record CM031242.1, on the reverse strand, counting down.
CCAGATGCCTTCGCTTGGAGCTATGAAGACTTTAGAGGTTTCAATCTGGAGTTGGCACAACATACCTTAGAATTGGATCCAGATGCTAAACCCATCAGGTAGAAGCAGAGACCAGTCAACCCTCACATTGAGCCTCTAATGAAGAAAGAGCTAAACAAGTTAATAGAGGCAAGCATTATATTCCCGATCAAGCACTCAAGCTGGGTTGCCAACTTGGTTCCGGTCAGGAAGAAGAGCGGAGAAATCAGGTTGTGTGTAGACTTCGAGACCTCAACAGGGCATCTCTTAAAGACCATTACCCACTTCCTTCAATGGAACAAATATTGCAAGTGGTATCCGGTTCGGAGAGATTCTCTCTCTTAGATGGCTACTCAGGGTATAATCAGGTAATGGTGAAGGAAGATGACCAGTTCAAGATGGCTTTCACCACCAAATGGGGCACATATGCCTACAAGAAGATGCCATTTGGCCTATCAAATGCTGGAGCCACTTTCCAAAGGGCAATGGATATGGCATTCAAGGGGTTGATCAATAAAATAGTTCTGATATATCTTGATGACATCACTGTATTCTCCAAAAATGTAGTGGATCACCTCTTTCATCTGAGGCAGGTATTTCAGAGGTGTAGAAGATTTGGGGTATCATTGAATCCCAAAAATGCATATTCCTAGCTCACGAAGGAAAACTTCTAGGCCATATTGTTTTAAAGGAGGGATTGATGATTGACCCAGAAAGAGTTGAAGCAATTCAAGCGTTGCCATTGCCAAGTCATAAGAAGGCTCTTCAAAGCTTCTTAGGAAGGATCAATTTTTTCTGCAGGTTTGTTCTAAACTTTGCAGCTCTTGTAAAGCCAATAACACTGATGTTGAAGAAGAGCATGGAATTTAAGTGTACATCTGAAGGCAAGGAAAGTTTTGAGGCAATAAAAGAGGCTATATCTCAAGCTCTAACTCTCATCAATCCAGACTTCTCCAAGGATTTCATGTTATATGCCTTTGGTGGTGGAGACACAATTTCTACAATCCTGGCACAACAAAACAAAGAAGGATTAGAACAACCAGTTACTTTCTTCAGTCAAGGCTTGGAGGAATACGAAACTAGGTACTCTTTCATTGAAAAGCATGTCCTTGCAGTGATCAGGAGTTTAAAGAAATTCAAGCACCTAGTCTCAAACAACAAGATCCAATTATTGGTCTCTCATGCGGGAGTCAAGGACTTCCTTCTAAACAAGGATCTGAATGAGAAATGTGTAGGATGGATAACTCATGTCATGGAATATGACATCGAGATCAAGGTCACCAAACTAGTACGTGGGAAGGGACTATGTGAACAACTAGCCTTGAGTCAACAAGTTGAAGCAGGTGATGAAAAAGAGACTGTCTTGGTATTACAGGGTGGTCAAGAACAGGAAAATGATGATGTGCCTACTCCTTGTTGGACTCAGAGTATGATAAACTTCCTACAGACAGGCCTATGCCCTCCAGAAATGAGCAAAGCAAAGAGGAGATACTTCAGATTACAAGCCATTCAATATGTGCTTGTTGATGGTGTTTTGTTTAAAAAGGACATCAATGGAGTTTTATTGAGGTGCATTGGGATGGGTCAAATTGAGAGGGTGTTACAAGATTTTCATGATGGAGATTCCGGAGGACATTTCACCCCATGAGTAACAACTCTCAAGATAATGAAGGCAGGATATTATTGGCCGACAGTGTTCAGTGACTGCTATACATGGATAAGAAAGTGCAAGAAATGTGCACTCTTCACAGGAAAAGAAAGACTAGCAGCACTTCCATTGCACCCAATTTTGGTTGACCAACCATTTATGCAATGGGGATTGGACTTCATTGGGGTCATAAATCCTAACTCAAGCCAAGGCCACAAGTGGATTCTCACGGCAACGGACTATTTCACCAAGTGGACCGAAGCAGTAGTGCTCAAAGAAGCAAATGAGTCTAACATACTAGACTTTTATGAAGGAATAGTGACCAGGTTCGGTGTGCCGGCCACTATCATATCAGACAATGCATTAGCATTCATAGGTTCCAAGATTATAGAATGGGCTGTCAAGAATGGAATCTATTTGAGCACCTCTTCAAATTATTACCCGCAGGGTAATGGATAGGCAGAGTCCACGAACAAGAATTTGCTAAGGATCATCAGAAGGACTCTGGATGAAAACCAAAGGACATGGCATACCAAGCTAAGATCAGCATTGTGGGCTGACAGAATAACGCCAAAGAGGTCTACTGGTAATTCTCCCTACAAGTTGGTCTATGGGAAAGAGGCAGTATTGCCTATATCATTAGAATTGCCAGCATTGGAGCTCATGAAGCAGTTGGAGTTGTCTGAGTTCAAACCAATGGAGGCTAGGTATGCAGAGTTGATGGAATTGGAGGAAATTAGAGAGCATGCAGTTCAGATGATTGAGAAGGATCAGGCCTTAGTAAAAAGATGGTTTGATAAGAAGGCAAGAGCAAGGACCTTCCAGGAAGGGGACCTAGTCCTGAAATGGGATGCAGATCGGGCAAAACCAGGAAAGCATTCCAAGTTTGATGCCATTTGGAGTGGCCCCTATATGGTCACGGAATGCAAAAGTAGTAATGCCTTCCAATTGTCTACATTGGATGGAGAAGAACTCCCGATTCCAGTTAACGGAATCTATCTTAAACATTGCTACTAAAAGGAAAAGGTTTACCCTTGTAAATATTAGCCTAGGTTTAAAATTCCTCTAAGTGCGTATGCACATCGTCTTGTTGTAGTTAGGTTTCAATTTCCCTAAGTGCTCCAGCACAAGTTTTGTTGCTCTCAGGTTGAATTTCTATAGTTCAGCATGCTCTCAAAGAAGGAGTTGTGATACCAGGCTCGGGATCAGAGATCAAGTTGGTTTCAGGTTATTACTTATGACTCCATGCCCAATGGATTGCTAAAAGGCCACTGATCTTCTACCTAGTAGGCAGGTGATCCCGTTGAGTCACCAAATTGTTGTAAATATCTCCCCTTGGGTAGATATAGACAAACAGAAGAATATGGAAATCAAGAAACTCAGAGCCTGATTTTTATTACGTCACCAATAGCCGAAGGCGCAGGTAAGAGGCGCACGACAGAAGGTGTCGACACAAAAATGGATGCGCCCTTGGCGTAGGTAAGAGGTGCACGATAGAAGGTGTCGACACAAAAATGGATGTGCCCTTGGTGCAGGTAAGAGGTGCATGACAGAAGGTGTCGACATGAAAATGGATGTGCCGAAGGCGCAGGTAAGAGCGCATGACAGAAGGTGTCGACATGAAAATGGATGCACCCTTGGCGCAGGTAAGAGGCACACGACAAAAGGTGTCGACACAAAAATGGATGCACCCTTGGTGTAGGTAAGAGGCACATGATCAGAAGGTGTTGACATGAAAATGGATGCGCCCTTGGCGCAGGTAAGAGGCGCACGACAAAAGGTGTCGACACGAAAATGGATGCGCCCTTGGCGCAGGTAGGAGAGTGTCGACATGGCAGAAGTTGCGCCTTGGCGCACGTAAAGGGTGCATGACATAGAATGTTGACATGAAAAAATTTGTGCCTTGGCACATGTAAGGGTATGTCGACATGAATATGGATGCGCCTATGGCGCACCTTCAGGAGGCGCAACATTACGAAAGGCCGACAGAAGCTGCACGACCCGAGATATTCAGACGGCCATAACTTTTCATAGGGAGCTCAGATTCATGCAAGGTTGGAATTTTTGGAAATATTACGAGGTCCTCTGTCCAACTATGACTAGATATATTTAATTGGGTGGGAACAAGTTCTTAAAAATGCAAAATACAGTTCCCACTTTTTAAGTTTGCTAGGGTTCTCACCTACCACCATAATGAGATAAATTAAATGCAACCTGGAGGTGGTTGGGGTAGATTTGGATTTCCTCTCTCTTCCCTCTCTCATTCTTCCTATAAATTTTAAGGAGGGGATTCTTTCTAAAGGTTGGAAATTCTTGTTTTGCCCCTCCCTTCTTCTCTTTGGCAGGTGAATTTGTGGAGTTCAAACCTCCCATTAAAAACTGTAATGCAACTTTTCCTCTTGGCATTTTGTAGTGTGTTGTATCAATCTTTGGAGAAAATAATGCATGTCTGTGGATGATTCTCAACCCTCTCTATGTTCATTTTCATCCTCTTGATCTTTCACTGCAAATCTGGTTATCTGTGCATGATCTTGCATTGCATTTTTATGGTTTGTGTTTATTGGCAAGACAGGTGTTCTTCATTCCTCGGTGCATCACCTTTGTAGTTTAGGTTTTATTTTATGCATCTTCTTACCCTGTCTCCTTGGCAAGTTAGTTTAGGTTTTGAGTAAACCCTCTGCATTTTTACGTGTGCATCTGAACAGAGGAATAGGATCGCAAGGTCCCACACTTGGGAAAAGCTCCATGTTTTGGTAATCGCATGAGAGTCTCAACCCATTGTGTTGCGGACATTTAGGGGTGCTATGATTCACCTTCAACACCACCCTTACGGGATCAACCACGATGACCCTAGGTTTTGGACCTATAAAAATTCCAATTTAACACATTCGGATAATTTGAAACATACTTTTAAGAAAGGAAATGTGAAAAAACATCATGCGTCCTAGCCAATGCGGGAGGTAATGATAATCAATATGCCACATGGATAATCACTTCAATGATTTCAAAATTTCCAATGAAGTGAGGTGACAACTTGGATGCTTTGCTATAATAAATTGATTTTTCTTAGGTTTGACCCTTAAAACTAGTTTATCTCCAAGTTCAAATTTCCTATGAACTCTTTTAAGATCAACATAACTCTTCTGCCTATTGGCTTCCTATCGGTAGCTTCTTTTGATCATTTAAGGATTAATTTAACTTTTTGTTCCATTTTAGTAGGCATTTTTAGGCCTTATTACCACTTTGTCTTCTATATTGTCCCAACTAATAGGTGTTCTACACTTTCATCCATACAATGCCTCAAAAGGTGTCATTTTTAGAGAGGAATAATAAGTATTATTATACACAAATTTGACCAACGATATATATTCTTGTCACATGTATTATTGATCCATGCAAAGACATCCTAAGCATGTCTTCCATAATGTAATTTACCCTTTCAGTTTGTCCATCTGTTTCTAGATGGTATGCAGAACTAAAATTTAGTTCTGTCCCCAAGGCTACATTTAATTTTTTCCAAAAACGTGAATTCATTCTTGGGTCTGGATATGAAATTATTAGTTTAGGCACACCATGTAGTCTAAATATTTCATGCATGGATATTTTAGAAAGGACATGTTAATCATCTTCTAGATTTCTAGGAATAAAGTGAGCTACTTTTGTCAAATTTTCAACTACAACTATAATGAAGTCACCTTTATTTTTAGACATTGGTAAGCCCTAAAAAAATCCATGCTTATCACTTTCTATTTATACTGCACAATTTTGTGAGGGTAAAATAGTCCAACTGGGTGCATATGTTCAACCTTTACATGATGACATTCCAAGCAATGAGACACATAATCTACTATGTCCTTTTTCTTCTGTTTCTAAAAATATTTATTTTTTACATCTACAAGCATTTTTGTCACTTCAGGATTTCTAGAATAAAGAGCATTGTGAAATTCATTTATCAATTTCTTCCTTATTTCATTTTCCAAGGATACATAAACTGATTTTCATACCTTAGGATTCCTTCATTATTGAATTTAAATCCTTTATATCTCTTATCATTGGAATCTACAACAATTGTTGTTTTGACTTGCTAATAATAGGAATATTTAACATTTATTTCTTTACCTCATATTTGAATTGGGTTCTCAAGGTTACAATAGCAGAAATGTGCTTCCTATGACTTAGTGCATCTACCACTTGATTTTCTTTGCCTTTTATATAGATGATATAAAAATCATATTGAGAAAAAAATTCTAATCATCTTCATTATCTAGCATTCAAGTTTGTATGTGTGAAGATGTATTTCATCCTAAGATGATCTATTTTCAACTCAAAGGGATTCCCTAAAAGATAATGTCTTCATACTTGCAAAGCACTTATAATGGAAGCAAGCTCCAAGTCTTGGGGAGTAGAGTTCAGCTCGTATACTTTGAGTTTTCTATTTTCATACACAATCACATGATTGTTCTACAAAAACTACCCCCTAACCCATCACCAGAGGCATCTATTACTACCATAAAGTACCCATTGGGATCCAAGACTTATAAAATAGGTGTTGTATTTAGTTTATCTTTAAGAAATTTAAAATCACCCTCATATTTATTATTCCAATTAACTTTTTTATCCTTTTTCTACTGAGAAAAGTGATTGGGGTAGTAACTTTCGAGAAGTCTTTTAAAAGTTTCTGTTTGTATCCAAATATTCCCATGAAGCTTCTAACTTGATGCACATTTTTAGGAGCTAGAAAATCAATTATAGCTGAAATATTTGATGGATCTATAGAAATTGCATCTTTATTTATTACATAACCTAGATATTGTACTTCATTCTCATAAAAGGAACATTTTGACAACTTACCATAAAGTTTCCTCTTTCTTAATACTTCAAGTACAATCCTTAGATGTTCATTATGCTCTTCAACACTTTTTGAATAAATGAGAATATCGTCCAAGAATATGAGAACAATTTTTTCCAAGTATTCTTGAAAGATATTGTTCATTAAATTCATAAAAAAATTTGTTGCATTAGTTAAATTGAATGGTAGTACAATGAACTCAAAGTGCCCATATCTTTCCTAAAGGAATTTTTATGTATGTCTTCTTCTTTTATTCTTAGTTGATGGTACCCATACCGCAGATCAATCTTAGATTAAACCGATGCACCATGCATTTGGTCAAATAGATCGTCAATCCTTGGAAGAGGGTACCTATTCTTAATTGTGGCTTTGTTGAGAATTCTATAGTCAATACATAATTTGAGTGTTCCATATTTCTTTTTAATAAAAATAATTGGTGCTCCCCAAGGTGAGACACTCAATCTTATCAATCCCTTTGATAAATATTCATGCGATTGTGTTTTAATTTCAACAAGTTTAGAGAGGTTTTATAATGCCAAACATGTGCTACCTATGCAAAAAGAGGCTAAGGACATCAAACATCTCTTAGTTCATTGTGAGTATGCTTCAATGATCTGGAGTTATGCTTTCTCAAAGTTCAATGTTTATTAGACAATGCCAAAGGATTTTCTCTAACATTGTATCTAGTGGGATCCTCCTTTTAAGAACTGTGTTGTTAGAAGACTTTGGAAACTAGTTGTGCCTCATATTATCCTGGAGGATCTTGAAAGATAAAAATGAAATTACATTTAGAAACAATAAACAACATTGCACGAGCAACTTTTCTAAGATCGTTAATGTTATAAAAGAAAATATTGAGAGATTCAAACCTCCCAAGAATAAAAAGTATCCTAAAGATGAAGAATTTATTCTTTCTGTAGTGCCCACATTTTTACACACACACTTACAACAGTAAAATACCAGGATAATTTTTTTTCTTGACTTACATTTCTCACTACACACAACATAGCAAGGGTTCCAAGTACATAAACTTGACTCACATAGACACATGAAAACAACATAGGCATGTCGATGCCACACTTTTCCCAATGAATGAATACTAGCAAAACCCCAACCACAAGAAGAAGACTCAAGGATGGGAAAACCCACAACACATCATTTCTTTAATTGCATTTAGTTATGATTAACATTCCAAGAACATTATTGTGCAAGGATAATTCAAATTTCATATAAAGCACTTAATTATCTTGTTCTTATGTTAAGAAATATGCTTCTCAAACGTTTATTAAATGTCTATAATTTACCCTTTCTACACAAGTAAATCTAACGTGATGTCAAGATGAAATCTTAGGAGTAAGGGAGACTTAGATTCATGATAGCTTTTTTTTTTTTCCAAAAACTTTCTTCGATCACACTATAATTATTTCCCTACCATTGTTATTATAGTTCAATAACTTGTTGAATTCCAATAAGATATATATATATATCTTTTGTTTTCTCGAAGTTTGATCACACCATTTGGCAATTCATATTCTTTGTAACACATGAAAATGTTTAAATTAAGTTATAAGGACTCCAAGTGTGACATTATATCTAACCTCAAATTTGGTTTTACTCTCATATTATTTACTCTTCCATCACACTATGGTCTCATTATTACCATCACTTTCTAACATAAGATTTACAAAAGTACTTGTTTGACATCTTAAATAAGCACATGGTTATAAGCATTATACACTACACATGAAAAACAAGTGATTTGTGTTCAAGGTAAAATCCCATGTTTTTGCATCTCACGATTCCGCATGTGAAACACCCTTTATTTCTTAATTTCATAAAATGACATAACAAGGGATTAAGGGACAAGATTTCAATTTCTAAGATTCTCTAAAATCAACATCTTTCAAATCAATTTCGTATGCAAGGAGTTAAATTATAGTTTTCTACCCACAAGTTAACATCCTAATCAACTAGGGTTTAGTTTAATTCCAATTTTCACTTAGGGATTTACGCCCTATTATAGATTAGATTAAGATTCAATACATATTCACCCTATAAACCCTTCGTAAAGATCAAAGCACTATATTGTCACTAGCCAAAGGTAGTACATATAGCTAAGAGGATCTATTCATTAACAAAATTTTAAGTGATAAAACCACTATTTCACTAGCTCCATGATGTCATCTGGATCCCACAAGAAGTTCATTCGATGCAGAAAATTTAATTCTAAATCTACCTTCAGAAGACAAGGTAGTCCACTAGGATACAAAGGAAGAGTTAGCTCTACTTACTCCAGATCAAGTTGACTATGTTGCTCCTATATGTCTGGTTTATGTCGATGTCACTAAACGTACCTACTAAGACGATAAACCCCTTTCTTGGGATCTTATTTTCCTAAACTAGGATGTTCCATCGAGTGTAAAGGTTCGTTTGAAGGTCACGGTTTTCTATGCTAAGGAGTTAACATAGGAAGGTTAGTTATATACAAATTTTGACTAGGGTTGACTGTTGTGGTTAGGTTCCTTTATTAAATTTTCAAGGTAAGAACCACAACACCAATTATTAAACTAATGATTGCACAATGAAAGTTCACTACAAGGTATTAATTTTTTATTCCTTTTGACATTTATATTCCACTTTTACCATAACAATTTTTGGATCAAAATAACATCCAAGAAAGAAATACTAATTTCTCGAGCACTTACTAATCTAGCGACTTTTACCTACTACCAATTTCAACAATAAGTCTTTCAACATATCACCAAAAATAAACAATGAATTGCTCAATGCCTTTACATCATCATTCTTTCCTCCTACAAAAACCACGTGAGCAAGATATCAGCGATAAATCGCTGGCATGGCATCCACCCTAACCTAACATAAGTATCATTTTTCAATTTCCCATTTACATATGATAATAATTACAATTTGCAATCGAAATAAAAAGGTCTAGAGACATGTATTCATTACATTTAATTTTTCTTCATTTTGTAATTTAGGAGAGAGAAAGAGAAGGGATGATAGTGAAAACACCATTTTGTCAAAATTTCTAATGCATACAATAGGTTCCACTATAGAGTTTTAAAAACGATTATTTGTATGTGTTAAGAGTTTATTGTGGTGGTTTGGTAACCCTACGAGGGTCCATGCATTTTCTATTTTTACATTTTCTTACTAGCTAGAAAAATGTAAAAATGGGCTTAGAGGCGATAAATCACTTCCAAAAGTTATCTTCTGATGAGAACACACACTATAATCAAATTTTTATGTGTCCCCAAATATATCAAGAGTTCACAGCAACTAATGGAATTGGGAAAAAGTGAATGGTTTGCGTTTGGCGGCTAGTTCTCGGGGCCACTGGTCGTAGTTGACCCAGTTGCAAAAGAACAAAATTTAGTTCGAGGGCTTAGAAATCCATGTCCAAAAATGACGTTTAATGGATGAGCACGCAACAAGACACTTCCTACTAGTTCCCCTATATAAGGAGAATTCATTAGATTCAACAGGACTGAGAACTAGAAAACCATTTTCAAACGGCGACAAGTTTTTGGAGTGTCAAGTCGAAATGGGTCTAGTTTGACCTCGTCAAACTACGGCCGGAGGCCTACAAAATGGATTTTCCAAACTATCCAGAATAGTTTTTTTCCCTAAACTGAGTGTTCCATGTAATTTTCTAGTATAAACACTAGAGGTTTGCGAAGACGAGAAATAATTTCTCTATCCAGGTTTCAAATGGTGGTTCAAAATGAAAGCCAACTTTCTAGATTTGACAACTTTCTACTGCTGTAAACTAGTGTAATAGGGCTCCTCTAAGAGCGTCAAAAAGATCACAAATGCTTGTTCGGGGTCAATCTAATGGTCCAAGTGATTCCTCACATAACAAGGTACATGAATAAAGCCTAAGATCTCATTTTCGAGTTCTAAAGGGTACTTTAATGTGTCTCGAAAATGCAAAAATTAACTATTTTAAAATAGGAGAAGGTCAACATTATTCTTTGGAAAGTAAATTTAAATCCCAGTCGATGAGACAATGTTGTAGCGATCCAATTAGTTAGGAAGTTTTATACATCACCTCTGAATGAGGGTGCGAGTTCATGTTTTAATGCAAATGGGTTATTTTGGCTTAGTGATTTTTGACATGACATTACATTTTTTTTGCAACGAGTTGATATAAAATTTTAACGATATTAAAATCCTAATATTTTAAAGTTTTATTAAGTTGTAAAAGAGAGTTGAAACATGAGAATTATGAGAGGTAAGGGAATATGAACCATGGTCGGAGAATGAAGTCGAGTCGAAACTACAGGATTCGGTTCAGCATCTCGCTTGGGCAATTCACCAACCGGTTCACGAGCATCCACAACTCCACCATTTTACATACACGTCTATCAAATAATTTGTAACTGCAGATTTGAAACCAATTCTCTTCTCTTTATAGTTTGAAGTATTTCCATAACGTGTTCCACAACTCGTATCTGGAACAGGACGGAAGATGCTAGCAAAGGTTATGGAAACGGGCTTTAGATCTGCCAGTTACGGTTTTCCCATAAATTTCTAAAGCCTTTTCAACAACCCATTTGTGCATATCCTGCCATCATGGCATTCCATGAGCCCGCATCTATTTGAGGCATTCTATCAAATAGTTCACATGCCTTTTTTACAAATCCATTTTGTGCATAGGCTGCCATCATGGCATTCCATGAGACCACATTTCTTTGAGGCATTCTATCAAATAGATCACAGGCCTTTTCTACACATCCATTTTGTGCATACATGTCTACCAGGGTAGTTGCAACTACAACATCTGACAATATTCCTCTCTCCATTATGCTTTGATGGATATCCATACCCTGCTCCAAAGCTTCCATTTTGGCATAGGTTGGAAGTATGCTGGAAAATGTAATTGATTGGGTTGGGACCCTATCTATTGCAAATGCTAAAATAGTGTGACTACCTTATGAGGGACCCACGTCCTTCCATACACAGTAACATACAAATTCCATGAGGAGCTGTCTCATTCTTTCATTTGGTTAAACACTAAAAAAGTGCCCCCAAAGCATATGCGACTACACACACTGTGACATAATCCCTCTATCTTTTTTTTATGCGTTGAAAACGAACCCACGCAGGTAAAAACTCGTGTTTGGCTTAGGCTAGGAGGATGCTAGGGTGGCTAGGAGGCTAGGAGGAGGCCCAATAGCGATGGCACTCCATGAGATGACATTTGGTGAAGCATTTTTGACCAAAAAACCAAAAAAAATGCCCAAGCACAATGATTCGAGAAAAACCTGCGACCATGGCAATCCGTGAAACCACGTTTCCCTGCCCTGTGCATGAATGGAGGAGAATATGACAAAAATATCTCTGGTTTTCTCTACCACCACCCCCAAACTCACCCATTCCCAAAGGCAAAAGAAAACAAAACCCTAACAGAAAATTTTTGGAGCTTTTTCGCCCTCCCCCAATTTAGTTTTATTTTATTTTATATTAAATTGTAAATGTATTTTATTTAATTAAAAGACTATGTAAGTTTATGTGTTTTCCCTACATTCGCTTATCGATAGTTAACAACAACGTTGATACAAATCGATGATCAGATAACGAAGTTATCATCGATCGATAAATAAAATAATAATAATAATAATAATAATAATATTACTATTATTATTACCACTTATTAATACTTATTAATCGTATTAACAAGAACCAACTTACGAGCTTGATAAATCAAGCACACGTTTTCCTTTAATAGGAGGAAAACATAATGGACGAGGTGGGGCCAACCGCAGAAAAAACAACACAAAATGAGAAGACATGACGAAGTGGGAGAATTCCAATTATTCTCCATCACGAGGGCAAAGCCAACAAAATATCAACATGAGCACCACAGCATTAAAATATTAGCAACACAGTCATCTAAGAATAAAAAGAGGAATGATGAACGGGGCATTACATTCTCCTCCCCTTAAGAAAGCATCTTCCTTAATGTGACATAACATAGAAGGATGGGAAGGTAGTAAGCCTTAAGGAACAGATGAGGACAAAGGTATACTCTATGGTTAATATTTCAGACGTAAAAACATGGCCACGAGGTGGCCTTGAGAACATTTGGCAAAAAAATTTAACTTTCAAGGTTCTGTGAAGATTGGTAGTTCCCTCTTATTCGTTATTTCATTAATCTCTTTCCATTAACATTATTCTTAATTCAAGTCCTTTAGAATTTCATTGTTGTATAACTTTAGTTTTTTCATTCCTGTGGGTTCCCATCATGAACTACAGTCAAAACACCCAACCAGAGTCATACACAACACTAAAATTTCACAAACATACTTTTACATACTTTCATGACCATATCACATCACAAGGGTTTCACCAAACCATGGAATGACGACAAGTAGACCACATAGCGAATAATTTCCAACAATTGTGTCCTAGCCATAGATCCAATACACACATGTGACTAGAAAACTAGAATCATCACGCTGATACATATACAACAGGTGTGACATGACCCAAAACCCATGACTGAACCAACATAGTGTCAAGACATTATCCAATATTCCATACCAACCAAGGGAAGAGTCAAGCCTCAACATAACAAGGTGTCAAAAATACTCACAAGGGTACACATAACTCCCTATACCAACTCCACACATCTCAAAATATCAAAAATAACTCCATATATCTCCGGAGCATCATAAAACAACTCCATACACCTCCCCAAAGCATCACCAAATAATCTCCATATACCTCCCCAAGAGAAAGAATCATAGTGCCAAAACCAAGTTGGGTCACTCAACCATAGAGCCCCATCAAGAATATCAGGTCACTCAACCATAGAGTGCCATAAAGAATAATAGGTCACTCAACCATAGAGCCTCGTCTCCTTTTTCCTTTTAATGAGGCCAGTCACCCTATTTTCCCTATGCATGTAGGGCCCCATCACCCCCAACCCAAGTGACATAATAACTCATGGTTCAACAACCCACTAGTTATCTCAGAACTCCTGGGGCATTACCCCATACAATGAAGTGGGTTCATAGGTTCAACCACTCCATGGTGAATCCCATGACCCTATTCCAACACATTACAACATTAGAACCAATATAAAAATCCATTCAAATGCCAAGTGGAAAAATCAAAAGCCTTGGGCTAGGCTACAAAAATTTTAAATATGAAAAGAAATTTTTAAAACTAAGAAACAAAAAACAAATGGCTAATTAGCCATGGTTAGTGCAAAATCCAAATGTTAATGCAACAATCAAATAAATGCCCAAAATATAAGAACATGTCAATCAAGAGAACAGTTGGTTCTAGCTAAAAGAGATAATGATCAATTTACGAATAAAATACGTATTGAGAAAATAGCACATTACAATCACTATGTGGCCTCATACCGCCACCAAAGGGGTACTCATTGAGTTGTTGGCACTCAAACATCGAGCCTCAGCTCGTAAAAATTATACATGTAACCAGAAATGAGTATATCAATAATGTAGTCATCATGATCTCTACCTGAATCATCCCTCCGAACTCCCACAAGGATCAACATAGTCAAAATTACATAGGATTATTCAATGAACAATCTAATAGGAAAGAGCAGGGAACTCTAGTTACATAAGTTGAGCCTAAGGTGGTGCACACCCACAATATACTGAGAAAGCTTGAAGTATGCTAAACAGATAGAAGTGGGTTTTCAGTCTATATAAGACTCCACTTCCTCACTCGTACTTGACTCAAGATTATGAAAACCTGGTCCATGCCTCCTCTCTCCATACATACACTCTTGACATTTTATCCCCTTAGGGTCATCTAGTGTAAGGTTCATAACATACACATAACTACATCACTAACACAATGGTGATTCACTGCACATTAACCATAACATCTTACGCATGGTATTTATATATAGGGTATAACACAATCACTACTTTCATGGGTTACGATACATCACATTTCCACATTCTGCAACCGGAGTGCAATCACTATACCATAGGGATCATACACTCACCATATGCCCCTAAATCATGACGTAAATCATTACATATTACACAATTCATAATTATGACAAACACAATGTCTAACATTCAACATATAGTCAAATACAATACCACATGATGATGCACACAACTAATCACAATACGATGATGACATCACGATGTGTTAGTGTAAATCAACAAAGCACCCTTTGGATGTTCTATCAGATTTTGTAGTTGACATTCTAGCATCTAGTGTAATTGCACAACATTGAATATTTTCCCCAAGTGTGAGACTTGTAAAATTGGGAAAAGAATCTCCAGATTAGATGTTGGTTCCTCAACTCCTCGATAAGATGTATTGCTTGAAAGCTGCAAAGGTTTAAACTCAAAATCCTACTCTAAATTCCAAGGGGAGGAGAGATAGAGAATGCAAAGGAAATAAAACTAGTACTAATAAGGTGATAGACCAAAGGAGTGGTGAACCTTTACTTCTACAAATTGACACAGATTATCGAAATGCAGCAAAACATCATGCACAAACTGATAAAATGTAATGAAAGATCATGAATGAATCAAACAACACAAGAAGAGGACTGAAACTCATTCATAGAGCTTGCATTGTCATTTCCAACATAAAATTACATGCATGCACAACAACAGGAGGCAAAAACATGTTTCAGGTCTCTGAAAGAGGTCTAGTATTCCACAAAATCACTTTCTAGGGTGAAAGAAGGAGCTTGTAAAACATAAAAATGTCCAACCCTTACAAAATGATCCAAATCTGGCTTTTAACAATGCCCATTCGAGCTCAGGAGAGAGAAACGTGGGAAAATGTGAGAGATCTTTCAACCACCGACCAAATTGCATTAAAATAGCATGGGCACCCTCAAAGGTCCATTCCCTGATGTTTTTAACCATGCTGGGAGAGAATGCGAGCCATACTTCATTAAAAATGGTGGTTGAAATGTCAGTTTTGTAACTTTTTCATGCTAGGGATGTTTCTCCATTTTTCTCCAAAAAATATTCATCAAAATGCAAAAATGAGCCCGGAATCGTGTAGGTATTTTTACCAGATTTCCAATGATATAAAGAACGCAAAAAACTGAGCTATGGATCGAAAGTTATGCCCCTCTGAAGATTTTAGGACAAAACAGGGCCGAAAATGGTTGGCGGGACAAAATTTTAAAATTTTCACACTTTTTTGCATTTGGGAAAATTTCCCCAAAATCTCCATGCCCCATCAGTTTGGTGCCACATGGCATGATTTTATTAGTTGTGGGCCCTTCCTGCTTCATTTTCCATCGTTTTGGCTTTTGGGAAAATTTCCAAAAATTCTCCACCAGCTTGATGACCCGAGGACACGTGTCATGTTGTGATTCACCACGGGCATTCGTTCTCAAGTTTTCCATCACTGTTGACCATCTTCCCTAAGCTGGACATGTGGCACCATCCTATTGGACATGGGTTTTTCCTTCTATTTTTCTCTGTGGGCTTTCCTTGTGTTTTTTTTTGTTGCCACATGGACACGTGTCATGATCCCATCGGCTCGGGCCCTCGGGGGCGGGCTTTCCTTTTAAATATTTCCTTTGATTTTGCTTTGGGAAAATTTTCCATTTTTTTCCTGCCCCGCTGGTTGAAGGACATGTGGTAGGTTTCTATTGATTGCAGCTGCCTGGGGATGGGCTTTCCCTCTAAATATTTCTTTTGCCAAATGGGCATTTTTTTTGCTCCACACCTACGACCTCCACCGGGCCGAGGACACACGATGCAATGCCACTTTGGATGCGGGCACAGGTCCCGAATTTTTTCTTTCCAACCCTTGGGGAATTATTTTCAATTGTTCCCACCTTGGACATGTGGTAGCATCTTATTCACTTTGGCGGGTCCTCGGGCCAAAAAATTCCTTTTGAACCCCGCTAAACACTTGGTAAAAAAATTCAAGTTTACCTCCTGCCTCCACCCTTCCGAGGACACGTGGCCTCCTCCCATTGGCTCGGGATTTTCATGGAAATTTTTTTCCATTGCGTCAACACTTAGTAAAAATTTAAAATTCTCCTCCGCCTCCGTCACTCCTATGTGCCCGGCTCGATTGGTCGGCGGGCTGTCTAGGAAATTTTCCCACAAAACCCCGCCGAGCCATAACTTCAAAAATACATGGAGCTAGGAGGAAAAATTTACCTTCTCGGAAAGCCGAGAAAGAGATCTATCCAATGGTGCCATTTCCAAAAGTTTTGAGTTCCCTAAAAGTGAAAAATTAGGACTAAGGCACAAGGGAGGAGGAAAATGAAGGGAGTTAGCCAAAACAAGCAAGGGGCTTATTTTGGATAATAATTTGGTGACTCAAAGGGGGAATCTACCTGCTGGATGAAGTTACCAATTTCCTGAATCAATCCGTTGGGCATGGACTCATCAAATTCTCTGCTTGGCCCCTAACTAAGTAGAACAATGCAAGGAGGAAGATGGAGGGTAGAGCACCATCTCGATTAGAGAAAGGCTGCAAAAATGCATTTCAGAACAACAAGCTTGTGCCAAAGCACTTAGGGAAAGCAAACTAAACTACAACAAAACAATGTGCATAAGCACTTAGAGGAATGAAAACCTAAGATAATATGTACAAGGTGGAGAACTTCCCTTTAGTAGCAATGTTTTAGATGGATTCCATTAACTGGAATCTACAATTCTTCACCATCTAATGTAGACAATTGGAAGGAATTGTTGTCCTTACACTTTGTGACCATGTAGGGGCCACTCCAAATGGCATCAAATTTTGAATGCTTCCCGGTTTTGCTCTATCTACATCCCATTTTAACACTAGATCCCCAACTTAGAAAGATCTATCCTTGGCCTTTCTATCAAAGGTCTTCTTGATCAAAGCTTGATCCTTCTCCATTGCTTGGGATGCCTAATTTCTGATTTCTTAGAGCTCCATCAATTCTACATACCTAACCTCCATGGGCCCAAACTCCAACAACTCCAACTATTTCATGAGTTCCAATGTTGGCAACTCAAGTGACATGGGAAAAATTACCTCTCTTCCATAAACAAGCTTGAATGGAGAGTTACTTGTAGATCTCTTGGGGGTTATCCTATCAGCCCACAAGGCTGATTTCAATTTAGTATGCCAAGACCTCTGATTTTCATCAAGATTCCTCTTGATGATCCTTAACAAGTTCTTGTTTGTAGATTCAGCTTGGCCATTACCCTGAGGATAATAATTTGATGAAGTGCTTAGGTAGATCCCATTCTTGATAGCCCATTCAGTTACCTTGGATCCAATGAATGCCAATGCATTATTTGATATTATTGTAGCAAGTATGCCAAATCTGGTTGCTATCCCTTCATAGAAGTCTAGGATGCTAGATTCATTTACTTCCTTGAGTGCTACTACCTCAGTCCACTTGGTGAAATAATATATTGCTGTTAGAATCCATTTGTGTCCTTGGCTTGAATTTGGATTAATGACTCCAATGAAGTCCAAACCCCATTGCATAAATGGCTGGTCAACTAAAACTGGATGCAATGGAAGGGCAACTAGTCTCTCCTTAACTGTGAAGAATGCATAATTCTTGCACCTCTTGATCCATGCATAACAGTCATTGAAGATCTTGGGCCAATAATAATAGCCAGCCCTCATGATCTTGAGAGCTGTCACTCTTGGTGCAAAATGACCCCACTGATCCACCATGGAACTCTTCCAACACTCCGTGAATCTGATTTGTACCAATGCATCTCGAGCAATCCATTCACATCCCTTTTGAATAAAACATCATCAACAAGGGCATATGGGATAGCTGCAATTTGAAGTGTCTCCTTTTGGTTTTATTCATCTCTAGAGGGCATAGGCCTATGTGTAGAAAGTGCATTATGTATTGGTTCTAGCAAGGAGTGAGGACACCATCATTTTCTTCTTGAATGCTTCCTTGTTCATGGTTGTCTTGCAACACCAAAATAGCCTCTTTCTCATTGCATGCTTGTTTTTATTTGCTCAAGACCATCTACTCACACAATTATTTTCCTTTGACTAAATTGGTGACTTTGATCTCAATATCATATTCCATGACATGAGTAATCCACCCCGCTCTCTTTTCATTTAGGTCTTTATTGAGGAGGAAGTATTTAACTCCCACATGAGAAACCAACAATTGAACCTTATTGTTTGATACTAGATGCTTAAATTTCTTCAAGCTCCTAATCACTGCGCAAGAACATGCTTCTCAATGAATTAATATATTACGTCATAATCCTCCGGATTTGGTGAAGAAAGCAATTGGCTACTCATCATTGTTTTTGTTACTTGCTGTACCAAAATTACAAAAATAGTATCATCACCTCCAAATGCATAGAGGATGAAATCCTTGAAGAAATATGGGTTAATGAGAGTTGGGGCTTGTGAGATAGCTTCTTTGATTGCTTCAAAACTTGCCTTGCCTTTTCCGTCCATTTGAAAGCTATGTTTTTCTTTAACATCTTGGTGATAGACTTGAATAGGATTGCAAAATTTGGGAAAACCTCTAAACAAAATTTATCCTTCCCAAGAAAATTTGAAGGGCCTTCTTGTGGCTAGAAAATGGTAGTGCTCTTATGGCTTTGACTCTTTCTGGATCAATTGCTAACCCTTCTTTGGAGACAATGTGGCCAAGTAGATTTCCTTCATGAGCTAGAAAAATAAAAATTTGGGATTCAAGGATACCCCAAATCTTCGCACCTTTGGAACACTTGACTCAAATGAAAGAGATGGTTTGCTACATTTTTTGAAAAATAGTGATATCATCAAGATATATCAGCACCATTTTGTTAATCAAATCCTTGAACACCATGTTCATTGCCCTTTGGAATGTAGCTCTAGCATTGGACAGCCCAAATGGAATTTTTCTATATGCATAAGTCCCTCATTTTGTTGTGAAGGCTGTCTTGAACTGATCCTATTCCTTCACCATGATCTGATTGTATCTTGAATAGCCATCAAGCAATGAAAACCTTTTAGAGCCAGCAACAACTTGTAAAATCTGCTCCATAGAAGGAAGTGGGTAATGATCCTTGAGAGATGCTCTATTCAAATCTCTGAAGTCAACGCACAATCTAATTTCTCCACTCTTCTTTCTAACTAGAACCAAGTTAGCTACCCAACTAGAATGATTGATAGGGAATATGATATTTTACTCTATTAACTTATTCAATTCTTTTCTAATGAGAGGCTCCATGTGTGGATTGACTAGCCTTTGTTTTTGCCTGATGGGTTTAGCACTTGGGTCCAATTCAATAGTGTGTTGAGCTAACTTGGGATTGAAGCCTTTTAAATCTTCATAGCTCCAAGAAAACACATCAGGGAATTCTTGACAAAGCTATATGAACTCATACCTTTCTTGCTCAGTTGTCACTTTACCAATTTGGAGTGATTTGCCTTCTTCCACCAAGATGGGCACTGAATCTTCTCCCTTGACTTGGATGTTTTATTTCTCTTTCCTAAACTGATCATTAGGATTTAAATGGACTCCAAAGTGACAAGTCCCTTTGGTAGTTTTTGGTTCTCACTGTACCACTTGATCACCATATCTTTGTTCTAACTTTTCCTGATTTTTAGCTAAGAACTCAGCCTCTTCTTGCAAGAAATGGATGATTTGTTGATAATTTTCAAACACTTTCCAACTTACATTGTTATCTGGCACTAAAGGCCTTACAATCACATGAATTCTTGGTTGTGCTTTGTATTTCTTGATGCTTTCAACAACATCAAAGGCTGCTCCAACTACTGCTTGTCTGTCAGCAGCTTGGTTCTCTTTTCTAGGGATGGATTTGATGCTAAAACCCTCAAAATCTTCAATGAGGTCCCACACCCTATTTTTTTAGCACTTGAGTAGATCATTCTTGGCAGCATGCTGCCCTTTAACTTGGTTAACAATCAGCTCATTTTCACCAAAGACTTTCAAGTTATTTATTCCTCTTTTGATCGACCAATGCAATCCTTGTATCAAAGCTTCATACTCAGCAGTGTTATTAGAACATGAAAACTGAAATCTAAAAGCTGAATAGTACTTAACTCCTTAAGGTGAAACAAGCATAGCTCCCCCTCCTGCACCTTGTCTACTTCTTGATCCATCAAAGAACAACTACTATACCTCATTGTCATCCTTGTGGTATGGCTTGGTGATGCTAGGAATATGCTGATTTTCTTCATGCATGCAATATACTCCTAGCTCAGATTCTTCTATTTCTTGATAAGGATCAAAAGTATGCGCCTTGCTTGCCCATTCATCAAGACTCAAATCTGGGATGCTTTCAAATTTGGTGTCACTTCATCAAGTACTTGGATAATCCTCTTGATCAAACACTTGAATAGTTGGTATTGATTTGGCTTGGAGTGTGAGGCTCAATGTGAAAGTTTACAATAGGCTCAGATCTGATTATGGCCTTGGTTCCATATCTTGTTCTGAACAACATGTGTGACCAATCAGTAGATAAGTAACCCCAATCTTAGCTGTGAAATCCCTTGACAAACATAGGGAAAAGAGTGGTGGAAGATCTATCACTGAGACATCTTGCAAAACAACAACGTTGGGGCATGCATGTAAAGTAAGACTCAAGTTTTTAATCACTCCCACTGTTGTCACTATTTTTCCATCCAATTGCACTACCCCCTTGGATATGACTTCATATTAGAGCCCCAACTGATCAGAAATTTGCTTGGGCATTACTGAACTACTTGCCTCGGAATCAATCATGCAGTTGTGCACTAATTGGTCCCCAATGATTAATGAAACATAGAATGGAGGGGGATTCAACATTTTACCTTGTTGTCCTCCATGATTTCCTTCAGGATGGGCAACATTTGTGAGTACCTTCTCTTGCATTTGGACTTGTTGATTTGAAGTTGACCAATCCTTCATGGCAGCTTGTAGCAAATCTCTTTGGCCTAGGATAGATAGTGATTCCCACATTGATATGTTTACATTTGTCTTCTTCATCTAATGAATGATGTTGAATGGAGATGAAGCATCTATTTGGTGCCCTTTGGCATACACATTCATTCCTTGCACATGGGTAGCAACAACTAGCATCTGAGCTAGTCTAGGAACTGACTTGGGTAGTCCTTGCATGTTTGGAACTGCATTTTGTTTTCCAACAGTTTGTGGAGTGCTAGAAGGTTGTGGATTGCTTAGAGCCAATGGATGTCCTTCACCTGAATTTCTCCTTTCTAACCTTGTGATGGTTGCAACACTTTGAGAGATTGGTTGACTCATGCCACAAAAGTCTTCTTCCGCCGGTTTACAAGTGTGGTATCATTTGGAACTAATTGTTGCTAGGATGTTTCTTGTTGTTGGTTATTTCCTTGAATCCCTTCACCCTCCACACTAGTTGTTGTTACCATTAAGGCTTGATTTAGAGCACCTTTGAAACACATAGACTAGTTATGAGATTAATTTCATGGGAAACACCAGTCATACTCTTGAGCTATGTTGTTTTGAACTGGCACTAGCACTTTAGAGGTAGATGCAGCATTGGGATTATAGGGCTGAAATGGTATGTTAGCAGGAGGCCTTATTTGGTTTTGATTTGCAAGTGGATTGGGTAGTCTTTGAGGATGATATAGCTGCTTGTTAGGCTAAGCTTGAGGCTGATAAGAAGGCCTAAAACTTTGGGCTTGCTACTTGTTGAGTGTAACCAGCTCATTACCTAAATTTTGTAATTGCTTCATGACTTCTTGAAGTTTATTTGGGGCACTAGAAGATGAAGTAGAAGCTTCACTCGAATTCTGATTTCTAGGAGTGGGAATAGGAGCTAAAATAGGAACTTGACTAGTGCTTGGACTTTCTAAATTTGCATAAAATGGAATTGGAGGCCTAGGAGCTAGCTTGCCAGCTTGAATCAGATGATTTTCATCCCTAATGGCAATGCTATAAGCAGCAGGGATAGTTGTGCCTCCCATGGATTGAATCAACATAGAAATATCAGAATTTAAAGCTTTAAGGTAATATAAAAAAGCACCTTTTTCTATTGTCCTTATGCCATTGGAATTATCTTCCAAGTCCTTTGAAATCTAAAGTTGAAGTCAGTCAGCTACTCATTGGGAGCTCTCTTGATAGTTGTCAATTGTTCCAAAAGGGACAATTTATCTCCCTTTTCTCCAAACTGCTCATGGAGGGCTATACATAGCTGGTTCTAATTTTGGATGGAGCCTTAAGAAAGCCTCTTGAACCATTGCAAAGCCTTCCCTTTGAATGAAGACGCCAGCAGTTTGACAACAACTTGCATCTCATCGATCTCATGGATTGCATAAATATTAGCAATATCCTTGACATGATCACCGGGAGTGGTCCGATTCTCTCCAATAAAGTATGGGATGTTTTTAAATGCTACAAATGGAATTGGATTTTGTGCATTGAGAACAAGTGGGATGCTTCCATTGAAATTGACATATGGGTTGTGTTGTGCCATTCTAATTGGCCTTAGAACCCTTGTTGATTAGATGAAAGGTCTACCAGGTGGAGGAGTTGATAGAGTTCTATTTGGTGGAGATGGAGACCTTTGAATTATCCTCCCTCTTTGTCTCCTTCTTAGAGATAATTACAAATACTCAAATAATACTTCTTCTTCTCCAACTATTGACCTTGTGGAGATTCTTCTCATGAGTTTTTCAGTGTCTTGACTACTAAAACTAGTTGATTCTTCTCCCTGGAGTCGCCAGATGTGCAATTCAGGGCTCTTTTAAGCAAGAAACTTGCAACAAATGCACATCAATTTTGTTGCAATGAAGATGAAGACCTCTAAGGTCCCACCGGGCATGCCAAAACTGTTAGTGCAAATCAGTAGCACCCTCTGGATGTTCTATCAGATTTTGTAGTTGACATTCTAGCATCCAGTGTGATTGCACAACATTGAATCTTTTCCCCAAGTGTGGGACTTGTAAAAGTGGGAAAAGAATCTCCAGATTAGAGGCTGGTTCCTCAACTCCTCTGATCAGATGTATTACTTGAAAGTTGCAGAGGTTTAAACTCAAAATCCTACTCTAAATTCCAAGGGGACAAAGATAGAGAATGCAAAGGAAATAAAACTAGTACTAATAAGGTGATACACCAAAGGAGTGGTGAACCTTTACTTCTGAAAATTGACATATATTACAAAAATACATCAAAATATCATGCAAAAACTAATAAAATGTAAGGAAAGATCATGAATGAATCAAACAACACAAGAAGAGGAATGAAACTCATTCACAGAGCTTGCATTGTCATTTCCAACATAAAAATACACACATTACAACAACAAGGAGGTAAAAACATGTTGCAATCCTAAAAGAGGTCTAGTATTCCACAAAATCACTTTCTAGGGTGAAAGAAGGATACTATAAAACATAAAAATGTCTGACCCTTACAAAATGATCCAAACCTAGCTTTTAACAATGCCCATTTGAGCTCAAGAGAGAGAAATGTGGGAAAACATGAGAGAGATTTCAACCACTGACCAAATTACATTAAAATAGCATAGCCACCCTAAAATTTCCATTCCCTGATGTTTTTAACCATGCTGGAAGAGAATGCAAGCCATACTTCATTAAAAATGGTGGTTGAAATGTCAGTTTTGTAACTTTTTCGTTCCAGGGACGTTTCTCCATTTTTATCCCACAAATATTCATCAAAATGCAAAAATGAGCCCATAATCATGTAGAGAATTTCACCAGATTTCCAATGATATAAATAACGCAAAAAACCAAGCTTTAGATTGAAAGTTATGCCCCTCTAAAATTTTAGGGTAAAACAGGGCCGAAAATGGTTGGCGGGAATTTTAAAATTTTCCCACTTTTTTGCATTTGGGAAAATTTCCCCAAAAATCTTCGTGCCCCACTAGTTTGGTGCCATATGGCATGATTTTATTGGTTGCGGGCCCTTCCTGCTTCATTTTCCATCGTTTTGGCTTTTGGGAAATTTTCCAAAATTCTCCGCCGGCCCGATGACCCGAGGACACGTGTCATGCTGTGATTCACCACGGGCATTCACTCTCAACTTTTCCATCACTGTTGACCATCTTCCCTAAGCTGGACATGTGGCACCATCCTATTAGATGTGGGATTTTCCTTCTATTTTTCTATGTGGGCTTGTCTTGTGTTTTTTTGTGCTGCCACGTGGACACGTGTCATGATCCCATTGGCTTGGGCCCTGGGGGCGGGCTTTCCTTTTAAATATTTCCTTTGATTTTGCTTTGGGAAAATTTCCCAATTTTTTCCTAGCTCCGCTGGCCAAAGGACACATGGTAGGTTTCTATTGGTTGCGGGCTTTGGGGGACGGGATTTTCCTTTAAATATTTCTTTTTCCAAATGGGCAAATTTTTTTTGCTCCATGCCTCCGACCTCCGCCGGGCCGAGGACACGCGATGCAATGCCACTGGATGCGGGCCTGGGTCCCAAAAATTTTCTTGTGCCAACCCTTGGGGAAATTTTTTCAACTCTTCCCCGCCTGGACATGTGGCAGCATCTTATTCACCGCGGGCCCTCGGACAAAATTTCCTTTGAACCCCGCTAAACACTTGGTGAAAAATTCAAGTTTACCTCCGCCTCCGCCCTTCCGAGGACACGTGGCCTCCTCCCATTGGCTCGGGATTTTCATGGAAAAATTTCCCATTGCATCAACACTTAGTAAAATTTTCAAAATTCTCCTCCACCCTCTGCCACTCCTACGCTGACGTGGCAGCTCCTGATTGGTCGGTGGGCCTGTCTAGGGAAAATTTCTCACAAAAACACCGCCAAGCCATAACTTCAAAAATACATGGAGTTACGAGGAAAAATTTATCTTTCTGGAAAGCTGAGAAAGAGCTCTATCCAATGGTGCCATTTCTAGAAGGTTTTGAGTTCCCTAAAAGTGAAAAATTCTGACTAAGGCACAAGGGAGGAGGAATATGAAGGGAGTTAGTTAAAACAAGCAAGGGGCTTATTTTGGATAACACGATGAAATGTGATTCAATTTACATCAATTTTGTCATGTAACACATCAATACACCTTCACATGACATAAATCCAACATATTTTAACCCTCTACAACCCACAATAACATTTCATTCACAAAAAACAAGGCAGTACATCACACATGGATTCCTCATTGAATCAAGAACATAGACAGTGAATACTCTCATCACAAGCACATCAATATGAAAACAAATATGTATTAAGTGACATGCACCACATGTGCTTCCATAAGGTCACAATTACAACATAGTTCACATAACAACATATATCACATTACTTTTCCAATATCCACCACCATCATGCAGAATCATCACAACTCCAATCCATCCCAAAGGTTTGAGAGCATGAACCTCTGCTCTAATACCATATGTAGTGCCCACATTTTTACACACACAATTACAACAGTAAAATACCAGGATAATTTTTTTTTGACTTACATTACTCACTACACACAACATAGCAAGGGTTCCAAGTACAGTAAACTAGACTCATATAGACACATGAAAGCAACATAGGCATATCGATGCCACACTTTTCCCAATGAACGAATACTAGCAAAACCCCAACCACAAGAAGGAGATTCAAGGATGGGAAAACCCACAACACATCATTTCTTTAATTACATTTAGTTATGATTAACATTCCAAGAACATTATTGTGCAAGGATAATTCAAATTGCATATAAAGCACTTAATTATCTTGTTCTTATGTTAAGAAATATGCTTCTCAAATTTTTATTAAACATCTATAATGTATCCTTTCTACACAAGTAAATCTAACGTGATGTCAAGATGAAATCTTAGGAGTAAGGGAGACTTAGATTCATGATAGCATTTTTTTCCAAAAATTTCTTCGATCACACTATAGTTATTTCCCTACCATTGTTATTATAGTTCAATAACTTGTTGAATTCCAATAAGATATATATATATATATATATATATATATATATATATATATATTTCTCGAAGTTTGATCACACCATTTGGCAATTCATATTCTTTGTAACACATGAAATTTTTAAATTAAGTTATAAGGACTCCAAGTGTGACATTATTCCTAACCTCAAATTTGGTTTTACTCTCATATGATTTACTCTTGCATCGCACTATGGTCTCATTATTACCATCGCTTTATAACATAAGAGTTATGAAAGTACTTGTCTGACATCTTAAAGAAGCACATGGTTATAAGCATTATAAACTACACATGAACCACAAGTGATTTGTGTTCAAGGTAAGATCCCATGTTTCTGCATCTCACGATTCCGCATGTGAAATACCCTTTATTTCTTAATGTCATAAAATGACATAACAAGGGATTAAGGGACAAGATTTCAGTTTCTAAGATTCTCTAAAATCAACATCTTTCAAATCAATTTCGTATGCAAGGAGTTAAATTATAGTTTTCTACCCACAAGTTAACATCCTAATCAACTAGGGTTTAGTTTAATTCCAATTTTCACTTAGGGCTTTACGCTCCATTATAGATTAGATTAAGATTCAATACATATTCACCCTATAAACCCTCCATAAAAGATCAAAGCACTATATTGTCACTAGCCAAAGGTAGTACATATAGCTAAGAGGATCTATTCATTAACAAAATTTTAAGTGATAAAACCACTATTTCACTGGCTCCATGATGTCATCTGGATCCCACAAGAAGTTCATTCGATGTAGAAAATTTAATTCTAAATCTACCTTTAGAAGACAAGGTAGTCCACTAGGATACGAAGGAAGAGTAAGCTCTACTTACTCCAGATCAAGTTTGACTGTGTTGCTCCTATATGTCTGGTTTATGTCGATGTCACTAAATGTACCTACTAAGATGATAAACCCCTTTCTTGGGATCTTATTTGCCTAAACTAGGATGTTCCATTGAGTGTAATGTTTCGTTTGAAGGTCACGATTTTCTATGCTAAGGAATTAAAATGGGCAAAGTTAGTTATATACAAATTTTGACTAGGGTTGACTATTGTGGTTAGGTTCCTTTATTAAATTTTCAAGGTAAGAACCACAACACCAATTATTAAACCAATGATTGCACAATGAAATTTCACTACAAGGTATTAATTTTTATTCCTTTTTACATTTGTATTCCACTTTTACCATAACAATTTTGGGATCAAAATAACATCCATGAAAGAAATACCAATTTCTCAAGCACTTATTAATCTAGCAACTTTTACCTACTACCAATTTCAACAATAAGTCTTTCAACATATTACCAAAAATAAACAATGAATTGCGTAACGCCTTTACATCATCATTCTTTCCTCCCGGAAAACCACGTGAGTAAGATATCAGCAATAAATCTCGGCATGGCATCCACCCTAACCGAACATAAGTATATTTTTTCAGTTTCCCATTTACATATGATAATAATTACAATTTGCAATCGAAGTAAAAAGGTCTAGAGACATGTATTCATTACATTTAATTTTTCTTCATTTTGTAATTCGGAGAGAGAGAAAGAGAAGGGAAGAGAGAGAAAACACCTTTTTTCAATAGTTATAATGCACAAAACAGTTCCACTATAGAGTTTTAAACAATTATTTGTATGTGTTACGAGTTTACAGTGGTAAGGTCAGCAACCCTACGGGGTCCGACTTTCCATTTTTACATTTTCTTACTAGCTACAAAAACGTACAAAATGGGCTCAGAGGCTAAGAAACCACTTCCAAAAGTTATCTTCCTATGAGAATGCACACTACCATGAAATTTATATGTGTCCCTAGATATATCAAGAGTTCATATCAACTGACTGAATTGGGAAAAAGTGAACAATTTACGTTTGACGACTAGTTCTCTGGGGCCACTGGTCGTAGTTGACCCAGTTGCAAAAGAATGAAAGTTAGTTCAAGGGCTTGGAAATCCATGTCCAAAAATGACGTTCGATGGATGAGCATGCAATGAGACACTTCCTACTAGTTCCCCTATATAAGGAGAATTCATCAGAGTCGACGGGATTGAGAAATAGAAAACCATTTTCAAATGGCGACAAGTTTTCTGGAGCATCAAGTTGAAATCGGTCCAGTTTGACCTCACAAACTATTGCCGAGGCCTAAAAATGGATTTTCGAAACTATCTAGAAGATTTCTTTTCCCTAAACTGAGTGTTCCATGCAATTGTCTTGTATAAACACTAGAGGTTTGCGAAGACAGAAATAATTTCTCTATCCAGGTTTCAAATGGCGGTTCAAAATGAAAGCCAACTTTCTAGATTTGACAGCTTTCTACTGCTATAAACCAGTGTAACAGGGCTCCTATAAGAGCGTCAAAAAGAACAAAAATGTTCATTCAGGGTCAATCTAATGATCTAGGTGATTCCTCACATAACAAGGTAAATGAATGAAGCCTAATATCTCATTTTCAGAGTTCTAAAGGGTACTTAATGCGTCTCAAAAATGCAAAAATTAACTATTTAAAACAGGGAGAAGGTCAACATTATTACTGGAAAGTCAATTTTGTCTGGTTGATGAGACAATGTTGTAGTGATCCAGTTGGGTAGGAAGTTTTCTACATCACCTCAGAATGAGGGTGGGAGTTCATGTTTTAATGCAAATGGGTTATTTTGGCTTAGTGAGTTTTCGACATGACATTACATTGTTTTTGCAACGAGTTGAAATAAACATTTGACGGTATTAAAATCCTAATATTTTAAAGTTCTATTAAGTTACAAAAGAGAGCTAAAACATGAGAATTATGAGAGGTAAGGGAAGATGAACCATGCCTAGAGAATGAAGTCGGTTGAAACTGTAGGCTTCGGTTCAGCATCTCGCTTGGGCACTTCGCCAACCGGTTCACGAGCATCCACAGCTCCACCATTTTGCATACACGTCTATCAAAGAATTTGTAACTACAGATTTGAAACCAATTCTCTACTCTTTATACTTTGAAGGATGTCCATAATGTGTTCCACAACTTGTATCTGGCATAGGATGGGAGATGCTAGCAAAGGTTATGGAAACGAGCTTTAGATCTGCTAGTTATGGTTTTCCCATAAATTTCTAAAGCCTTTTCAACAACCCATTTGTGCATATCCTACCATCATGGCATTCCATGAGCCCGCATCTATTTGAGGCATTCTATCAAACAGTTCACAGGCCTTTTTACAAATCCATTTTGTGCATAGGCTGCCATCATGGCATTCCATGAGACCGCATTTCTTTGAGGCATTCTATCAAACAGATCACATGCCTTTTCTACACATCCATTTTGTGCATACATGTTTAGTAGGGTAGTTGCAACTACAACATCTGACAATATTCCTCTCTCCATTATGCTTTGATGGATATCCATACCCTGCTCCAAAACTTCCATGATTGATTGGGTTGGGACCCTGTCTATTGCAAATGGTGAAATAACATGACTTCCTTATGAGGGACCCATGTCCTTCCATGCACAACAACATACAAATTCCATGAGGATTTGTCTCATTCTTTCATTTGGTTAAACACTAACAAAGCTCCCCCAAAGCATATGTGACTACAACATCTGACAGAATCCCTCTATCTTTTTTTATGCGTTGAAAATGAACCCATGTAGGTCAAAACAAACTCGTGTTTGGCACAGGATAGGAGGATGCTGGTGCATCTGGGAGGCTAGGAGAAGGCCCAACAACGATAACACTCCATGAGATGACATCTGGCAAAGCATTTTTGACAAAAAAACAAAAAAATTCCCAAGCACAATGATTTGAGAAAAACCTATGACCATGGCAATCGGTGAAACCACGTTTCCCTGCCCGATGTGTGAATGGAGGAGAATATGACAAAAATATCTCTAGTTTTTCTCTCTGCCGCCCCCAAACTCGGCCATTCCTAAAGGCAAAAGAAAACAAAACCCTAACAGAATTTTTTTAGAGGTTTTTCGCCCTCCCCCAATTTAGTTTTATTTTATTTTATATTAAATTGTAAATTTGTTTTATTTAATTAAAAGACTGTGTAAGTTTATGTGTTTTCCCTACATTTGCTTATCAATAGTTAACAACAATGTTGATACAAATCATCGATCGATAATGAAGTTATCATCGATTGATAAATAAAATAATAATAATAATAATATTATTATTACTATTATTACTACCACTTATTAATACTTATTAATCATATTAAGAAGAACCAACTTACGAGCTTGATAAATCAAGCACACAGTTTTCCTTTAATAGGAGGAAAACGTAATGGTTGAGGTGGTGCCAATCGTAGAAAACAACAAGACAAAACGAGAAGACACAACGAAGTGGGATAATTCCAATTGTTCTCTGTGACAAGGGCGAAACCAAAAAAATATCAACAGGAGCACCATAGTGTTAAAAGCTTAGCAACATAGTCATCTAAGAAGAAAAAGAGGAATGATGAATAGGGCATTACACTTTCCAACTAGAAGATTGGTGTTTCAAATGTGTAAAAACATAGAAATCTAAACATTGATAGGTCAAAAATTCATTGGATCCCTCCCCCAAATTCATGGTACAAACTTAACTTTTATGGAGCTTCTAAGGGAAACCCAAGGGCATTTCTTTGGTGGAGGTGTAGTTCGGGATCATAAAGGCTGCTTAATTGTTGCTTATCTTTGGTAGAATGGGTAATCGACTAATGCCTATGTGAAGCCTTAACAACTCTTTGGGGGCTGAGGCTTGCTAAGGAACATAACATCTAGAACATCATTATGGAAGGGGACTCTTTAAATATTATCAATCACCTTAATCAAATTTATTCCCCTAGTTGAACCATTAAAGATTTCATTGAGGAATCCATTAGTATCTATTGCACTTTCAAAGATATCAAAATTGGTCATACTTATAGGGAGGGTAACAAGGTGGTGGATATCTTGGAAAATTATGGTGCTAACAACAATCTCACCTTTTGGGATGATGAGAAATACACCCCCAAGGAGGTGCAAAATGGTATTAATAAGGATAAATATGGACACTCACACATTATGTAGGATCTATAATGAGATTGAGTGGGCTTTAAAGTACAAGACAGATCGCACAAGTGAGAGTAGTAATTCAAATTACGGCCATAAAAGTTCGCATGATTCTAGAAACTAGGGTTGGTTTTAAAAAATTGGTTTATTCATATCAAAAACAATGCTTCTAAGGGTGGTTTTAAGCAGGGAAAGTGCAGAAATTGTAGAAGGAAAAAGATGGGGGGTGCTCGTGTGAATTTGAACCTAGTTGCAATCCCACCTGGAAGGATAATGGGGAGATTTAGACTCTTCTTAAATAGGGGGTGTTTCCAACTTAATTGAAAAATCCAAGGGCATGACCAAAACATTTTTGTGCATTTTGCCATGGATTGGAAGGATAAGAAGGTAAAATATGGGGGTCATCATGTGTTGATGAATGAGGAGCTGATTGCTAAGGTGACTGGGCTCGATTTGGATGGCTTCTGATTTTTTAGCAAAAGGGTCGACAAAATTATAGAAGTAAAAAGTTTTCTGAAGAAGGGGAGGATATCGTCTTTGTTGTGGTAGGTGTCAAGGTAAATTCCATTCGAAACCCTATGATGAGATTACTAAAATGATGGTTCGATTCATCTCCCTTAAAGGGCACTTTGTCACTATACCTACCAAGCACTTGGTCTTTCTCAACCATTTTAGGAGACAATTTGTAGTTTGTTTCCCACATTACCTCTTGAATTCACTTGAACGCTCCATTCTTGATTTCCAAAAGCACACTAGGGCCATCCCCCTCCACCAAGGGCTCATCTTCCTCCTGTGTAAGCTCTTCCTCTCCAAATTCCTTGCCATTCCTATCTCCTCTAGTGACCCACATTATCGCATTCTAACTACTCCTTTGAATAACCCAACCACCTCTTCCAAGGCTAGAGTTATCGTAACTAAGAATCCCAAACTCAGAAAGTGACCCTGTCCTCCTCTCGCTCATGTTCTTAGGAGAAACAAAGAAATGGAAATTGTTTAATATATTTTATAAATTAGCAATGCTAGTCAAGATCATGCCTCACATGATGAGAGGGATAATACTCTTCTCAGACTGGACTTATTGGAAAATGAGGTTGTGAATATTAAGAAGGAGTTGCATCAATTAACCAAGTAGAAGGGGAAGAGAAAATTGAATGATGATGTAGATATTGAAATTGATCAAACTGAGGATATTTATAGAAAGTTGAACTCGTTGGACAATAGATTGGGGAGGGCCAAAGACAAACATGATCACAATATGGCCATTTTCAATTCCATTAGTGAGTTCCTGGAGAAACAAGTTAGAAGCATTTCAATGTTGAGCGGGATCCTTGAAGCCATTTGGGGGACTGAAAAGGAAATAAATCAGGTTATTTCAAAGTTGAACGTGAATGATCCAACGCACACTACCACTCTAGTGCTTTTCACTTCTTTGCACACTATAAAATCTAGGATTGATAGGGCCTCTAAGAAATGACTCTCGTTGGTTTGGTTGGTTATGTTTTTTTGCTACTCTGTTTGAGATAGAGTGTTGTTTTTTGGCTACTTAATTACAGTTTTCTCCTTGTTTTGCTTTTTCCTAGTAGCTACTGTTTGGGTTACTGTTGGACTTCATGTATTATCTAGATTCTGATTTTTTTAATGTTTTTATCATCTTTTATCTGGATTTTGATCCTTTCAGTAATTCAGGTATAATCCCTCCAAAACTATTTTCCATTAATAAAAAAATTCAACAAGTTCAAGTGGTATTCATTTTGTAAGGTTCCTTAGAGATTAGCTCGGTTCTTGGTTTGATATCAATAGTGAAGTAAAATGCTCTTTTGGGTAGAAGACCAAGTATTTCTTCTACAAATACATCATTTTAATCACATAATAGTGGATGGTTTTTGTTAGAAAAATTACCCTCTTCCCCGATTCTGAAATTTGTACAACATAAAGCATGCAACCTTTATTTTTAGCCTTTTTGAGTTGTATGGCTGAAATTTGTCTAATTAAAAATTCTAGATTTATCCCTTGTATTTATTCTATTTTCTATCAATCATCTAAGCATATGATTCATTTTTCATAATATTCTAGGTTTTATTTATGTTAGGCTAGCCAATTCACACCTATAATTATGTCATATGATCCTAAGGGTGCTACATACAAGTCTACTTTAGTGGCGAAACTTTGGAGCTCCAATGTTGTGCCAAACAAACATTGGGCAATTGTGTATACAAAATTAGTCTTGTATTAGATAGTTCATGATATTTTAATATATCCATCATTTCTTTTAAGTTTGGATGTTAACTTATTAGAAATGGAACATTCAATGCGCTACCAGTATCAAATAAGATAGTTACAAGAAGTCCAAATAACTTACCTAGCATTTCAATAGGTGTTTTTTTTTTTTGCTTTCTTATCACGTATTGTAGCATGTATTCTATGTTGCTGATTATTATCCTTCTTCTTTTGAGGGAAGTTGTTTGCATAATTGTCTATTCCACAAATATAATAACCCCAACAGTCCTTTCTTTTAAGTTTAACTTTTCAGACCGACTATATTATTCTCGTCCATTCATCTCATTGTTTGCACCATTTTTGAATGTTTTGATTTTTTTACCATTTCCATTTCAGTTCTTATTACCAAAATTTTTCCATCCCACCTTTTTCAGTGCTAAGGATGAATGTGAATTCTCAAAATTATTAATTTTTTCATCCTTGTGTGCAAAAATTGCATGTTGTTTCCGTTCTAGTCTGATTGCCTTTTCAAAGAAAGCCTCCATAGCTAACGGTTTGTGAACATCAACTTCACCCCTACGGAAAAATTCAATCCCATGATGAACTTATGGGTATTGAATTTCTCATCAGTTTGATATTGGGAAACATACTTCAGATGTTTGGTGAACTTCTCCCAATATTTTGTCATTGTCTTCCTTGAGTTAATGTCTGAAACTCAAACATTTTTTTATCATAATATAGTTTTCATAATAAATGCTTCCTAAAACATATCTTAAACTGATCCCAAGTCAGATTTTCATCATCAATAATCAGTTCTACCTTACAGATGTCCCACCAAGAGGACACTTCTTTGGAGAGTTGATAAGCTCACCATGTAGATTTTATTTCTTTTAAGAAGTTTCTAATGGTGAAATACTTCTCTATTTCACTGAGCCAATTCTCAAATCCATCTCTTAAGGTAGTTCCATTATACTTTGTGGGCCAATATTCTTGATAGTGTTTGATATGTCAACTATTAAACGCTCCTCTTATTATCGTGTGGATTTACAATGTTTGGGTCTATTGGATTATTTTAATTCCTAGTATTGGGATCTACAACATTAATATTATCAACATTCGGATGCTCCTAAGATGGTTCACTACCATCATTATCATTACCATCATAATTTCCCATAGCATTTTGTTCTAAAACAACAACTCGGTTATGTTTATCCTTAATAGTAGTGAGAATCTCATCCAACTTTAGACTGTGGCTATATCGCCATCTCGCAGATTGGTTATTCATAACATTTACCTTTGTTTTAACCATGTTTTCTATTAGATGAGAAATTGATTCCTAGTTAGCGTAAGGAATCAATAGGTCTAGGAGATGTAACCATCAGCTCCGATACCAAATTATAAAAACCACTTTCCAACACCATAACTATGGGAACTTTTTTATTTCCCAAATTAAACATATGCCTTCAAGGATTTAAATCTATAAAATAACATTTAAATCCAACATCAAATAATTGCAAAGCCTTAGATAAAAAATCAATTAAACTTTTGTATATTATGCATGGGTCAACTAGATCCTACTCGATCCCCCATAAGGTGCTCTTTTGAGTCAGTACACAAAGTATACTTGTTATTTCCCTTCTCAAAGCATTGATTTTCAAGTGTTTTTTCAAAGTGTCTACATGGAATTCCATCAATTCAAATACCATACAACATCACACACTTAGTCATAACTAGGTGAACCTAACAATGTATTTCCATACACTACTTCAGCCAAATTTTATGATTCATGCATTGTATACTCTATTTTTAGACCACATAAAGTCTCTGAAACATGTCCCATCACCATGTCACTTGGTTCTATTATCATAATTAAATCATTTGTTCAAGTTAAATTAATTTAATTCATGCAACAATATAAAAATTGTGCATCCTATGAGATGAGCATGATTGTGCCAACCTATGTTGCCTATGGGAGATAAATAGCTCAGGTAACAACTTTATTCATCATGTGGTCACTTTCTTCACTGTAGCCAACATAAGTTGGTATAGATGAACTAGACTATATGGATGGACAATTTATGCATCATAGCACAATTTGATTTCATGTTGATCATGACATGCGTAATAAGTGTAGTTTGATAGACAACATAGGATAACTCTTGAGATGCGGTACTAATTGAGTGTCCTATGTCATTTATGAGCACCACACTACAACATCCATCTGTGGTTGTCCTTCCAAGCTCCAAATATTAAGTTTTTTCATAACTTTTCTCCTCATTGAATTTGTTTATGACAATTTAAATTTTGTAACGCAACGATATCCATCACATTAATTATTCAATCCTAAGGTCCATAACTTAGTTTCAATTAATTAAACGTGATCAATTTCTACAAGTTTTCTAATGCACAATCCTTAAGTATTAGAGTTAATTATAGAAACAAGTTATATTAATTATGCAGTTCCTAATTATTAAATTATGACCTTGTCATTATATTTGCTTAAATACACAATTGTAAAAATCATCGCTTAATGTATCCAATCATCTATATCCATAAGGTTTACATAGTTATGAATAACTATTAAACTTCAAAAATACATTGTTTAATATACATAATGATTATATAATATCAAAAAACAAGAACCTATATTATTCCTTCATACAATCTATACAATAAAAATCACCATTATTTAATTTAGCATATTGTCTCTTATATTTATTTTATAGATTAAGTATATTTCACATTATTAAAGCCATCATATAAAGGATAATAATAGAACTATCATAAATAGGAGTGTTTAATTCAATCTCATTAATATGTTAATAGTTTCACATAGCTGAATAAATGTCATAACCAGCCAAGAGAAGTAATACATAATTATTCAAACTTGAATTAAACTTTTATTATCCTTTTCAAAAATTGATTCTAAAGCTTATAGGCTTAAATTCCTTCAACACTTTAATCATCAAGCACTAGTTTGCTTTACAAAAGTAAAATAAGAGTACATCCTTTAATCATGCTAAATAAAATCAACCTAGTCTTAAAAAATCATCCACCAAGTAGACTTAAATCCTACCATCTGCAAAATGTTAGAAAATGTCAACTCGAATGAACTGGCTTGATAAGTTCTCTTTCCCACTTAACAGTTTATGCCATTTAATATTTGTAAAATTGAAATGATGTAATTATAAAATCATTTAAAAACATACTAACTTGTGAGATCAATCCACATTTACTTAAGACATGTTTAAATTAAATTCACAATATTTAATCACTTCATTCTATTATAATTCCTTAATGGAAAATTCATAGTGATAGAGTAATAATAATAAAATAGAATAATATAAACCTCATTTTAAACTAGCCATCCTTTATTATAATAATCCCGTAGTAATTATCACTATAACTAATCACTATATACCCTTCATAGAAGTATATATATCAATAATTGATACTTTTACCTTAAAATGGTTGTTGCTTTCTTTAAGGGAATCCTCATTTTCCCTGAACTAAAACAAATACCAACCATCATAACAGAAATATTTACTTCCCATAACATTATAATGTCAAGGTAAAATAAGGAAAGTGGTACATACAATGTATTCGAGTACTTTAAGCCTCATAATATCTTTATATACAATTATAGATTACCTACAAAAATCAAACCCAAATAAATAATTATACAAGTAAGTGTAATAATGTGTGTTCAACTACTCTAAGGTAATTCTCATTTATGTTAAACTTCTCAAACATCTATAAGTCAACCATCAAATACCCATATAAAATTATCACACGGTGACCACATAAACTATCAACGTAAGATCGCTAAGGTAATCATGACTTAATTAAGTTAAGTTTGAATCACCAAAATATTCTTTATATTACAATGGAGAGAGACCATGACCCTACAAGACAAGTGTTTGCATTCACGTAAATAGTACAGATCTTATAAAAACCCAACTCCCATAGTTCAATGACCTTAAGGTAAAACCACATTAGCTTATTGATTTGAAGGTTTAAAATACCTAAAACCATTCTTATAAAAACAAGTACATGTAATGAGAATTGATAATCCCTAACAAAGTATCCATTCTACAAACCACCCCTATGTATTTATGGGTTATGTTCAATGTGAGCCATTACCACTATAGGAATATAAAACCATACAAATTAATAACCATTATTACCATTATAGAAACATGTCCATACAAATATATTGTTCATATTCATAAACCACAAGAGGTAAGTTTTCCTTACACTAGTAACAAAGTCTCAACATAATAGAACAAGGATTCAACTATAGATGTCTCAACGAGCATGGAGAGGTGAAAATAGAAATACACACGTAATCACACTACCATAATTAAGGATGACTAATAAATAGAAATGGGTTTTGGTGTTGCAGTCCTTATCTATAATAGAGATTCGACCCGCAAACAGGACAAAGAGTGAGTACCCATAAAAATTATTTTCACACACAAGAAGCCATTCATACACCCATATACGAATCAAAATATTTTTAGAAATATAACCATGGAAATATCCAAAGCTAGTGGGTAATGTGAATATCACCACCATCAATTCACAAAATCTTACTTTGTGTTTAACCATTTAAAAATAACACAATTGACAATTATAGTAAACATTGTACCCTTTTAGAGTTTTACATTTAAATCCGCATTCAAATATTACAAGAAATATATAATACCCAGTAAGAATATTACCACATCAAAAATCCAAATCAACAATATTAAACAAGATCTATTGTCGAGATTTATGTATGCAAATAATAAACAAAATAAGCCATTACGGGAGAAATTCCTCGATAATGAAATCCCTCTTTTTCTCCTTCTTTTCCAATCTTTCATTCATACACACGACCTAAAAATTGATTCATTAGCAAGGCACAAACCTCTTAGATCCTCCATTAATATTTATTAAACCCAAATATCAATGCTTCCCAAGAATGTCTCCACTTTCAGTTAAAAATGCATGTAAGATTGAATAGATAGATAATCCTCAAAAATAGGGAGAGCTTCAAGAATTTAGAGATCGAGAAATACCTCCATCAATGAAAGAAAATCACAACCCTTTTTTCCTCATAACTCGCATAAAACACTTCTCAAGGTCGTAGGGAGAGTTTCGATGAATTCATTACATGTGAGGACAACCAACAGCTTCCTCTAATTTTTTCTCACCAACTTTCCTTTCAAAATTAGCAGTGCCACTTAGTTCCCACTAAACAATTTCATGTTAATATTTATCAATGAAAAGGCCATAGCACTAAACTTAGCTATTTTTCCCATTGAATGGTTGGTGGTGGGTCTTAAATGCCCTTCTTTTAATATTTTCCAGTTGTAAAGAGTACAAAAGGGGTGGTTACCAATATTCCCCTTATCATAAGTTTAGAATGGGTTCGAATACTTTCAACCCCTTTTTATTTGAATATGTCTAGGTTCCTCATTAATATTTATGCCATGCATTACAAACAAAAGTTTCAATCACAATCATTTTAAATAGTAACAATCTTAATTTAAGTCCCACATAACTAATGCCCATACTTTACAAATTCTAGAATCAAAGGTAATCACATTATACTTGTATTATATCATATCCTTATTCAAATTTCATACACCTTTTTAATAACATGCTTATCATACTAATGCCATTATTATTTTAGCTCTTTTATTTTAATAGACAAGATCATATTTCCAATGCACATGTAGTCCAATTTTCCTATCTAAATGTTATCATCCAGACCCCAAGGTAAGTAGCAGTAATAATATAATCACGGTCCACATACCTCAGTCTCATAGTTTAGGTAAGAAGTATGGAATAGAACAAACATGAACTAATTTACCATTTCCCATTTATCTCATCCTCATACCTATTTTCCATCACCTTCTTAATATTATTTAGAAACATATAACAATACTAGATAGGTATGAGTTAGAATACGTAAACTTACTAAGCTTAGTCCAAAAATATAATAACAATGTATAGAAATAGAATCCTTAAAATAAGGATACACAACATATTCACTGTTAGTGTACTAATACCATGATTTTAAGTACGCTATAACAATGCAAGTAACTTAAGATCATGTATGATAACCAAACAATAATATAGGCCTATTGCAGAAGTATGTCGTAAATCCACCACTCTTATCATAACAAGGTAAAGAAATAGTAGAGATGTTACAAATATGAGGTCACATTCCACCTCAATGGAAATATCTTGAGTATTTTTCAAATATCTTGGTTGATCTCTCCATAGAAAAATTCCCAGCTTTAGGAATTTGAGCATTTAAAAAAACATCTTTAGGTTCTCCGTAGTGGGAAGAGCAACAGGGGAATTTTTTTGATCAAATTGTTGAATTTTTCCACAAATTCTCTCATGGACTCTTGTGGCTTTTTCCTCATCTAATTGAGTTGAGTAATAAGGAGATGAACATATTTGATAGTTTCAAACCTCTCTTTGAACTTCTTCTTTATATCACCCCAATTGGAGATCAATCTTAATCTCAAGTAGTGGAACCAATCATCCACCATGTATTTCAATGTTTCCATGAAAAACCACATAAAAACATGTTCAAGTTTCACTCCAAGAATTCCATAGGATATGATAAAGATTATGAGTGATCGTCAACATAGTAGTTTTCATCTCCATAGTGTTGGTGCTTGATTTGATTGTGCCCTAGTTTTCCTTGAAATTCTTCAACTGTAGGCTCTGTCATATTTTCTATTTCCTAAATGGATGCGTGCAAGGTTTTATTCATTTGTACGTTGTTGAAAATCCTTCTCAATGGTAGTGGATCACATTTAGGCCTTCAGATCATTTCCAAATTCTTTCTCCTAAAAGAAAAATTCAATTCTAGGTGCAAATGGTGATTTCCCTTCATTTTATGATTTGACAGGCATGTTTTCCCCGTCAAATTATATCTCAACATCTTCAGCTACGTGGTATCTTTTGATTGGATGAGGAACATCAGTTCTATTTTATAACTTGTAACTTTCTGCTATGTTTGCAAAGAGATCAATTTAGCCTCGCGGCCCCATTGAGTTTTGATTAGCCGGTCAAATTTATAAAGGTGGAGTGAATTTCTATTTTTCCCGAAGGTGTATACGTGTTCATTTTTAATTAGATGTAGCCTAACAGGTCTTTTTGGTGAAATTTTACACTTTTGTCTCATTTGTAAAAAATACCAAATTGTCCCCACAGTCTCGATAGTCTCTGATTGGCTATTCAAAAATATGAAGTGATAGGGAAAAAGTATTACTTTGACCCCAAAGAAGGACACGTGGAATTTTTTCATGTTACAAGTGGGAAGGTGGGTCGCTGGAACATTTTTATGAGGGAGAAAAGTTATGAAATAACCCCCAACTCCGCTAGGGCCCACATCAAAAGCTACAAGTGAGAAAGCGGGTCGGTGGAACATTTTAAAGTTTTTTTCCTCTTCAGATGAGGGATAAAATTTATAAATTGATCCACAACCCCGTAGGAGAAAAAGTGATATCACATGTTTGAGTAAGCATTTGAAAAGTTAGAAGCAAAGAGGTGGGTCAGCTGGGGTATTTTGAATATTGTTGCCTTTTTTGTGAGAAAGGAGCAAAGTTATAAATTAAGTTGAAACCCCACCAAGAAATAAATGAAGTCTGCATTGAAAATTCAAAGACGAGGAAGTGGGTCATTGGAGGAAAATCATAATTTTTTCCTTTTTGTTAAAAAGGGTAAAATTGAAAAAATGAGCTGTGACTCCATCAAAGGCCTAGATTAAGCCATGTGTCGAGCCCGTATTTCAAAGGCAGAGGAGTGGAGAAAAATGTGAAAATTATGCATTTCCTCCAAAAGTCATAAAATGCAAAAGGCACCCCAAGCCCATTTTGGCTCTAATCTTCCATGTGGACGGCTCTAATTTAAAGTTGTGAAAGGGTAGAATCAACGGTTATGGCATGATGCATATGGTTTTTCCGCCATTAATGTTCCACGACTTCAGGGGATGTAAATACGCATCATTTTTTATGGTGAATATGAATGATTTCTTGTTGTTTCTATCAGCAAAGTGTAATTAAAGTGTTTTGGAGCTTGAATTTGTGAATTTGAGGAAGTACAAGAGTTGATATTTTGAAATAGAGTTACTCGGGCACCTACAGAAAATGAATTTCTAGATCCAATAGAGAAAATTGTAGAGGAAATAATGAGGAGAAGGAAGCTATAGGCATAAAGGATGAAAAACATGTTTCTAGAGGAGATGATTGGATGCCCTAGTTAAAAAAATGATGGAAATATTTGAAATGATTCACCTTTTGAACACCTGAAAACTTTTTTTGTAAATTTGTTAAACATCACTTTCTGGAAATCATGATCACATATGTAAAAAAAGGGTTCGGCCAAATATTCTTTGTTTACTGGGAATCTTTAAAGTAAATGACTTCTATAAAGGGCATGAGTTAGTCATGCAAATGGTTGGGGGTTTAATTCTTATGAAAAATTTGAGAAATACCATCTTCCCGAGAGACCATCCAAGAAACTCGTTAATCTCTTATGTTTTAGATTTAATCGCGCCCGATGGTGCAGTGTACATCCATTAACAAGCTTTGAGACTGTTCAAGAAAATTTTCCCTACAGATAAATCTAATAGATCTCAATTTAATTTGTGTTGATCTTGGGTAAAATTGTGTCTAATTTTATTTCTGAATGTATTTTAAATGGTTTTGATGTCTCTATTACAATCTTGTGTTAAAATCCCTCCAAATAACACAGGATCTCATCCCTAAGATAGTTTAGTGGCATTTGCAATTTTATTACAGGAAGATCCTTCATCTTGTAATGAGATAAATAATTTAAAATCACTTTATTGTCTTTTTGTTGATAAAGATTGTTTGTAATCCTTTGAGTGTATCTTAGGCATGTGGAACCAGGGGTCTTTAATGTTTAATTGAGTCTTTAGCTCGAACCTTCATGTTGAATTCTCAAATATTATGTGAAACTGTGCATATCTGGGGCTCTATTGATGCACACCTTCTAGTTGAAGGAATATTTTGGCTATTCTGAAGCATTATGTTTGTTAGTCTTCCAATTGTTGTAAAGGTTCTCAAATATCTGGTGAAATCAACTT
This sequence comes from Taxus wallichiana var. yunnanensis, assembly GCA_018340775.1. Taxonomy (NCBI): domain Eukaryota; kingdom Viridiplantae; phylum Streptophyta; class Pinopsida; order Cupressales; family Taxaceae; genus Taxus; species Taxus wallichiana. The sequence continues at coordinate 255,763,636 of CM031242.1, read as the reverse complement.
CATCTTGCTTAATCCCCACCAAAATTTTCAAATAACCATCAATCCTACCCGAAGTACCCCTGTTTGTGCTGTGTATCTACAAATGAGAAAATTCTACTACTAAAATACATAGAAGCAAGCAAGTTTTAATCTTTAGTAACCTCGAACCTTGCTAGAAAATATCCCCATTCTTTAAAAGTGACAACTCGTGAGAGTTAAATTGTGGCATATTGATCATATTTTCTCAAGGTTCCCCTACAAATTGTGCAAAGAAGGATCTCTTCATGTCCTTCACCGACAGAGGTTACAAAATGGGTCCTCTCACCTTGGTCGAAAGGCATGAGCCTAAAGTAGTGAGGATAGATCAAATCCTCTTATATGGTGCTATCCATTTCTCCACCTTCCAAGTGACAAAGATCCAGTTGAATCTCCTCCTCGGCTATAAAATGACTCATAATATGATCTATCTTTAAGTGTCTTACTAAACCGAGATGTTGCTTGACTTCCAAGGAGAATTAATTTGGATATCAACACTTGAATGGCGTCGTTGTCGGGATTATCTTAAATATGGGACCTATTTATGTGGCAACAACACCTGAATGGCATTATTTATGGGGATATGAAGGTGTGTGAAAAGTTTTAACACCATCAATAACACATATAGACCTCGTAAATGCTTCTTACAAATTTTAAAGTGCAAATACATTGTTGAAACATCATCCTATGTCTAGATTTGTAAGAATCAAGAAAATTTACAAGTTCTACGTGTAATATTTCTAGTTTTTGTTGGTTTTTGCACTAATTTTACATCATCAATGTTAAATACCAAGTAAAGCAAGGTCATATCCGTGAAGCTTTACATGAAATTAGTGTTGAAAAACATTTGATAGATTAATTTTAATGCATTTGCACAAGTAAGGTGAAAATCCTTAGTGGTGAATCCATGTTGAATTAATTTTTGATAAATGCTAGTGTCTTAACCTCTGTCAATTGAAATTTATCACTAATATTTGCAAAGATGGAAGGAAGAAGATCTTTCTTCATTAAAGACCCTGCTAGAAGGTTGTTTCTAGAATTGGGAAAGACAAATTCTGAAGGAAGAAGAATCTGGAAAGTTGTTGGAGATCAAAAATCAAGAAAAGAGTTATCAATTATGGAAATTGATCAGCTGTCATTGAAGATTTCCATACTTCCTCAAGTGCTTTTGAATTAGGTAGTATTTTTGTAGATCAGAATTCTCCATTTGGAGAGGGGCCTTCATTTGTATTTGAAAAGTTTGTGTCTCATTCTGTCCCTGTGTTTTCCAAAGCTGATAGGATCTTCCAAGAAACAAAGTTTTTAGAGAACATTCATTATAAGAATTGCATTCTTGTGCCCCACAGACCCCTCACTCCTCATCATTTTGTATCTCCTACAAATTCACTGCCTCAAAACAACATGGCCCAGCCCCCACCCAAACCTCCATTTGTTGTTAATACCTTCGGTCCTATAAATTTTAGAGGTATGGATGGATATCCAAATGCTGTGCCCCAAGATGTTAGAAATAGATTGCCTAAATTTCAAGGAAATAATGCTATTACTAGTGATCAACACTTAAAGATTTTTGTCAATATGATGGAAGAATTTGAGATCAAATTTGAGGATGTGTACATAAATATTTTTATTCATACTCTAGAGGAGGACACATGAGACTGGTATAAATATTTTCCAGAAAACTCCATTGATTCATGGAAAGAAATGAAGAATGCTTTTAGAGTGCAATATGGAGATGAAATAGACCCTAGGTTTCTTTTATCAGAATTTGAAAATATTAAGAAGAATCCTAATGAATTTTTTTCATGATTTCAATACAAGATCCAACAAAATATCGAGAATAGTCCTTGTAAAGTTAAGGCCATGTGATGAATCTTGTTTGATAAAGTATTCTGATGCATTTGACAAAAAGGTAGCATACTATTTAAGGGAAAAAAACCAAGGACCTTTGAGGCAGGCCTTTACCATAGCTTTGCAGATTGAAAACAACATTAAAGCAATTGGTAAACCTATTAAAGAGAAGGCATCAAATTGATAAATCTAGAGAAGCCTCAATCAAACAAGGTTTTCGATCTAGAGGAGGTTGTAAAAACTCTGGTCGGAGTTGTTAAAGAAATATCTTACAAGTTAGCTAGAGTAGAGAAAGGAATTGGACAAATTTCCCAAGGTCATCATAAAGCACAAGGTCAAGAAATATTTGAAAATCATCCTAGGGGTGATCAGATATCTGATGAAAAAGGACCCATGGGATTGGGAAATAGACAGCCCCAAGCCCGTGAAAATAGAATCGTGCCTGATCCTTTGACTGCCAGAGTTGCTGTTGTGGAAGAAGCCAATGAAATTGAGTGGTGTGACAGATGTTTCTTGCCACATGCCCCATGTGATGAAGACAAAGAAGTTGAGGAAGCTGATGATGACATTAATGATGATGTGTGCATGATGGGGTGCTCTACAAGCTCATGACAAGGAGTAACTTTGACTAAATTAATCAAGTGCCGTAACTGTTGTAGATTTTTGGGATTGCATTCACGGGTATTACCCCTTCCTCCCTCTCATACTTTTAAAATAGATATGGTACAAGATTTTGAATTTCCTAATAATGATTTTGAATACTTAAGGGCATTAATGATTAAAAATTATGATGGAGGAATCCCTTATGAGGAGGATAGGTAGTTGTTAATGAATGTTGTGGTTTCCCAAGAAAAAGAATATAACACTAGGAGTAAATTTGTCAAAGGGGTAGGGCCTCAAGCCAAACCAAAAATCTAGTTCTCACCAATATCCCAAAAGAAAATCCTAAGAAAGATACATCTGAAAAAGTCCTTGTTTCCCCAAATAGAACTAGTATCCCTGCCCATGCTCAGACCATGAAAAATCCTTTTCTATCAGATGAGTTTGTCATTCTTCCTCCAAATGTTTCCTTTCTCAAATACATTACTTATGACATTGCCCAAGTCTTGAGTTAGATCAAAAAAAAATTTCAATTGTTGAGCTACTTAGGATTCCCTGAGCAAAATAAAAGGGCCTTTAACTATTTGGGAGTGAAAGAAGAAAAAATTACCCAAGGAAAAAATGTAAACAATGTTGAGACTCCTCCTACCATAGAGTTGGAAAAATTGCAAGTACTAGAATAACTAGGTGAGCCACACGAAGCATATTTGGTAACATCCTTGGTTGAGTCCTAGCTGAATGTGATCCATTTTTCACTACTCTAATTATTAGGACAAGCTATTACACAACTATATGTTTGATTATGGAGCATAATGCAATGTTATGCCTCTTGAGGTCATAAATGAATTAGATATCAAAGTGAGAATAGCTTATGGGAAGTGCACCGCCATGGATTCTACAGAGGTGCCGTAGTTGGATGTGTTAAGGGTTTGATAGTGCAACTTTCAGCCTACCCAAGAAAGAACTTAAAACTAGATATTGTTATTATTGATTGCCTTGCCAAATGGGGAATGTTGCTATCAAGAAAATGGGCTACTAGTGGGGGTGGGAGTGTGCAAATGGATATGTCTTTTTCCACTATACCTATTGAGGGCAGCCTTGTAAAGTTTTATGGTGAAAAGAAGATGCTACATCTCATTGAGGATCCCAATAATGCTTCCTATGAATTTTTATACACCGACATTGATACTCGATAGCTTTGTTGGATTTGATGATGGTAACGAGCACAAAATTGATCAATGTAATTCTCTTAAGCAAGTAGGTTCCCGTTGGACTTTGTTGTTTGATGGGGCTTGCTCTAAATTTAGAAATGGTGCTGGTATTGTTTTGATATCTTTAGGCCAAGAAGAGTTTGTTTTTTCTTTTAAACTCAACTTTGAGTGCACTAACAATATTACGTAATATGAAGAAATGTTATTGGGTTTAAGAATTTCTTGGAAATATGGTATTAGAGACATCGGTGTTAAAGGAGATTTAGAGCTAATTGTCAAGCAAGTTAGAAAACGTATGCAGCATAAAATTAGAGAATGAAGCAATATAAGCATCCATCTGGGATTTCATTGAAATGTTTGACTCCTCAACATAATACATCACGATAGGAAGTACAATAATCTAGCAGATAAATTAGCCATATTGGGCTCCGATTTGAAAATTATATTGTATCCTCTTATTGTGAATATAATATTGAGATATCAACTAGGCCATCCATTCCTCGACAATGCTAAACACTAGTAAGTGTTTGAAGATGATGCCCAAGTGCAAAGGTTTTTATAGAACCAAGGAGAATTTTTTGATCAATGTATAGATTGGAGCCAATGGTTTGTGTGGTCGATGAAAAGGAAACTTTATTTGGAAAATACATCATTCATTGAAGACTAATACTATTCCCGAGGTTTGGTAGCACTTGAATCAAAATTTGATAATGTTGATTACATTGTCAATAGAAACATGTCATCCTCGAGGGATGTCAAGAGCACGACTTGGGAATGAAGGATAAACCATGTAAGATTTGACTAGGTAGAAATATGAGCAAGGAATAAAAGTAGTCGTGATGTCCAATTGTTGAAGAAATACTAGGACTACTTAGAATAGTCTTATTCTTAATTGAAAGCATACAAAGAGGATATTTTCTAGCATGAAATTCCCTTGGAAGCTTCTACCAAGATGTTTAGGCAGAAATAGAGGCCGATCAATCCACTCCTTTCCCTTAAGATGTAAGAAGAATTGGAAAAGTTGAGGGATGAAGGAATCATACAACCCACAAGGTACTCATCATGGGGTAAACTGGTACCTGGGCGAAATAAGAATGGAGATATAAGGTTGTGTGTGGACTTTAGAAAATTGAATAGAGCATCAATCAAGGATAACTACCCTCCGCCAAATATGGACAATATGTTATAATTGGTTCTTGGTTCAGAATTTTTATCCACCTTGGATGGGTTTTCTCGGATATAACCAGTAGTTGTGAAGGAATCGAGTGAATTAAGACTACCTTTACCACTCCTTGGGTATATATATATATATATATATATATATATACACGAGAATGCCTTTTGGTCTAATGAATGCCGGAGCCACTTTCCAAATATCAATGGATGTAGATTTCTCTTGCTATATTAATGATTTCATTGTTGTATATCAAGATGATGTGACCGCTTTCTCCGTAAAAGGAGAGACCACCTGCAACACTTAGAAAAAATGTTGTTAAGATGCGGGGAGTATGGTATTTCACTAAATCCCAGTAAAGTGCCATTTTGGAGTTCGAGAAAGCAAAGCCGCTTGGACACATTGTGTCAAAGGAAGGGGTCATGATTGATCCTAAAAGGGTAGAATCCATCATAAAAGTCCCTATTTCAATAACCAAGAAGTGAATTCAATCCTTTTTTGGGAGGATTAATTTTACTAGGAGATTTATCTCAAAATTTGTTGAATTAACTATCCCAATCACTAGCATGCTGAAGAAAGATCAAAGTATTAAATGGGAAGAAACAACTATTCAAGATTTTGCTGCGATCAAAGAAGCATTAAATAATGCCCCTGTTTAGCAGCTCTAGATTATAAGAAGGCTTTCCAAATGTTTTATTTTTCTTTATAAAGTACTATTGCATCTATGTTGTTGCAGAAGGATGATGAGAGAGATGAAAGAAAAATTTCCTTTTTCAGTAAGGCATTACAAGGAGCTGAGCTAAAGTATACTATCATGGTTGCTTCAAAGTAAAAGCAAAAAGGTCTTCGTGCCATATATTATAAGTTCTAAATTCATTACTTATGTTCCCCATGCCATTGTGAAAGATATCCTATAAAAATGGAGGTATAAAGCAAGAGATGATGATGGGTAAACAAATTACAAGAGTATGATATGGACATCCAAACAACAAAATCGGTCCGAGGTTTGGGATTAGAAAAATTATGACAGAGAGAAATCTACATACAATTGAGGTAAATGAAGTTGAAGAAGAAAGGATAAATGTCCTTGAAAAACTAATAAATTCTGAATGGTACAAGGACATCATTTTTTATCTTAAACATCTATAGAGCCCTAAAAATTTGAGAAAGAATAATAAAAAAGAACTTAAGTTAGCTTCCCAAAAATATGTCATTACTAATTTTGGGTTAGCTTAGAAGAATCCTAAGGAGTTCTCTTAAGATGCATTACTGAAGATGAAGCCCCTAAAATAATTGTTGATCTCCATGGAGGAGTTTGTGGGGGATTTTGTTGGAAGATTTCACAGCTCATAAGATCTTAAGGGCTGGTTATTGGTGGCCAACTCTTTTCAAAGATACAACTCTGTTGGTAAGAAAATGTGAAAGTTTCCAATGCTTTTCTAGAAGACTAAAAGCTTCAGCTCCCTTCCTTTGCAGCTTGTATTAATTGAATCCCCATTTAGGAAATGGGGAATGGACTTCATTGGTGAGATTTCAAATCCTTCAAGTGCTGGCCATAAGTGGATTTTAGTAGCCACTGATTACTTCACCAAGTGGGTGGAGGCAATCCCCACCAAGAAAGAAACTCACCAAATTGTCATGGATTTCATTCTGAATCATATCATTTGCAGGTTTGGAGTGCCTACTAAGATAGTTACTGATAATTCCATGAGCTTCTAGGATAAACCTTTCATGGCCATATGGCACAAATATGGAATCAATTTTACATATGCTTCTAATTATAATCCCCAAGGAAATGGACAAGCAGAGTCCAATAATAAAAATTTGTTGAAGATAATTAGAAGAAATTTGGAGTTGAACAAAAGGAAGTGGGGTGAGCAAGTTGAATTTTTCTATTTGGGCTGATCGAATCACTATTAAACGAGCTACTGGAAAAAAACCATTTGAGTTGGTGTATGGAACTCAAGCTCTACTGCCCATGCATATGTAATTGTCTTCATTTCAATTTCTTCAACAACTAGAAGATCAAGAGGTTAGTCCCTATGATTCTCACATCAATTAGATTGTTGAGTTAGATGAAGAAAGAAGGGCATCCCATCGAGGCATGTAAAATTCAGAGAGAAATTGAAGAATTTGTTTGATAAGAAGGTGACTAAAAGAGATTTCAATGTGGGAGATCTTGTGCTACTATGGGATAGCAGACACGAGGATAAGGGTAAACATGGAAATTTTGATGCATTGTGGATGGGCCCTTATTTAATTAACATTCGAATTGATGAACATACCTTCTTCTTAAAAGACCTAGATGGGGAATTACTTGAATTGCTTGTTAATGATAGGCATTTAAAATATTTCCTTGATTGATTTCTCAAAATTGACTTATGCACCTATAGACACTAAAATTAGGTCACACTCCCCTTTAGTCCCTCGACAAATAAGCACCTTTCATCACATTCACCTAGCCATGGCCCCTTTCACCTCACTAATATTAATTTAATTAATTAAATTAAATTAATTCATTATCCTCAATATATTTATTATTTAAATATCCTAATTAGGGATAATGTCCACATACATCTCACCTAGACACCTCACCAAGCCAACTCACCCTAAAACCTATTCCGAGTAAGTTGACATAACTAACTAAGACCTACCTAAACCCTAAAATTAAATGCCTACATTCTCTCTAACCACATTCCCGCATGCTTACAAAAATATCCCAGCCTAATCCATGGGTTAATGGCATGATATATGAGGAAATAAAGAGGATCTCTTTTGTTAAGTAAACCAAGGAAATCCTGCCTTGATCGATGCCGATTACCCCTAACCATCACCGGTTAAGCTGAACTGTCATCGCTACCCTTTTAACCCCAAAACAAACTTATTCTCAAGGTTGGAAAAAGGTTGTAAAAGGATTGGAAAAGTTGGCAAACCTTAGCACATTCTAGAGAGATATCGCATCTCCTGAGAGAGAATTTTAGTGAGAAAATGCATGCAAGGAAGGAGATCAAGCATCTTTTCCTACACAGCCATCCCAACAATGATCTGATCTAACCAAGCAAAGAGGAATGTAAATGCAGCCCATGCAGAAGATTTCCTTTAATTGGTGATCACCTCCAACCTTCAAACCTCTCATCGGTAGCTCCATCTCTCACTCACAAGCATCCAGACCATAATCCAAGGAAGTAAACATTATACTTCTCCGGTTCATTTTGTTTCATCATTATATTATCATCTATTGTTTACCTAGCCACCTATTGAGCTCCTCCTACAATCACCCTCCATATACCCATTAAAACCTCACCAAATCCTACCCGAATCACCCAATACCTTATCCCGACCAACCAAAATCCTTTAGAGACCCAAAACCCATTATGTGGCATTCCCTGAACTCCACAAAGAATTCAGTATCGATTACACCTAACCACCGTCGTCACCCTTAACCGACATCGGTCTTTGGATTTTCCCATACAACCCAAAACAAAGTGACCTACGCACCTAATTTCATCTCACCCTAATTCACCGTGATCTTCCCGAGACCTCTCGCTGACTCCGCAAAGACTCATAACCGGTTACTTGACCTTCATATCCTATTCTAACCTATCTGTTAGATTAGATTTATTTCTTATTGTATTTTAAGTGAGATACCTAAATCATTTTGAATTACAATAGGATTTACCTTATTTATCTCATTAAATTGTTTTAAACAGTGGAATGATAGCCATTTAGGAAGTATGACACTTCCTGGATCTAGCATATGCTAGGCGCTTCACCGCACATATTGTTTAACTATTTTTGGTGCTCTTAATTTTTATTATAAGTAGTTCCTCCTATCTAAAAGGAATCTCTCATGATCAGTTGTGGATTCAAAATTCATACGTATGAAATAACCCATCAACCAACATTTGAACAGGTATTCCTCCTACACCCGTTACCCTATTTGTTTTGTAAATACTTCAAAGAAATGATCTAGAATCAGGTGAAACATTTTGGCATGCCCGGTGAGACCCATCCGGGGTTCCTTGCATATTCATTCATTCCTAGGAAAAATTGTGTGTTTGTTTCCCTTCTAAAAGCATACACATTAATTTTCTTCCTTAAGTAACCAACCTTTTCTTTCTATTTTCTCTAAAGGAAACTTTTCTTTTGGTGTAATTAAAAAAACCATTTCTTCATGTTTTTCGCATTATAGTGAAAGAGCTTCCATCTTCCTCTTCATCTTATTATGTCATTCAAATTCACACTTCGATTTTGGATTAAAAATAAGTGCATCGCATTCTTATTTATCAGATTATCTCACATTAATTGAGGACAACCTATATGCTTTGGGTGTCATGACCAGCTGATGGTTGAAAAATGAATTGTAGAAAGCACATCTCTCTCTCTCTCTGAGACTTTCCAAATTACAAAAATTCAAAACAAACACATATTCTTAAACAACATCTTTCCTGGGAACGTTTGTCAATGATCACATTAATTTGAGGATTCACAGGTACTCCCCAACTCACTGCTCTGTCGAGTCATACTTTAGAGCGAAGCCTACCCCCACCATAACATACCTAAAACCTCACCTTTTAGATCTCCTTCTTCATAAGAAGCCATCCTCACCAAAACAAATTATATTTCATAATTCATGTGTCAGTCCTTAAATAACATAAGCTAAACAAACATAATAGAAAATTCACTCCTAGGGTCACATTTTTCTTAGTGTTTCTGCTTGGCTTGCATTTTGAGGTGAGAGATAACATTCTTAATTTTTCTTGTTCATTCTTGCATGCTCCTCATCATAGCTGGTGTATTCGGCTTCACCGAGTGTGCTCGGGCCATATCATCATCATTCCTAGAATTCTGGGTCTGATTCTACATTAGATTTTAATTCACAACCACTTTTCTTTCATCGCTATTTCAATTTCATATAAACCATCATCCGTTACCCTCTCGACCATCATCGTTATACCCAACTAACGTCGGCCCAAGTAATTTTACTAACCTACCCAAAAGGACATTTTATTCATTTTCTTCCACTTTTCACAATCCCTGTCACTACCATCATTCCCATTGACATTGTAAAACACCATCAGATTTGGCATACCTATCAGATTTGACCTTCTACTTGGTTTTTCACTCACTGACCATTTTATTCTCGGACCTGCAATGGTTACCCCTGACCGGCATCGGTTGGGCCTAACTGGCATCAGTTAGCTTAATTCACTTTCCAGCCAAAATTTGGTACCGAATCCACTTTTTATCACCAAATTCACTAGTTCCTACTATTTTTCTATGTCATCTCCAGAGAAGCAGCCCTACCGGATCAATACTGGTTCACATGGTGCTGACCCGAAAACAAACAAGTGCACTCGTATTTCATGCCATTTATCAACTACTCCCACCTAGTCCTTCACCACCTTCCATTTTATCACTAGCCATGGATCTCATCTAGCCTATCACTATCGCCACTGGAGATGAGGAGTTCGCATGACTCCTTGACCAAAACCTTGCCGCCTTTTAGTTTTACCTTTCCCACTCATCCACTCGAGATGCCTTGGATTATTTGATATAAAACATGCCTCAGTAACTATCCCCTCGACTCTCACTCTTACTCCCGCATCAGCCCCATCTCGGTATTGTGCTGCCCACATCTACCTTACCCCTAGTTGTTTCACAGCCTAGGTCCTATACCTCGTTATATGATCGCGCATCTACCACATCCGTGGCACCCTCCACATACACCATACCTTCGACGACTTCCCACAATGCAACCTCATCCACCCCTAATGTCTCACACATACCCGTAGCTACACTACCACCTCCGGTGTTGGTGGCCCCTAGCCTTTTAAGAACATGGTCCTTTCCATTCCACAATCATTACCTCCCATTACCACTAGGGTCTCCATGACCCTTCCACCTCCATATACATACTATCAGCCACCTCCTGTTTCATCTATTATTCCTCTCGGATACATACCTCATGTTTCACTACCTTCTTCCCAATCAACCTACATGGCAGCACCATACACTGGAGTGTCACCCCCATTATATGCCCAAAACCAACCCTCTCATGCTATAGGAGGCACCCAATCATCACAACCTACCAACGACCTAATCAAATTGATGTTGGACAAGATACAAACATTAGAGGCATCAATTTTTGGCTCCCACAACACTCTCACCTACGATGAGATTTGCAACGAGCCCATCCACCCATCTATTCCTATCCACCCATACCCCGTGCATTGGGAAATTTGTAAATTCAATCATTTCAATATTAAAGGACCCACAACAACATTTATGGTTGTTCAAACACGGGTGTTATCTGATCACTCACGATGATGCCTTACTCTTGAGAACCTTTCCCATGTCCCTCACTAGACCTACATTATATTGGTATAGTGGGTTACCTAGACACTCTATATTCTCATTCAATCTGGTAGCCAAAGCATTCTTGGATCATTTCTCTATCAATATTGTTAAGAAGGTTACCATGACCGATCTATACTCCATGCGTTAGTATGAGGACGAATATATTGCAGATTTTGTCACTCACTAGCGTAGCTTGATCAACCAACTCACCTTCCAACTGCCATAAATAGAACTCATCAAGTATTCACACGAGCTTGTGTTAGAAATATTTCCCGACCTTTCGGTCCAAACCTTCCAAACATTTGATGAAGCATTCACCATGGCATGAAAATTAGAAATTTGAGCCATCGAAGAGAAGAAAATCCAATTACATAATAAGAATTCATAATTCAAGTTGAATGATACCTCTTCTTCTTCCAAATCACAAAACAATTATTCAAAAGCTAAGGGCACCACTAACATAGTGGTACTCAAGGCTGGCCCAACTCATCTATCAAATCAAGCTACCCCCTCATCTAATCTCTCACCCATCTAGACTTTTTAATTCAGACGAGAGCAATGGAAATACACCCCAATTGGGGAGCCTTACTCTTCTATCTTAGAAAAGCTTATCAAAGCCGGAGTCATCACTCTTCCACCCATAAAACCACACACTAGTTTTGACCCTACTCGCCCCATGCCCACATGGTATAAAGAACATGACTTCTGTAACTATCATCGAGTAAGGGTCATAGTGACGGTCAGAATCGCATCACATTCAAAACATTGTCCAAGAAATGCTTGAGAAAGGTGAGTTAACCGTGGATAATCCTAATGCACCTACCAACCAAAACCTACACATCTTCAAGAAAAAATTTCCCAACCATGCCCCTTCATTTGATCAAACTGGTGAGACCTCAACTCATGATACCCATACCCGTAAGGTCCACGCTATTGTTAATGGCATACCTGTCACCTCCCAATTACCTCACATTCCTTCCATAGAGGAAATCCTAGCCTGAAATCCTTCTTCCGCATCAAAACCAACCTCCCCTATTCCTTCACCCATAGAGGAACATCTTTCATCTCCTTCATCACCTATGGAGGTGTCTTCCGCTAACATCAAGACCATCTTACCCTTGGCTTCTCCACTTAGTGAACTTTTAACCAAAGTACCTCCTCCACCCATAGAGGAGCACCCATTACCTCCTCCACCCACAGAGGAGCACCTATCGATTCCTCCACTTGTAGAGGAGCTTCCATCACCTTCTACACCTACCATAGACCTAGTTGAGATACCTTTACCTCTTGATGAGCATTCTCCATCCGCTACTAAAAATATTCAGACCTACTTTCGGCTCTCTTACCCACTAAGTCAAGCTAGCCAATTTCCCTGCCTCTAAGACACATTTTATGGGAATTTCCATTAGGTCCTCATAAGCTCAACCTACATGACATGTTGTTCTCACATTTGGCTGATCACTTAGATTATGTGACTAGAGCCTTACTATGGGGATGCCTTTTGCTTCTTGTCTTAATGCAAATGCAGAGGTCACTTGTTGATACCTCGACTATCTACCCAAAAATATTTTGGCCAATCGAACCAATCACAACTCCTTCCATGACACCCGTCATAGCTCAAACCACATCCTTACCCATAGCCCAATCTATATCTAAACCCAAAACCTAGACCTATGACATCATCCTCGACTAAAACTATTACCGCTTTAGGGGTCATCCAACTACCAGGCCTTACTCATCCACTTATCAAAATGGATCCCGATACATCCTCCAAAGACAACACCACACCTACTCTAACACCCAAACAGAAGCACCACACCCATAAAACTCATACCCCGGCTGCGCCAATCACACCTACACCTGTCCCATCCATCTTAGGATCTCAGCTTCCCAACATGGTCAAGAAACCTCCACCCATCAATAAACCAAAAACAAAACAACCCATTCCTTCCTCACAAACCTTTAACCTACCAGACACCTAACACGACTTACACCCACACCTACATCATCTTTACCACCCATACCACTAATAACCTCAGCTATTGATTCACTACCCACTACACTTAAGTCATTTGTCTCTCACACCCCAAGTATGAATCATGAAATCTTCCTTCACAACACCCCCGTTATCCCCATGGGTAACTCACCCTCTTCCCCCATCTGCTTTTCCTTCTAGAACTCATACACCCATATCACCTTTACCTAAGAAGGAAAAATACAAAAACAAAACTCAACTACCCCACAATAAGGTAGTCAAAACAACCACACACCCTCCTACCCATTCACCTACTATACCCCTACCTAAACCAACATGACCGACACCCAAAACCACGCCAACACCTAAAACCATAGCTATATCCATTCCTCCTCTTCCAAAGACCATTCCTTGACAATCAACTGCACCTATACCCAAACTCACGTTCACTTCCCATTGCGATCCACTAGCAGGGTCCTATGCCAAAATTTTAACGATCCTCCTCAAGACTTTTGTCATCACATTACCGCTACTAGGACCTTACGACCCCCTCACACCCAAGCCAAAAGGTTTTGATGATACTAAAATTTGCACATACCATCATGTGCTAGGGCACAATATGGATAACTTCAAGGCCTTGAAAACCACCTTTATCCGCTTGTGTCCTCCGGAATCCAACTTTGACGATGATGATCTTTCGATGATGATCCTACTTCACCAACACCCATTCCCACACTTCCTCTCAACAACACAACCTCCGCCTCACATCTTCTAGAGCCACCCAAAAGATTTGAAATTAACATGTTTCGCATAAAAACTTGCCATGCCACCACCCAAATGTCATTCCGCCCAACTCACCTCACAAATATTTTCTCTTCCAAAGAGGTTTTTTCCGTCATGTTGTTACACCACTCATCCTACATCTTCTCCATTTCACAACTCCCCTCAAATCAATATGATACACATCACTACACTTGCTCGAATGATAAGGGTAAAGAAAAGGCAACTAACCCACCAATAAATCCTATACCCAACATACCATCTCGCACCCATACCTAAAATCACTATTCGTGGCCCCACATACCCCATTTCTAATGACTTCACACATCACACCATGCTAAAAAAATTACAGTAGTATCCTCTCAAAATGTCCCTATATGACCTCATCCAAACCTCGAATCACATCGTCAAGCTCTCATGGAGGTTCTTCAATCTATTGAGGTTTTACGCAATGACCCTACACCCGTAACCTCCATTATGACACCCCATCATGTAACCTCTCTCACCAAATTACCACCTTCATCTTCACCCCACCTTATTCACCAAGTGGCCTCCCTTAGCTTCTCAAAGGAAGAGATCGCATCACACCAAAATGATGACCCAGACCTAGCCCTCTTCATCTTTATCCACATTGATGACATACAGGTATGTCATGTGATGATTGATGGGGTGATATCATTAACATCATTTCATCCCATGCATTCACTCAAATGTGCATACTTGATAATTACATGCATAAATATCCTATCATGTTGCGTTCATTTAATGATGCATCACCTCTACACTAGGCACCATTATCCTCCATGTTTGCATGGGCCCCACACTATTCCAAAATTGTTTTATGTTTTAGAAGGGGAATTCCAATATAACCTGTTGCTTAGTAGACCCTGGATTCGTGTCATGGGTTGCGTTCCTTCCACTTTGCATCGTTGTGTAAAGTTTGAACATGAAGGACACACTTATACCATTCCAGCTGACCCCTCACCTTTCAAAACATGCAACATGCTTTACCAACCCAATGATGTTCTCATACCTATTAAGCCTACTACCTCCACAACCGCTACCTCTTCACCTACACCTCCACTTACCAGTACAACCGCTACTTCTACTTCACATATCTCCTCCATTCCTACCACTTCCATAACCTCCACAACTGACCCATCAGCTTCCCAATCCGTTAACTCCACCTCTGCATCAACCTCCGACACATCATCCATTCCAGCTACCTACATAGTAACCACTTATCCCTTAGAAGGTGTTCTTCAATGCCTCAATCTAGGGCAAGATCGCCTATATAGTGTCAACACATTCCTTACTCCACAAGAGTATGGAAGTCTTCACCAACACCCTTACTACAATCACCACATTGGAGAATGCCTCCTCTATGGTCCTCCTCACCTTTGTACTAGTCTCACCTATGGGGGACGTGATACTACAACTTACACACCCGAACCACCGCCACAAACTTACCCTTTTCCGTTGACTTCCAATCACTTACCAATCACTGTTTCACCCACACCTTCTTGCCGATGTGCGTGGAAGGATTTTGGTTTTGGATTTATGAGAAATGCCACCATACCATTATTCCATGATCACCCACAAACATAATGACCATAGTTGTTTCGATTTTCCGAACCACCTACCAAACAAGCCCGCATTGAACTCATTAAGGACACTAGCTCTTCTCCACCTTCATCACCACCCTCACCGATGGATTCGATGGATCCTAAATCTATCCCTCCTAACTTTTTTTCATAAAAACCATTTCCTTGTGGCCTCTAACTTATCTACACCAGGAGAGGCCCCTTTCACTCTCCCCTTCCTATATCTTGTAGTGATCGGTGATGATACACCTTCAATTAACGTCATTCAAATGTCAAGATGATGAATCTATACTCACCTACCTTGGTACAAAAGATTCATACATTCATCGGTCATTACCTTCTCGTGAAGTAAACCATGTTGAATGAATCGACTATCGAGATCAACATTCATACTCGGGATAACCCGCACATCCTAATTATTAGACAATCTTTAGATGCTCATCGAACATGAATCCATCACTTCTTTTGTCGAGATCATAACCACGCTTTCACTTGGTCTTACGTAGACATGCCATGTATTGACCCCACAATTGTGGTCCACAATATTGTAACCATTCCCAATGCCAAACCCATCAAACAAAAGTTTAGGAAAATGCACCCTCACATTGCTCTTCTCACAAAGAAGAACTTCAACACCTTCTTTCTGTTTCCTTCATCTTACCCATTGATTATCCTCATTAGATTTCTAACATTTTCCCCATCACTAAAGTGATAGGGGGACTCTGCATTTGCATGGACTTCTGTGACCTCAACCTAGCATGCCCGAAATATGACTTTCCCTTACCCAATATTGACCAACTGGTTGACCTTACCATTTGCCATGAGATGTTATCACTCATGGATGTCTCTCGGTTATAATAAAATCTTGCTTTCCCCAAAAGATCAACCAAAACCTCATTCATCACCCCTGGGGACCTTTCGCTATCGGGTCATGTCTTTTGGGCTTAAAAATACTGGTGCCACATATTAGTGGGCTATGACTTACATCTTCCATGACATCATGCATCGCATATTGGAAGATTACATGGATGATCTCTTGGCCAAATCTAAATGCCACTCTAAGCACCTTACCATCCTCAAAACCATCTTTGACCATCTCATTAAATATTACATCCGCCTTCAGCCTAAGAAGTGTGTCTTCATGGTCTTTTCAGAAAGCTCATGGACTTTATCATTTCCCTATATGGTATAGAAGTTGACCCTACTAAATTCAAGGCCATTCTTGAAATGCCTCCACCTACTAACCTTAGACAACTCCATAGCCTACAAGGTAAATTTCAGTCTATTCATCATTTCATTTCACAATTATCTGATCGATGTCAACCATTTCATCATCTACTTAAGAATAATGTCTCCTTTAAATGGGATGATGACTGCCACAAGGATTTTGAGGCCCTAAAACAATACCTTCTCCAACCACCCATACTCATCCCACCTAAAGATGATTAATGTTTTTACCTATATGTCTCAGCCTACCCATTATTCCTTGGGAGCCATGCTCACTCATCTCGATGAACAACACACGGGGAGAGCGAGGTGGTTTATTACATAATTCATACTCTTTTGGACTATGAAACTCTATACACCCATGCTGAAAAACTTTGCTTAGCCTTAGTTTTCATTACCACCAAACTCCATCATTACCTACTTAACCACAAAACCTATGTCATGACCAACACCGATCGCTTACACTTCATGTACGCCATACCTTATCAAAATTAGTGTGCCACATGATGGCTTATGCTCTTACCTACTCTTGACCTCGAATTCATTCATCAAAAGTCCATCAAGGGCCAAGAAATTGCTGACCAATTGGCCAACGCACCTATTTCTGCAGATCAACCCTCTAATTTTGATTTTCCGGATGAGTCAATTGCTACCCTTTCCTTAAACGAACCCCTTACCAAATGACACTCTTATTCGATGGTTCAAAGTGTCGCACGAGGGTGGGGCTAGAGTTATCCTCATTCCTTGATGGTGAACCCATGCCTTTTTCTTTCAAACTAGATTTTGAATGTACAAACAATATAGCTGAATACGAAGCACTCGTATTAGGTCTCTAAGCCACTTATGCCCTAGATGTCAAATCGATCAAATATTTGGTGATTCTCACCTAGTTATAAACCAAGTCAATGGTATATACCAATGTCGTAATGAGATACTTCAAAAGTATAAACATCATGTACACATACTTTTGAACACCTTTGATCGTTACACCCTTCAAACCATCCCACATTCAACCAAAAAAATTATAGATACCATGGCCTTCTTAGCTTCCCAAATACTTTCTTCACCCACCAATTCTACAATCTTTGTTACCATACAATGACTCCAATCACCTTCTTATTTACCTCACGATGTTTACTTGATCGGAACCGCTACCCCGACTCTGAGTGACCTTTGGTATAAACAATACTCTGATTACCTTTCTCTCTCCATCTTACCTCCTGATCTCATCGGTAATGGACAACGCACCTTCCTTAAAAAGGTCTCTCATTATGGCATCCTAGGGGGCCACCTCTATATGCATGGCTTTGACGATATTCTCTTATGATGCCTCATAAGTTCTGAAATTCCTTATACTATTAAGGAAGTTCATGATGGCATAAGTGGAGGTCACTTTAGTGGCCTTTTTGTTGCTAAGCATATTCTTCACCTAGGATATTATTGGCCGACCCTTAACCATGATTTTTGTGACTACATCAAACATTGTGTAAAATGCCAACAACATTGCAATCTTCATCATACACCTAGTCATGCCTTACAGGTCGCTCAAGACCTTTGGTCCTTCTCTTAATGGGGTTTGGATTTTGTCAAAGAAATCAATCCTCATTCTTCCCAGTGCCATCAATGGATCATCACTACTACCAAATACTATACAAAATGGGTAGAAGTGATACCACTCATCTCCACAAAACCTGAGAAAATATGTGAGTTCATTAACCACCACATCATTTGTCGCTTTGGTGATCCTCATCGCCTCATCATTGACAACGGTAAACAATTCAAAAATAAAATAGTGTAAAAACTTTACGACACCTTTGGCATTCAACTTAGTTTCTCATCACCTTATTACCCACAAACCCATGGCCAATCCAAATCCACTAACAAAACTCTCAACAAAATTATTATGAAAGTGGTTGAAGATACTAGGAAGGATTGGCATACGTAAATTCCTTTTTCCCCGTGGGTATACCACACTAGTATTCACACTTCCACTATGGCCACACCATTTTCTCTAGTCTACGAAAGAGAGGCAATCAATTTTCTTCATTGATCACCTTCCAGAAGACCTCAAGGATTTCAATTTTCTTCATCCCATATAGACTTCCTACGTCAATCGGTCCATCAAAACAACAACATTTTTATCATGGACTTACCCATTGTGATCTAGATTCTCTTGCTCAACACACATGCTATTTATACCATATAAAAGTTAACTACTTTTCACCCTTCTTACCATGACCACTCCCATTTCCTATTGCCTCAAGGGACTTCTTGGAGATTAGACATTTGGTGATCATGCGACTACTTTTCACCATAGAATAGTCCATCATGTAATGTATTTAGGGTCTTACGTTCATCACCTATGCCAAGGTATGATCTACTTGATATGATCCTACCCAACCAGGTGGATTTATTTCCCCCTCTTATCTTTTAACCATCTTTGTTTACGTTTTGATTACCTTATACATGACCTGGTCCTTGATGCTTACTTTTGGGGTAATCTTCTTCTTTCACCACAATCACCCTCACCTACATAATTTTACCTATAATCTACCCACACCTAACAAATATAAACCCACAACATGCCCAAAAACCTGCCAACTCATTTTCATACCTCCTCATATTCTTCCCTAGCTTATGGGAGAACTACATCGGCCTGAGGTCCCTTTTCACCGGGACTATGTAGGCAACACTCTGAGGGCATGGGGCCCTTAGAGGTTAGCTCGGCCATCCTCTACCCTAAAAATTCATCTTCCATGTGCCTCACATTACATCACACCTAACTTCATTTCCCTTTTATACCCAAAATTGGAAATTAAACCACATACATAACAAGTTGTTTCATATTTTAAAAATTATCACAACATACATTTATTATGCCTACCATTTCTCTATCATCACTATGCATAGATTATACCACATCTCACATATGACCCATATTATCATTCATTGCATGAAATAATGAATCATAACTTCACTTACTTTCAACACAACCATGTCTACATCAACCTAACTTAAACCATGCCTAAACAAACATAACTCAGCCATGCCTACACCGACCTGACTTGATCCATGCTTATAACCTAACTCAACCATGCCTATAACCGACTCAATTCATGCCTATAACCTGACTCAACCATGCCTACACCGACCTAACTCGATCCATGCCTAAACCGACCTGATTCGATTCATGCCTATACCAACCTGACTCCATCATGCCTAACTCACCTAATTTCCATCCATATCAACACAAATAATCCATATATCATAAACACATTAACAAATAAAGTCATAGCATGTCTCTCATCATGTCCATCATCTCAAAATCGTCAGCATGTAGGCCGATATACAATACAAAATGTCATCGGCACGTACTCGGTCTCATATATACAATAAAATAATGAATCAATACAAAATCTCTTCGGCACGTAGGCTGGTATATGCTCGAAATATACAAAATCACTCATACATCCTCATTGTCTTTAGCACATAGGCCGGTATGTGATCAACAATACAACTATCTCTCAGCACGCAGGCCGGTATATAATCACAAAATAACTATCATACATAAAAAAATCAGGTGACCGCATATCAGGAATCTTGGTGGATGTCCTCCATCTCTATATCACCTATACCCTCAGCCTCCCTGGGTCCCTAATGGTACCTCAACTGGAGCTGGTCTCTATGCACTGGTAGCCTCTACCTGATCGGGCCTCAGAGCTCGCTAACCCCTGTGCTCACCACACTATGAGTGCGGGATCTCATCCTCTCACTTTGGACACCTGTTGTGCCCTATACTTAGCATAGGATATGAAGTCTATCCCAGCCACCATCAGCTGGTCCTGATAGTATCTAGCCTCACCTAGGGCATCCCATAACCTGGATACAACCACAGTCTTTGGTGGTCCCATAAGTCTAGGCCCCTGTACCTACCCTACAGGACCCTACCCGCACCTTCTTATGAATTGGGACTTGCTCCTAGTGCCTATGGTGGTGCCCCTTGCCTCTGTACCTGTATCTAGGCCTATAAGACCCCAATCTGTGCTTGGACTATGGCCAGCTAGCTCTGTAAACCTGCCACATGAGCCTATAAGGCTACCACCTAACCATCACCCTCCTCTCCATCTCCATCTCCTCCACCAGCCATCTGGGCCTATAGAATAGCCACCTGTACGTGTAGATATGCTAACTCTACCTCAAAACCCTCCGGATGAGTTTGTAGTATACCCAACTAGGTAATCAATGTAGCTACCTACCCCTATAGGGTGTCTCTTTACATTGTAATGGTAGCTAGATCGACTACCCCGGTCTGGGTGGTATGGCTCATAACTAAGCCACCCACCACTACATGTACTTGTCGTGCACATGGTGTCATCTATCTCGCTGGTCCACTACCCGATCCTCCTACCTTGTGGGCACTGTAGGATGTGGTAGAGTTAAGGGCCTCTCCATGTCATCTCTCTGATATTGAGGGAATGGCAGAGGAACATCTTGTACTAGCTCGAACTGTTGTTAGACTCCATCTACTAGGATCATCTCATACTCCCCGACACAACGACCCTATATCCATCTCTCTAGCTGGAGCTCAGCTAGCTCCTCATGCATATTCCTATATGAGGGGAATCCCACATATGGCCTCCATTTAATGTCCAGTTCAAATAACCCCTCCAGTAACTATCATAAATAGGCCACATCATGTGTGGGCCTCTCGGATCACCGCTCTCCAATAATCGAAACCCATCTCCAGTACCCTACCCACAAAAATATCACTGGGAATGCATTTGCTCGAGGAATCCCCATAGGCCGCACTCAAACTATGTGCTTGTATGCCCAACAGTGTAGTAAAATGTACAACACAAACTGAATTTGCGCAACCACCCATATGCCCACAAACTCTTTATATAGCTGCACCAGGAACACCGGTGCCCGTGAAAAGTGGGTCTAATCCACCATCATGTCGTGGAGTACCCCCATTATTGATCAGGGAAACCGTCCACCCTCTATATCTAGTAATGCATAGTAGCACACTATCTCCATCAACTGAACCACTAGCCTTGTCTCCTCTAGATGGGCTAGGTACATCTCCCCATAACTCAAGATGGCATTATAGAATTTCATATCAGCCATCCCCTCTCCAAAAACAGTCACAATCAGCTCCTCATAGGCCTCAGAGGAGACAGAATAAAATTGTGTACCCAATATGGGTAACCAAAGAATATAGAAAATGTCCTCCAAGTTGATGGTAATCTCACATGTCAAGAGGGTGGAACGTGTTGGTCACGAACTCCCATCCATTGATGAGCACGACCATCAAATTGGGCTGCTAAAGTACATGTCTATAGTGACAAACCCCACTCAACCCAACTACCTTTACATGTTGCAGCTCCATCAGGGTTGCTGCACCATGCACCTAGATATGAGCAGAGGCGGAACCTTGTACGCGCATATGTAGTTGTGCTCTCCCGCATCCAATACAAACAAAACATTAATTTACATGTATCAATCCATATTCAACAATTATCATTTTCCTACACCCTATTTTCACCCTACCTATTTCAACCACCTAGCCCACATCACTTTTGGACCCTTGTGCCTAATAATCGACCGGTACTGCAGTTCATCCTAACTAACCCTGGTCACCCTTTAACCGCATCGGTCACTGTTTTTGGTGATCGATACCAGTTCCCTCATCGACCCCTCGTTACCCGTTAAGCGGCATCGGGTCACCTATTTGGTGATCAATACTGGATCCACGTAATCGACCGCCAAACATGACCGATGCCGGTCACTTTTGTGGAAAATCCCATGATTTCCCAAAACCCCCCTCTCTAAAAAACCTCCCCTCTGCCCCTTTTAGCCCCCCTACAATGACCTAAACTACCCTTAGACCTCCACCCACCTCCCCTATCCCATTTATTACCCTCCCCATTCCTCTTTTTACCCGCTATTCCCCCCATTCCCAAATTCCATTTTTAACCACCCATCAAACCTAAAACCAACAAAACCTACAACTAACAATAAACTAATCTATTAAATAAAGTACACGTAGTGTAGAGTACTTACCTCGTCACACACTGTCACTATCTTGGTGGCACGTATAGACACCATACTGGCGGTGGCCCACCTGATCCCTCTCCGGCCTTTGCCATCACCAAAATAGCTACCCGTAACCTATCAACCAATTGAATCCTGCAATGATCTTATGGACCCATTGCTCACCAACCAATCACTCGTTAAACACATTGCCAGCTCACTTTTCCATTTTATCTAGACACTTTTCTCTCTTTTCTCTCTTTTTTTGTCATTTTCTCACTTCACAAAATCACAAATGAATAAAAAAACACATGGATTTTTTGCTTTTATAACAAACCCAACCTAACCGACATCGGGTACCTCCTCGAAACATCGGTCGCATGCCCTACCTAACTGTCATCGGTTGCTCTCTACCGATGTCAGTTCTCCTTAACCGGAATTGGTCACCCTCACCTGTGCATTGCCCTAAATTTTACCCTTTTACCCTACCCATTTACCTCACTTTTCCTGACCTCATCATTTAGTACTTCCCCTTGTCCTCCTTTGGGGACTCATTATTTTACCCCTACCTTTGGTTTACTCATGTCGTGACCTAAATATTTGGACCTAGACCATTGTTAGTGACCTTTAACCTCATGTGTTCACTATACCTTGCGGCATTGTTACCTATGTTGTTGACCTAATGACCTTACCTGGCCTATTTCCATGACCATTTATCCTGACCCTACCTTTGGTGTACTAGAACATACCTAAATGTTCCTGCACCTAACCTACATTGTGTTTCCTGACCATATCCTATACCTTGGATACCAGAATCACTTCAACCTTGTTTAGATAAACCTATTGACCTTAGATGATGTAGATTTTTCCTGCTCTTCACCTGGTAGCATGCTACAGTTTATACATGTGCGTGAATTTGACTATTGCTACCTTTGACCCAAACCCATTACCTAGATTACCTAAGTAGACATGGCTCCTTTTTTTCCCTATTACCCACCTGCCTTTTCCTCACATTCACCTTTTTATCAAACCACTCACCAATTCTACCTTCGGCCTCATTAGTTCTTGGTTTGAGGGGGATCACCTTCACCCACACATGGGGCAACCACATCTTATTTTTATTAGTGTCGCTTACTAATACAAGCTACACAACAAAAAGGGGAAAAATGTAGACACTAAAATTAGGTCACACTCCCCTTTGGTCCCTCGACAAATAAGTACCTTTCATCACATTCACCTAGCCATGGCCCCTTTCACCTCACTAATATTAATTTAATTTAATTAATTCATTATCCTCACTATATTTATTATTTAAATATATTAATTAGCGATAGTGTCCACATACATCTCACCTAGACACATCACCAAACCAACTCACCTAAAACCTATTCTTAGTAAGTTGCCATAACTAACTAAGACTTACCTAAACCCTAAAAATTAATGCCTACATTATCTCTAACCAAATTTCCGCATGCTTACAAGAAGCTTCCATTCTAATCCATAGGTGAACGGCATGAGATCCGAGGAAATCAAGATGATCTCCCTAGTTTAGTAAACCTAGGAAATCCCACCTTGACCGAAATTGGTTACCCCTAACCATCGGTTAAGTTAGAACTATAAATCGTTACCCTTTTAACCCCAAAACAACCTTATTCTCAAGGTTGGTAGAAGGTTGGAAAAGGATTGGAAAAGTTGGTGAACATTAGCACATTCAGAGAGATATCACATCTTCTGAGAGCAAATATCAGTGAGAACACACATGCAAGGTAGGAGACCAAGCATCTTTTCCCGCATGACCATCCCAACGATGATGTAATCTAACCAAGAAAAGAGGAATGTACATGCAGCCCATGCAGAAGCTTTCCTTTAGTTGGTGATCACCTGCAGCCTTCAAACCTCTCATCAGCACCTCCATCCCTCACTCACAGGCATCCAAGACTAGAATCCAAGTAAGTAAACATTATACTTCTCTGGTTCATTCCATTTCATCATTATATTATCATCTATTGTTTACCTAGCCACCTATTGACCTCTTCCTACACTCACCCCTCCATATACCCATTAAAACCTCGCCAAATCCTACCTAAATCACCCAATACTTTATCCCAACCAACCAAAATCCTTTGTGTAATCGCAAAGGAGACCCATAACCCATTCCGTGGCATTCCCAGAACTCCATAGTAACTAGCACCAATTACACCTAACCATTTTTAGTCACCTTTAACCAAAATCAGTATCTATATTTTCCCATACAACCTAGAACAGTGGCCTACGCACCTAATTTCATCTCACCCTCATTCACCTATGATTAGCTTGAGACCTCTGTTAAACTTGCAGAGACCCCGGGAACCAGTTACTTGACCTTAGGATCCTATTCTAACCTAGCCTTTTAGATTATATCTATTTCTTATTTTGTTTTAAGTTAGATACTTAAATCATTTTGAATTACAATAGGATTTACCTTATTTATAGCATTAAATTGTTTTAAACGGTGGTGATGACCATCTAGGAAGTATCACACTTCCTAGATCTAGCATATGCTAAAGGAGTTCATTGCACATATTGTTTAACTATTTATGGTGGTCTTGCTTTTTATTACGGGTAGTTCCTCCTAGCCAAAATGAATCTCTCATAATCAGTTGTGGATTCATAAGTTATACGTGTGCAACAAACCCATCAACTATCATTTGAATAGGTATTACTCCTACACTTGTTACCCTATCTATTTTGTTAGTACTTCAAAGAAATGATCTAGAATCCGGTGAAAGAACACCATTGTATAGTGTAAATTCTTTGGATTTTTGGTCTATTTTTACGTTTTGTTGGTTTTGGTTTTCCCTGGTCCTTAATGGCCATTTTGTTGGTTTCTCTGTTTGTTCCTGGAGGGTTGGCTCATGACTCTATTTCCCAATGGTTTATTTTTGGCACTTGGTCTGTTATTTATTCTTGTGGCACTCACTAGGAGTGCCCATCCCTCGATCGGAGCTAATGTTGGTGCTCGATTTGATCGTGCCCTAGTTTTCCCTTGAAATTCTTCAATCTATAGGCTTTATCATATTTTCTATTTCCCCAAATGGATGCGTGAAAGGTTTTCTTCATTTGTATGTTGTTGAAGATCCTTCTCCATGGTCATGGATCACATTTGGGCCTTGTATCATTTCCAAATTCTTTTTCCTTAAAGAAAAATTCAATTCTGGGTGCAAATGGTGATTTCCCTGCATTTTACGGTTTGACGGGCATGTTTTCCCCATCAAATTATATCTCAACATCTTCAGCTACATGGTCTCTTTTGATTGGATGAGGCACGTCAAGTCTATTTTATAACTTGTAACTTTTTGCTATGTTTGTAAAAAGATCAATTTGGCCCTGTGGCCCCATTGAGTTCTAATTAGCCGGTCAAATTTATAAAGGGGAGAGAATTTCTCTTTTTTCCCCCGAAGGTGTAGATGTTTTAATTTTTAATTAGGTGCAGCCCGATGGGTCTTTTGGTGAAATTTTCCACTTTTTTCTTATTTGTAAAAAATAACAAATTGGCCCCGCAACCCCGATAGTCTCTAATTGGCTATTAAGCAAATATGAAGTGGTAGGGAAAAGTCTTACTTTGACCTCTGAAGAAGGACACATGGTAGTTTTTCATGTTACAAGTGGGAAGGCGGGTTTCGGAACATTTTGAAGTTTTTTGCCTCTTTATACGAGGGAGCAAAGTTATGAAATAACCCACAACTCCGTTGGGGCCCACATCAAAAGTTACAAGTGGTAAGGAGGGTTGATGGAAAATTTTGAATTTTTTTGCCTCTTTGTATGAGGGAGAAAATTTATAAATTTATCTCGCAACCTTGCAAGGGATAGAGTGATGTCACATGTTTGAGTCAGCATTTGAAAAGTTAGAAGCGAGTAAAGGCGGGTTTCAGGGCATTTTGAATATTTTTTCCTTTTTGTGAGAAAGGAGAAAAGTTATAACTTGATCTAAAACCCCACAAGGAAACAAATGAAGTCTACATTGAAAATTCAAAGGTGTGGAAGTGGGTCGCTAGAGGAAAATTGGAAATTTTGCCTTTTTGTTAAAAAGGGTAAAATTGCATAAATGAACCGCAACTCCATCAAAGGCCCAAATTAAGCCACGTGTCGAGCCCATATTTCAAAGGCATAGGGGTGGGGAAAAATTTGAAAAGTTAGCATTTCCTCAAAAATTCATAAAATGCAAAAGGCACCCTAGGCCCATTTTGGCTATAATCTTCCACATGGATGACTCTAATTTAAAGTTATGAAATGGCGAGAATCAATGGTTATGGTGCAATGCATTTGGTTTTACCTCCATTAATGTTCCATGACTTCAGGGGATGTAAATATGCATCATTTTTAATGGTGAATCTGAATGATTTCTTGTCTTTTCTATCAGCAAAGTGCAATTGAAGTGTTGTGGAGCTCAAATTTTTGAATCTGAGGAAGCACAAGAGTTGATATTTTGAAATAGAGTTACTCAGAACTTGTAGAAAATGAATTACAAGATCTAGTAGAGAAAATTGCAAAACAAATAATGAAGAGAAGGAAGATATAGGTGTAAAGTATGAAAAACATGTTGTCAGAGGAGATGACTAGATGCCCCAGTTAAAACAATGATGGAAATATCTTAAATGATTTACCTTTTGAACACCTGGAAAATTTTTGTTGTAAATTTGTTAAACATCACTTTCTAGAAATCATGATCAAATATGTAGGAAAAATAGATTCTCGAATATTCTTTATTTGGGGCGGAAGATTTAATGTAAATTAGTGCTATAAAGGGCATGAGTTAGTCATGTAAATGGTTGGGGTTTAATTCTTACGAGAAAATTTGAGAAATCCCATCTTCAAGAGAGACCATCTGAGAAACCTGTTAATCTCTTGTGTTTTATATTTGATCATATCAAGATGGTTGAGAGTGTACATCCATTGATAAGCTTTGAGACTACTCAAGAAACTTTCTTTCGCCGATAAATCTAATCGATCTCGAATTAATCTATGTTGATCATGGGAAAAATTGTGTCTGATTTTATTTCATAATGTTTTTAAATGGTTTTCATGTCTTTGTTGCAATCTTGTGTTAAAATCCCTCCGAATCACACAGGATCTCATCCCTATGATAGTTTAGTGGCATATGAAATTTCATTATGAGAAGAGCCTTCATCCTGTAATGAGATAAAAAATTTAAAAGAAATTTACTGTCATTTTGTTGATAAAGATTTTCTGTTAGCCTTCAAGTGTATCTTAGGCATGAGAAACTAGAGGTATTTAATGTTTAATTGAGTCTTTAGCTTGAGCCTTCATGTTGAATTCTCAAAGATTGTGTGAAACCATGTAGATCGGGGCTCCATTGATGCACACCTTCTAGTTGAAGGAATATTTTGGCTATTCTAAAGCATTATGTCTGTTAATCTTCCAATTGTTGTAAAGGTTCTCAAAGATCTAGTGAAATCAACTTCATCTTTCTTAATCCCCACAAAATTTTTCAAATAACCATGAATCCTACCCAAAGTACCCTTGTTTGTGATGTGTATCCATAAATGAGAAAATTCTATAGCCAAAATACACAAAAGAAAGTAGGTTTTAAGTGTCTTTAGTAACCTGAAACTTGCTCAAAAAATATCCCCATTCTTTAGAAGTCACAACTTGTGATGAGTTAAATTTTGGTGTATTGATCATATTTTCTCAAGGTTCCCCTATAAATTTTTCAAAAAAGGATCTCATTTGTGTCCTTCACCGAAAAATGTTACAAAATGGTTCTTCTCACCCTAGTCGGAAGGCACAGCCTAAAGTAGTGAGGATAGATCAAATCCTCTTATATGGTGCTATCTATTTCTCCACCGCCTAAGTGAGAAAGAGCCAATTGAATCTCCTCCCCAGCTACAAAATGACTCATAATATGATCTGTCTATCTCTAAGTGTCTTGCTAAATCTGTGATGCTACTCAAATTCCAAGGGAGAATCAATTTGGATACCAAACACACAGAACTTGAGAAAATTATTTCTTTACCTTTATGGAAGCTTATGAAGTGGTGGACTCAAATCAAATGGGCCGGTGTTTTTTCCCCTGGTACATGTTCTTGTGCCACTATTTCTTCCTCCTCTCCTTCTTCTTTAATTTTTTCTCTCTTTCTTCTTCTCTTAGAATTTTAAAATTCAAAGGTAGGTGAAAGATATGATAATTTTTAGAAGTTTTGGTAGTAGTTCCAATAGGGTTACCAAGGGTACCACTCGATGAATTAGATGGGGATGAAACTTCAAATAATTAGTATAGGTTATCTCTTACTTTCTCTTGATTTTGTAAAGCTTAAAAATAAGGATCGATGATTCCTCTCTACTGTTTAATCTTGTATATCTTTTTGTCACCATGTTTTTTCTACGACGCTTGGAAAAAGACTTTGATCATTAAATTATATATTTCTTTTTTTTGTAATTTTTTTGATTTTTTTAATATGTTCCAAATATCTATTTGGGTGAACCAAGGTATATCTTTCCCGGTGGAGTTTCCAAAAATATCGGTGAGGAAAAGATGTGGTACATAAAATAAGGTGTCTCCATTAATGTTCATAGGGCTATGCCCTTCTATATTGAATGGTGTAGCTCCCATTATTGAATGGAAACTAATCTATTCCTACCTAAGTGTTGTAAGCTAGCCAAATAGGTCAGGGATCACATAGAAACAATACACCAAACATGTGGAAAAGTTCTTGTATGGGGTACAAGGGATGAAATTATAATGATGAGGGATGAAGGAGATAAATTAGGAAAGGATGGTTATTGTCATGCGTAGGTGAATTGCATAGTTCAAACCTAATAACTAAAGTAGTTAAACATTTAATATAGAGGAAAAACAATGAAGCTAGTGGTACCACTAAATAAAGACATAAATTTCATTAGACTCATCTATTGAGGACACAAATTTCCTCTCCAACACTATACTTGCAAAGTGCATAAAAGAGAGAAGTAGAGGAATACATAAGAAAAGAATAATGGAATAAATGTAGCTTTTATTTCATGTGCATTGATGACATAAAGTCCAAAAACAATAATCCACAATTGTTATAACATAGATGCTATCACAATATAGCATTTTTAGGATCCTTTGAAATGGATAAGCCATTTCAATTTATAGCAATGTGAATTGACCTCTCATCTCCCTTCACATGACTCTTCATGTTCCTATTCCACTTGTGACCTTTCATTTTCCATTAGAAAAGACAAATTAATTATTTCTCTTATAATTTTGAGAAAATAATTTTACAATTTCAAAATATGTCACTTAAGTGAATAAGAAAAAATAAAATTATTATTCTCAACAAAGAATAATAAAGGAGAGAGAAGGAAGATGGTGATGATCCAATAGAATTCCTTGATGCAATCATGAACTCTTTTGCATCATGAGAAACCTTCCTTTTCAATGATCAACAATTGTATCCCATCAGGTACATTGAGTGAAGAAGTGAGAATAATTTGATCCATATGCCATTATACACAATGAAGGATGTCTTCACACACTTGAACAAATCATGAGAATTTGTCACTCATTCTTGACCAATCATACATATGAATGAGACCTTGAAACATTTTCTTGCATAATGCAACCTTAATAATTATACCTCCTTGAGGAGATTTGAACATGAAAATTTGACCACCGATGGCTCTCTACAACATTGTTATGATTCGAGTAATGAAGGTCTCTCCTTTGGAAACCTTTGAACACTTTTCCCCTTTTGAAAACTCTTTGAACTGATGCACTTCCAAACATTGTGTGGATACAGTGAGAAGAGGGATGAAGAAAACTTGAGAAGAAGACCACTTGAGAATATTGGAAGATGAATCCCCTCATTGAGAAACTTCTTATGATCATTGAGACACTATCATAACTTTTTTATCAATCCTTCACATGAGAGAGATTGAATATACCATTTTTTCTCAACCATGATCTTGATTATTCCATTCTGGGAACACTAATGATGAGATAAGAATGTGAAAAAATACTCTTGATTATAGATAGAGGAAAGAACAACATGACCCAAAACATTCTACCCACCTTCTTGTCATGCACTACATGTGAAATGAATCAGAATGCAGGATCAATATTGGCATTTTCTAAATCCAAATCTAAATCTAAATCCCCACCATATCGGACAAGATTTGATTCTTGTCTTTTTGGGTGCTATTATTGCTACATTTTGGCATATGGCCTGCTACGCAGATTCTAGGGCATTTGTGTTGTTGTTTTGTTCTTTGTTTTGTTGCATGTAATTTGGTTTGCTTTTGCTGGTTCCTTCCTTGACAGTTTTTGTTGGGCTCTTTTGTGATGATTGTCTGGATGTTTTCTCCGTTAGTGGTCGGTAGGAGTACATTGTTATCATTTTTGTGGCGGACCACTGCGTGTTTCTTTGTTTGATCACTTTGTCCGTGCAGGTGTTTATTTGTTGTTGTGTTGCTTCTTTGGTTGTTTCTTTCTGATTGCGTTCGCACTTGGTCCTTATTATTATATCGGGATGTTGATCCTTTTTTCGAGCTTTATTTTCCTATTCTAGCTTATGAGCTTTTGCATAAGGGTATAGTCCCTTTCAAAAAACTATTTGCCAATAATAAAAAAATATTGGCATTTTCTAATTTGCATTTTGTATTCACCACATTAGGAAGTGTGAGAATTTTCTCAAAATTTAAACAAGAGACTTTTGTGAATTCCAGGACCATTGTTGGATGAGAAAAGGACTGAAATGTGAATATTATTTGAACATTTTACCCACTTACTATTTTTGTAATATCCACCATTATTGTCTAATTTAGTCAATTTTTGTCATTTTTAAAATTTTGCCAATTTTGAGTGTCTCGATCATGGGGAATGGAATGAGGAGTATAAATGCATAATTTTCTTAGACTTACTATTTTTAGTAGGTTCTCACATAAAGTCTTACTAAAAATATAAACTAGTCTTCCATGTGTCGGATTCAAATGAAACCACTTGTAGAAGTGTAAATAATTCATTTTGAAGCTTTACCCCAATTTTTATGATATTTTACCCATTGAAACCTTAGAAAGTGACAAGGTGCCTCGTTTCCCTTATAGTGTTGTTCTGTGGCAACCATTAATGGATTCCTTAAGATTTTTAACAAGTTTTGTTTCCTGCCTCGAATTGTGATGGATTTGAATTCACCGTAATAGATTTTTCTTCTTAATTTTGTGCTCAAATTTTTAGCTTAATCCATGCACCAAAATGATGAGAAATTGAACGAAGAAAATATAGGGAAAAATGAAGGTTTATTCACAATAAAAATCTAGGGCATCATTTAATATTTTTTCTTTTTCTCCTTTAAGGTGTTTGGAAATGGAGGAGATTGCAAAACCCCATGTTTATTCATGCACCAATTTATGAGATATGAATATTTCACCTTCTAAGGTAAAGATTCATTTAGGTGAGAAAATACACATGGAAATGCCTTCTATGAAATCATGGAATCATGGAGGGAGTAATGGAAGAGATTTATTAGAGGTGAAAGATTCTAAAAAAAATTCCAGAGTTTTGGGTGGATTTCAAGTATTTGGAGAAAGAGCTTGAAAAAACTAACTCCTTGGTCTTTGAGCTTTATGGTGGGGTAAGAATTTTTTTCCCCATTTTTCCCTTGTAAAAGGTATAAAGGGGACATAAAAATTAAACCTAACCCTATAAGGGTAAGTGACACAAATTCATTTGCGGAGGGGGGAGAAAGAAAGGCTTTTTTTTGCACCCAAGAGATGAGTTTCGGTCACGTGAAGAACCATGTGGGAGAAAGGTGGGGGAATAATTTTTTTACCCATTTTCCATTTGGAAAGTGTTGAATGGGACATAAAAATTCACCCTATCCTTATGGTGACATGTGGTAGACATGAGGTGCACAAGGCGGGAGATAGGAATCTTGCAAATGGTGTTTACGAAGGCTTTCGAGGGTCATGTGGTGGGTCCAAGATATTCAAGGTGGGGGCCAGAATTTTTTTCCACTTTTTCCACTTAGCAAAATTAAACTAGGGAAAAAAGTGCACCTTAGCCTCATGTTGACACATGGCATTGGAAAAATAATTTAATTGTGAGATTGTCCTTGAGAGAGACCTTGAAAATGAATTTTCAGAGATCCCACATTTCTATTTGAGAAATTTTAATTTTTTATTGAAAACAAAATTTGGAGAAAAATGGTATGGGTGCCATGATCTAATTATTATTGAAAAACCCTAAAAAAATAGCCTTTTTCTTGGGACTGTAAGGTGTTCCTGCCAAAAATGGAATGAGGAGAGAAGCACTTTAGAATTGAAAAAAATATGAAAACACCATAATTTAGAGAATTGAATTACCTTTCAAATGGTATCTTTTTGACCTATATCTCATCCTATATTTATCGTAATTATGTTCTAAAGCTTAGGTTATTTTTTTAACTATGATCTCCTTTACCCAGTAAAATCCCACTTTTACAAAACTTACTCCCAAATCTTCAAATATTTCATAAATATTCCTAAATAACTTGCACAATGATCTCATATATTTGATACCATTTCTTGATGAATTTATGCATTTAATTATAATCGGAAGAATGTGTGTCCATGTCACAAAGGCTAAAAATAGCCATTTCAAGCCTACTGGAAGATCTTCCTCAGAAGATATTACCTCGGAAGAAACTTGTGAACTTTATTTCCTCTTATAACACTTAGAAAATATTGGAACAAGACATATGAACACTGAAATGATGGGTACATGCATAACACAGGGGATGACATTATATGGGAGAGTGTCCTAGGGAAGGTTTGATCAAATGTTTTGACACTAGGGTCCATTGTCATGCTTGAAATTTTGAAATTTTTATGGTTCAAATTTAAATGAAAAAAATATAGTAACCTATTCAACTTGTAGAAA
Organism: Taxus wallichiana var. yunnanensis; assembly: GCA_018340775.1. Classification (NCBI taxonomy): domain Eukaryota; kingdom Viridiplantae; phylum Streptophyta; class Pinopsida; order Cupressales; family Taxaceae; genus Taxus; species Taxus wallichiana. The sequence continues at coordinate 255,729,912 of CM031242.1, read as the reverse complement.
AAAATATCTATACTTGGGTACATTTATAGGTCCTAAAAATACTAATGTATACATGATTCATAAGCAAGAAAACTAGTGGTTGATAACTCCTTTTGGCCTTTTGGTTGATTTATATCTTGTACTTTATTGTTTATGAGTTTTCTGAGCATATTTTTGTCTTTTCACATCTTAAATTTATATTAGCACTTGAATGATTTTCCTTTTGATGTCCTCAGACACTAGCGCCTAGTTAGGAAAGAAGCGTTAAGCGCGCTCTTGTCCCTCCTAGGTGCTCTTATCCCCCTCTTCCTTGTTCTTACTCTTTTGGGTACCTTTCACTTCTTGGTCACCTTTTAATACTTTGGGTTGGCCTTTTAGTTGTCAATTACGAAATTCAAACAAAGGGATCATATATACTTAGTTAATTCTTTCAAATAAAGTTCTAAACTTCATATGCATTACTTATCACCACCTAATCTTTCACAAAGGCACAAGAGCACTAAAAATACAGATATAGCATATTCATACAAGGGTTAGGGATGCATTGGTTTACATACACTTCATAGGAGGGGTGTTTATTCTATTACATTGCACACATTCTACATAATTAGGACAATCTAGATTTATCTAGGTATCATTGTGCAACTAGCACAAGGGAAACCTAGGAAACTATAAATGGATACACTCACACACAAATAACTACATGAAGTTTTAGATGATTTGCAACATTTATATTATATTTTATGTGGTTTGTGGGCATATGTAGGTAGTTATTGGTTTTGCAGGTTACACGTGTGATCAACAATCTAACAATGAAACCAAAATTATAAATATTGACTAACAACAAAGGTATTTTGACTCAAAAAGATCATAACCCATGAATTTTAGAAGACAAAGGTTCCCAGATTAGTCATTAGTTCTAGGCACTCCTCCCCTCCTTAGAGAACTTTTTCCTTATACATTCTTGGGTCTTCAAACCCCCAACGAACCATTTTAACATTGTTTCTAGCTTGTTCTAGTAGATACATAGTCTCGATCACTCGTAAGTTATACGAGAATCATATAAGTCATCATCACTATCTCATTTTCATAGGGTTTCACATCTTTATATGCTTTTTGTTTGCATTTTACTATAGTTAATAATATAATTATCCTTTTTTATAGTAAGTTACTTTGAAATAAGATTTAATTCAAGTTAGTTTGAATCACAACTTGTTAGATTCCTATTTTTCCCTAGGATAAAACTACCGGGTGGGACACTATACCCACCATTTTTATTTTCTTTGGGAACTTATGTACCTATGATGATTTTTTCCCAAGTTTGATTCTACACCATTTTTATTATCTCCTATTTGGTCAACTTTTGTTGTGTAATAATTTCTATCTAGTTTATGGACTCACCGAGAGGGTGAAATAATCACCCAATGATTACCTGCGCTCCTTTGGGGTGTGTAAGATTAATAAATATGAGTGCGATTGAAAGGGAAAGTTGAAATTAATGTTCACATATGAAATAAAAATCCTATAGGGGGAATAAGGAATGGTCATATCAACTACCATAGAACATGGAAAATAATGGTAATAATCTATCAAAACTGTTAGTGACAAGAAAGGATGACATAATGTAATAGAAACTAGTCAAAAGATGTAGTAATACACTAAGAGATTAGCATAGTAGTTGGCAGCAAATATGATACACCACTTAGGATATCACAAGACACTCAAGGCCTTCAAGGCCTTAGAATAAAACACATAATTAAACATAGGGAAAATCCTAAAAAATTGAAAAATAAGACACAAAAATAAGATCCAAGATACAAGAAAATAAAATAATCATGGTTGGGAGTAGGCTTGCAAGAAAAATGCTACATGTGAATCACTCATTAACATGTTATAAAAATTGATAGTATGTCACAATGTATACAATTAAAAATAGGAATGAAACTAGTGGATATTAAAATGATAATACTTGCATAAAGAAATAAATATATTAAAATGCTAGATAGAATAATATAAGAAATAAAAGATCCATGCAACCATGATCTAAACTAATGTTTTTTTAATTTTTCCAATATTTGATTTTTTTAATTATTTGAATATGAAATACTATGGCTAGGTGAGGGAATCAATATTTCCCCCAGTGTATGTGTGTAAAATGAGGTTCATATAGGTAATTTAACCCTCAATAATCATGTTTGAACATATAATAAGAGTGCATCATCTAATAGCGAGGGGAAAATAGTATGCCCCTAAAGTGCTAATGTCGAAGGATATATCTAATGAAATTATAGGGAAAGGGAAAACTATATACTAATGTGAGAGAGGAAGACATGTAAAAGTGATCTAAGGACCTGGTGTCACAACAAATTTCATGTATCGAGATGTCATGAGTAATACTATGTTTTGCATGTGGGGAATAAGACCGTGAAGTGGGACTAGATGTACCATGTGTAGTATGTATCTTCTATGTAGAAATATCTATATGAGGGGGGATATGGGACCAATGTATCAGTCATGGGAGATAATCAAAAGCCATCTATGGAGGATAGTTAGATGGAGGTGTGGAAGTAGCACAAGAAGTGATATGAGATCTATATTATTGATTAGTATATGCCAAAACCTGCGTAACTATCATCATAAGGTATATAAGTAGTTGCACTAATGGTAGTAATAACTAGATATGTGATAATGATAGGTGTTAAATATAAAGGGTCCCATGGTGGGATACCTCAAAAGTGGACAACTTGATTCTTGTGTATGAACTTAAGGCATAAATGAACAATCGATAGGACAAATTTCACAACCCTAAGCCAATGAAGTCCTAAGATCGTATCATAATGTGTAATCTAAGATCCAATAGAAAAATTCATAGAGAAAGTTTTAGACACCAAAATTGGGTAACACTCCCTTGGTCCCTTTTCAAATAAACAACTTAAACATGTTCACCTAATAATGACCCTTTTACCCCGCATTAATATTAGTTTAATTATTTATAATTAGAGTAATATCCATGCACACAATATTCATTATTTAATTACCTTAATTAAAAATAATTTCCACCTCACCTAGACACCTCACCCCACCACCTCACCTAGACACCTCATCGCAAACATATTCTTAGCATGTTTCCCTTTTACTAGGACTCAATATTCACTCACCATAACTAACTAAGACTTAGTCCTACCTACCTTTATGAACTAAGACTTAGTTCAACCCTAAAATGAAATGCCTATTCTTCCTCTAACCACATTCCCACTTATATAAGCATAACAATCCCATTTTTATCCATGAGAATAGAAACACACCCCAAAATATTGCCAAGATCTGTCATTTTTAGTAAACCTAGGATTTCCCTCCTTAATTGATGTCGGTCAACCCTAAAATGATGTTAGTCACCCTAAAAATCATTTTTACCATATATTCACTTTGGTAACATTTTTGAAAGTTTTTCCACATTCTTGATTTTTGGAATGAAGAATATTTGCATGCAAGCAAGAAAGAAAGCCCTTTCACACATCCAGACAGCCATAGCAAACACCAAGATGGATATGAAAATATTTACATTCATGGTAGCATTCTAGGAAGCATTTTCATAGAACTGAGCACCATTCCACATATCAACCATCACCATCATCTAGCCATCAAATCTACAAACACCAGTAAGTGTATCTCTAACTTGCATCATTTCATACTTGTCTAGATTACAAAGTTTCTTCATCTCTGTTTATCAGCATCTATTTGCATTTTTCATCCCACCCTTGTTACCTTCATGTGAACCCAACCATTCCATCACCCACAATCATTTAATCACCTATACTTGATTCCTAAATACCTCTGAGTACTCCCAACACCTCCACAAACCTAACTATTCCCCTTACCATCTTTGTTCAATCTCAGACAAACCCCAAAACCCAGTTTATTGAATTTCTACCATCCTGCCTTAACCGTCGTCAGTTCTCTCTAAACCATCATCAGTCATACCTCACTGATGTAGGTATATGTATCAAGTAATCCTACCAATAACAGAAATTTAAAAACCTACATCCAGGAAACCCAAGTTACCCATGACTTGTCCCAACACCTTGACTACCTACCCTACTTCCAGATCTGATCATAACCTAGCCTATTATATTAGATTTTCTTATTGTATTTGGATGAGATACCTAAATCATATCAACTACAATAGGATTTTATTTATTTACATTATTTATTACATTAAATTGTATTAAACAATGGGTTGACTATCATTAAGGAAGTACCACACTTCCTAGATCTAGCACATGCTAGGTAGCCCACTGACATATATTATTTAACTCTCTTTTGTGGTCTTGTTGTGTATTTCAGGTAGTTCCTCCTAGCCAAAAGGAATCTCTCGCAATCAACATTAGATCAAGAAGTCAGAATGTGCACACAACCTCCAACCGACTATCACAAAGGTATTCCTCCTTGGCCTATACCTTATCTGCTTTTTTCAAATCCACAAAGAGAATGTCGAAACATTTTACAATGCCCAATGGGACCCATCAGGGGTTATTTTGCATTTTATTTATTCTTAGGTTAAAGTTATGTGTTTTTTTCCCTTTTGAAAAGCTTCCACATTAATTTTCTTCTCTAAAATATTCCCCTATTTCTATTGTCTAAAATAAATCATGTTTTTGGTGCTATAAAAAGAATATGTCTTTCTTTCATTAGCATTGCATTAGTGAAAGAACATCCCTCTTCATGTTCATCACTTGCTACATCGAATATCACATTTTTATTTGGGTTTAAAATAATAGTTGTATGGAATTTTGATCTGTTGTATTATATCTCACATTAAAATTGAGGGAAACCTATACGATTGGAAGTCATTCCTAGCTGATGGTTGACATAACTGAATCATAGAAAGCACATTCTTTCTTCTCTCTCTTTTCCAAACTACACAAATTGGAATATATACATCTTCTTAAACAACATCCCACTCGAAAGAAGTTGTCAACAATCATGCAATCAAAGGATTGATAGTGGGCATCTAAGCTGGTTATCTTTGTCTAGTCATCACCTCATAGAAAGGCTCCCCCACCAAAACATAACCTAAAACCTCACCTTTAGAATTTCCTTCTTCATAGGAAGCCTTCCCAACTAAAAACTCTATTCTGAATTCATGATTCAGTCCTTAAATAACATAAGCTAAAGACACTAAATTCACTTTTAGGATTACGTGTTTTTCTTAGCTTTGTTCTTGACTTGCATTTTGAGGTGTGAGGTTGTATTCTCCATTTTTGTTTCCTTTCACACTCCATTATCATAGTTTGTGTATTATGATTGTTTTTGAGTGTATCAGAACTCTTTTTGTACCATATCTAGACTTCTAGGTTGGTGTCTCATTCAACTTTAATTCACAAAAAGAAATTTTTCTTCATTCTACAGATTTCACAATAACCGGCATCACTTTACCTAACCGGTATCGGTTCCTTGTGCTTTTGGTTAGTCTACCCAAAGAGCACTCATCTCATCTTATTCTCTATTTAAAATATCTGGATGTCACCATATCCTCTACATTATGATATTATTGACTAAATATAATTTCCCGATTCTGTCTCATTTTCTCAAACTATCACTTTCCCACAAGAACCGACATCGCCATCTGTGACCTTCATCGATTGGCCTAACCAACGTTGGTATATTTTAATTTTTAATCAAAACCTACCAATTCACCTCTCATAATCAATTATTTTCCATCCATGTTGTTTTCTGTGTCATTTACAAAATACAGTCTTACTAGGTCAACACTTATTCACATGGTGTTGACTCATGCAGCCAAACTAACACCCTCATATTTCATACCAACCATTAGCCACTCCCACCTAGTCCATCACCTCCATCCATCTTGTCACCTATGGATCTCGACCGGTGATAAGGAGTTCGTAAGACTCCTTGATCGAACCCCACAGACCTACAAAATAATCTCGCCCACTCATCCACCTGGGACTCCTCAAAAAAATTAATATATGGCTTGCCTGTATCTATCCCTCTTCTCTCACCCACACCTCTACGTCAGATAGCACCATCTTGGTGCTACCATCATCCACTTTACCACCTGTGGTGTCTCAGCTAGGTCCCATAGCCACTATAACTGCAGCATCTACATCATCTATCGTATATGTGGCATTAGTGGTTCCTCCAATAGCCACCTTAAGTATAGGACCATCTGCACCCACTACCTCACATATACATATTGCATTGCAACCACCTCTAGTGTTAGCAGCTTACACCCCTTTCCAAAACCTTATTCTTTCTATCTCGTAGTCCTTACCCCCAATTACCACTAGATTTTTTACGACTACCACACCCACTTACACATACTACCAACCACCGCCAACTTCATCTATTACTTATTCTAAATATGTTCCACCTACATCTATTCCTCCTATGAAATTATCATACTCAACACCACCATACACTAGCATACCACCCACCTCATACATCCAACATCAACCCCATTTTTCTACAGGGGAACCCATTCATCACAACCTACCAATGACCTCATTAAAATGATGATGGAAAAGATGCAGACCTTAGAAGCATTTGTTTCAAGCTCCCATAATTCTTTAAATTATGATGAAATCTATAATGAGCCTATCCATCCATATATTCCCATTCATCCCTACCTTTTGCATTAGCAAAATGCCTAAATTAAATTTCTTCAACAATAAAGAAGACCCATAACAACACTTATGGTCATTCAAACATGGATTCTACCTAATCACCCATGATGACACTTTTCTCCTACAAACCTTCCCATTGTCCTCGACAGATCAGCATTGAATTGGTATAGTGGACTACCTAGACATTCCATTTATTCCTTTAATCAAGTAGCCCAAGATTTCTTAGACCATTTCTCAATCAATGTTATCAAGAAAGTCACCATGACCAATCTCTATTCAACCCAACAATACGAATATTAATCTATCACTGATTTTTCTACCACTGGAAATATATTATCAACCAATTAACATTCCACCTACCTTAGATCGAACTTATTGAGTTGTTCACTAGAGCTTGTGCCAGACACATTTCACAAACTCTACAGTTACAAACATTCCAAACCTTCAATGAAGCATTTACCATGGCACTGAAGCTATAAATTCACACCATTGAAGAAAATAAAATCCAATTACAAAACAAGAATTCCCCGTTCAAATTGAACGATTCCTCTTCATCTTCAAAACGTCAAAATAACTATTCAAATCCCAAAGGATCTGCAAACACGGTAGTCCTCAAGGCATGACCATCTCATCCTTCTAATCAATCCCAAACTTCTTCCAATCTTTCCCTTGTCTGGCCTTTCACTGGAAAGAACAATGGAAGTGCACTTCAATCGAGAGCCCTATTCTTGGTCTTGGAAAATCTTCTTAAAGTGGAGCCATTGCACTTCCTCCCATAAAACCTCATATAGGTTATGATCCTTCCCGTCCTATTCCTACATGGTATAAAGAACACAAATACTATAATTACCATCATTTCAAGGCCATAGTGATGGTAACTACATAAATTATAAGAAAATTTTCCAAGAGATGATAGATAATGGAGACCTTGTAGTGGACAACCCAAATGCACCAACAAATAAAAATTTGCACATATTAAAAAAAAATTCTCTAACCATAAAACCATCATCTAATCAAAATATTGAACCTTCAACCAGTGAAAAAATGTCCATGAAGTCCACATGGTTTTTGATATTATACCAATCGTTCCTCAAATCCCACCTATTTCATCTATTAAGGAAATTATGGCACGAGCTCCTTTACCCATAGAGGAGCATAGCTCTTCCACTTCTTCTCCCCAGAGGAGTCCCCTCATCCCTCCCTACTCTCATGGAGGAACCCACACTTTCTACCGATGCCATTTCACCATCTACCTCACAACCTACCAAACAATCAACACTTTTTATTCTCCCATCCACAGGAGAATCATCATCGCCTTCTCCTCCACCAAGGGAGAAGTCTACCTTACCCCATTTACCATATCTCCTACCCACAGGAGATTCTTCAGACATACTACTACCCGTTGATCTCATCACTTTGCTACCTACAGAGTCCAAGGCTAGAAAATTACTTATCTCACAAACATATTTTACAAGGATTTCCACCAAACCAACTTCATCTTCTTCTTCAATAGTCTCATTTTCACGGTTGGCTGATCGCTTGGATTACATTGATAATTCCATGCTCTGGGGACATCTTCGGCTCCCTTTTTGACCCAAATGTAAATGTTTCTTGAAGATACTTCCACAATCTACCCAAGGGTATTTTCAGAAACTAGATCAGCATTAACCATGCCTATTTGAAACGACTTATTCTTCATCATCTCTACCTACATCTAAACCATTTAAAAACTAGAAATCCCACCCACACCTATGTCTTCATCTATCACTATACCCATCACTACCTTGGGTGTCATAATCGACATCAAGCCTTACTCACCCACTGGTTAAATTGGACTTAGCAGCATCATCTCAAACCCACACCAACATTATCCCTCCACCTAAAAATAAAACCCAACCTTCTAAGCCATATACAACATTCTCGCCTATCACACCTTTTTCACCTTCCCCTTTCCATCTATCTTAAAGCCCCATCTATCTACTCTAATCAAACTGTCTCTACCCAAGGCCAGTCAAAATCTAAATAACCTACTATTGCATCATGAGCCCTCGTTACACCTCATTCACCCAAAAACCAAACACCCTCACCCTCACCCATGCAATTTTTACCACCTATACCTCCACTAGTTACTATCCCCTCAAATTTACCTATATGACTTTAGCCCATGATGTATACCCAACCTCTACCAACCACCTCCACCGTAACTTGGTTTCCCGTGGGTAACCCATCCTCTTCTACCATTTGCTTTCCCTTCTTCGTCCCTTACTCCAAAGTGTCACCTTTACCAAAGAAGGTGAAACCCAAAGATTATAATCCACTACCCTACAATAAGGTATTCAAACCAATAAAACCTTCCATTTGCCAGGATATTATATCCCACCTTTACCCAAACAGATGCCAACAAAACATAAGACCATACCACTTATCTAACAAGTGGACCAACCCATTATCCCTGCTATAAAGCCTCTTCCCTCATGATCATCCACATCTCTTTCTAAACCAACACTCACTTCCCATTGTGATCTGTTAGTGGGGTACTATGCTAACATTTTAACTAATCTCTTAGAGATTTTGTCATCACATTACCGCCACTTCGACCTTACAATCCTCTCAAACCCAAACCAAAAGGGTTTGATGAAACCAATATTTGTGCCTATCATCGTGTGCCAAGACATGATGTAGAAAATTGTAAGGCTCTAAAGACCGTTCTTCTCCAACTTTGTCCTCCTGAACAAAATTTTGATGATGATGACCTTCTTGATGAGGACCATTTTCCACCTTCACCTATCACTACACATCATCATCCTTTACCCATTTAGTGATCAGTATCTCCACCCCCACAACCATTTTATCCACCTCCAAAATTTGAGATCAACATGGTCCATATCAGAGAGTTGGAAAAGTCACCACCCAAATTTCAGTGTAACCTACTCATTTCACAAGGATCTAATCCACCGTTAGGGTTTTTACCTCATGCCATTAAAAATTTCATGGCACACCCTCTCCATCCACCTCCCTTCAGATTAACATGGTTAACATTGCCACTCGTGCTCGAGAAAGACCAAGGTAAAGAAAAATCAACTAATCCATTAACTAACCCCGTGCCCAATATACCATCTATACCCACACCCAAAATCACCATCCGCAGACCTACATACCCTATCTTTGATAGGGTCACCCATCATGTAATGATAAAATAATTACATCAGTCCCCTCTAAATATGTCTTTGTATGATCTCGTCCAAACTTATGAATCTCATAGACAAGCCCTTATCAAGGTTTTACAATCCATTGAAGTTTTACACAATGCCCCCACACTAGTGGCCTCTATTATTACCCTCACCAAGTGGACTCGCTAACCATATCATCATCCTATTCTACCCCCATGCCCACTTCTCAAGTTGTCACCCTCACTTATTTGATGAGGATGTTGTACCTCTTCATCATATGACCGACATCGCCTATTCATTTCCATCTATATCGATAACATACACATACGACACATCATGATTGTTGGTGGTGCTATCATTAACATAATATTATCCCAAATATAAAATCAAATATGTATCCCTTATAACTATATGCATAATAACCTTGTTATGTTGTGCTCCTTCAATGACATCATTACCTCCACCCTTGGAACTATTATCCTTCACATTCACGTAGGCCCTCACATTGTCTTGGAACTATTCTACGTATTAGAGGAAGATTTCTAGTATAATCTATTGCTCGATAGACCTTACATTCACGTCATGGGTTTTTTCCCTTCAAATTTACACCGTTGCGTAAAATTTGAACATGGAGGACATAGTTATACCATCCCCCGCCAACTCTGTTGCCATTCAAAACTTGTAACATGTTGTACTGACCCAATGATGTACTTATACCATTCAAGGCATCTACCACTACCCACACTTCTCCTTCACCCATGACCCCATCCACCAATGTTTCGCCACCTCTCCCACATCTAGCTCTTATATTCCTACTACCACCTTAACCTCTGGAATTGAACCCTCTACTTCCCAACCAATCGCAACCCCTCCTTCCCAATCATCTAGTGATTCATCTATCACCACTACCCACATATCAACTATTGATCCCTTAGAAGTTGTTTTTCAATGACTCACTTTGGGGAAGTACTACCCATGTAATATCAACACATTCATCACTCCACATGAGTATGGAAACCTATGCCTATACCCTTGTTATGACTACCACATAGGAGAGGTTTTCCCTTATGGTCCTCCCCACCTTCTTACTAACCTAATGTATGGGGGACTCAAAAATTCCACCTATTAACCTGAACCTCCATCCCAAACATGACCATTTTCATCTGACCCAAATCTCTTACTAAATATTTCTTTTCTTGCACTTTCCTTCACCATTGCACATGGAAAGGCTTTGGTTTCAGTTTTTATAAACAAGGCCACCATACTATGATTTCATGTACCACCTATAAAAACAACGATCACATTTTTATTGGATTTACCACACCACCTCCTAAGAAGGTCCGCATCAAACTCATTAAGGAAGACAAACCTTCTTCAACCCATTCACTAATGTCACCACCTTCACCCACAGAGTCCATAAATCCTAAATCTATTCCTCCTAACTTTTTTTTCATAAACACAATTTCCCTAGGACCTCTGACCTATTAATGTGATGGCGAGGTTCCGTCTTCTCATCCCTTGCTATATCCTAACATGATTTATGATGATACACCTTCTATTAATGTTGTTTAATGAAAGGATGATGAGTGTATTCTCACCTACCTTGGTGCGGAAGGTTATTATATTCACCGGTCATTACCTTCTCGAGATGCAAACCATGTTGAATGAATTGACTATCAAAATCAACATTAATACTGTGACAACCCACACATTCTAAAGATAGGACAATATTTAAATGTTGCTAAACAGAATCTTTTACTTCTTTCCACCGAGACCATAGTAACTCTTTTGCTTGGTCCAATGTTGATATTCCGATATTGACCCAAACATTTTGGTCCACAATATCATAACCATTCCTAATCCCAAACCCATAAAAAAGTTACAAAAATGCATCCTTGCATTGCTCTTCTAGTCAAAGAATAACTTTAGTGCCTTCTATCGATTTCCTTCATCCTACCCATTGACTCTCCCCAATATATTTCTAATATAATTCTGTCGAGAAAAACAAAAGGGGACTTCACATTTGCACATATTTTTATGACCTCAACTTAGCTTACCCCTAAGACAATTTTCCCCTACCGGTATTGTTCAACTAGTTGATCTCACCATTAGCCATGAGATTCTATCATTCATGGATAGTTTTTCGGGATATAATCAAATAATACTTTCTCCAAAAGATCAACACAAAAATTCCTTCATCACTCCTTGGGGGACCTTCTGCTATTGAGTCATACCTTTTGTCCTTAAAAATGTCGGTGCTACATATCAATGAGCCATGAATTATATATTCCATGACATCATGCATTGCATATTGGAAGATTACGTACTTGACCTTCTTTCTAAATCCAAACATAGGGCCAACCACTTGACAGTCCTTAAGGTAATATTTGACTGCCTCGTCAAGTATTGTGTTTGCCTTCAACCTAAGAAGTGTGTCTTTATGGTATTTTCAGGGAAAATCCTTAGTTTCATCGTTTATTTTTGTGGCATATAATTTGATCTTGCTAAATTAAAGGCTATCATCAAAATTCCTCTTCCTACTAATCTCTGTTAACTTCAAAGTTTGCAATGTAAGTTATAATCTATTCATCAGTTCATTTCACAACTTTCCAACAGCTGCCAACCTTTTCATCATCTCCTTGAAAAGGACGTATCATTCAAATGGGATGATGAATGCCACAAAGCCTTTGATGCTTTAAAACAATACCTTCTTCAACCACCAAGTTTGCTCATTCCTCCTAAATATGACCAAGCCTTTTACCTATACATTTTCGCCATTGACCATTCTTTAGGTGCCATACTCGCTCATCATGACGAGAAACATAGAGAGTAAGTGGTTTATTACATAAGTTGTACTCTTTTGGATAATGAAACTAGATACACCCATGCCAAAAACTCTTCTTAGCCTTAGTTTTTTTTTTCCACCAACCTTCGTCATTACCTACTTAAACACAAAACCTTTGTTGTCACTAATATTGATCCTCTATATTACATGTAAGAAAAACCCTACCAACATCAACGTAATGCATGTTGGCTCATGCTTCTTGCCAACCTTGACCTTGAATTCATCCATCAAAAGTATATCAAAGGCCAGGCCATTGTTGACCAACTGGCAGCAGATGTACCTCTTTCCAGAAATCAACCCTCTAACTTCGATTTCCTTGACAAATCCATTACTACCCTCTCCTTGGACGATACCACTTACCAAATGACCCTCTTCTTTGATGGTTCCAAATGTCAACATGGGGGTGGTGTAGGTGTTATCCTCATTCCTCTTGGTGGTGAACCCATGCCTTTATCTTTCAAACTGGATTTTGATTGTATAAATAATATTGCTAAATACGAAGCACTAGTGTTGGGTCTCTAGGATGCTTATGCCTTAGATGTTAAGTCAATCAATATATTTGGTGATTCCCAACTAGTTGTAAATCAAGTCAATGGTATATACTAGTGTCATAATGAAATACTACAAAAGTACAAACATCTTGTAGACATACTTTTGACTACCTTTAACTGTTATGAACTTCACACCACCCTTTGTTCTACTAATAAGTTTGTGGATACCATGGCCTGATTGGCCTCTTAGATACCCACTTTGCCTTCCAAATTTAAAATATATGTCATAATAAAAAGGTTCCAATCACCCTCTTATTTACCTCATGAGGTCCACTCCGTCAGAACCGTTTCATGTGACCCATGTGACCTTTAGTATAAGTAGTTTAAAGACTACCTTTCCCTTTCCAATCTACCTCCCGATCTCACTTGTAATGGACAACGTGTCTTTCTTAAAAGTTTATCTCATTATGTTATCATGGGTGGTCTCATTTATAAGTGCGGCTTTGTGAGTATTCTCTTATGATGCCTTAAAAGTTCTGAAATTCCCTAAGCCATTAAGGAAGTTCACGACAAAATTTGTGGAGGCCACTTTATTGGTTTAGCTATCACTAAATGCATTCTTCTCCTTGGCTACTATAGGCCAACCCTAAACCAGGACTGTTGTGACTATTTCAAATGTTGTGTGAAATGTTAGCAACATGCTAATATTTGAAACACACCTAGTCATGCCTTACAAGTTACACAAGACCTTTGGCCTTTCTCTCAATGGGGTTTAGATATTGTCGGAGAGGTCAATCCTCACTCATCACAATGCCATCAATGGATTATAACCACTACTAAATATTACACTAAATTGGTAGAAGCCATTCCCCTCATTTCTACAAAATCTAAGAAAATATGTGAATTCATAAACCACCACATCATTTGTCACTTTGGTGTTCCTCACCGCCTCATCACTGATAATGGAAATAAATTAAAAAAAAAAACCCTACAAAAAAGTTGTGTGACGCTTTTGGCATTCAACTTAGTTTCTCATCACCTTATTACCCATAAACAAATGGATAAGTAGAATCAACCAATAAAACTTTAAACAAAATTCTTATGAAAGTAGTTGACGATATATTGGGAAGGATTGGCATACACACATTCATTTCACCTTGTGGACTTAGCACTCTAGTATTCATACTTAGACTAATGTCATACCTTTCTCTCTAGTCTTTGGTAGCAAGGGTGTCTTGCCTCTTGAAGTGTAGATTCCATCTCTCTCGCATCTCACTAAAAGACATGTTGAATGGCGATGAATTTTGCCAAGACCATTTAGCACAACTTGAGTTGTTAGATGCACGTCATCTCAATGCTCTTGACCATTTCCAAAATCTACCAAAAATGTATCAAATGTGCCTACGTTAAACATGTCTATGAGTGAACCTTCCAAGTCAGTGACCTCGTCCTGAAGGAAAATCAACATGTAACCAAAGAATAAAAAAGTAAACAGGGGAAAATTTACTCTTAATTGGCTTGGACCTATATTGTTACTGATGCCTATGGATCAGGTGTTTATCATTTGTCTTCACTCGAGGGTAAACCTAAACCTAATCCCCTCAATTCCTTACATCTTAGACCATTTTATTGTTTAAATCTAGTACTATATCACCTTCTTTCTATTGATATCTTGTCCCTCGAGTTTTGTTCACCTTCCATGTTAACTGTTTTGAGGATCAATGACTAAGCAAGAATCATGTGATTACCCATCACCTGTCAGCCTTATCTTCAATATGAGTATCAAAACTCTGCTCATAGCATGATTCTCATGGATACTTTTCATATTTTTCAAAGATGGAATCCCATGGTCATTCGTCACTTGAAACCATCTCTTTCATAGTTAGCCTCTTTGTACTATGGTTTTGTCTTCTAAACAAGAACCTAATCTTCCTCTATAGTCTTGTCCATTACTTAAATGTCCAAAAAAATGGGATTCAACTCCTTGAGTCAAACTTCTAGAAAATAGATGAATCCTTAAAAAGGACACCTATTCTCTCTATCTCACCATTATAAATAGACCACTCCTTAAAGGAAAACTATATAAAGTCATTGGAAAAATACAATACAATATTCAGAAGCTTTGCATCGATCAGATTCACGAAGACCTTAAGGAGATAATATACTCATCCCATATAGACTTCCCACATCGATCAGTCTATTAAAAACCAAAACAAATGAATAAAATGATAAATTTTTCATCATGGACTTTCCTATTTTTGATCATGGGTTTCTTTCTAGGTAAACATGCTATCGTACACTAAGTTACGCTAAACCACCCACTTTCACCTCATTTCCTTTTCACACTAATTTTCTCTCTACTCAAGGGACTTGCCACAACTATGACATTTCATGATCATGTGACTTTCTTCACCCTTAGAATAGTCCATTATACAATGCCTTTAGGGTCTTACATTCATAAGCCCATCTTGGGTATGGTAGACTCATTAGGGTTCTTATCAATTAAGCAACTCTTTTACCACCTCTTACCATTCACCTTCCTCATTACTTATTAATTATCCTATATAAAACCAGACCATCGACACCTACATTTAAAAGACTCAACCATGCCTATGACCTACACTCAATCATACCTAAAACCTACTAACCCATTCCTCTACCTCATCACATTCTTCCCTAGCTTATGGGAGAACTACATCAACCTGAGGTCTCTTTTTGTTGGGGCTATGTAGGCAGCACTCTGAGGGCATGGGGCCCTTGGAGGTTAGCTCAGCCACCCTTTACCCTAACCAATTTCCCCTTCATTTTCCTATTCACATTCTACCTTAGTTAGTTTCCATTTTATATCAACAATTGGAAATTAAACCAAACAAGCACTAATTAACAACCATTTTTACCACTTCATCAAATCATTCATTTATCATTTTTATATTTCCACCATAGAAAATATTTGGAAATTTAAACCATAACATGCATAAACATCACCATTTGTCTCCCATGTTACCAACAACTTGGAACTTAAATCAAAACCATAAACCATGACTTAGCCATATCTAAGTGACTCGACTCCATCATGCCTAAAAAGACCCGACTCCACCATGCCTAAAAAGACCGACTCCACCATGCCTAAACCAACTTGACTCCACCATGCCTAAGTGACCTAACTCCATCATGCCTAAATAGACCTGACTCCACCATACCTAAGTGACCTCACTCAATCATGCCTATGAACTTGACTTAATCATTCCTAATCTACCTAGTTTCCATCACATAAATAATAACACTAGAAATTCCACACATAAGCCCAACATCATACGATAAATATCACCATCTCTATAAAAATCATCAGAATCTTTGTGTTTATACATATGTGCACAGAAGAAAAATCAATACATATGTCTCTCATATACAATCTCAACATCTTCGGCATGCAGGCCGGTGTAATAATCAAAATCTCAAAAACTCTCATGTACATCCTTGCTATCTTCGACACATAGACCAATATAAATAAAAATATACAAAAATATATATCTTAAACATATAGGGTGACTAATCATCACTCCACCTAATGTCCACATGAGTCACTTCTGTCTCCTCCTCCACCCCAAAGGCAACACCCCTACGGCATCTCTACCTCATATAGGTCTTGGTTCATCCTTTGACTAACCCGCAGACTTAGCCTAGCCTCTTTGATCTCATCACCTTGCCCCGACCTTGTCTCTAGGCTCACCAGCCCCTTGTACTCTCTGCACTACGTGTGTGATATTTGGTCCTATCACTCAAGGCCTGTTTTGCTTTGTACTCTGCATACAAGGTGACATATATCCCCGTGGTAGTCATATGGTCTTGATAATACCGTGCCTCATTTTGGGAATCCCTAAACCGGCCATCGATACTATTTGTGGTGGTTCCATCATTCTTGGACCCTGTACCTATATCATGAGACCTTATCCCATTGTTTCCTATACTAAGGGAACCTATCCCTAATCTTGTTTCGAGTCTTTGCTTGGTCGGTGTCTTTGCTGACAACCTAGGCTCATAGGGCCATAATCTAAGCTGTGCAGTGGCCAATTGGCTCTGCAACCCTGCTACTTATGCCTGTAGGGTGGCTACCTATCCCCCATCTCCATCTCCACCCTATGTGGGTGCCTATCCCTGGGTAATCTTGGCCTGTAAAGCTGCCACTTGTGCCTATAATGTGGCCACTTGTGCCTTAGACCTGTCAACTACCCCTGTAAACCTATAATTTTGGCCCTTTAAGGTGGAAAAGTTTGGCTACCTTGGCCAAGGTGGTGGTTCTCATTGCTGGATTGCCCACCACTACCTATACCTATTTATAACCTTGATGTCATCAATCCTCCTGTCCACCGCCTACTCCTCTTGCCTACTCGGGAATCGGATGTGGTAGAGGTATAGGCCTCTCCATGTCATCCCTCCCGTATCGAGGGAATAGTGGTGGCATGTCTGGAGAAGCCCAAATCTGGCCATATGACCCTATCTAGAGGTATCATCATGTGCTCACCGACATGATGCCCTTGTATCCACTTGAGTATTTATAAATCATCTAGCTCTATCACCATCTACTTGTATGAAGGGAAGCTAACATACAACCTCCAAATAATGTCAACACTAGATAATCCCTCCAACACCTGCCTATAATATGTCACATTATGAGTAGTCCTAGCAGCAATATGATCTCCAACAACAACAGGCACCCAATACCTGTAGCCAACTTGAACCAAGCCTCGCATCAAACACATCTAGTCGAGGCATACCAACTGGACACACACATACAATGTGCTCATATGCCCATCAAAGTGGAGAAAAAGGTGTACCACAAATCTGAACCTCCACAATCACCCATAGGCCCATAAATCCTTGTATAACTACACTAAGTATGTTGGTGCCCAAGAAAAATGGGTCCTATCCTCCATCATGTCATGGAGAACCCCCATTAGCACCCATGGGAATCTCCCACCCTCTGCATTTGGAAGCACAAAACAACACACTACCTCCATGATCAGGACCACTAACCTCATCTCCTCAAGATGGGCCACATACATATCTCCATAGCTTAGGCTCACACTATAGAACCTCATCTCTATCATCCCCTCTCCAAACATCGTCAACATCATCTCCTCTAATTCCTTTGAAGAAATAAAGTAAACATGTGTCCCCATTATTGGTAACCACAAGATCTTGTACACATCCTCTAGGGTGAATGTGATCTCACCCGTCGGTAAATGAAATGTGTTGGTCATTGAATCCCATCTGTCAATGAGTGTGATCATCAATCCTAAATCCTAAAATATATACACTGTATCATATGACCCCAATAATGGAAACATTTGTAACATAACCCCACTCCTCTTCTATAACACTCCTTGTACAACTAGTAATAGAAGTGGTACTCTATCTCTCATCTATAACTGGTCCCTAGCTTGCAACAATAAATCATACCGTTGTTAAACCTTCACCATAACCAACACATCTCTTACCTAACAAACCTATTCCCGAGCCTTATTTCTTATTGTACTACCCCAACCCTATAGATTACCCCTTTTTACACCCATCCACTTGTACCTTTTATACCTATTACCATCCTCGTTCTCAATAAACTTTCCTTTCCACCTAATTACGTATATTTTTCACTCGCCTTACCTCGTTTCTTGATAATTTTTCCTAAAATCTGACCGGTATCAATCATTTTCGATCGACATTGGTTCATCATGGTGATATCACCACCTACTACTTGATCGATGCCAACTAATGCTAACCGATGTTGGAAAAATATTAACCATTGTCGGTCATTGTTGTGGCAACCAAATCTGAAAAACCCCCATATTTCTCCCAAAATTCTCAAATCTAACCTAGAACCCTATCCTACCTTCCCCAAACCTAACCTAAACCCCTCCCACCCCTATTTACCCTACCTATGACATCTCCCTCCCTTGTCGCAACATTTATAGCAAATATTAAAAATTATACCCCCCCGACACGATTTTACCCAACACAAATTTTACCAACCTATTTTAACAACAAATGACAAATCGGGTCAAAACCTATCTCATCGCAAAGGTGCCTTCGACATGGTGGTATGTCTAGCCACTACACCGGTGGCCCACCTAAACCCTCTCCTACCTTTACCATGCCAAAATCCACTCCTCACCTCTAACCAACCAATCAAATCACTCAACCCAATCTCATGGACCTACCAACCGAATGCCAATCACCCGCTACAAGGCTCGCCAACTCAGCTCTCCATCTCTTTCTATCACTTTCCAACTTTCCACCTCTCTTCTGTCATTTTCTATAATTGGAAAATGACAAATGATTCCATAAAAAGTGGAATTTTCCTTTTTTAAACCTAACCCGAGCTGATCGATGCCGGTCATATTTGTGCCCTAGAGAACCAACGTCGGTCACCCTATAACCGGCATCGGTCAACCCTTACAACTATTTGGCCTTACTAAGCCCCCTTTTACCTACAACCATTAGTGCCCACACCCCTTTCCTCAGCCCAGACACCTATTGAACCATACCCACAAGCCCAAACCACCCTTCAATTTCCTTAAGTTGCGTCTTAGGAGTTGTTATTTTACCTATACCTTGGCCTTACCCATGCCATGACCTATTTTCCAAACCTGGCCTACTTGGTGTGACCATTGACCTCATATACTTGTTATACCTTGTGATGTTGTTACCTATGTTGTTTTAGCCTAACAACCATACCTTTCCTATTGTCATGTCGTTTATCCCGACCAAACCTTTGGTGTACCAGAACATACCTAAACATTCCTACATCTGACCTAAGTTGTGTTTTCCAGACCATATCATATACCTTGGATACCTGAATCACTTCACCCTCTTTTAGATAAACCTATTGACCTTGAACGATGTAAATTTTTCAATCTCTTCAACCTGGTACCGTATTGCAATCTATACATGTGTGTGTATTTTATTGCCATTACCCATTGCCTAATTCTCGACCTTGGCTCGTTATCTATTACCTAAATTAATAATCCCCTTCCCCACAGTACTCATACCCTTCCCCACCTATCTTCATAAACTACACATTTATCAAACCATTCACTTATTCCATATCACACCTCATCAATGCTTGGTTTGATGGGGATCACCTTCACCCACACATGGGGCAATCACTTCCTATTTTTGTCAAAGTCACTTACCAATACAAGATATGCAACAGAAAGGGGGGAAATGTAGACACCAAAATTGGGTCATACTCCCCTTGGTCCCTTTTTAAATAGCTAACTTAAAAATATTCACCTAACCATGACCCTTTTACCCCACATTTATATTAGTTTAATTATTTATCATTAAATTAATACCCATGATCATAATATTCATTATTTAATTACCTTAATTAAAATTAATTTATACCTCACCTAGACACCTCACCCCACCACCTCACCTAGACACCTCATCACAAACCTATTCTTAGCATGTTTCCCTTTTACTAGGACTCAATATTCACTCACCATAACTAACTAAGACTTAGTCCTACCTACCTTAATTAACTAAGACTTAGTTCAACCCTAAAATCACATGCCTATTATTCCTCTAACCACATTCCCACTTATATAAGTGTAAAAATCATGTTTTGATCTGTGAGAATAGACACAATTGGCCAAAACATTGCAAAGATCTATCATTTTTAGTAAACCTAGGATTTATCACCTTAACCAACGCCCGGTCAACCTAAACGCGACGAGTCACCACCCTAAACCATCGTTGGTTACCATATATTCACTTTGGTAACCTTGTTTGAAATTTTGGCCACATTCTCGAGTTTTAGAACGAAGGATATCTGCATGCAAGCAATAACCAAAGCCCTTTCGTACATCTAGACAGCCATAACTAGCACCAAGAAGGATCTAAAGGTATTTTCATTCATGGTAGCATTTTGGGAAGCATTGTCATAGCACTGTCATAGCACTGAGCACCATTTTATAGATAAACCATCACCATCATCTAGCCATAAAATATATAAACACCACTAAGTGTATCTCTAACCTGCATCGTTTCATAATTGTCTAGATTACGAAGTTTCTTCATCTCTGTTTATCAACATATATTTTAATTTTTCATCCCACCCTTGTTACCTTCTTGTGAACCCAACCATTCCATCACCCAAAATAATTTAATCACCTATACTTGATTCCTGAATACCTCTGAGTACTCCCAACACCTCCACAGACCTAACTATTCCCCTTACTATCTCTGTTCAATCTTAGAAAAACCCAAAACCTACTTTATTGAATTCCTACCATCCCACCTTAACTATTGTTAGTTCTCTCTAAACCATCATCAGTCATAACTCACCAATGTCATTCTATGTATCGGTAATCCTACCAATAACAAAAATTTAAAAACCTACATCCAAGAAACCCAAGTTACCTGTAATCCGGCCCGCACTGTCCCAACACCTTGACTACCTACCCTACTTCTAGATTTGATCATAACCTAGCATATTATATTAGATTTTCTTATTTTATTTGAATGAGATACCTAAATCATATCAAATACAATAGGATTTTATTTATTTATGTTATTTCTTACATTAAATTGTATTAAACAGTGGGTTGACTGCCATTAAGGAAGTACCACACTTCTTAGATCTAGCACATGCTAGGCAGCCCACTGACATATATTGTTTAACTCTCTTTTTTGGTCTTGTTTTTATTTCAGGTAGTTCCTCCTAGCCAAATGTAATCTCTCGATCAAGCATTGGATCAAGAAGTAAAAACCTATGCATAACCTCTAACTAACCTTCACAATAGGTATTCCTCCTTATATGTTTCACCAAATCCACAAAGATAACGGTGAAACAATAGTAAGAGGAAAAATAATTTTGAGATAACCACATGACCATGATAATTAGGTGATCTCGAGTATCATTTGTGATCATTGAAAGTACATAAATCACAAGAAAGATAATGAATATGCATTATACTTGAAATTAACATGTACGATAAAATTGATATCAACATGAGTACTAATAGAAGCATCAATGTGTAATCCATGTGATGAAAAGGAAGCATGAAAATCAAAATTAGTAAAAGTAATGATTGGTGTAGGAAGATCAATAGTAACAAATATAAATCCATGAGGATGATATGAAAATGATGGAGGTGGAACCACATGATAAGAATGATTGGAAGAAGATTTAGAAGATGCTTTTTCATGTTTGGGTAATGTGTAATTGAAAATTTTAGTATTTTCATTGTCATTTGTATATTTGTAAATAGAAACGTTAGGCTCGGTTAGATCAATTTCATTATTGTTAATCAAATATTAGATCAAATTCAATTAAAAATTATTCCACGAGGAATATTATGATCTATCTCAAGAGGAGATGGAAGTGAAGTTGAATTGATTTTAGTGAGATGAGGCAAAAATATACAAGGTGCATATGGAAGTCTAGTAAAAGTGTGGTGTGTAAGTTATATTTGGAACTTTGTAGGTTAGGATACAACATTGAAAATAGGCTTGAGATCACTAGGATTTCCTTTAACAACATATTTTTATTAAAAAAATTAATAGATTTATTAGAAATATTATGACAATACTTAAGATTTCCCATGAAAAGTAATATATTTTCATGTGTTTTAAGAGTATGATATAAATGATCAAAGGAATGAAAATAATCAAAGAGCACATATTCTTGCAAAGGAGTTAATAGAATTTGGATAAATATATCTTGCAATCCAAATTCGGTGAAGACATTATTAATTTTGGAAATATTATTCCTATAACATAAAACATAGTGACTAATATGCTCATTAAATACTTGATTCATTTTTTCCATTTGTGCATATGAAATTTTAGTTCCAATGTTCATAAAAAACTGGGCCAAAAAAATATTTTCTAGACGAGTGAAATATTTAACGGTGTAAAGATAAATCATAAAACCATCGGGAACATAGTCTTATAAGCTCCTAGAAATAACTTATTCAATAATGTATCATCACAAGTATAATCCAAACATGTAACATGAAATGATTAGATATTATCTTGCAGATCTCTATATCTATCAAAAAGAGGAAACATAAGTGAATATTTTTTTTTTGGAAGTGGGTAAGATGAAACTTTAGATGTAAGAGGACTATGTAGGAGAATTGAAGAATAAATAGATGGAGAGGAAGAATAAGAAACATGTTACAATTGATGGATTTAAACTTGTAAATCATGGTATAAGGACTCTAAGGAATGGGTTTCTAAAGAAGAAATGGGTTGGATATGAGAAATGATGGGGGAAGAAAAGTGATTAGTAGATGTGGAAATAGGCATATTGATGGTGGATATCCCACATTGGTGGAAGGATAGTAACGTGGGATACAGAGGGTTGTAAAAATATATCTCTAAGGTATAAACCATACTAACATGAGTAACATTTTCATGGGTGTAATAGGATTATTATAAAGCATCAAGGTCATGTGGTACATAAGTAGAATGGAAATTGGTAAGAGAATCAAGTTGTGCCTGGTCCACATTAGTGTCTTCATCATAGGAATGTTCACTATCATAAGTTTATTTTTCATGGAGGGGGATCTAATGGGAATTGAAGAGAGAATTATCATGTGTGGTTTCATCCATACTATTGGAATGATTATGAGTCTATGGGATAATATCAATATGTTTTGGAAGGCCAAAATTACCACAACATGTAATGGGGATGAAAGAGGAAGCACACAAAACTTGTAGCCACTAGGGATAGAAAAAGTAGATCCGATAATGGGAATGAAAGGGTTAGGTTCACAAAATGATTTAATAAAATTAAATATTTATTAGAGGAATAATATCAAATAGATAATACCATAAAAATTTAAGATATAACATCTAAATGGAAAGAAAATGTAAGTAATGAGCATATTAGAGTGACTTATCCGATTAATCATTGTTTGTGCTAGATTTGGGTTGGAAACTTGATGAAAAAGGCTATATATGGGTTGCATATACTTCTCCTAGAAAATAGAGATCTATAAGTTTTCCAGAAAGAAACAATCATAAGAAGAAAAGACTTCCATGTGTGCTAGTTTCCTAGAAACATTTCCAAATGATCTTCTTAGGGTCGATCATGTCTTCTAAATTTTCTTTGTGTCACTTTGGCTTCTTTATAGGGTTCCTTTGTTGCACTTTGAACCTATAAAAAAGAATATTTACCTACACATGGATCAATCAAACATTATATGGAATAAAATATTCATGTGATACTGACCTCAATGGTCACCCCAATGTGATTTTCATAACTACACTCTATTTTATACTTTTGAATGCAGTTTTTGTGTGTATGTGAGATAGAATTGTGTCCCTTAAATATAGGTTTCCCTTGTGTCAGTCACACCAACATAGACAACTATAACTACTTTTGCACCAAGATGAATGTGTGTGATGGAACTAAGAATTTTACCATTCTTATGTAATGAATTATGTATCCCCAATGTAGTCCTTAAATGTTTCCCTTTTCCCAAGTAGTAGATAGGAAGTAATAGATCCAAATTTCCCATCCCCTTATAACATTAAGTAATTCATATATATATATATATATATATATATATATATATATATATATATATATTTGATTCCTTTCTTTGAATTTTGTCATTAATAACTAAAAATACAACCCAAAGTGTTAATTAAAGTTTTAGAAAAGATAGTGGTCGATGTGGAATTTTAAAACATAAGATAAGATGGAAAGAGGAAAGAAGTTCCTAAAGGAGATATTAAATTTCTGGTGGTCATGTCCTTACTGGGTGCTAATGTCCTAGAGGATCCAAAGATAAAATAATATACACTAACTTGGTTCACATGTTGTGCAATTTCCAAAAGTAAAAGGGATAATTCCAAAAATAAAGGAAAAAACTATAAAAATACAAATTAATGTAAATGTAAATAAAACAAAGTATTTTTAATGTATAGTTTTCTTGTTTAATAATTATGCATATAATGAAATACTAGAGGCATGATGTAATAGTACTAATTTCATGATTTAATGTATTTAATATTTTAGTCATCCTCAAGGAAATAACTTTGATGAAAAATCATATTGTGACTATCACTGATGTAATGGACACTCTATTAATAGACGATTTAAACTTAAACTTTTAATTCAATATCTAATTGATT
Source organism: Taxus wallichiana var. yunnanensis (assembly GCA_018340775.1). Classification (NCBI taxonomy): domain Eukaryota; kingdom Viridiplantae; phylum Streptophyta; class Pinopsida; order Cupressales; family Taxaceae; genus Taxus; species Taxus wallichiana. The sequence goes on along the minus strand of CM031242.1, from coordinate 255,704,630 downwards.
TTGATGATATTACTACATATAAACCTACCAGTGATAATGTTAAGCTTAAAATATTCAATGAACCACTTCCTAAACATAAACAAATTACACCTGAGGTAAATGTTAACTATGATTACATCAAGTTTCACATCTTCAATTTACCAATGCTCCTTTAGAAATTTTTTTGGGTGCTACTACTACTTCACCAAAAATCATCTATTTTTTTTATTCATACTTCCATGCTCCTTTAAAATATTATATACTTCACATCCCTACATATACTGCTAATCAAGCTCTTAACAATGGAATGAACAATAAAAATTTTAAGCATAAAACTTGTTCACTTCCTTTTTACATTCTATTGTATTTCTATTAATGTAAATAAAGTGCAAATAACCTACCTCCTATGAGAATATAATTCTTCCCATTATAGTTGGGCCTCACACTACTGCATGTTATTTTTTATAACATATTAAATAAAGCATTGTAATATGGTATTATGTCTTCCTAGGCTTTAGGCTATTAGGACCGTTTCATCCATTATTCATTAATGTGTCAAATTACTACATGAGGGTCAGTTCATTACTATGAAGGTTATATCAGCTAAAACCCTCTAGCTATTGCTCCTTAAGATTTTCAGACACCTACCACTAGTGTACCCTCAACTCTAGTTAGCATTTTACCTAGTAAACCTACCTTTGAATTTACTCATATCACTAGCAATTATGTTATTATGGTCTTTCCACAAACTCTTAGTACTAGTATAAGAATTTCACTACCATCTATTATCCTAAATAGGTCTCCTAAAATTTTGGTTCTTATCACTCACTCCTAACATATTTCTTGGTATTATATCCCTTCACATAGGACTATATCATCACAAAAATTTTAGGGTACATATTACACCTCTAGTTATTCTCATATGTCTATTTATCTTTCTAAATGACACAAATATTTAGGATGCAACCTTCCCTGCAAACACTATTCCACACATGACCTAACATGACACCAGTCTCTTGACCCATGGTCACATGATTCCTTAATTCAAAATGGTAGATAATGAACCTTCACTTGAATGTACTAATTGGATAATTCATACACTAATCACACTTTGTTGGGCTCATACACTCCCCCTTATTTCCTAATGAAACAACATGTTTATTGGTTTAAATTGAATATTGAGTGATATTCTACACACATACATATGTTGGAAGAACAATAGAATGAGGGGGTGAATCAGTTCCTCAAAATTCTTTGAAAATTTTATATTAAATTTTATACACCATTAACATTAAAACATGCATTAAAGTGATCCTAACTATATTGCATAACCATTCATAAGAGAATAACCATGAAAGAGTGCATTAAAAAAATATGAGTGGAAAAATATTAAGGGGAAGAAAAACCATTGAAATTATACTTATATCAAATATAAAATAATAAATTTAGTGAAGCTCTAACTTCATAAGGATTACTAACCCCTAGTTTAATAGAGCACCAAGCCTACAAGGTGCACTAATACCTAGCTTAGTGAAGAACAAACTCCATAAGGAGGCTACAACCCCCTTAGGTGATTAAGCACAAAATCAACCACCTTTATATGAAGATATCTGATGTAATTTTTCTTCCACAACTGATGGAGATCACTAATTCAGCTCACACACCTTTAAACCCTCTTCAAACATACCTTCTCATAACTCACTCAAACTTGGACTTTCATGAACTGATATTAACATAAAAAGTTACAAGATATTAAACCTTCTTCAATATTTCAAAAAATATCTCATCTCTATCTTTATTCCCTTAATACTCTTGGACTCTCTCACCTAGCTTGCACTTTTCTCTCTCTTTTGAACTAGTTTAAAAATGAACAAAAGCACGTATTTTATATGAGATTCAACTCAAAAACATGACATAGGTAAGTCCTGGCCCAAAATATCAACCATAATAACATAAAAAAATAACACAAAACTCACAAATACTTATAACAATTACCCATGTAGGTCGGTCATGCGCCACGACAACCAAACAAGCACAAAAGGCTTAAAACCCCATCACCAAGCTCATCAAAGACCTCCAAAAACATAACACTAATTAGTAAAGCTTAAAAGGCATAAAACATGTAAAAAACATCATTTATAATTGTGTCATGATCTTCACGAATCATTTTATTCATAATACTACCAACTAGGGCCATTTCCTACTCAAAACAACTCATTCTAGGAACCAATATTCAACTAGAAAGATCAAGATAACCAAAGAAAAAATAAAATATTTCATTTATCCAATCATTGGAAATCGAATGACCTATATAAAAATCCATTCTTACTATACCTCATGAAACATACAACAATGCAAACCACACCTCTTTTCTTTTTCAATAAATTGAAGCGCCTTGAGAAAGAATTTTTTGAAACTCAAATTGTTTTTACCCTTTCCATGATTTTCAATACTTAAAAATTCATTCAATATGAAACAAATTCATCCACATTCACTATATAATGGATGTACATCATAATATAATCCAAATCATGGGTATTTTGCATCAATCTTCTAGCCAAAATAGCCATGTCTTTAACCAGTGAAATTCGGTCAACTTGTGACCTCAACCATGGAAACTTAGTACACTTTCAGAGATTCAACAAAAAATTAAAAACATCACATTGTATTTTTATAACACCTCCAAGGCCATTAGACTTATTCAACATGCTCACAAATTCTCAAGAACTTCCATTTTCCAACACTACTAAACTACCCTTTAGGTCCAAATACTAGTCTTTAAAGATATGGCACACTTTTCCCTCTAAGATTTCAATTATTACTTGAAACTATCATGGAAACATATTAAAAATCCCAAGATTTCATAAATGGTGATTTAGTCCATAGGTTCAATGGACAACTTTTCCACAAACTTAAAATATTCAGAAACTTACCTTTTGAGTGGGGCCCACATATTGCAATAATCTCAAACATAACTCATTGGAAATCTGGGCGAGTCCTCTACACATTCTTAGCATAATATTAACATAATAAATTGTAGTCCCCACTTCCCTTTGACACTTTTAGATACTGATTTTGATACTATTGATCATATTATGGACACTATTATGTTTCATTTTAGTATGATGGTTAGATGTAGATCATGGATTATTATTGATCTAGAGTCAATTATTATGCTTGATGGTTACTAGAGACATTTTGATATGAGGATGATGATATCTTGTTTGACATGGAAATATTATAGATGTTTCTTTGGACTTGTGACATTGGATATTTTGAGTAGACTTAGTATGGAATAGTATAGATGATGATATAATTGATTAATGAATTAAAAATGATAATGTTGAATTCTTGATATTCTTTGTGATTCATGTGTTTAGATGATCCTGAAATGTTTTTTTATATCATTTTGGATGTTCTGATATGGCCACAAGGCTGAAGGAGGTATTTGCATTTTTGTAGGTTAAAAAAAATCACAACAATGTCGGTGGACTGGAGACTAACCATATTAGAATTTTGGGTGAAGTCAACAAGGTCACCATGGCAAGCTGTGTTGTGTTTGTTGTTTTATGTTAGAGATTCCCATGGGGGATTTCCATTATATATGGGTTATGTATTTTATTTATGTGTTCCTTCTTAATTATTTTTGTATGTATTTTATTAGTAATGTGTTCCTTCTTTTAATTAATTTAAATGTGGAAGATTAATGTGAGAGATCATATAGTTAAACTTTAATTAAATTAAATTGCTATATGGAACGTAATTAATAAAGTTGTTGATTTTAAATTTAATGTTGGAAGAGTGTGTAAGAAATGTGTAAGAAGGTGTAAGGAATATGTAAGATAATGTAAGGTATATTGTTGGAGTGTTAAACACTTCATCCTCCTAGGAATTCGAAATTGTCCTTGGAGGCCAAATTTGGAGGCTTGTGGGACAAGTTAAACTTGTCCCACACCTCTTAAAATTATTCACCAAACATACATATGGTTTTGAGGTTAGAATTAGGCCTTTGTAATGCATTTTTAACGACATATTGTAAGTTTTAATTGCACTTCTCTTACATGTTTTAAATTCAGTCCTTTTGGAGTATGGGTTGTTTTGGAGTGTGTAAGTTAAATTGTCATTTTTATTTATTGTGTTTAGGTGCATGATGTTGAATTACTCTTGGGGTTGAGGAAGAATGATGTGGCATCCCACATGGATCCACATCATCCTCTTCTCTTCCCTCTCCTTTAAAAGTGCAACTCCTTGCTTATTTGTGGTTGTTGAAACTTTGTTCATTCCTCTTGGGGGTGCATTTTTGCTTGCTATTTTGGGAGCTTGTTGTGGAAGAAGTTGGAGTCATTTACATGCTTGAGAATTGCTGGTTTTGAACTATTTTTGGGCATTTGGAAAGCTTGTGGATCTTGGAACAAACTCCATTATGGAGAGGTAGGATCTTGAGCTTGTTTTTAAATGTTTTCTTTCTCTTGCATGCATGTTTAAATGGTGAATGTGTTTTGTGTTCTTGGCTGGTTGGGTAGACTGCTTAGGACATGGTGTAGGAGAAGGATATGGGGATTTCCAATGGGGGGCATAAGGGATTTCCAATGGCACTAGTTTTATTGTGGAGGGAGTTTTGGATTGGGATCCACCTTGGAAAAGAAACTGCTTACATTTATTACTCTTAGGGGGCATAAGGGAGAAACTTTGGGGGACATAAGGAGGAAATTTGGGAGGCATAAGGTTTATGGGCTTTGATATATTTATTGGTGGTATGATTTTGGTGGATGCCCAATTTCAAATAGGGAGGCATAAGTGGTTCCCCATAGTTCCTTTCTCTTATTGGCTTGCTTGATCAAGCCTATGTTTTGTGTGAATAATTTCCAATTGCGGTTGTGAACCTGCTTTCTTTGAATTTGTGTATCTTGTTTATTTATGCATGTGAAATAATTCTGCTTGTTTTTTATGGAAGCCATTGTTGTCATGAGTTGATTCTCATTCTCTTTTTCAATATGGTTGGGGTTCGAGAGCCAATGAGGAAGGATGGCTTCTCCTTATCATTGGATTCCTTAATTGGGTGGAGAGCATTGCCTTTCCCCCTTCCTTGTTGTGATCAAAGATGAAAAGATGGAGAAACTAGTATGTTGTTGTTTTGGAGCAAGAAGATTATACAGTTTGATAGTCCCATCCTTTGAGAAAGTTTATTGTGATCCTTCCCACTTTGAGTGGTTGAGTTGTATAATATTTGTAATGTGAAACCATTTGTATTGATAATGGAAGATTGAAATTGGACTGAGAAATGTAAAGGAGATTTATATTTGTTCTCTGTTTTGGAAAAGAAATGTAAATGATGTTACATGCATTGTTATTTATATTTTGAAACCAAATCAAAATGGAAAAATGATAAGTTGTAAAGATGTAATTGTTGATCAATGAAATATTACAATATCTACTCAAATTTGTATTGGGCATTGGAGTTGAAATTGTTGTTAAAGATTGGAAATTGTTGTTTGGAAAAGAAGCATTCGTATGAAATAAAAGATCAGTATTTTATTCTCTTGAAAGGAGTTGAATTTAGAAATAAGACCTATAAAATTGTTATTGAATGGTTGATTGAATTCAATTAAATGTATTTGACTAAGTTTAGGAATCCATATGCACATTCAAATGATAAAATTAATAGACAAACTCAAAATAAACGAGTTCAATTTATTATGAACTCCATTCCGGCAATTCATTTTAATAAATGAACAATTCAGACTTGCACTTAGTAATCAACTTAAAAATTTTACAAGTTATCATGCTAAGACATTATTGAAACCAACTTGACAAAGAAAACTCAAGAAAACAATATAACCATTGCAAAATTGAATCAAATCCCTTCCTGGGTCATTTTTCTGTCTATTGTTGGAAAAATTCAAACTTGAATCAATTGGACAAATAAATTATCTATAAACACTCTAAACACTCCCTAGATCAATACTCCATGTCTTTTTGACATGTTGAGTGAAGGAGGAAACCAAATTTGATCAAATTGAAAAGTTGAAAATTGCCAGTTTGTAAATTAAAATCCTGCAGATCGATTTCATAAAATTGACCCTTTAAACTTCATCAAAAATTAAGTTTTATGCTTTCCATGCAAAGAGGTCATCGAGAGATTTTCAAAAAGTCCTCGTTTTCCCAAAGCCAAGCTCTCTAGCTCAAGTTATGGTCATTTGAAGTTTTACTTCAATTTGGGATTCAAAAAGTAATAAAAATTTAATCTAACTATTGAAAATTTAAATTTTAAAATTTGGAAAAATTTCCACAAAAAGTCTATGGCTCCCACCATCCCACAACCAATCGGGACCTGCCATGTGACACCTCAGAGGGGTGGACCAAATTCAAACTTATCTTTTTGAAAATTTTACCTTAGGAAAAATTTTCCATTTTTCCCCACAACTCCACCTGCCTGCAGCCGATTTCACATGCTGCCATGTGGCACGGTGGAAGGGTGGACCATTTCTAAAATTTAACATATCTTTTTAAAAAAATTCCTTGGGAAAATTTTCATTTTTCTTCCGTCGGCCCGTAGCCAATCAAAGGGTGCCATGTGTCCTCTTGGGGCTCAACGGAGGTGTTGATTTCCTTTCAAACTTAACCCTTTGATAATATTTGGGAAAAAAATTCATTTGGTGCATCAGCCCACAAATTAATGAGAAGGTGCCACTGGCACCTTGGGGGTAGTAGTGGGAAGGGTGGAACCCTTGATATTTTTGTTTTTGGGGTTTGGGAAAAATTCTTAACTTCTCGCCATGGCCTGCAACCACACCTTCCCCTCGGCCTTCTCTTCCTCCCATGGGCACGCGGACTTGTGCATCCCCTTCTTCCTCTTGGTCTCCCATTGGCGTAGCGTGCCAAAATACCTTGCCACTTCACGAGACTCCCTTCCCCTTTTCCACTTAGCACCGGGACGTGACACGTGTCCACCAAGGACTGCGGCGACGCATGGAGTGTTTTGTGCCTTTGAGCTATGTGATGGGAAAATTTCCCTATGCCACCCCACGACCCGCCAATCCATTCAAAGTGCATTCCCCCTCCTCTTGACATGTGTCCCCTAAGGGAATATTTGACCTTAGAACTCCACCCACTCATATCTTGAGTTCTGTAAGGAGTTAGGAGGACTTATTTATATCACCAAAAGGTGAGAAAATTTCCTATCCATTGGGAATGGTTTAGGGAAACTTTGGAAGCATTATGTATGAGAAAAATTCAGTTGAAAATATGAGCTTGTTAGAGAGCAGGCATGGGGGTAAACTACTCCCTGAACCTAACTAAAACATGAAACCCTAAGGTTTGAACCTTGTGAACTTGATATTAGTTAATAAAGGAAAACATATGTTGTAGTGATTTGATCTTATTCTAGAACCTGTTAGTGAAAAATGATGTCTTGCAACCTAGTTGTAGACACTTCTAATAAAAAAATTATCTCCTAATTTTTCTAGCTAACCCTAGGTTGTTTCTTGGGTCTCAAGTGGTTGTTTAAATAGGCACTACATAAATGTACTATATTCCCATACTAATAATTTTTACTAAATCAATCTCAACCTAGGGTTTGAGGCCATAAAAATGTCTTACCTTCTTAACGATTGTCCATAAAAGTTTAGGCCTATTTTGACCTCATTATAACTCTAAGATCTTAAATATATGCACAAACATCCATGAAATTATCATATTCCCATGAAAACATTACACATTCCAACTATGAGAATTTATCTCACTTCGATCTCGAAAACACACTTTTAAGCACACTGTTTTGATCTAAACATCATAAATTCAAAAATATTTATCATGGAAAGATTAAATTTTCCCCACAACATTAAAACACCCTCTTCTAACATATACAATCATCATATTATCTCAATTAGGTCTGAATATTGTCAACCACCATGAATTGCGTGACTAAAATCACGTGTTTTACATTTTATAAGTCATAATTAGAGTATAATTGTTGACATGGTTCTTCATAAAGTTTTGGAATAATTGTGAGAGTAAGGGAAATTTTTGAGACTAAGAAAGAATCTATGGATAAAGGAGGAAAGCCTCTAAATACTATAGATAACCATGGTATACATAAAAGCCACGAAATATAAGAGAAAGTAATGGAATCCTACACAAATCCATGAGATAAAAAAAAAAAAAATAGAGTAAGGAGGAAGTTAGAAGAGTCATGAAAAAAGAAGTGTATTTTGTATTTTTGTAAGAAATATATTTATTGTACTTAATCAAATGTATATGTTGTGCCACATGATACAATAGTTGTGTACCACATGAGATGAAAGATGTGTGCCACTAATGAGAAATATATAAGATATAGAGAACATAGAGAATTTATATGTATGTATGAGAATAATGTAATTTATTTTGAGACATGAATAAATATTGATGTTTGGAGTAAAGTTGTTCTATTATTTTACATTCTTTTTATTCATCAATTAAGATTTAGTTTATCTTTTCCTTGCACATCCTTAACAAAAGGAAGAAATTCTTAACCCTCACATTGTTGTTAAGGCTTAAGGTCAAAATTTGGTCTCGATCCCAAGTTCTTTCTATTAGTCAAATGTCCAAAAAAAATTCACTAATAGGATATTAGAAATCGAGGATTTTTCGGGAAAATCAAATTAATATATTTGTCAAGGAGAAGCAAAGAGATTCAAAGAATCATACAAAGAAACAAAGGTAGAAGTATTTAGAGAATATGAAGAATAATTTTGGTCTCAATTCCCACATTTATTGTGGCCTTGCATATTGGCACATGCTAAAATAATAGAGTGGTCGTAGTTACATTTGAGAAAACATTTTGAGTGGACTCAGGAAAAATTAAATATAATCGAATTCTTGACGAATCTGGAAAAGAGAAATTGATTAATTTTTTGAGACCATATAATATTTTTATATAATTACTTGGGATATAAAATTTTGATCTAGTTTTGATCATAAGAAGGATAAATTTCTAAGTGGAGAAATATAAATATTTCTCAAACAAATTCCATTTTTAATCAAGTACTTTTTTAGTGAAATAGGATTAATTAAAAGTGAGGAAAAGTTACTTTAGGGGATAGGAACCACAGATGGAATACATGAAGGGGAGTGATCGAGAGATGTAACTAATCAAATTTAATGGGGTGATGGTTGGGACAACATAAATAAGATGACATGAAGGAAAATAAAATAAAAAAAATCACATAATTGACAAAAATAAGTATTAGGAAGATTAAGAGAACTATTAACTAAAAGAAAAGAAGCATTCTCAATTAGGAGCTCAAGAGAGAGATAGGATGGTTGTAGAGAATGAGTTAGATAAATATACAAAAAAAGAAAGGCTATTAAGGGAGGAAAGGGAAAAGAAGTTAAATGAAAGAAAATAAAAATTGAACAAAATTTAGAAAATAGAAAAGAAAGAAAAACCCACTTCAAGTGGAGGATAGCAATTGGCTACCCCGAGAGACAAAGGCGGACACACATAGAGTCTTGCTATCATTCCCACATCAGGTGGAGACCAAAAAGTTGTGGTTACCCCACAAAACCCTGTGGTAAGATATTCCATAGATAATCCAATCCAACAGTCATTATCAAAGCAAGCTATCCTAATGAGAGATTTACAATAGTTAGTAGGTAAATTAGAACCAAATTTCAAAGAGATAGTAGGAGCAGAAGCATGGGGAGAAGAAGAAAGATAAGTTCCATTATTAATTAAAGAAAAAGGTGAAGAGGAAGAGGAAGTCACCGGTATGAAGGAATTAATTGAAGAGTTTGGAGAAAAATAAACATAATAGAGGAAAAGGATGAAGGAGAAATTAGTTCAGAGAAAAAAGATAAAGAAGAGGAAAAACAAAATAAGAAAAGAAGAAGTGATGAAGGATTAGAAGAAAATTATATATTAAGAGATGTTAAAGGTAGGAAGTTATTTGTGGAAGAAAATAGTTATGAAAAGGATTCAAAATAAGATGTGTCCCCTAACCACTAAACGAGTCCAAAGGAGATGACCCCAAATCAGACTCCATTCCATGTGTCGTTTCACACACCTATTTGAAATTTAGAAAAATAAGAAATTTTGATGGAAATATTGAACAATCATAAGAAGATAGTGAAAAGAGAGAAGAGATTGTGAGAGAGTTTAGAGAACTATTATGAAATATGAATTTTTTATATTGAATTATCCGGAGACAACGAGAGGAAGAGTAACTTAAAAAAATCTCATAATCAATCTAAAAAATTAAAACCCTCAAAGCAACAACCAATTACTCCACCACAACCAAATCCCCAATCAACTAGAAATATGGCTTAGAAAATTTTACATCCATTATTTAGAAAAGACACTAAATATGTCGAGGAAAACTTATTAATTTTTTATTCATATGGAAAATAAATAACATAATAGATAACACATCAAAGTTATATGATTTCATATGTACTCGAAAGAAGATACCCTATGTTGATACAAGAAAAAAATGGAGAAGGCACTAAATTGTGGGACACAATTGAGAAGGAATTTAAGACTAAATTTCATTTTCCAGAATCACCTTCATAAGGAGTTAGAAAAATGAGAAAACTTGTTTAGAAAGAAGATGAAATGGTCAAAGAATTCAGCCACAAATTGAAAATGTAACTAGAAAATTGGAAGAACCAATGACATATAAGCAACACATTGAATGGTTTACTTCAGGACTTCTACCTTACATTAGAGCATATTTTAATGGAAAACCATTCCAAATCCTCTAAGAGGAAATAGAAATGGCCATTAGGTTAGAATCTCAACCTTGGCAAAGAGAAGGAGAGAATTCACTTAAAACAGAATTAGAAAGAGTGCAATTAGAATTATCAAAACTAAAACTCTAACAAGAAATTTAGAGAAAAGAAGATCTCAGAAATAGCTCACCACCAAGAAATAACATTAGACCAAAAATTTGGTGTATAGTGTGTTGTGCAGATGGCCATAGTAAAACTGACTTCCCTTACTTAGAGAAATCAAAAAGAGTTGTGGTTGTCAAACAACATTCATCGAATAAAGCTTCCTCTAGTGCCACATCCGTATTAGAAAGAACTTGGTGTGGAATTTGTAGACTATGGGATCAGCATACTCAAGATACTTTCCCCTTATTAGAAGTAGCTCCCCCTACCAACCAATTAATGTATTACATAACTTGTGGATCTTATAATCATTACCACCATACCTTCCCTTTAGTGGATGCACTTGAATATTTAAAGGAGTATAATACCCACAAGATTATGATATCTAGGAAAAAACAAAGCCTACCCCCCACCTTCACAACAAAAACCAAAAACCAGAATCACACTCCCATAGACATCACATCTATTAATTTCTTCCCCACAATATCAAAACTATCAAGGAGGTCAACCTAACTTTAGAAGAGGGTAGCAAGGAAATAACTACAACCCCAACTATCAAGGATATAATGGTGGCAGATACAATGGAGAGATATCGGGGAGGATAAAAATGGGATTTAGAGGGGGATATACCAATTACCATAGAGGAAGAGGATATCAAGGGTATCATGGACACCAAGAAATAGATAAGTAAAACTATTCATGGTTTTACTACCAAGATAGGAGACCCATGCACTTTTATATATGTGGAAAAGATGGAAATTTAGCGAGAGAAATTATACTGAGCCCGACCCTTGGATTTGGCCATGAATGAGGACATGACTCATTTAGTTTTCCCAAAGCTTCCCAATTTTATCAAAATGGAGGTACAAAGAAAAAATCATTAGGAAGAGATGCCCAGAAGAATTTACAACACATCACTAAGATACTATGGAATTAGGTATAGAGAGGAGAAGATAAAGAAAAAGCATCTGGATTAAAAAGTAAACCAAAAGAAGACAATAAAAAAAAGAGGCCAAAGAAAACTATTTCAAAAGGAAATATTCTAAACCAAATAAGGATCATGAAGAACCAAAATATAGAGTTATGGTAACAACTAGAAGTGTAGCTAGAAAAGAACATACACTAGGAAAAAAGAAGATTATCAGGCTACCCACTGAGGAAGATTCCTCCAATAGTGAAGAGTGGGACTTTAAGGAAATCAGAGTATACCTACATGATAAATAAGTAGAGAAGAGGAAGGAAGTTGTTAAGAAATCATAGTACCCGGAGGAAACAGAAAAAAATGTGTCACGGAAGATGAAATCATTACCCTTAAAGAAATATCAATGTTAGCAATCAAACGTGGCTTTGTAGACAAGTTCAAAAAAATTAGAAAATATTAGAACAAATAAGATAAGAATGTTTATGTCTAGACGATTGAAGAAATTTGGACATAACAAGAAAAAGATAAATATATTCAGAACACAATGAACATGGCACAAGTCCACCATATACTTAGATGTTGACATATTCGATACTACTATTACAAAAGTGCTTCTAGATATCGACGCGGATGTAAACATGATGTCTAAAACTACTTTGGAAAATGTAGGGATATCTCCCTTAGAAACCACCAAATATTACATTGTATTAGAAGATGGTTCATTAAAAAAACCTATCGGGGCACTAAAGAATGTAGAATTCAACTTCATGGGAATAAAAAAGATGGTAAATTTTGAAGTTTTATAAAATGTTTCTTTAAAACCCACGTATAATTCCATTCGGATTTAGAATGGTGTGTTGATTACAATGGTAATTTTAACTCATAATAAGAAGAAGTCACATTACAATCAGATGGAATTTGTGTTCATGTACCATTACAAGCAGGAATGAATGCCACATGGTCGAAGAAGTTTGGCATGACACCAAGGAAGAGGATTTTGAGGGGTATATGCTCTAAAATTACTAACATCGATAGAGAATTTGAACCAAATTATGAGGGAGAAATTTTAGTAAAAAGTGAATCTACGAATGAGATCTCTGAAAATGTCTTCGTGAAATGGGCATATGGTTTCTCGGAATCTAGGATAAGACAGTTACATTACACCAAAATAATACCACCCTACATAATCACATTAGATGATTAGATTATAGACTCTATAAATCCTATCAATTCTATTTTCTAGCTCATACAAGAAAAATTCAAAGAAGATGGATATTATTCGTCCAAAAAATAACCAGAGGAAAAACCTATCAAAAGATTATATAGACTAATTCGTTGCGTATCTCACCGAAATTTACCAAAATGCTTTGGGTTTGGAGATTTAGAAGGCTATTTGTAACAAATGGTGAGAATATTTTGTAAAAAGAAAGAAGGAATGTAATATTTAGATGATACCGATGGGTGTTGTTATTACCTTCATTTAATCAACTCTTAGTTGATGTCATATTCAAACTAGGGGTGTGTCTGAAGCTATATGCAACAAGAAGAATCCTAGTGATCTAGTAATTGGTCAGAGGTATTTTTATTGTAATTTCTAGGTGTATTTTGTAGTGTCCTTAAAATTCCATGGCCAAAGCCTTATTATATCTATGCTACAAGAAACTTTTTGAAATAAACACTCATTGCTGGAGTAAATTGCTGACAATAAACACACATTGTAGAATGAGATAAATTTCTGGAAATAAATACACGTTACAAAAATAAACACACTTGATTTGACATAAACACATGTTACTGAAGTTAAAACTCTTTCTTGTAAATAAGCAGAGACGGTTGAAAATGTTGTGAAAATGTTTGCGCAAGGAAATAAGAGTATAGTCTATAACACCTACAGGACAAGTACATAACAATATTCAACTAAAGAATCAAAATCATTTATAGAATTAACAGATCTACATTATTTTCTTAGAAATATAAATACAAATAAAACAAGGATCCTGGTTCTTTGAGGAGTGGGCCCTTTCTCCACCTTGAATCAGGATTTGAAAAAGTATGATTCTATCAAAACTAAGTGGCTATTTTATTACTGAAATGTTATGTCTTACAAAACTTCACTGTACCTCTATCATATATATTCTATATCTCTCTTTATCTATCTCTATATAATATGTATTAAATCTATCTATAGGTATTTATGTATATTTCATCATCTAAAGATGCATTTACAACAATAGTTTTTCTACCGATTCAAATGGAACTAAATAGTGCCCAAAATAGATGTGGAATTTAAAAACTTTTCTCAACGTATAACTTGTCTAATAAGTTATCTCTAGATATGGAATATGAAGAATCAGAAATCTATTGATCTACTCCTAATTGGAAGGCCCATTGATTGCTCTATCATCATATGTTTTCAAAATAAATAGATTCCACTTGATTCCAAAATTTTGGAGGAGTTTCAGAGCCAAAGGGAACTTGTTCTAGAACCAACTGTGAAAGTTACGGAACTATGCGAGAATAGTTCCAGAACTAAGTGTTGGAATTTTGGAACTAAGTGCTGGAGTTCCAGAAAATAAGTCCAAAGGTTCTAGAACTAAGTCTTGAGGTTTTGGAACTAATCCATATTGAAGCCAATGCTCCCAAAAATGTGTTGATTGCTTCATACTTCATTCTTCTGACTGATTGTGACTGTTTTATTACAAAAACTGAATTTCCACACACTTTGTTAGGAATTATAGAGTTTTTAGATGTTAGAACTAAATCCAACAAAATATGGAAAATTACATCCTAACTTATACTAGATCAAACAAAAGTCACAAAATGTAGTCAAACTTGATAAAAAGGAGAGTAAAATAAGATCATTTATTACACATTAACGAGACATATTTTGGCCTTATCATCTCCCCCATACTTACTTTTTTTTAATTCCCCTTACAAACTTTACTCTTCAAATCTTGGGTTGTGAATTCTGCATTCCAATTGACTACTCAGGTCAAATGGTTGAAACTGAATATCCCAGTGCTTTAGTTCAGAAGTACTATACCCTGATCCTGCTTCTATCTTCCTCTGCCACTCCTCAAAGTGAGTGGGATATTGAGGCTCTCTATTTTTCCATGGAGACATGGGGGTGAGAAGGAGAGGATGCCTTGTTCTCATTCCCATCCATATGCCCCTACATTTTCATTGACTGAGGGATTAGTGTACACAAAGCTTTAGCTCTTTCCAAACTCCATATTAAGTTTGTGGGAGATATCACTTCTCTTCTTCTCAATGCAACTATGAGAAACTCCCATCTTTTCAAACATCCATCATAAATATCTTCAAATTTTTCCTCCTCATAAGAGGTGAAGGCATCAATACTTTTCTGTAAACTAGCAAGATAATGTGCCTTGAACCACTATCAAAGGCATGGGATCTAAAATGTATAACAAAGGTAGATGGTTTTCCATAGTGAGCCCTCATGCAGATGCCAGATGAACTATATTTTAATAGATGTTCAAAATCCTTCTCTTTCCATGAAATCTAATTTTTAAGTATAGAAACAAATACATTCAACTAGATTTCTCCTATACAAATTGATCATGAATCCTATATTCTTTTCCAGCATAAAATTACATAGATAGAATTCATAGTGAAGATTTTTTTGCTTTACACTGGATGAGGAATATTTTGTCATGAACTTAGATTCATCTTTTATTTAATGTGGAAGGCTACATACAATTCTTGACAGCTTCCAATGAATAAATTGTTCTTCTAGAAAGATGTTGTATGTAGGAGGTCTCCTGCATGTGAGTAAGTTTTCACTCATTATGCAAACCATTTGTATCTTTACTAGACATTTAAATTTTTCTTCTTCCTCTTCATAAAATTTTTCTTCCCATTCCTTCCTTTCCTTCTTCTCCTCTTCCTTCTTGCTTCTTAGTTCCTCATTTGATGTTTTAAATTCATTAAGCCCCTGAAAGTATCATCCCACAACTACTAAAGTGTCTAGTAAGTCAATTCAGTTTGTACAACCTAATTCATTAAAGATATCTTTGACACATCATTATGTTTACTATAAAATTGACATTCTTTCTCTTTTTATACCATTTTTGTTTAACCAATATAAAATTTTCATTCCTATCTGTGAGATTAGTTTTTAGTTTCTCATGAGCATTTCCCTCTGTTCGAATTTGAGTTTGACGAAATTTAATTCCTCATCTTTCTCCCTGATGATAAGTTCGGCTCTAGACAAGAAAAAAGTTTGTTTCAAGTGTTGTTTTTCCACCTTTTCTAAAAGTTCCTTGTGAAATGAGCATTCCTCTTCTACCAAAGGGTATTTCCATTTTCATTTCTACGATGCCAATTCCTCTTCTTCATGTGGTGGACTTCGATTCACTCATCTTTTGAAAATTATATTCTTTGAATCTCTCCTCTTCTTTTTCCACCTCAATTTGACTTGGTCGAGGAGGATTCATTGCCATGCTACCCAAAATATCATCAGTTTCTTTCTCCAAACCATCCTATTCTTCAATATCCTTTAGATTTTCTCTAGACCTCTTATGAAATCTTCTTTTTTAAGGAGCTTCAAAATTTCTTGAAGTGGGTTTCCTCCTAGAGCTTCTTCTGATTTTCACTTCATGATTCATCTTAGGTGAATTGTCATTGTCAGAGATAGATATTATTTATTCTATTATTGTTGCAGAGGAAGGGGTTTCTTTTTAAGACACAATAGGTTTTGTAGTTTTAATCATTCTTTTAGATCTCCTCCTCTTTGGTACATTAACCCCTCCTATTTCCTTCTTTTTCTCTTCAGGGGGATAAATCTCCAAATTAATTTTAGGGGAGAAAGGGGTTGGTATTCCTCTCCCAATACTATCAAGGATTTGTTTGAATTTTTTAAGGAACTTTTCCCATGCTTCTTATCCATTTTTATTTTGAAATAAAATGGTGTTAACAGACCAAATGGACTAATCCATGATGTCTAATTATTCCAAATCCCCAAGAATACCTCTGAGCCATTGTCTAGATGGAGTCAAAAGGAACCTTGGAAGGTTTACTATATATTCTAGTCTTGTAGCCTCATGCCTAATATACATTAACATCTTAAGGACCTCTATTCCTATAGTCCCAAATTGGCTATAACAGGTTAGGTACTTAACTACCCAAAATTCTACCATGTCAAAGGGTTTGGGAAAGCTAGCTCTTTTGACCCCATTTATGATTTTTTTAGTGTTATAAATGTATTGGGGTTCAGATTCCCCCTCTTGTATCAAGGTTTCCATTAGTTCTTTGAGGGTCCCTTTTATAGGATTAGGAACATGTACAATCGGTACACCCGATACATTACTCATTGTATTGACAGTAAAAGGAATTACAATGCTTTTAAATTTAGTTATAGATTCTTCTAAATTTACAACAAATTCCCTTACCAATTCATCATTGTACCTCTATAAAAGTTTTAGGAACTCCAACCATCCTACTTTTACAAAAATGGCTGCCACTTCTCCATCTCGCAACAAGTTGTGTTTCATCCTCTAGCTCGACTTATTTTTAATCCCCATGGAAAAGAGGAAGATTCAAATTATTCTTTCTTCAAATTTTTACTTTGTCTGAATTAGCTACGTAACTATTGGATTCAACTACGGAACTATTGGGTTTAGCTACACGGAACTCATCGGGTTTAGTTGTGGAATTCAAATATAATTCTTTTGCTTCTTCCTTGAAGTTTTTCTACAATTTCTTCTCAACTTCGTTTATTCCACCTAAATGATAGATCATTAAAAATACACTACCACTTTCTTGTTCCATCAACATCACCCTCATGATTACTTTCTTTTAATCATAATGTACAATAAATGACTCATCATACCAACTTCTTAAATCAAGTCTAATCACACATGCAAAATTTTAATTTAACCTTTAATAAGATCAAGACATAATTACCATCCTTGCTAATGTAATCCATTCACCTTGATGAATCATCATTCCTAAAAGTGAAAAATGAAAATCAATTAGAAAAGATAGCTAAAATTCCAAAGAAATTCCTTTTATTTTGCATTAGCCATTTATTAAAGAGACCAATTGTCATTTCTAGTTTTCAATTAGTCTTTTGAGAGAATTTTTTATTTTTGGGGAAGAGAACGCCATTTTATGGTTTTCATTCTCTTCCCTTTATTTTGGATTCACGCATCGATTATTTGATCATTTTCAAAGAACTAGTTTCTTCCATATGATCAACTTCTTTATCTACTTCAATCTACCTCAAGAATTCATCCCTAGTAGGAGGCTTCCTATAAAGTTTTAATCTATTTCCATTGACCAAAAGTGTCTGTCTTCTACCATAAATGAGAAGTATCTGTATAGATCCATCTTTGAATATCTTCTCAATCTGATAGGGTCCTAACCATCTGGTTCTCAACTTGCCTTTGAATTACTTGGTACTTGGAATCAAACAGTAATGCCCAACATCCTATCTTAAATTTCCTTTCCTTGATATGTGTATCATGCCACTACTTCCTTTGGTCTTGGATTATCTCTATCTGATGAAGTGATTCCAATCTTAGCTCATCTAATTCATTGAGTTGCAAAATTCTTTCCTTTTGTGTTGCATCCAATTCAATACCTAGTTTAGTTGTTGTTATCAATGTTTGTAGTTCAAATTCAATAGGTAATAAGGGATTTTTCCCATAGACTAACTCATATGGTGAGAACCCTGTTGTAGTCTTCCAAGTTGTATTATAAGCCCAGACAGCCTCAAGTAGTCTCTTTACCCAATCTCTTCTACCTGCTTCAACTATTTTGGTAAGGATGTTTTCCAATTCTTTGTTTGTTACTTCTGCTTGTCCATTTGATTGTGGGTGATAGGGAGATGACTTCCTATGATTGATCTAATAGTACATTGTGAAGGTCTAGATCATATTAGACATGAAATGTGGCCCATGATATGACACTATACTCCTTGGTACACTAAACTTCATCATAATATTGTGCCAAAGGATTCAACAACCGCTTCTTCAAGATAGCATTTGTTAAATCCCGCACCTCCGCCCACTTTGTAATATAGTCAATACACACAAGAATGTTCTACTTTCCTTGTGAAGGAGGACTAAAGGGACCAACAAAATCTAGTCCCCACCTTTGAAATGGTTCAATTACTACTTGAGGTTGCGAGAGGCATTTCACTTTGGTGAAAGTTAGTTGTCCCATCCTTTCACAAGGATCACAAGTGCTTGATGTATTTATTCACATATTTATACAGAGATGGCCAATAATAGCTAGTGCCAAGTATTTTGTGTGTTTTTCTTGTCACTAAAAAGTGTCCTTCACTTGGCTCATCATGACATGAGCTGAGTATGTCAAAGATTTCATCTTCTCACACACCTACGTAAAACCAAATCGGGATCACATTTAAATAACATTTCATTTAACCATTTAAATTGGGTGTTGGTTTTGATTAAATTCTTCATTTATTTCTTAGTAAAATAAGGAGGAAACTTCCCTGTTGTAAGATAATTCACCATATCAGCAAACAATGGTGTATTAGCTGAAATAGCAAATAATTGTTCATCTGGAAATTTTTCCTTAACTGGATCTTGCTCCCTTGTAGTGGTTAATCTTGACAATAAATTATCTACCACATTAGATTTTCCTAGATTATCCACAATGGTAATATCAAATTCTTGTAAAATTAATAACCATCTAATTATCCTACCTCCAACCACTGGTTTGTTCATTAAGTATCTAATTGCTGAGTGATCTGTATGTACAAATATTTTGTACCATGTAATATAATGTCTGAAATTATTAATTGCATAAATCACAACAAGAAATTCTTTTTCAGTGGTGGTGTAATTTCTTTCAGTGGAAATAAGTTTTTTTATAAGGTAGTAAATAGCATACATTTTCCCTTCTTCATCGTTTTGTCCCAAAACTGCACCAATTGAGTTATTTAAGGCATCTGTTTGGATGTGAAAAGGTTTCTCCTAATTAAATCTTCTAAATATTGGGGCAATGATTAATTTTTCTTTAATTTATTCAAAATCATGTTTGACACTTTTCATCCCAACAAAATTGACAATCCTTGGTAAGTAAACTAAACATGGGGGCAACAATTTTACAAAAATCCTTGATAAAATGCCTATAGTATCTAGTATGCCCTAAGAAGGACTTGATATATGTGGGGTTTTGAGGAACAAGTAAATCTGAAATAATCACGATTTTGTTTTGGTCAACTTTAATTCCTCTTTTTGAAATGTGGTGTCTGATACAATCCCCTCATCAACCATTGTCAAAAATTTCTCATGACTAAGAGACAAATGGTGTTTCTTAAATATTGCTAATACTCTTAAATTCTTCAAAGCACCATCAAATTTGTCTCTATGTACAATAAATTCATCCATGTATACCTCTACACAATCAATTTTTAGGTCTACAAAAATTGCTAATACATCTCTTTGGAAGGTTGCTAGAGAATTACATAGTCCAAATGGAAATAACTTGTAGGAAAATTTATCCCATGGAGAAGTAAAGGTAGTTTTTTCCTGATCCTTAGCAACAAATCTGATTTGATTATATCCACTAAAGCCATCTAGGAAGGAAAAGTATTGTTTACCTGCAAGGTTGTCTAAAACTTGATCTATGAATGGTAAGGAAAAATAATATCTCAGTGTGGATTTGTTGAGCTCCCTATAATCAACAAAAATTCTTCATTTTCCATTATTTTTAGGCACAATTACAAGAGGAGGCACCTAGTAACTATCTCGAGAGAGGGTAGATAAAACCTATTGGTAATATTTTTTCAATTTCTTGCTTGACTATGTTCTTAAGGCTAGATTAATCTTTCTCCGAGGTTTTTAACTGGTTTAATTTTTTCAAAGTATAGATGTGATGGGTGAAAATACTTGGATGGATTCCTTTCATGTCTTTATAGTCCCAAGAAATATATCTAGTATGATATTTGAACATCAAAAATTTAGCTTCTTCATCATTCTTCAACCAGCTATTAATGTTCAAAATTTTACCCGGTTGAATCTCAACATGTTTGGTTCCAGTGTGTGATGAAATGATTTTTTGAAAGGGTTCCATTAGGGTGTTTAGTGAACATGAATGTGGGAGTAACATATGATATGTAAAAATATCTACAAAATTTCCTTGAGAAAGAATCTTGGAAAAGAACAAGAGCCAAAGTTATGATACTTATCTTGTTTTTGGCCAAACTCCTCATCTTGTTGCTTTCCAAAAATTCCTCACCATTTCCTAATATCTTTGAGACTAAAGCTATTGATTCCATATCTATTTCTTCCCCTCCTCAAGATAAATTTCGTTCCTCCAGAGTGATTTTTTTTACATTTGTAGGGAATTATTGTTGGTGTGGTTCCAAAGATAAGTGCAAATGTTCTGGAACTAAATCTTACAGTTCTAGAACTAAGTCCGTAGGTTCCAAAACTATCCTCAATTTCTCAAAGGAAAATTGGTGTTCATTTAATGGTTGATTAATCATATCTTCCACCTCCCGTACGTGATCTTGTAATGTTATGATAGCCAAATAAGACAAGTTTTTCTTATTCGTATATGAATCATCAACCCATAATTGTTCTTGATTATCAATAAAAGGTCATACGAAGGATATAAGGAAATTTTATTAGAATTATTACCATTTGATATAGTCATATCTCCGATCTGCAATCAATTAAGGATGCAATTTTAACTAACCATGGTCTACCCAAAATAATGGGATAACCAAGTGTTTTACCTTTGGGCCATAATACGAGGAAGTCCACTAGATATTCCTATGACTCCACCATAACTACCACATCTTCAATAACTTCTAGTTTTGCTACGAGAATGATCGCCATCTACAATATGGTGTGAGTAGGTTGTATACTTGTTAATGGTAATATTTTCAAAGTGTCCATTGTCATCACATTTATAGCTGCTCCTAAATTAACGAAAACATTATGCATATCTTTACTCCCTATAGAGACGGAAATAATAGGGATTTGAGGATCTCCATATTTGGGAAGTAAGAGTTTTCCAACTAATAAATCAATAAGTTTCCCATCTACCTTAATAGTCCTAGGTACTACTTCTTCCTTCTAGGTCATTTTAAACATGGAATTTTGATTAGCTTGTTTAACTCGGGAACATCCTTGATTGGTTGCAAAAATTGTATTTCAATATTTAATTTCCTCAATTCCTATACCAACTCAAATTCCTTGGTCTCTATGACTTATTTAAATCTCTTTGGAAATGGAGTTTCAGTAGAGTTGCTATCTAGTTCCTTATCTTTTTCATTTTCATCATTTTTAGGAAAAGCTGAACTAGGGGGTTTCAGTTTATTCTGTCATTCCATAATTATAATAGGTGGACTGCTAATTATTTTTCCAGATCTAGTTTGAATATCCTTACAATCCATGGCATTAAGATCAACAGGTTTTTCTTATTTTACCCCATAGACATGAGTTTTTATTTTTTTCGGGATTAGCCCTTTGGTTGTGTTGGTATTTGTGTTTGAACCACATTTTTAGTCTGTGAATTTTGTGTTGGGGAACCCATTATGGCTTGTTGATTTGATTAGATATGTCTTCCCTTGAGCGTAGTTATTAGGGCTCCACCTAGGTTGTGACCAAACATTCGGGTTACCTTGACCAGACCATGGTTCTTGGTGTCCTTTAGCATACTAAGCTTGTCCTGCCCAATCCTAGGGATTCCATGTTGGTTGAGGGGCCCAAGGTGGTTGTCCCCAATTTTTGGTACTATCTAAGCCACCCATGGCATCATCTAGGGATTAGGAAATGACCTTGGCATGAACTACCCTAAATAGGTTGTCTCTAGACAAAGTTTACTTCTTCTGTTGTGGATTGAGTGTTGGTTCATTTAAGATGATTTTTATGAATGGAAGAAGAGAACAAACATTAATATCATGGTCCCTAGATTCACAGATAAGACATTTTTTTATGAAGAGGACAATCTCTTATTGCATGTTTTTTCCTACATCTAGGACAATACATAGCTAATGGTTCGATTTTAGCATTTGATTTAGATTGCAGTCCATCCATGGTGTAGGTTAATTGAACTAGAATTTCTATTTTAAATTTTTCTAGTTCATCCATTAGTTTGTTCATATCTAGAATCAAATTTTTCATTGTTTTTCCTTTCCTAGGTCCACCCCTTATTCTTGAATAGCTTCTACAAATGTCTTTAATATCATTCATTCTCAATTGATCAATGTTTCCACCTCCTATTAAATTAAGTTCTTCCCTAGATTCATCATCTAGAACTTTAAGAAAAATTGTTTTGCTTAACTCTTATAGAAGTAAAAATCCACACGTTTTACTTACAAAAAGGAATCTGTCTAAATAATCTTCCATATTCTCATCCTCCTGCTTTATTTTGAAAAATTATTCCTTCCTATTTCTTCCTCTACAGTAGTCTTGATATTTTTCTAGGAAGGAAGTTTCCATTTGTTCCCAAGTGGTAATAGAATTAGATGTTAATCCCATAAACCACCTCATTGCTACCTCCTTTAGAGTAGATGGAAACAACTTGAGCTTCGATTATTTGTTTTGTAATCATAAGTCTGACACAATACTTTAAATTCAAATAGAAATTGGTCAGGATATTCAGATGACATCCCTCTAAATGTGGGTAAATGTGTAGGTGAAATATTATTCATAGGTGTATCATCATCATCCAACTGAATTGGATAAGTAAAGGTCCTATCAAGTTCTCTTTCATCTTCTCGTGTCATTTCGTAGTAATTTCTAGTTTTTTCTCCCAATCAATGTGGTATGTGATATGCTTTAGGGAAGTTAAGAAGTCGGGAGTAAGAGGTTGACTACTCAATCGAGAATCAAAATTTTCTCTAAAAGGTCTTGGGAGATAATCCTTTTTGTAAAAGTCCCACTTCCTTCTAGTGACTAATCTAAGAATTCCAAAGGTGGAATTTCGCTTCTTTTCTAACATGAGATAATGGTGCTTCAAATTCTCGGTTAAATTCCTTATTTAAACTAGAGGATGTTGTTAATTCTTGTTGAGATATTTTTGGGATAAATCTACCCTTTGAGTCTCTTGGTTTACTCATAAATTTTATGATAATGTAGGGAAGATTTTCAATTACTAGATGTATGATTGTTGCTCTTGTTGACACCTAATTAGACAATTCTAACTAGTGGGTCCCTAGAAATGGCACCAAAAATGATGGGTTTCATTATTCCCTTCATTTAATCAACTTTTAGTTGATGTCATATTCAAACCAGGGGTGTTTCTAAAGTTATATGCAACAAGAAGAATCCTAGTGAACAAGTAATTGACTATAGGCATTTGTTATTTTATTTTTGGGTGTTTTGCAGTTTCCTTAGGATTCCATGGCCAAAGCCTTATTATATATATGCTACAAGAAACTTTCTGAAATAAACACTCATTGCTGGAATAAATTGTTGAAAATAAACACACATTACAGAATGAAATAAATTGCTGGAAATAAACACACGTTACAAAAGTAAACACAATTCCTTGGAAATAAACACACGTTACTGAATAAACACTCTTGCTTGGAAACAAACTCACGATTGAAAATGTTGTGAAAATGCTTGCAAGGAAATAAGAGTCTAGTCTATAACACCTGCAGGGACAAGTACATAAGAGAATTCAACTAAAGAATTAAAAACATTTACAAAATTAACAGATCTACATGATTTTCTTAGAAATATAAAAACAAATAAAAAAGGATCCTAGATCTTGGAGGAGTGGGCCCTTACTTCACCTTGAATCAGGATTTGACAAAGTATGATTCTCTCAAAACGAAGTGGCTATTTTATTACTAAAATGTTCTTACAAAAAATCACCGTACCTCTATCATATATATTCTATCTCTCTCTGTGTGTCTATCTCTATATATATGTATTACATCTATCTGCAGGTCTTCATGTATATTTCATCATCCAAATATGCATTTACAACCATATTTGTTCTACCGATTCAAATGGAACCAAATAGTTCCCAAAATAGATGTGGAATTTAGAAACCTTGCTCGACGTACAATTGTCTGATAAGTTATCTCTGGATATGGAGTATGAAGAATCAGAAATATGTTGATCTAATCCTTATTGGAAGGCCCGTTGATTTCTCTATCATCGGATGTTGTCAAAATAAATAGATTCCCATTGATTATGGAACTTTGGAGAAATCTGAAGCCAAAGGAACTTATTTGAGAACTAAATGTGAAAGTTCCAAAGCTATGTGTAATAGTTCCGAACTAAGTCTTTGGAGTTTGAACAAAGTCGAAGGTTCCTTAACTAAGCGATATAGCTCCTTTTCTGTGTGATGGAATTCTAGAACTAAGTCGTATTGAATTTAATGTTCCTAAAAACGTGTTAATTGCTTGATACTTCATTCTTCCGATCGATCAGTGGACTGTTTTATTACAAAAACTGAATTTCCACACACTTTGTTAGGAATTATAGATTTTAGACATTAGAACTAAATCCAACAAAAGATGGAAAATTATATCCTAACTTATACTAGATCAATTAAAAGTCACAAAATGCGGTCAAACTTGATAAAAAGAGAGTAAAATAATATCATTTATTACACATTAACGAGACATATTTTGGCCTTATTAGATACCCTAACAATAAGTGATTTTGGATGGTGGGAGATGCATAAAAATAATATCTCTCATTGGAATTCTTTGACCATGTTACTAAAAAAAAGATACTTAGAAAGTGAAGGATATTATGTGGTTATACCTAAGTATACAGGTGAAGGAGATCCACAAAAACACATCCAAACATGTGAAAGACATTGGAAAATATGTGGTGAAAATTATCCTCTAGTATGGACTCAATTATTTGTATGGACATTAGGACCCATACCTAGATCATGGTATATGCATCAAGAAATAAGAAGGGAAACAATAAGTTAGGACCAAATTATGAAATATTTTTTCTATGTAGTTCACTTACTGGGATGTGGATCTTAATATCCTTTGGGAACTAAAAAAGATAAGGAAATTTTTATTCTTAACTCCTGAAGAGACCACCACTAATTTTCACAAAATAAACCATAACCTAAAGAATTTCAGAAGAGGGAAAACCCAAATAAATTTCTAGAGATGGCATATTATTTTACAGTGGAGAAACAAGAAAGAGAAGAAAAACTTGAAAAATTAAAATAAAAGACAATAGAAGGAGAAAGAGAAGTATTAGAGACCAAAGTAGAAGAGGAAAAATATTATTATCATCCTTAGAAATTAAGGAGTGAAAATATTGGCATAAATGGAGATGAGAAGTTTTCTAAGATTGGAGATTATTGGTTAGAGGAAGAAGTATCCAAAGTAGTAGAAATTATCTAAGAATTCCAAGATATATTCCCTAAAGATTTTAAGGAATTGCAAGGTATAAAATAAGAAGTTGGAACTATGAAAATTCAAATCAAGGATGGAATCAAACCATTAAAGAAGATGCCTTACATTAAACCTAATCTCAAAGTTAAAGTGAAGACAGAAATAGAAAAAATATTAAATGCAAGCACCATCAAACTTGTCAAATAATTATATTGGGTAAGCCCTATGGTCATCAAGAACAAAAAAATAGGATAAATTTGCAAATGTGTGGATTATAGAGAGCTCAATAAATCCTGTGTGCATGACCCATTCCCTACTCCATTCACAGAAGAGGTTCTAGAAAATGTAGTAGGAAGAGAGGTCTATTCCTTCACTGATGGGTTTTTGGTTACCATCAGGTTTGGATTTCCCTAAAAGATCAACCTAAAACCTTATTTGTTACAGAATGGGGATCATTCATGTATATTGTAATACCGTTTGGGTTAAATAATGCAACAGTTGTATTTAACAAAATAATTATTAATGTGTTCAAAGAGTTTATCCATGATTTTTGGAGTGTACCTAGATGATTAGACCATTTATGGACTATTGAAGAATCATATCCAAGTATTGAGACTAATGTTCTAGAGATGCAGAGCACTACAAATATCACTAAACTTGAAGAAATGCATATTTTTACCCCATTTGGTACACTTTTGGGTCATGTGATTTGCAAATAAGGATTACTAATAGATCCAGTTAAAAATTCATTAATTGTAAATTTACACCTCCCAAGACACTAAAAGAGGTGAGGAAAATTCTAGGTTACACATTCTATCATATAGATTTTAGAAGAAACTATGCTACAATCAGTGCACGTTTAGAAGAATCATTGAAGAAAAGGACAAACAAGTAGATAGAATGGATATATTGATGCTTTTGAGATTCTCAAGGATAAAATCTTACATGCACCCATTCTAATATTTCCATATTGGAAATTCCCTTTCCATGTACATGTAGATGCATCAGGCATTTCCATTGGTGTATTTTTAACACAACCAAGAGAGAAAATGGACCATCCTATAGCCTTTACAATCCGTAAGTTAGCTAAAGTTGAAAGAAATTACTCTACTACAGAAAGACAAACATTAATCATGGTATACGTATTAAAAATATTCATACATTACCTATTTAATACATCATTTGTATTTTACACATACCACAAAACACTAAAATACTTATTAAATAGACTAGTACTACAAGGAAGAATATGTCGTTGGTTGATGATGTTTCAAGAATTTTAATTTACCATTCGTTGTGAAACTAGGAAAAATAAATAATGGACCAAATTATCTATCAAGAATATAAATAGGGGAATATGAAGGACCTGTTGATGATAAATTCCCCAATGCACATCTATTTCAATTTGAGGTCATTCCAAAATAGTTTGATGACATAATACAACTACTTGCTACGGGAGACATTCCTACACACTATACAAAACAACAAAATAAGAACTTATTAAGATTGTATTTCCCCTTCACAAGGAAGGATGGGATGATTTATTTAGAAAAGTTACTCTGGAACATGAACAAAAGAACATATTATTAGAATCTCATGAATGTATAACCGATGGAAACAATGAAGGAGAACAAATAGTAAGGAAATTAATGATGGAAGTACTATGGTGGCCTACACTATTCAAGGATGCACACAAGCATGCAATATCTTGTGATATATGGTTGCGCAGTTGGAAAACCAAATTCAAGAGATTAAATTCCTCTATGACCAATTCTAGAACTAGCCCCATTTGAGAAATGGGCCATATATTTTATTATACCTATCAAACTAGTTGCAAAACACTCACATTGGATATATTTACCATTACATGGACAAAATACATGACAAGATGGGCGTAATCAATTCCAACAAAATACCACATTGCCAAGAAAACAAAAAGATTCATATATGAACATATCTTCACTTTGTTTGGATGTCCCCTTAGAAACACAAGTGATCAAGGAAATTTTTTTGTGAATTCGATGATTAAGTATCTGTTAGAATTTTTTTGATAAATAATAATTGTAACACACCATATCATCCACAAGCTAATGGGATATTGGAAGCATTCAAAACCATCTTGTAAAATGTTCTCATAAAGATATTCTCACTCGAAAAAGTATATTGAGACCTAAATATACCAGCAAAATTATGGGATTATCACACTACATATAAAAGGTGACTAAATATTCTCCATTTCAATTGGTGTATGAAATTGAAACCCAAGTACACATAAAATTAGTCCTTCCAATTTTAAGAGTGGAAATGATATTTAGATTGAATGAAGACTCTTCAAAGTATATGAAACACTAATTTAGTTAGGGAAATTGGATGAAAAATATTTATAGCAGTTTATAATCAAACCTAGGAGAAAAGGATAAAGAAATCATGACATGACTGTAAGGAATAAACTTAGGTTAATTCATCATCTACTAAGTTTTAATGTTAAAGTAATTAAATTTTATTACGTTAACTTAGCTAGCTATTAGTTTGCTATTATCTAGTTATCACATCCCTATGTTAGTGGGGTCTATAATATTGTTAGTTTACTGCTTTGGAATGTTCCCAAATGTGATTAGTTAGGGGCAATATGTTATTTTTGCATATTTTCCATAGTATATTTGATCCACTTTCTATGGATGTTGTTATAGTTGTTCAATATTTATAAACATTGCAGCTTCTTCATTTGATAATATGAAGGGTTTCCAGAATATTACATCCTCAAGAATGACCGCCACATAAAAGGAAGGAATTTGACATAGGGGACCGAGTACTATTATATGATAGCAAATGGAAGAATCATGGGAAACTCAAAGTTCGATGGTTAGGACCTTATATCATCAGGATATACTAGCATCAAGAGCTACAAAACTTTAGGCATTACAACATAGAATTTTTGGGCTATGTCAATGGAGCACATTGACAAAATATTATAATTAAGAAAAAAGAAAAAAATCCATAATATCTAAAAACTTTCAATTCGGTGGATAGGATGAGGAGTAGGATGAAAACCCACAAGGGCATCCTCACACTAAAAAAATTAATAAATTAGTAAAAAAATCCACAATAAACGAGATAAAGACGTAGACGGTAAGAATACCCATGGAAGAAAGAGAAATTCGTGGATGAAAGGAAAAATTGCATAACCCATATAATATAATGAAATATGTAGAAGGGAGGACAAATGCACAATAAATAAAAATGGTGGAACACGAAAAAAACCAAGTAAAACATGATCAAGTTAAATAAGGAAGAATATACCCACATAATTAAGGAGCTAGAAAGCACAAAAAAGAAATCCAAAAACTAAAGATACATGGAGGTAAATTGGTGACCAATGGTGAAATAATTTCTTCCCAAAAGAATAATAAATGTAGTAGGTAGACATTAAAAATATATAAAACATCCAACAATAAGGAAATAAACATAAAGGCAAGAATAGAAAAAGAAAGAAAATGAATAATGAAAAACCAAAGGAAAAAGCTAGGGCATGCAAGGAAATTATTTGAGAAGATGTACACTCCCATAGTTTTTACATAAGATAAGTTCCCACAACATAAATTTCATAAACACTCCATGAAGTCCACAAATAATGATCTAATGGGAGAATTCTCAGACATTTTATTTAAGGTTGTACATACACATGACCAAAAGTATATCCACTCCTAGATTTCAAAGTACGATCATAGAAGGTTAGAAGTGGATATACGATTTATCTGTAAGAGAAACCCACTAACAGAGAATAAGAATATTAAAAAAATACAAAATTCATATGCAAGATAAAAATAGATGCATGGATATTGATCCCTTATTTTTTAACATCAACAATGCAATTAGGGCTCTCTTACTAGACTACATAACCGGATGTTATATCTAGATCAACCATATCAAATCGATACGTAAGTAATTACAAGGGTAACATGACTATTGGAAAGAGGGCACTCAACAATGAAAAATAAGAAGATACCTATGAAAGATACAACTTGGGTGATGGGTGTAACTGTAAGATAGAAAAGTGATAGGTCAGCATGAGATTCATCAGCTGACCTTTCTCGTACTCCGACCTCCTGAGGTAGTGCAAGACAACCAAAGTGAAATATAATATGTGTGGATGTGGACAAATTAGTTGGGAAATCCTATATCCTCGACACGCAATAATGGGATATGTGAATCCAAATCAAAGAAGTCTCTTCTAACTTTAACTGGTGTTATGGATCGGTTTAACACTATAACTATTCGAGAGGCTCTAATCGATGTCGAGCTCTGTCGATATCCTATCTGTTGGTTATTGGATTCGTGGAAAGTGACTTGTAGGTGCTTCGTATATATTTCCAAATAGGGTCATGAAAGTGGTAGTGAGAAGTGTAGTGGATTTACAAGAATTTGTGGATGGTTTTAAGTCGAACTGAAAGTATTGGTTGATCAGTTTCTACGTTCAACACAAAAAGTTGAGTGATGAGATCTAGAGGGAATGGTTAGGATATAAATACCGAGTGTACGTAAACTATTTTCAATGCTAAATGACTAGCATACCCATTGGTTTGTGTAACCTAAAGATCACAACCATGAGTTTGTAGTTGCCAAGGACCTTTTATGGTCATGTGAAGAATTAATCTCTTCTTCCGACTATCTAGTAGTCATAATATTTTTCAGCCTCTACGTTTAATATCAAGAGTTATGTGATCTTCTCATAATACCTCATGAGTTTCCTAGAAACTTGTATGTGTAATCCTATGTCTATATCAACAAGGAGGTATCCTACATTTGGCTGAGGAACTAATGGATCACAACAAAATGTTTGCTCTCTTTCAAGTTCTTGTATGGTCATATGGACATCCTATCAAGGCAATCTATAGTTGGGTTGATTAGACCATAATTCGTATGCTTTGTCATCTTCGATGTTTAATTTTCTCAACTGCTCACTAATTGCTTGTGGGTTTTTTTGTTTGGAAGATGTGGATCCTAAGACCTTGATCTATATCCACTAATGTCATGTAGAGATTCAGTTGGGGTATCACTAGTTCAAATATGTAATCCCTAGGCTCTCTTGGTCCTATAATAGTCATGCAAGAAATAACCAAACTTAATTGAATGAAGTAAACTAACTATGAAAATTAATCTATGATATGCTTGTTCTATTTTGTATTTTCAGAGATATAAACTTGAATGATTTTAAAGAGAAACTAATCTAATAAATTCGGATAATGTTAGGAAATATATCTTAGTGCTCCATTTTATGGGTGAATAATAATTACATGTGTAATTATTATTATGGTAAATTAGTGAAAGTACATTTACTATGTAAATGTAAATAGTAAATGTAAAATGTGGTTAGTATGTGGTAAGTTAGTAAGTTAGAATAATAAAACAATTAGTATTGTTTTATTATTATATTGGTGAGAGGTTGAAACCATATGGGTGTATGGTTGTATATGAAGACAAATGTTGTTGTAAGGATTGTTATTTTACATCTCCTATATAATGGAGTGTAATAATAATAAAAATATAATATAGAGTTGTTGATTTCAATTATTGTCTGTAGCTATTTCATAGATTCTTTGTATTAGATCAGAGTAATTTCTACATTTGGTACCAGAGCAGGTTAAATCTGTCTCGAAGATGATCTTGTAACTTTTGTTTCGTGATCTGGGTTTCTCCAAAATTTTGTGCGTGGAACGATCTATTATATAGGAAGCTACAGGAGAAATTTCAGCATAACCCAGTTTGTAGTTTGGGAGAAACATGCAATTTACTATACAGCACATTGATCACTGTTGTTTTTTGAAGAAATCAGAGAATCAAAGGTAATTCAAATCTACATTCAATTTTTTTTGGATATTTAGATTCAGTAAAATGGATACACCATTAGATAAATTTAATGGGCTGAACTTCCATACATGGAGGGTAAAAATCCAGATGCAGTTAATGAATAAAAATCTATGGAGGATAGTAGATGGAAAAGAAAAAAAACCTACAGATGTAAGCAAAATTGTAGAATGGGAAACTAGAGATGAAAAAATAACAGATAAAATTGACTATAACTATGAAGAATTTCTATACTAAGTGAAGTTCTTGGAGGAAGGAGGCATAGGAGGTTGGAGGTCATTCAACGACCTCTCGTCAGTCACCAACGACGGGGCCGTATCAGCTATGGTGATTATTTTTTTATACAGTGTGTTCTTGTTGTTTCTTTATATTTCTGGGAAAGTGTTTGGTTGCAGTGTTCCTATTGTGGTTTGCAAAATAAAGGAAATTTCACATCGAGGGGGGAACATGATCTCAATGTTCTATTTCTAGTTTTCTACATTTCTGGTATTTTCTATATATGCGTGCAGATTTCAGCAGAATTTCCTATGTTATTCCCTGCGTATGAGATGTGATGAGGGCTGATAATAATACTTGACATATCATGATGTGATCGTAGGTAAACCACTTGAAAACCTTCATTTTTGGTTTGTGGTACACCACTTGTAAAACCACCATTTTCGGTTGTTGGTAAACCCTATGCAAAACCATCACCCTTTTGGTTTGTGGTACACCACTTGTAAAACCACCATTTTCGGTTGTTGGTAAACCCTATGCAAAACCATCACCCTTTTTGGTTTATGGTAAACCAATTGCAAAACCATCATTTTTAGTTTATGGTCAACCCTGTGAAAAACCATCCATTAGGTTTATGATCATCCTGTAAAATCATTAGATCATGAGCAGGTGCAAGTATAAGGCAGGTTTTCCCCATGTTCGCACTAAGGGGGGGAATGTTAGGAAATATATCTTAGTGCTCCATTTGTATGGGTGAATAATAATTACATGTGTAATTATTATTATGGTAAATTAGTGAAAGTACATTTACTATGTAAATGTAAATAGTAAATGTAAAATGTGGTTAGTATGTGGTAAGTTAGTAAGTTAGAATAATAAAACAATTAGTGTTGTTTTATTATTATATTGGTGAGAGGTTGAAACCATATGGGTGTATGGTTGTATATGAAGACAAATGTTGTTGTAAGGATTGTTATTTTACATCTCCTATATAATGGAGTGTAATAATAATAAAAATATAATATAGAGTTGTTGATTTCAATTATTATCATGTAGCTATTTCATAGATTCTTTGTATTAGATCGGAAGTAATTTCTACAGATAAAAAGTAACTAATCTAAGAATAAATTTAAAACAAGCAAGGTAGTTAGATGTAGCTATTTTCCTGTGCACATGTGAGCTGATACAAATATAAATATCTAACTAATTTGATTGAAAGACCTCCAATATTACCTCAGAAGTGAGAAACATGTCATAGCTTCTCGAATCTATCATTCCCCAAAGCTTCCCTGGTAATATTGAAAGTAAGCTTTAACTAAAATGAAATGATTCACTACTCTATTTGATATATTGTAACTACAACTTTGACAATTCAAACCTGGAGTCTACAGAATAGAGGAAAATCTAGTTGTATTGTAGCTTGTCCCCTCAGTGTGATTTCTTCATTCCTTCATGTTCTCATGAATCTAGAAAGGTGAGAATGTGACAGTGGCAACATGAGAAGATATTTGAACAGTGGTAGCTTAGAAGTAAACACAATGAGAATGCAAGTAGTATTAGGTTGTGGAGCCTATTTTCATGTGTGAAAGTGTTGAAGACTGTACACTAAGAGTATTGTACACTTTTCATGTATCCTTGCTTTGGGGTTGAAGGTGGCTGGGCACTGGGTGGGAGTCCAGGTGGAAGCCCCGAAAAAAAAAAAAAAAATTAGGCGTAATTTTTTTTTGGCCTCGAAAAATGCACCTGACATATCGGGAAACATGCTCTTCTCATATGGGAAAGTTTTTTGACCCATAGGTTTATGGGACGGGTTTTTCCCATGGTTTTGATAACCACGGTTTTGTAAAACTGCTTAAGTAGTTGTCTATTTCTATGGTCTTATGTATATGATAGATGTACAAGCAAATGTATTGCAGATGTGTTTTGAATTCGGGTGTGAATTCTGTAGAGTTTGTTGAGCATAGCTCCAAATAGATCTAGGTATTTTATTGAGAGAGTGGTGGCTTGTAATAAAATATGAGCAAGTGATTCTTGGTGGACGTAGCCCAAATTAGGTGAACAACGTTAAATACTATCTCTTTGTGTTGTGTTATTTTATTCGTAATTTTATTTGAGATCGTAATAATTTCTACATATTAGTTTTCTACTGTTGTGATTACGTGAGGGATTATTCCACATATTTTATCTCTTATTTCCTAACAAGTAGGAGAGAGATAGTGTAAGAGAACAAATCTTGGCTATGTGATTCCTAGTAGGATTGTTGCAGGGATACGACAAGACACACCTAAAATTCTAGGACCTATTCTTCCTGTGATGAAACAAAACCTATAACTCTAAGCAGAACCAAGTTTCAAATGAACTTAATCTAGAACTAATGTTGTATTATGCTAAGCCAGTTGTTTGGAGAACAACAATGGAACAAAATGAAACTAGAGAGATCAAGTGATCTCTAAACCAAAAATGAGGAGCCTTGAACTGAGAGGCTGAGAACTTATACTAAGTCTAAACCTATTGAGACTTATTGAGGAACTTTCAAATACACTGAATAATAAAACATAGAGAGAGAGGGGCCATTTTCTTGTAAACAAGCTCAGTATTTATAGCATTCTTACTCACCAAAAGGCAAGTCCAAATTGCCATGCTTTATCATTAAAAATGGAGCACTACTATTACAAAGTGGCTAGAAACTCTAAACAAAGTAGAAGCGGCTAAGAGTTGCAAGTGCAACTTGATTTTTTGTGTTGTTGAGTACGTCAGAAGGTTCTAGAAAATGTGGGCGGGACCACCACCCTATCCTAGGTGGTAGTTATAGGACTGCTGCCCTGTCTGAGGTGGTGGTCACGGAATGCCACCCAAGCAGGTGGCGTCTTGTAAATTAAAGACCAAAATGCAAAGAAAATTGGGGCGAGAGGTTGGAATGATGCATGCAAAGTTGGATAAGTGATTTTAGGATGCAAATGTCTACTTGGTGAGATTTTTGGATTTCGAACACTTTGCAAAGAGATCGAATCATCATTAGGGTTTTGTAACCTCATTCGCGATGACAAGTACATACAATTTTTGAGTACGTACATATTTCCCCCTCGGAGAAGCATTGTAGCCATGAAGAGGCATAAAATGGTGGATCGAGTATTATGGTCCCGAAATGGGGAGTTACAGGCTATACCCGACATGCTCACGTGTCACAATGTCATCATCCAAATTCTCACTATCTGCAAAATGAAGAGGGGACTCAAGTGTAGATAGATAAAATAAATAAAAAAGATACTAAACTAAAATGAAATGAAATGAGGACTCACCATTTACGTGGGGATAAGAACTTACCTCTTTCAGTGCTCCAACTCCACATAAGAACACTCAAAATAAGATTAGAATACTATATATATATATATAAAGCAAGATCATTTTACTATTCATTTGTGCATATCGATTTGGTAATTTTTGAGCTCTGGGACCCACGGTAACCATTTCGATGAGAGTATAGTCAAAACGTTCATTGTGAGATCGTGATCATGCCTCCGAGAGAAGGAGATCGAATTACGAAGTCTCAGGTTAGTTTTCTCAATTTATCGGGATTTTGAACCTAAAATATAAATTTTTAAAAATATTTGTCTTGGGGGGATCATTTTTGAAAATGTTAGTGTTAAATGAGTCTCTAGGGGGTCGCCCATAGGGTAGGTCTTTTTGTTAAAAATGATGTATTTTTACTTTTTAAAGTGTTTTTAGGGTTTTAAGGGCACTCATCAATTCGGGATAGGACCACCACCCTGCATAGAGTGACGATAATGGGACCATTTCCTTGTGATGGCAAAGTGGTCACAAAGCGCCGCTCTACAAAGGCGGTAGTTACAACGAGAATGTAAAAAAATGTATTAATTAATTGTTTTTACATTTTTGACATTTTTCTATGTTTTTGATGAGCTTGCCTATTGGATTATGTTACTAACTTTCTCTTTTTCTCTGTTTTGGGTGGATGCAGAAGAAGGAGGAGTATATATGATGGAGCAAAGAGAGGGAGTGTGATTGGTTCCCAAAGCATTATTAGACTCGACCCAGAGACAGTGAGAAACTCTGAGAGAGCCATTTTTTTAGGATTTCACACGTTCCTCATGTTGCTCCTACCAGTCACATATTGTGTGACTTATTTTTGTATTGGGATGTAGACCGGAATACCTTCTAGTTACTAGGTGTTAGGGGTGAGTGGACTATCACCCTGGAGGATGTTTATCATATACTTGGGGTTCCGATTCTTGGGAGGCAGCTGTCTCTTAAGACAATAGGATCCAGGTCCTAGATGGTTAAGTGGGCTACATATATGGGAGATGTTGTTGCCTCCTTTGGTTCGAAGAAGGGGGTGAAGGTCCGTTCTATTGCTGCTACTCCTATCCCCACCATCCGTAAGGCCATTATGGGTATCCTAGCCTCACGGTTGATTGGGGATAAGGGAGGAGATACTTTATTATACTGTTGGTCTCCCGTGATTGCACAGATTGAGGCTCATGGCCGTATTTATGCTTGGGAGTAGACATTCTTGGGACCACCTACCATGACTTATATAGGGTGGTCAAAGTTACAGGGGCAGTCATTGAGTCACCCTACTCTAGTTATGAGTTAGGTGTATGAGTGTATCATTCCCTATGGGAGGGGTGTACTAGCAGAGGATCCGAGGGTTGTCAGGGTAGCAAGGTGGATGGGGATGACAATGCTTAGTATGCCACACCAACCGGTGGCTTCAATGACTACATGTATACATGGAGGACACTCCATATCAAACCATGGCATGACCGTGTGGGAGAGGAGATACATACATTTACTACCTTCTTTACTACGATTCAATTGGTAGATAGGATAGGAAGGTTAGAGACCCACCCATTTGATATAGTACCTCAGTAGTTTTGCCTCCCCTACACTGATATCCTTCCTCTAGCGGGGCCAGTGTACAGGTCTATTCGTGAGGCTTGGGGAGGTCCTAGAGGAGGATGAGGTTGGACCACGGTTACTCTTGGAGTTCCTATAGCAATCGGGTGGGTGGTTCCTACTCAAAGGAAGCCTGGTGCTCCTTAAGCATGCTTACTTCAGATTGGGGCTGCTCCTGCTCATAGTGGAGAGGGAGATGAGCCCATTGATGTGGAATCAAAATCTGAGGAGTTCACAGGAGAGGAGACTAAGGAGGAGACAATGGGAGAGGGGATTGGAGGTGAGGCTAGTGGGATAGATGAGGAGGATGATAGTGATTCTAAGTGGCATGACACTCAGGATATATTTAGTTCGAGAGAGGATGGAGGTGAGTGTAGAGAAGGAGACCTTGGTCTTAGAGAGATTGCCTCACCAGGGCACTGAGGGAGATGATGAGTGTTTGGTGGGATGTCATTTCATTCTATATTTTGGGGAGGCTCCATAGTTGGCAGTAACATTAGTGGTAGGCACAGATCCTAGAGATCCCACTGGATGCCAGGAGATCCGAGTGAGTTACTACTCTTCTCTCGACTCTATTAGTTAATTTATTTTTGTTTGACTTGTTTTTGACTTGTTTTTGGTGATTTTCTAACTTGTTATTTCTCTTTTTATTTGCAAGTCTGCTGAGGGATGGTGGGATTTGATTCATTGAGTGTGTGTGGACACCCTATTACTCCCCTCAGGGAATACTTAGGTGAGCTTGCGAGGATGTCGAGAACCTTCAGCGAGTTGGTAGACATATCGATGTGTTTTCCCTTTTCTAGAAGGTGGAAAATTTAGTGTCCTCCCTTCGTATTGAGGTAGTCAGATATAGGATTGTTGAGCATCTGATGAGGCAGATCCATTCTCATAGTGAGACCACAGCTAGTGGCCATGATCATGAGCACTCCCATCATTCAATACATTTAGAGTGCCATCGTAGCAGGATTCCTAGATGCTTTGCCGTGCACCCTCCGAGGGATCCCATAGGGATTGAGAGGCCATTTGGTCTTTTTGTAGTGATTTTTTTGGATGTTTATATGAGTTGTTTTTGTATTTTTCGGGCTCATTGAGCATTTTGACCATGCCTAGTGCATGATGGCATTGTATATAAAACATGATTTCTATATATATATATATATATATCTTTTGGATTCAGATCTTCTTTGTATCTAGAGTTTTTTGTGGTTTGTTTCTCATGTGTATACTAGATGCTTTAGAATCTCTATTTTTATATGCTTTTCAGAATGTATGCAATGGATGACAAGTGATAACAAATGTTGAACAAAATGTTTCTCTTTTTGTTTGTTTTTGTAATGTTGATATGTGATGATGTAAACATATTGTAGTACTGAACTTTTGGCTTCTTTGGGCAATATTCGTTGCTTCTTCTTGTTTTGGAAAAACGTGATGAATATGTAGTGATAATGAGATGAAATTTCCCCATTCCTAACTCCACACAACTAGTAAGATGTGAGGGCTCAACACCAAGAGCTGGGAAGGGCACAAATTGTATGAGTTTGACTGAATGAAAATGATGAGAGAAAGACAAAGTATTGATAGAAACCAAATTTAGACCTACATACTTACCTTACTCAAACTTGCTACATAGCCTAGAATGTAACTTACTTTCCAGTTTATCTAGACTTAGATCCATAGATGGCAACTTGGTTGACAAAATATGGTTTTGAGGATTTGATCTCTTTGGAACTTGGATGCTTAATTTCACTTTTCACAATACACTTTGTTTTGAATTTTTAAAACACTAAGATTCATTAATTTGTGTGAATGGACCCCCTATGCCCTGCCCCATGCTACTAGTAAGAAGTATGGGCTTATCACCGAAGGTAGGACATAGGTGAGTAAGGGAACTTCTTTCCTTTCCCAACCTTGCATCACTAGTAAGAGATGCGGGCTCATCACCGAAGATTGGTAGGGAAAAGAAGTGTGTAAAATAAAATATTTTGTATGTTTAGTATTTTTTATTCAATTTGAATTTGACATTTGTGATCTATAATTTTGAAGTATCCTTATTTCAAAGAGACATAAGAGGGATAGATGTGACACCAAGAAGCTTCTAGAATAGACCGTAGGTAAGAACATCTTAACCTAGTAGAAGAAAATGAGTATGACCAAGTATGCAGGCCTTGGTATGGTTTTTGTCAAGATTTTGTCTATCGAATTGATGAGATGATTTTGAAATCATTTGATGATATCATGAAAATTGAAGAGATATGATTTGAATACTTTTTCCAATATTTTCAGAAGCTTGTAATAAATTTCTTAAGAATAAGTTCCTTGACTACAACATTTATGAAATGAATGAACAAAATGAACTAACTAAATGACTAATGTAATGCAGGTTAACATAGTATACAAATGGTGATGCTGATCACTTATGCGTAAAACCGTTTAAGATGTAAGGAATTGATAGTTTCATTAAATTCCTCACCTTCTAGTGTACACAAAAGATATGCACCATTTCCATAGTCCTTCATGACTCGGTATGGGCCTAGCCACTTAGGCTGGAATTTCCTTCCTTCGCCGGTTTTCTTATCAATCCAGCTATCTAGTCTTAGAACGAGATCACCTTCATATATTTCTCGTTTGTAGACTTTCTTGTTATATTTCTGGCACATTCGGTCAGTGTAGGCTCTATGCCTTTTCTTGGCGTTTAACCTAGCCTCATCAAGGATTTCTAATTGAGAGATTCGTGCCTCTCTATAGGCTTCTTCTCCTAAGATCCCTTGTAATGAGATGCGAGAGGCTAGGTATTTCAACTCTATTGGCGAACTACTTTGGCTCGAATACCAATGAGAAAGGGGTTGCCCCTGTTGGTGTTCTTATTGATGTTCGATAGGCCCACAAGGCTGGGTATAGCTTTAAATTCCAATCCCATTTGTTCTCCTTAACTGTTTTGAGGAGAATGGTTTTAACGTTTTATTTGTGGCCTCATCTTGTCCATTGGCTTGGGGGTAGTAAAGAGAATTTGTGTGATGGTTTATCTTGAATTTACTACATAGTTCACGGACTTCATCATTCTTGAAGGATGTTCCATTATCTGAGATAATGACTTGTGGGACACCGTACCTACAAATGATTTGATTTAGAATAAACTTAGCAATTACAGAACCTAGTATGGTGGTGAGAGGCATGGCCTCTACCCATTTTGTAAAGTATTATGTGGCCATGATTATGAATTTATGGCCATCTGTTGATGAGGGAGAGAATTTCCCTATCAAGTCTAGGCCCCATGTGGAAAAGGGCCAAGGGGTTGTGATTGGTTGCAGAGCCTATGCCGGCATGTGAATCTCATGGGAGAATTCTTGGCATTTATGGCATTTGTGCACAAACTCTATCATGTCATGTTCTAGGGTGGGCTAGAAATAGCCCATCGATGTATCTTGCGAGTAGTGGCATGGCCGCCAAAGTGGCCTCCACATACCCCGCTATGGGATTTGTAAATAATCCTTACGGATTCTTCCGTGTCAACACATCTTAACAACATCTCGTCGAAGGCTCTGCGATAGAGCACCTATTCTAAGATGACGTATTTAGCAATGATGATGCGTATGAAAAAGGGTTTGAAAACCCACAAGTGAGGATCACAAGGGATGACATGCACATCAACAGATGTGTGAACGACAGCGTGAAGAGATCTCGAGAGGAGTGAGCATCAACCGAATGTGCATGTAAAGATTCAAAAAATGGGTAGAACCTGGTTAAGCCATAAAACTCTCCTCTATCTCATAGATCAAATGGGGTGTACATATAGGAGGTGTTGAGTAACCCACAGTGCTGCAATCATGAAAACTCGAGTAGAGAGGGGGAGTTACATTCCCATAATAGAAGTGTAACTCCTAATGACGCATATGACGCCTTTGAAGCATTAACGCGCCGATTTAACCGATGCATAAGGGAATCTCATAATGACCCCTAAATGACACATGGACCTATGATCTCACCTAAGTGAGATGACTCACCTGATGATGTGGAAAATACACACACCAACACCCCCCTTCATCGTAACTTAGGATGAGGCAAAGCAAGTCAGAAACGAGAAATGGGTCCCAACACAAAGCTTGATGAGGTACCCATGCACAACAAAGGGTCCCAAGCAATGAAGGAAAACCCAGTGGGAAAAACATCCACCATAAGAGAACAAAACACTCTCTAATCTAAGAAAGATGCAAAATATGGGTCCCTGGCCATAGAAGACCCTAAAAGGGTACCCATGTACAAAGAGGAAATCTCTCAGAAAGAAGAAGAAGAGAGAAGAAGAGGGAGACAAGAGGGATGCGAGAAGATGCCATAGATGAATCGAACTCGAAGCTCTAGGAGGTCTCCCGGAAGAATGCCAATGATGAGATCCTCTACCTCTAGACTGAAGAAGAGCCACCCACAATGAATTGTGTGCCTTCCCTTAGGAAGGAAAGAAATGATGTGCTGGAAGTCTGCCCACTCCACAAAGGAAACTAAAGGCAGCAACACGAAGAACTCTAAGTCTAGTACACTGAAGTGTGACATAGGTCTAGTGAGTGAGTGCCAAGGAACTGAAGGTAATGCCACGTGCATAGAACTATTAGAGTGAAAAGAGGAACACCCACATAAAGGATGTCCAAGTGATGTGAAGGGAACAAAACATCCTCCACAATAGAAAAGGGATCCACAGCTAAGGGTGGATCAATGAAGGTCTCTGGAAAAGTGGAAGTGGTATGAGTTCCAGAAGGGGAACTCCCAACA
The DNA here is from genome assembly GCA_018340775.1 of Taxus wallichiana var. yunnanensis. Taxonomy (NCBI): domain Eukaryota; kingdom Viridiplantae; phylum Streptophyta; class Pinopsida; order Cupressales; family Taxaceae; genus Taxus; species Taxus wallichiana. The sequence continues at coordinate 255,662,772 of CM031242.1, read as the reverse complement.
AAAGAGATAATGAACTCCTCTGAAACACCTGTAGATGGATGAGGAACCTATAGAGCATCAGAAGTGGACTCTATGAAAAGACGAATAAGGTCAAGAAGATACTTGTCCCAATGAGGGGGCTCAACAAACAGAAGAGTGATGTCAGATAGGTATGAGTCATCCAATGAAGGTAGAGGAGTGAAAGAGGCGACACATTGGAAGTGGAAAGGAGGCGGGTGTAATGATGGTGTGAGATCGCTCGATATCTGATGAGATGTGGGGGGTGACAACAATGTCTGGAATAGTGAGAGAAAGAGGAGAAGAGTCCTCTATAGTACTCTCGACATCGACACGGATGCACAACCCTCATCATCGAAGTAGAACCAAGTGATTCTATGTCAAGAGAACTATCATCACATGAAGAAGAGGAGATAACTAAATCAGTAAAGCAGAATAATGGTGGCGGTATGTGAAGGGTCTCCATAGAGGGACCGAAGAATGCTCTAGACACCGTGAGGTGGATCACGAGTCGCCACGTGAAACCGGAGAGAACGAGAGACATGCATCATCACGTGACCAAATAAATGGTCACAAGTGTCGAGGAATTCCTCTAGATGAAGATGATCAAAGCACGTATGGGAACTGGCCCAAGCAAGAAGGGTAAAAGACCCTCGTGGGTGAAGTAACATTCCATGGAAGCACGCCAAGCTGAATAGGTCTCTCTCCTAGTGAGAAGTGGTAGAGGCTGTAAGGTGATCCTACGACACCCATGTTTGGAAAGAGCACTCTCCATGATGAAAAAATGCAAGATGCACAAAAGCAAGACATTGGACTCGGCGATAATGTGTCTCGCGTGTGTAGGCCCAAGAGTACAATCAACCCCAGAATGCGGAACTTTATAAAAGTAGTGCATTTATAAAATTGGAAATTCCATCATGTAAAGTGCAGAAAATCATGTAACTTTGACCAAGGAAGCACTCAGAAATGAGCAGCGAGTCAAAAGTTATAGGATAAAAATGATTCCCACAACTGATGGAAAAATACACTAGATGCTGCAAATGCATTAAAAAAGTTCTCTAAATGGGTGTAAAGGGTATCATGTGACTACTCGTTGGAAATGGCATGAAATTTTAACAGGGGTTTGTTTTGTTGTGAGGGGGGTTTAGCCTCCTGCCAACCCCGGACCTCACCCTCCGTCTTTGACACTCGTAGGAGGGTTGATAAAACAAGTCAAATAACCCAAATTTTTACAATGCCAAGAAATGAAATGTTTTTTTTTAATAATCACCCTAAAACATCATAAAAGAAGGTGATGAGAGGGGGTGCACATTGGAAGAGTGGACAATAGTTGTTCGGAGCCCACGTGTAGATTGTAACCGTTTGTTGCGTTTGAAGGCCAAGTCCACATGCCGAGAGCTGAGTGTGTTGGAGATGCGCCTAGGTCAGGAGCTGAATGAGGGGTCAAATGCCACATGTTTCCAATGTAAAACAAAATTCTTTTCCATGCAAAAAAAACGCAGTTGATGTGTGTGCAATGGTTACACGAAAAATGGATCTCGCAGTGCTTAGAGCGATTAACACGTGTTGGAGAGTTGCGGAGTGCTACAGAAGGATGCATGCAGAAATGGTTGGAGCTGGAGCAGTTAGCACGTGTGGAGGAGTAACCATTGGAGGTGCACATAGAGTGAGCTGGGAGGTGGAGCTACTGTAGGTTTGAAATGTTGAGGCAGGAAGGAGCTGTGTGTGGTAGAAATTAGCACATTCCATATGCTGCCCAATTACTCAACCACAGCCGAATCACAGATGGACACTCTTAACAATTAGTTTGTTATCTCCTGCTGGTGAACATAACACCCCGAGCTCAAAAACTAAATCTCGAGGAGGAGGAAATACTTGTTTTACGTATCATTTGAGAGTTCAGGATGCGTTACAACTCGAGAGGCCTAATGACACGAGATCTCTTCTCATCTGCATTAGAGATTACAGAGGGTCTCTACCCCTGTTGAGTTCATCAATTCATCTTTCATGACATGTAGTATTACATTAGCAGAGCAAGAACCCGAGCTTCCAAGGAAGAAAGAAATGGTGTAGGAGGTTTGGAAGAAAAACTACAACCAAGTCATGAGCAAACAATACACATGCAATCAATATATGGACAAGCCCAAAAAGAGTGCATGAGCATGGGTTAAGAGTTAAGGAGGTGCAGAGCACAAGAATGGAGGATCCGTCGATCAAGGTGGGCACATGCTTCAATAAGGCAGTGAGGAGAACCGAATGGTCCAAGACTATGAAGCATAAACCCAATGCAAGGAAAACAAACGTCGAACCAAGTAAACTCATGCACAAAACCAGCACAAATCACATAGATCTGCAACTTGGAATGCAAAAAACACCTCTAAAACTGCATGCAAAGATGCAAACCATTAAACCCCAAAAATGAAACCATGAACACCCAAAAACCAAACAGAGGTATGAAGGCCTCGAAATCAGTGCAAGTGGAGCATGATCGGAATAACCATTACGACACATGTTATGAGAATCAAGATCATGCCAGAAGCCAAAAACACACGAGCAATGCCAAGGAGTGCACGGATCCACAAGATCTACTCTGATACCATGAAAGAGGGTTTGAAAACCTATAAGTGAGGATCATGAGGGATGACGTGCACATCAATAGACGTGCGAACAGCAGCGTGAAGAGATCTCGGGAGGAGCGAGCATAAACCAAATGTGCATGCAAAGATTTGACAAATGGGAAGAACTTGGTTAAGCCATAAAACTCTCCTCTATCTCATAGATAAAATGGGGTGTACATATAGGAGGTGTTGAGTAACCCCCAGTTTTGCAATCATGACAACTTGAGTAGAGAGGGGGAGTTACATTCCCAGAATAGAAGTGTAACTCCCAATGACACATATACGCGACCGACACACCGACGTGTTGATGACGCCCGACGCGTAAGGGAATCTCATAATGACCCCTAAATGACACATGGACTTATGATCTCACCTAAGTGATATAACTCACACGATGATGTGGAAAATACACACACCAAAAGTATAACTACCTTCTTTGTTGGGATGTGGCCCCTTCTGGGTATGTGTGGTCCATGATGAAACTGATTATGTCGGTGTACCAAGGACATACAAAGATAGGAGGCCTGGTTTTGATAAAATATACACACTCATCAGGGAAGTCTAGATCTACCAAATCACCTCCATTCAATGGGTTGTCAGCGAACCAGTCTACAATGATTTTTACCTTAACAGATTTTTGGTTTATAGATGTTAGCTAAAATTCACCCATTAAGGTTATGAAACATCCAACATTTTTAGACAAATACCTTTACATGGGGAATGTCTACAAGTGATATGTCTTAATGATCACCCTTGTTTCTTGATTCAACATATAATGTCTTAAGCATTTTGTCACAAAGACTATGATGATACATTCCCTTTCTTCCTATGTGTAACATGTCTCATAATCGAGCAATTTCTGACTAATGAATTAAACTACACGTTCTCATTTATCATCATCTTCTTGAGATAACATGTAGGCTAGTGAAACATCAACATCTCGTGAGTACAAGATCAAAGGATAATCTAGTCTAGGGGGAATTAGTGTGGGAGGAGACAAGAAGAAGCGTTTAACTTCTTCAAAGGCATCATTGCATTCATCAGCCCAATTAATGATGTAATATTTCTTTAATAAATTATTAATTAGATGAACAATAAAACTTATGTCCACGATGAACCATCAAATTGCACCAAAACTCCCAAGAAGTGATCGATACTAGACTCATCTGATGGTGGAATCATTTTAAGGATAGCCCAGATTTTGGATGGGTCGACATCAATCCCTCATGAAGATATAATGTAACCTAGAAGCTTACCTCCTATTACACCAAATACACATTTCTCTGGATTCAATGTGACACCATATTTGATTAATCGTGAGAGACCGATCTGAGAGCATACGGGTGATCACGGTGATTTTTGGCCTTGGCTAACAAGTCATCTATATAGGATTCCATAATCTTATGAATAATATCATGAAATATATATGTCATTTCCCGTTAGTATGTAGTGCCAACATTCTTAAGACCGAACGACATGACAACATAACAGTAGGTTCCCTAGGGAGTTATAAGCATGGTCTTGGCTCGATCTTCCTCAAATATTTTAATCTAATTTTATCTTGAGAACCCATCCATGAGGGAAGACAACTCAAATCCATCTATTGCATCAAAAATAACATTGATGGATGGTAAAGGGAAATCATCTTTGGGACATGCCTTGTTAATGTCCCGAAATTCTATGTAAATGTGTATCTTCCCATTCTTTTTGAGAATGGGGATGATATTGGATACCCATTGTGAATAGTCAACTGGTTTGATGAACCCCACTTGGAGGAGTTTCATCACTTCCTCTTTCACCATGAGAGCCACTTTTGGCTTCATTGGTCTTGACTTTTTCTTGATTGGCTTTGCATCTGGTTTGGTGACAAGATTATGTACCGCAATATGTGGTGTAATTCCCATCATTTCTTTATAACTAAATGTAAAATCCTTTTGATGTTCTTTGAGGATATGAGTATGTATTTCTATCTCCTCTAGAGTTAAAGAGGATCCCAACTTCAAAATCTTTGGTTCTTCCTCTATTCTGATATTTATGTCTATGGTTCCTTCGATTAAGGAGGCATTGCCTTCCTCAAACTTGGGAGGGGCTGGGGGTAATTCCAAACTCCCTTCATTCTCCACCTCGTAGATTTCAAGATTCTCTTGCGGGGAGATTCTATCATGGGATTTCCAAAATAGGAAGAGGAGCATGGGATTAGAGAGAAATCAACTATGGAATGAGTGAGATGCAACTCTACAAAGGCATTTAGATATTCAAGGGTCACCTTATCACTATCAGAGTGATCTAAAGTGGTAGACTTATTCTCAACTTCCACATGTGTTGATATCAGGATTATTGGTACTTTATGAACCAAAGGTTCAGTACGTATTGATACCATGAAATCAATATTTTCCAATTCATTACTTGGAGTGAATCGGGAAGCTAAGGTTGCTACAGAATCAGCGAGAAGGTTTTGTTCTCATGGGATTGCTTCAATTGATATGAAGTCAAATCCCTTCATTAGTTTTAGTACTACCATTTTATAAAGTTGCAGGTGTTCAGCCCTAGTCTCATATACCTCTGATAGTTGGTTTACAACTAATTACGAGTCTCGAGTACTTTGATATTACTAATGTCCATCCTTTTGGCAATGATAAGGCCAAGAAGGAGGGCTTTTATTCAGCCCTATTGTTTTGCACTCAAAGTTTAATTTGAAAGTGAAAGGTAGAACCTTTCCCTCAGGAGAAGTAAGGATCACACCTGCCCCAACACTGAAATGACATTTTCTCCATCAAAGTGGAGATTCCAATAATAATTTGGAAAAATGGAAGTTGGGACACCCTTAGTCTCTACTTCCCTTGTCTTAGTTACTTCCACCATACAAAATTCATCCACAGGTATGGAACCAATTCCTAGGGTATGTCTTATACCCATAGAATCAAATGGAAGGAGAATAGGTAGATCTTTCTCCAATAATTCGACAATTTTTGCGGTGGTTCCTAGCGAAACTGTTTCTATAGTGATGGACTCATCTTTGATTTTTGGGATGCCTTTGATTAAGTTTGTGACTTCTAATTTCTGTCATATGCACTAGCTTCGCTTCGTGTTTTTCTTGTTGGTTTGTTGAGCTGATTTTTGGGAGCTCAAATTTAGAATGGATGCCTGGTCTTTTCTTCAAATCTGCTAGGTGTATGTTGAAAGGTTTTGGGTCACCTTGTGCTACAAAGACCTTTCCTAGGTGTAAAAATATTACTTCTTGGAATAACGTGGAAGGGATTTCCTTCATGCGATGTATCCAAGGGTAACCAAGAATCATATTATAGTTGGTTTCCTGATCTATAATATAAAATTTAGTGAGGATTTTTTTGGGTCCTAAAGTGACTGGTAGCACTATAGTCCCGATTGAAGTTTCCTTGAGGCTATCATAGCCCCTTAGTGTGTTTCGTGTTGAAGAACAGTTCGTTTCTCCATATCCTAGCTTTTGAAGAAAAGTGAAGGGGACTATGTTAAATGTTGCCCCATCATCGATCATGCTTGACGTAGTTGTTATAAACCCAGACCTATAAATGCAAGGGTGGATCACCTCTACGTGAAATTTCAATGTCTGTTGGCATTTCAATTATGTCAAATATAAACTCGATATCCCTATTTTGCTACCTTGGAGGGTAGACGTCAAAGTATACATGGTTTACTTATGTTTTAGGGGGAGGGGTGATGTTGATGAGATGACCGAGACCTAATTATTCTAAGAGAGAAGCTCTATGAGTGGGAGAGTTCTTCAACAAATCCAAAAAGGAAATGTGAGAGAAGGTCTTTGTTAAGTCATTAATCAAATCATAGGCACCTACTGGTTTTACTGGTGTTTTTCGAGTGTTGTCTGCAGTATTATTGAATAGGCTATAACTGGTTGATAGGAGTAGTTTCGTGTTCTTGTTATAGTTTCTACTTGCAACTCGAGTGTCTAATTCTACCAATCCAACTATCTTGGCTTGTGGTTGAGTTCTTAATTGGGGTAGGATCGTTAAATTTGATGAATTTAAAGCTTCATGATTGTTGTTTTTATTATGACACCTTTGTTTGTTCTACTTGGATCTAACTGTTGTTTCTAAAATAATTCAAGAGAGGATCATTGAAAATTTTGAGATGTGCATTTTAAAGAGAAATTGATCCTTGGTAGGTATTCGATGTGGTTGGTATGGAATTTTCCAGAAACATATCTACAAAGAGTTGTCTTTGATCTTCTGGTAAACATTCCAAGAATTTATTGTAATCGTGGCAAGTTCTAGTATCATGACCTTGGATTTTATGGAAGCCATAGTATAAATTGGGATTATAGTTCCATGGTTGTTGGTTTAAATCTTGTTATGGCCCAAAGTTTTGATTGGGTTGTTGATTGTTATAATTGTAATTTTGAGGCTATTGCCTTTGGTTTTGGTTTTGATATCTATTTGGGCCTTGGGTAGGGCCTTGTGATTGGATTTTTTGTTGTTGTTGCTATGTTTGTGGTGGACGATTAAAATCCATTGTATTGATTTCTAGAATAAAGTTTTTATTGTGTTTATTTTTAGCAAGTGCCAAGGTGTTCACAACATTTGGTCTTTTGACTTGATCAGTGAATCCATCTATGTAACACCACGCTTTTTTTTAAGGATTTAAAGTCCTTGATTAGTACTTCCCATATTAGGATAAGTCATAGTATTTTTATTGGGAGTGATTAATCTACCATTTCTTCCATAAGTTTTATGAGCACCTTTGTCTATTTCGCTTGATCTATTTGGAGAGAACTCTCAAGTACTTCATCATAAGTCCTTAGTGGGAACTTCTGGACTTCTTCCTTTATTTCTCTACTGAGATAATGAAGGAATAAATCACATAGTTCCATCTGGTCCATGTTTGGAGCACTTGCTGAAGAGTAGAGGACTATACACCATCTTTGAATGAAATGGGCAACAAATTCATTAAGCTCTTGTTTAATGCGTAAGAAATACATGATCCCCATTCTCAATAGTTTGTTCATGTCAAAATCTTTAATGAATTCTCACATGAGTTGTTTGAATGAATGTATCGAGGCTTTAGGTATTCTATAATACCAATTAAGGGCAATGCCTTCTAAGTTTTTAAGGAATATTTTAGCAAAAATCACATCCTAAGTGAAAAGTTCTCAAATGGCCGTGGCATAGGCCTTAATATGAGCATTTGGATCTCCCCCTTTAATTTAGGAAAATCGGGAAGATTTATTGGAAGCATGATGCTTCGTACGGTGAAATATAAAGGATCTTTTAAATATTCTGAGTAAGTCCCTACCGCATAGGTTTCAACCATAGATGGTGCCTATTGAGGGAGTGGAGGTGGAATGGGTTGTTGATATGGCATAGCATATGTATTTGTAGGGGTGTAAGGAAACCCCTGTGGTTGAGTGAACATCCCGGGAGAAGAGAACATATCTCCCTGTGGTGATTTTGAATAAATGTTTAAGTAGGGAGGAGCATTGCTCTGATATGGATTGTTTGGTACTAAACTGGGAGGTATCATATTTTCAACTAGAGCAACATTTGAAAATGTGGTTCTAGTTGGTGCTTTTATGGATAGCTATACGATTTTTGAGGAGGCATGCCTAACATGCATGTTCCCGTAAGGAGGTCAACCTAGCTAGGATGATACAGAGGGTTGGGAGTTCCTGCTTGCCCGAGTGTGAAGCTTGATTTGCTTGAGCAAGTTCTAGTCCTCTAACCCTTTCAACTAGAGCCGAGATGACTTCAATTGGTGACGATACAGTGTTCTATCATGGTGGCTATTGTGGCACCCCTTGAGGTTGCCGAGGGGTATGGTACCCTGCTATGAATTGATCATTACTCTGCCAAACCTCACCAAGAGTATTTTCCATAGGTGGAGGAATGGGGATGTTTTCTTGAAGTAGGGTGTCGGGTTGTGTTTACAAACTTCCTATAGGTGGGTACATGTTTTGGAAGCATTGTTCACTTCTAGCATAACGTGCTAAGTACTCCTCATCCAAGAATGGGAGTGGATCTGATTGCCTACTGATTTTTGGTCTAGATAAAAACTGAGGAGATGAAATGGATTCTCCAGTAAATGTCATATTGTTAGAGCCTAAGGGATCCGGTTGTTGTGTTTGCATGAGTTGGTCCAACTCCTCAATTCAGAATGAAGAACTAGAACTAGTTATTTTTGGAGGAGTTTGTGATGACAAGTAGTTGCTTGAGTAGTTTTCAGCCCATGTAGAAAGTGAGGGTGATTGTTGTCTACTTGTTTGACCATAATATGCTTCGAGACCTGAGAGAGGTCTGCCATATGCATCATATCCTGACATATTCAGGGGTATATAAATACCCATAGAATAATGGGAAGGAGTGAAGGTGGATGATAGAAATGGAAATGAAAAAGGATTAGTTAGTTTCACATCAGGTTCACCAATTTTGTACGATAGAAAAGTGATAGGTGAGCATGAGAATCATCAAGCAGCCTTTCTCTGTACCTAACCTCCCGAGGTCGTGCGAGATAGCCGATGAAATATAATATGTGTGGATGTGGAGAAATTATTTTGGCAATCCTATATCCTCGATATGTAATAATGGGATCTGTGAATCTAAAGCAAAGAAGGCTCTTCTAACTTGAACTGGTGTTATGGATCGGTTTAACACTATAATTGTTCGAAGGCTCCAATTGATGTCGTGATCTCGCCAATATCCTATCTCATTGATTGTTGTATTTGTGGAAAGTTACTAGTAGATGATTCGTATATATTTCCAAACAGGGTCATGAAAGTGGTAGTGAGAAGTGTAGTGGATTTATAGGAAATTATGGATGGTTTTCTGGTCTGACCCAAAAAGTATTGGCTTGATCAATTTCTACATTCAACACAGTAAAGTTGTGTGATGATATCCGGCGGGAGCGGTGAGGATCTAAATACCAGTGTACGTAAACTATATCAATGCTTAACTGACTAGTAGGCCCATTGGGTTATGGGACTTGGGGATCACAACCATGAGTTCATGGTTACTAAGGACCTTTTATGGTCATGTGAAGAATTAATCTCTTCTTCCGACTATCCAGTAGTCATAAGATTTTTCAGCCTCTATGTTTAATATCAGGAGTTGTGCGATCTTCTTGGAATACCTCACGGGTGTCCTAGAAACTTGTATGCGTAATCCTATGTCTATGTCAACGAGAAGGTCTCCTGCATCTGGCTAAGGAACTAATGGATCACAACCGAATGTTTTCTCTCTTTCGGGTTCTTGTATGGTCATATGGACATCCTATCAAGGCAATCTATAGTTGGGTTGATTTGACTAGAATTTGTATGCTTTGTCATCTTTGATGTTTAATTTTCTCAATTGCTCACTAATTACTTGTGGGTTTTTTGTTGTTTGGAAGACGTGGATCCTAAGACCTTGATCTATATCCACTAATGCCATGTAGAGATTCGGTTGGGGTATCACTGGTTTGAATATGTAATCCTTGGGCTCTCTTGGTCCCATAATAGTCATGCAAGAAATAACCAAACTTAACTAAATGAAGTAAACTAACTATGAAAATGAATCTATGCTATGCTTGTTCTTTTTGTATTTTTAGAGATATAAACTTGAATGATTTTAAAGAGAAACTAATCTAATAAATTTATATAACAAGTAACTAATCTAAGAATAAGTTTTTAACAAGTAAGGTAACCAGATGTGAGTTGATACAAATATAAATATCTAACTAATTTGATTGAAATACCTCCAATCTTACCTCAGAAGTGAGAAACAAATCATAGCTTCTTAGAAGCTATCATTCCCCACAGCTTCCCTAGAAATGTTTAAATTAAGCTTTAACGTAAATGAAATGATTCACTACTCTATTTGATATATTGTAACTACAACTTTGAAAATTCAAACCTGGAGTCTGCAGAATAGAGGAAAATCCAATTGTATCATAGCTTGTCCCCTTAGTGTGATTTCTTCATTCCTTCATGTTCTCATGAATCCAGAAAGGTGAGAATGTGATAGTGGCAACAAGAGAAGATATTTGAATAGTGGTAGCTTGGAGGTAAACTAAATGGAATGAAAGTAGGAGAGAGATAGCGTCAAGAGAACAGAGCTTGGCTATTCGACTCCTAGCAGGATTATTACAAGCATACAATAAGACACACCTAAAATTCTATGACCTATTCTTCCTGTGACGAAACAAAACCTATAACTCTAAGTAGAACCAAGTTTCAAATGAACTTAATCTAGAACTGATGTTTTATAGTGCTAAGCCAATTGTTTAGAGAACAACAATGGAACAAAAAAACTAGAGAGATCAAGCGATATCTAAACCAAAATGAGGAGCCTTGAAATGAGAGGTTGAGAACTTATACTAATTATAAACCTGTTGAGACTCATTAAGGAACTTCTGAATACATTGAATAATAAAACATAGAGAGAGAGGGGCCATTTTCTTGTAAACAAGCTCAAGTATTTATAGCATTCTTACTCACCGAAGGAAAGTCCAAATTGCCATGCTTTATCATTAAAAATGGAGCACTACTATTACAAAGTGGCTGGAAACTCTAAACAAAGTAGAAGCAATGAGAGTTGCAAGTGCAACTTGATTTTTCATGTTGTTGAGTGCGCTGAAGGTTCTGGAAAATGTGGGTAGGACCGCCGACCTACGCGGGCGGCGGTTACTGAGACCGCCGCCAAGCAGGCGGTGGTCCTATAACTTAAAGACCAAAATGCAAGGAAAAAGGGGGCAGAGGTTAGAATGAAGCATGCAAAGGTTGGATAAGGCATTTTAGGATGCAAATGTATACTCGGTGAGCTTTTTAGATTCTAAACACCTTGCAAAGAGATCTGAATCATCATTGGGGTTTCTGTAACCTCTTTCTGATAGTACAGTACATACAATTTTGGGTACGTACAATAACAAATATGAAATGACAAGTAAAAATTATAGATATAAAAAATCATGCCCTCGGGTATGCCCAAGGCCATTTGTCTCAAAATTTATCATATAAATCGTGAAGATGGAGCTCATGGACTTAGTGCCCAAATTTCCCTAGATATGGTAACTTCATAATTTGAATACAATCTATGTGAACTACTCACCTTACAATTTCATGAGAATACTATAAATATCAAGGAAGGCAAACATACATTCTGTTATGGGACTATTTTATTATGTCTGGCCATGTATTTCACCAAAACCCTCCCATCCCAAGAAGAACTAGTCCAATGGTGGTTAGATACACCTATCATAGAACAAATCTTTGAGAACATGAATAAAATGGACCAAATACATCAAATTACATCATTTTTAGGATGGGAAAATAACATCAAACAACTAGTAGAAAATCGAGTAATTGTATCAGAATAAATAGTGGCGAGATATGAAAATGAAGTGATCTTCATTATAGACATAGATTATACCTATATCAGACCCTTCATTCCATGCACTTCAAATATATCTCCACTACCCTACAAAGCATCAAATGAATTGGTGGCTATAACCATAAAAGTAATAAGAAATCTTCCTATGGACCCTAGAAAACTAGTGCCTCTGAATATTAATGAAGTGATTGTAGAAACTTGGGAGGAGTTCGGGAATAAATACCGAATAGTATGGAAAGTAGAGAAGTACCCAAAACACACAAAATAAATCTAAATAAATGTAAAATTTCTTCATCCCCACTACAAAATTCCAAAACACAATGGTAAAAAAAAAATAATAGTGAAAGAAATAGAGGTCAGTGAGGAAGAAGATGAAGATTCACAGGGAACAATACAAATTTCTGAATCATAGGAGGAATGAACTCCCTTTCCCTACATTCACCACTAAATATACCACAATAAGCATTGGAACCACAATTTTCAGGAGAATATGAACCTTGGGAAGAGACAACATTATCCAAACTTTCCTATGGATACTATAAGACATGTTTAACTTGGGGTGGTGTTTCCTAGGTGGAAAAACACTATAAATTAAGCATCACAACACAACTAGATGGCATAGTAGAAGCTATAATTCAGTACATGAAGAAATTTGACTTGATAATCAGAGATATAATTCATCTCCTTCCACATGAATTACTCAAGTAAATTCAAGCACAAGAAGATATAGATGAAGAATACAGACTGAAATATCTTGAGAAAGAAATAAAACAATTAAGAAAAATAAGAAGAAGACCGTTAAAGATAAAAACCACATGGAGGATATAGAAAGAGATAATAAGGAGTATCAACGAAACAAAGCAATAAAAATATGAGGAGAGGAAACATAGAGAAGGACACAAAAAGGAAAAAGAGGAGTAGAAGGAAGCATCTAAAAATAGACAAAAGAGTAACATAAGGTAAAAGAGGTAGAAGCAAAGAAGAAAAAAAAGGAGGATGATAGAAAAACAAAGGAGGAAAAACAAAAGAATAAAATGCAAGAGGAGGAAAAGGAATAAAATAAGAGATTGGAGGATCAAATTAAGAGGAAAAAATCAAGAAGAAGAAAATAGAAGGAAAAGAAGAGAATAAGAACAACAAAAGATAACATAATAAGAGAGTAAAAATAAGGAAAAGGAAAGGAAGAAGATGGAAGAATAAATAAGGAAATAAAAGGAAGTAAAGGAGAAAAAGGAGATGGCAGAACAAAAATGGAGAGATGAAGAGGAAAAGGAGAATAAAAAAAGAAGAGAAAAGGGAAAAATAATAAAAAGATAAGGAAAGAAAGAAGAAAGAAGAAGAAGAAAAAGAGAGAAAGGAGAAATACGAACAACTGAAAAAGTATCAAGAAGAAAAGGAAATAAAGAAGAAGGATGAAGAACACAACATGATAGAACAATAATAAAAGTAAAAAAATAGAAAGAATAAATAAAAAGAAAATGTAAGAAAACAAACAAAATAACAATAAAATAAAAAGGAGGAAGATAGACAAGAAAAGGAAAGGAGATAAATAAAAAATACAAATATGGAAAATAAAGTTTAGGTACCACCATCTACACTAAGTAGAAGTAGTAGTAGCATAGTACCTATATAGTCTCCTAGAGATCCATTAACATAAATAAAGCATTCCCTCCAACAGATAAGAAAAGAGAAATCCATCCAGTTACAACAAAGAGTTGTAGAACAAACATAATAAGGGTATATGATACATTTGCGTAAACTCTCACCCCTCTATATATCTTGTAGTCAACTTCTAGATCAAATTGCAAAACAATACTAGATGTAGACATGTGTAGACATGGAAGAGTCTACGAATAAAATAATCACATCTATTCAGGAAGCAAAGCCACACCATAAAACCGATTCCAGTCTAAAAATAGAAATAGCAAAATGAACATGTAGTCACATAGATGATGATAGACAATACTATAAGCCAGAACACACAAATAAAAATATCCATGAAGAAGCTAAAAATAATACAAGGACCACATCATACAACCACAAGTTTTGGAAAATAAAATATGTAGAAAGGAGATGCATGAGGCTATAACCAAATTGGAGACAAAATTTGGAAATTATGCAACATACTACGCATATACCGGGGGTGTCTAAGTTTGTTTCAGCAAGATAAAGAAAAATTAGACACACTTGAACAACAGATATATAAAGAATATAAAAAATATGATATCAAAAAAGATAAGAATGGGACCTTATTGATTTGTGGAGCTAAATGGCTTCACAAATATCATGCTTTACAAACTTACAGGAGTTTACATAGAATCCGAAATCGGTTGAGTAAGCTGGTATTGGTCACATGGGAGAAACCGCATTAGTTACCTATGCATTAATGTTTTTATTTTAGATGTGGGATTATATCCAAACCTTGGTTATGAAGGTGATCGAATGGTTATAAATGCAAAGATAAGTTTCCCTAAAGTTTTTATATGCTTATAAGCTAGAAAACTATGCTTATATTTAAAATAATATAGAGATAATTTTAAGAAGATATTCTTTGAGAGAGTTGAGAGAAGCTTGTGAAGGAAAAGTATTGTACACTAGGGAAAAGTGTGGAATATAACAAATCTTCATTGTAATTCCTATGTAAAGCAAAGAATAATAGATTGGTTGTTTTCTTGGTGGACATATCCCACACTTGGTGAACCATGTTATATCATATGTATTTTTATTATGGTTGAATTTCCATGTTTATTTCTTGGATGCTTTAATTGAATATAGATCTGTACAACACCGGTATATGTCTAAGCCCAACAACTAGCATCAAAGATTTTTTGTTTGAGGGTTTTGTGTATTGAAAAATCTACTCATAGAGGGATTTTTGATTGATTAGGAACACAACAATGGCAGAAGATATAAAATACAAAGTGGAGAAATTTGTGAGATGTAATTATAAACTATAGAAGATGCGTGTGGAAGATTATCTGTATCAAAAATATTTATATTTACTTTTGGATGCATGTGTGAATCGTATAAAGATGATTGATGATAATTGGAATATTCTTGATAGAAAAGCTCTGGGATCTATAAGATTGAGCTTGTAAAATCTATAGCTTCTAATATTATTGAAGCAAAAACCTTTGTATATTCAATGAAATATTTAGATAATTTATATGAAAAACCAAGTTCTTCGAATAAAGTTTATTTGATGAAGAAATTATTTAATTATAAAATGCAAGAAGGTGGATCTGTATCAAACCATTTGAATGATTTATGTTCCATTATAAATCAATTAAAATCAGTTAATATTTCATTTGATGATGAAGTGAAAACACTTTATTCTTATGATATTTTCTAGATAATTGGGATAGCTGTGTAATGGTTGTTAGTAATACAACATCTGCTACTAATATTTTAAAGTTTGATGATGTGGTTAGTATAATCTTGAATGAAGAAATATGTAGGAAAAGTAGAGGAGATTCATCATCTCAAAATAATTTGAATGTAGAAAGTAGGGGAAGGCGAAGGAGATATCCAAGAGCAATAATAATGGGAAATCAAAGTCTAATATGGGTAGATCTAAATCCAAAGGTAGAGGAATAACCTGCTAGAATTGTGGAAAGAAAGGATATGGAAAGAATGAGTGTTTCTTCAAGGAAAAATAAGAGAATCTACCGAGACAAAGGTAAAGAGGAAAATGTTACAACCGAGGTAATGCAAGATGCCTTCATTCTCTCATTAAATAGTAAAATAGAATCATGGGTTTTAGATCCAGGAGCTTCTTTCCATGCTACCCCTAATAAGGGTTATTTCAAAAATTATGTCTAGGGTAATTTTGGGCATGTTTATTTAGGAGATGATGAACCATGCAATATTACTGGTAAAGGGTAATTTCATCTTAAATTGTAGAATGGAAATACATGGATATTGAAAGATGTGAGGCATGTTCCAATCCTTAGGATAAATCTAATTTCTTTAGGATAACTAGGTGAAGTTGGTTGCATGGTTACATTCACAAATGACTCTTGGAAAGTTACCAAGGGAGATATTGTTGTTATAAGAGGCAATAATGTAGGAACATTATATTTTTCTACATGTATTACTAATTCCTTTTTCATTTCTATCTATTTGATTCAGATGTGAAGCATGTGGCATAATCGGATATGCCATATGAGTAAAAAGGGAATGTAAATTGTAAAGGCAATAGGTAAGTTATCGATTTGAAAAATGTAGATCTTGAATTTCGTGAGCATTACATATTTTTAAAGCAAAAGAAAGTGATATTTATTAAAGTTGGGGCAATAAAGAAGGAACAAAAATTGGAGCTTGTGCACTCACATGTGTGGGGACCGGACCAAGTAGCTTCTCATGGAGGATCCCAATAGTATGTGACTTTCATTGATGATGTAACAAGAAAGGTATGGGATTATTTTATAAAGCGTAAATTTGATGTTTTTGAGAATTTTAAATATGGAAATCTGTTGTCGAAAATGAAACAAATTTAAATTTAAATTGCCTTAGATCTGACAATGGTGGTGAGTATTGTAGTAAGGATTTCAATGGTTAATGTTCAGTGAATGGAATACACAGAGAAATAATGGTTCCTAGAACACTATAGGAGAATTTTGTGTCTAAAATAATGAAAAAAACTATCATGGGATGCACAAGAAGTATGAGGATACATGTTGGATTTCCCTTAAAGTTTTGGGGAGAAGAAATAGACATGATAATATATTTAATAAACCGCGTGCCTTTAAGTACACTAGATGGTGGAATACCGGAAGAAGATTAGACTAGAAAAGAGGTAGATCTTTCTTTTCTTAGAGTATTTGGTTCAGAATCTTTTGTGCATGTTGATAAAGAAAATAATAAGAATTTTGATGCTAAATCCAAGAGATGTATTTTTATTAGTTATGGTTTTGGTGATTTCGGACTCCCTTTTGGGATTTAGATGATTTTAAGATTGTTAGGAGTTGTGATATTGAGTGGAATGAAAAGAGAATGTATAGGGATCATATTTTGATACCCAAGGATGAACCAGTGTAATAGTTTTTTTAAGAAAATGCATTCTCATATTTAAAATTAACACCTACAGGTACCAGTGTTGGTTATAGTAACAGATGTCAGAAGACAGAAGACTGGTATCGAAAGCCAAAAATGATGTCAAAAGAAGAGCAGGACCGACGTTGGTCACCTAGACTAACATAAAATACATATAACCAACATCGGTCACTATTAGAGGTTGATACAAATGTACATGATGTAAAAAATGAGCCTCTAGTACCCTATATTTTTGTGATAAGGTCACAATGAGTAAGTAGACCTTCAGAAATATTTACACCTTCCTTATTTTATCTATTATTGACTAATAGTGGTGAGCTTGAATGTTTTGAAGAAGAAATGTAGGAGGAAACCCACAAGAAGTGGGAGCATGGCATGGATGAGGAGATGGACTCCTTGAAACAAAACTAGACATGGGATTTGGTTAAGTTGCCAAGTAGGTAAGAGAACATTGTAGAACAAATGGGTTTATAGGATCAAGGAAGAAGAGGGTGGACATAAAAGATACAAGGAAAGGATTGTGGTAAAAGGGTTTACACAAAAAGTAGGTATTGATTTTGGTGAGATTTTTTCTCCTATAGTAAAAATGACTTCCATTCGTATTATTTTGAGTTTAGTTGCAGTAGAATATTTACACTTAGAGAAACTTGATGTTAAGACAACTTTCCTTCATAGTGATTTGGAGGAAGAGATATATATGCAACATCCACTTGGTTATGAATTCAAGGGTAAGGAAAACAAATTTTACAGGTTGAAAAATATCTTGTATGGGCTCAAGCAAGCCCCAAGGCAATGATATATGAGGTTTGAAAATTTTATGCATGAGCATGGTTATATGAGATGTGGATCTGACCATTGTGTTTATTTCAATAATCTTGAAAATGGAAGCTCTATTATTTTTTTAATGTATTTAGATGATATTCTTATTGCAAGATCTAGTATGCAAGACATTGTTGAGCTTAAATAAACATTAGATCATACATTTTCAATGAAGTATTTAAGATCTATAAATAAAATCCTTGTCATGCCAATCATAGAAACATGAAAAACAAGAAATTATATTTGTCTTGGGAATATTATATCAATAAGGTGTTAGAAAGGTTTAAAATTAATAATTCAAAACTTGTGAGCACACCTATGGCTAGACACTTAAAATTGAGAAAATATCAATGTCCTACATCACATGAGGAGGTTGAGTACATGGAACGAGATCCATATGCTCTAGCATTTGGAAGCCTTATGTATGTAATGGTTTGTACTAGACCAAACATTACATAGGTAGTGGGAGTTATGAGTAAATTTATGGCCAATCCAAGTAAAGAGCATTAAAAATTAGTCCAATGGATACTCGTATATTTAAGAGGGACATCTTGCATGAATTTATGCTATGGAGGGTGAGATACTTATTTATGTGGCTATGTTGATTAAGTTATGACTGGAGATTTGG
This sequence comes from Taxus wallichiana var. yunnanensis, assembly GCA_018340775.1. Lineage (NCBI taxonomy): Eukaryota > Viridiplantae > Streptophyta > Pinopsida > Cupressales > Taxaceae > Taxus > Taxus wallichiana. The sequence goes on along the minus strand of CM031242.1, from coordinate 255,644,302 downwards.
ATTGTAGGAGGAGCACCACCTTTGGATATGTATTCACAGTAGGTAGCACAAAAGTTAGCTGGATTTATAGATTACAGAAGTTTGTGCCTTGTCTATCAAAGAGATGATATGGATGAGCATAGTCATGGAATATTTGGGAAAGGTTCAAGAGGTTTACAAATTATACAGTGATATTCAACGTGTGATTCATATGGAAAATAAATCATCATTTCATTCATGAATGAAACACATTCATTTGAGATATCACTTAATACGACAGGTGTTGGAGGATGGGTAGTTGAAACTGGAGAAAATTCATACAAGTGAGAACCCTATGTATATGGTAATGAATCCATTGGCAAAGGAGAAGTTGGAGATTCACAAAAATTCTATTGGTCTTTAAGATTGAGACTTGAAGAGGAAGAAACATTCCAAGGAAAGGATCCAAGGATGGATTTGTATGGTATAGTGCAGTAATTTATCTCAAAGTGGTAAATTGTTTATTTTTTGAGCTAAATGGATTCACAAATATCATACTTTACAAACTTGCAAGTTTACATAGTAATCAGCATCAGTTGGGTAGCGACGTCGTCACAAGGGAGAAAGCGGGTATCAGTTGGGTAACCAACATCAGTTACATGTTCAATTTTTTCATTTTAGACATGAGATTATATCTGATTGTTGGTTATAAAGGTGATCAAAGGGTTGTAAATGCATAACTAAGTTTCCCTAAATCTTGTATATGTTTATAATCTAGAAACCTAAGGTTAGATTTAAAAGAATATAGAGATAATTGTAAGAAGATATTCTTAGAGAGACCGAAGAGAAACTTGTGAAGGAAAATTATTGTACTATAGAAGTGTGGAAGATTGTAGATATTCATTGTATTTCCTATGTAAAGAAAAGAATAATAGATTAGTTGTTTCTTGGTGGATGTAGCCCACACTAGGTGAACCACATTATATCTTGTGTATTTTTCTTTTGGTTTAATTTCCATGTTTATTTCTTATATGATTCAATTGAATATAGATCGAGACAACACTTGTGTGTGTATAACCCCAATAGACATAACGTAGAAAAATTGAAGAACTTACATTATAATATCATACTAAGAAACAACAATGCACATAGGGGATCTCAGACATGCATGCATGAAACAATACCATGGATAGGAAACTTATAAGGATGCAATAAGAGTTAACAAGTAGACAAAATAATTGAGTTAGATTCAATCAATTCCTCATCCTTAAGATATCCTTCCACTGATTCAAAATAACACAGAACTTTAGGAATGAATAGAACAAATTAAACACCATTTAGACTTGTGGTGCCAGTTTAAAAATAACATCACTACTCAGATCACAAAATACATCCCCCAAAACACACCATAAAGAAGAATTTGAGAAACAAAATTTTACAAGGAAACCATGGAATCCTATAAATCCATTTGGGCAAGTGGAGCTAGGGAACCTTTCCTTACACTGTATGTCTAAGTTTCTATTGGTTGATGCCTATGTTTTCCTAGAGTTCAAATAGAAAGATAGGGTTCTTCATCATTTCGTTGTCTCAAGGATAAGAAAATGTATGAAGTCTGAAGATGATGTTTATAGGGTTCTTCATCAAGTTTTGGATCAATCTGCTGATTAAAGGGAAAACTAAAATAATAACAAAGAATCTATAGATAAAGGAAGAAAGCCTCTGAAGACTGTAAGGAATCATGATAGATATAAAAGTTTCGACTATAGGAGAAAGATGTATATTCCTACACAAATATGTAGATCAAAGACAATTAGAAATAGAGTAAGGTGAAATTTGAGTCATGACCAAAAGAAGTGTCTTTTGGATTATTTTGTAAGAAATATATTTATTGTACTTAATCCAATGTATATGGTGTGCCATATGAGACAAATATATGTGTACCACATGAGATAAGATATGTGTGCCACAAATGAGAAATATATAAGATATAGAGAATAGAGAGAATTTGTATGTGTGTATGAGACTAATGTAATCTATTTTGAGATATGAATAAAGACTGATGTTTAGATGAAATTTATTATGTGATTCTACATTATTTCTATTCATTGATAAAGATTTATTTTATTCTCTCCCATACACATCCTTAATAAAAGTGTGAACTTATTAACCCTCGTACTTTTTTTGAGGCTTAAGGTCAACAAGAATAACATTATACCTCAGCATGAAACCTATCCAAAAGTACCTTTTACATTGAGACATCATGTATCACTCACTTACATGCTTCCATGAGCTCACATGGCTCTACATCTCACTTTCATGCTTCATTTTACCTCCAAACACATAGACTAGGTCTAGATGAACACCTATAATTGATTCTTTAACCTGTACCTACACTTTGAAACTAATTTGAGTGTCACAAGACTCTCTATCCATGATCTCCATGACTTGATTGTGATCCTCACATCATCATGCATCTAAAACCATCATGCTTTATCACCTAGGCTAGCTAGGTCACTTGATTAAGCCTACTAGGATAAACCTTTCTCATTGATTACATTCTTACAACTATGAAGCAACATGATTTTCCATGTCATCATCATGATAAACATCTCCTAACACTTCTCCATCATCCTCTTTGTCATTAATTATATTTTACATTAATGGCAGCACACAAACTCACACATGCCAACAATCTCCCCATTTGTCATTGATGAAAAACTACTTAATTCGTCTCCCCCTTTTTACATTAATGACAAATCATACTTGAGCACATGATATTCATCTTCCTCAATATCTTTTGGAGTCCTTCATGAGTGAAATGCATCATCATAATCTTCATATCAACATGTAAAACATATCTTACCTTCCTTACACTCTATTTTTGGTCTTTTCAAATCATTTATCATTGTAACTCCCCATGGACATAAGTGCATACACATACCAATAATCATTTTGAACATAAATACACATAAAAATCATTATTACCTTCTTCTTTATCCATCTCTATTGATACATGCTAAAAATGACTTGACTCTTCCACATCTTGGTTACACATAATCTTTAGGACTAAGATCCTTAAAATAGACCTTCAACACATTCTAGACCAACTTATCCATGCTCTAGAATCCCAAAAAAATATGAATCAACTCCTTATAGCCCCACCCTCGGATCATTCTATCCTTATCTAACTGAAAACACAAAAATAAAAACTCTTACCTTGCATATTTTCCATGAGGATGACTTAACCACATCAAGTTAGTCCTGAACTAGTCTCTTAGTGTTTTCCACCCTATTTCTATTATATTGTAACCTTATTTTACCTATGAATTTATATTCAAGACATCATACCTGAAATCATCATTAACTATGCCATATTTCTACTTACTTCTTCTTGACAACTTATACCGTCTTAGAGGGTAAAAATCACCCTTGCTTCTAGAAGCTTTTACATAAATATAGTCATCATAATCATACCTTTGCAACAATGTAACAACCCCACAACAAAACCACAAAAAAAAACAAAAAAAACAATGCATCAAAAGAGAAAGAACACCCTATCAAACAGTCATACCTACACTTGTGGCATTTTTGTAACTTTTTACCTTGGTGGAAGATATACATATCAACTCTCCCTCATCATGTGGTATCAAGTGAAGAATCTTCAAAAAAATTCTTAAAGATTCCATACAAACTTTATGGAACTTTATACTAACTTTTAGACTACCATTAAGAGAAACTCTCCATATTAGGTATGAGTAGCTTATAAAACCATATTGACTCTCCAATATTCCATTCTATAGACCTATTTGATATCTGTTATCTTTTCTTAGATATAGTTGTCTTGAAAAAATATCTGTAACCCTTTACTAGTCCTTAGATGTTTAAATAGTCTCCTCAAACCATTTAAGTTCCCTACGAACCTATGCATCATGAAAATTATACCAAAAACACTTAATAATTAGAGAACTTACCATTTTACAAAATCAATAATATTTTCTTTGAAGAAATAGTTGTTTGAGACCACCTTTCACTTTTTCATGACATACTCATATCGGTTAGTCATCACAGACCTTTAAAATGCTTATAACTTCAAAGTAGACCTTACTCTTGCACTTGAAATACTTGTACTATAAACTATGAGCTTTTGTGACATCTTGTAACACTAATTGAATGAATTATTCAATATTATCCTAATGAGTTCAAACATGTAGATCCTTTAGAGGAACAAATTGTATTGGTCAATCACTACCATTTACATTTAAAACCCTTAAAATTCCAGGAATCATCTTTTATTTACATATATTTACTAGTTTTGATAAGCTGAGACAAAGACTTTGAACTGTTATATACTTATTACAACAACTTGACCTTGACATAACAATTTTTCATAATTGACAACCTTTTATTAAATTGAAATCATGACATGAAAGACCTTCCTAATGCTTCTAAGACACAATTCTGATAATTACTTCAATATAAGGCACCATAGAAATTTTTATGGACCAACATGAGTTGATACTTAGACCAATATAATTGTGCTACATAGAGTACTCAAGACATGGAACAAGACTAGAGCACTAACATCCCTTTAAAGAAACAAAAACTCAGGGATCATAATACCTTTTATAGCCTTAGACTAACTCATATGACACACTACTAACTTGGGACAATAGGCATACAACTTCAGAGATATTTTGACTATAACACACACCTTTTATCTTCTTGAACAACTACATAAGATCATAAGAAATACCTTGACTTAATGACAAGAATTTTTCAACATCATAATTCAAAAAATCAACTCCCCCTTCTTCCAATGCCTCACACAGATGGTTATATATCTAAGAAGTCTAATAGAGGCATATCAATTCATAATGCAGATAAAATAATGACTTGAATATGTATCAAGCCATATTAGACACCTAAAACTCACCTTTTCCATCTTTATTCTAATCTATACCCTTAGAATCTCTTTGATTAGCATTCATATCTACTCTAGGTGTAACACTATTTTTCATTCTAGGCTCCAAAGACCAATTCTACCTCCTTTTTTGCATCATAGGACCCTAAAATCTCTTGATTTTCCTTTAATAACCATAATGACATTCTCTAGAAACATGACCACCTTCATTAAAACTAAAGCACACAACTTCACTTATGCCCTTGTAACCTTTATTACCCCCATTCTAACTTGAAGGTTCAAGTAGACAATATATAGCAATATGACCTCTCTCATGATAATTTTAGCACATTACCTTCTTTGATAATTTAGTCCTACTATCCCTCCATAGGTGGTAATCCTTGAAAACCTCCTAAAATTCTTAGCTCTATGTCAAAATCCATTACAATTGAAATAATAACCATTAAATGATATTTCATTACTTGAAGCATTTAGTTGCCTAATTGAATTTTTCTTCACATTGTATTTGGTGAAGATTTTCTTCTTTTATTCCTTGGTGCTTGGTCCTTAAGTTTCCTTGTTTGAACATCAACATCTTCCTACATTATTTATTTTCCTTTGTTGTCTTCTTTATACCCTAAACCTATTTTATCTCATGCATATCTCTTGTCACGTAAAAGATCATCAAGATATATAGTACTCTTTTCAAACATTTGGAATGATTTATCTTTTTGACTACAATATATAACTCTTCCCTTAGGAAAATCATATCTTCTCCAATTCTTGTACATTTACCCTATTTTTCTTGCAGACTTGTGACCAATAACTTTACCTTTTATTCTAGTATGCTAATTGTCTCATTTAGCTTGTTTATTTATGACAAATAATTATTTTCAAGGGTATGAATCTTTTCTTCATATTATTTGACTAAATCTTTCATATTCTTGTTTTTCTTTTCAGCATGCTTCAATTCAATCTAAAGACAAATAAATTTAGTATCATAATCATCACCTTCTTCTTCATTTTAAGATTATATGGAGCCGCCAAAAATTATAGGACCATCACTCATAGATCTAGCATCCTTGGTCATGAATAATAGCTCATCTCTAACATATTCATGCTTTGATTCAGATTCATAATCTGAAACACCATTGCAACTACTTGCTTTTGATGAACAATCCTATTCTTTTGTTTAAAAAATTTTTGCCTTCCTCTTTTAGTCAAAATTCTTAACATCCTTCTTGCCTTTACCATACTTGTGATATTTCTTATCAAGATAATATCCATGACCTCCATAACCTTCCTTTTCATTCATTTGAGGAAAATTTGCAATGAAATGACATACTTTACTATAATCGAAACATTTAAAAGGAATATTACCTTTGTACTTTCTAGAGAAAACCATCAATATTCTAGCAACCACTGCAAAGAGTTTTCATCATCAATCTCAGTAGTATCATCATCATTCTTCACTTTATTTCCCTTGGTCTTCATATAAAGTTTTAAGGCAATCTCCTTATTTGCTGGTTTAGAATCATTAACCCTCATTGTAGAAGAAGTAAAAGTTCCATGTAGTTCATCCATTGTTAAGCAATTCAAATCCTTGGATTCTTAAATAAAATATAATTTGGAATCAAATATATGAGTAAGAGACCTCAATACCTTCTATACCACAACCTCTTCCTTCACTTCTTCACCTAATCCTTTCATGGTGTTGACAAACTTGTCAACCCTAAGAAAGTATGCACCAATAGACTCATCATCACTCATTTTTATCCCTTAAAAATAATTTCTGAAGGTTTGAAGCTTAACTATTCTTACCTTAGAATCTCCCTCATAAAGGACCTGAAGTTTCTCCCACATTTCTTTTTCTGATTTTTAATGCATAACCTTCACAAGTTCATGTTCATCTAATCCACACATGATTACATTCATATCCCTGGAGTTGTCACTACTTATATTATTATTTGCAGTAGTTGTTGGGGGCATTGTAGGAGTTTTAGAACCATAAAAACAAATTTCCAAATATCAAACCCTAAGGAAATGATGTGATTCCTCATCCTAAGACTCAATAATGAATATTTTACTCCATCAATCAATGGTGCATTACTATAGTCACTTTTTTGACTCGTCATTTTATGCTTCAAAGGATCTCCTTTCAAGTGTTTAAAATATTCCCAAAGTACCTATTGTGATACAAATTTTGGGAGAACAATGGACAGATATGGGGGTGAATCAGTCCTTCAAAACCCTTAAACAATTTCAGATTAACTTTTACACACCATTAACATTCAACCATGCATTAATGTGATCTTAACAATATACAATAACCATTCACAAGAGCATAACCATGAAAGAGTGCACAAGAACACAAGATATAAGTGGGAAACCATAAAGGGGAAGAAAAACATTAAAACTCTATTTATATTACACAAAGAAAATAAATTTAGTGAAGAAAAAACTTCACAAGGAGCACTAAGACCTAGTTTAGTAGAGCACTAACCCCTAGTTTAATAAATCCCTGACTCAAAAGAAGGATAAAACCCCTAAGGGGATAAAAATATCAGACTCCTTTAGATGAAGATCCCTACAGTATTATTCTTGTCATAACTGATGGAGATCACTAATTCAACTCATACACCTTCAAATGCTCTTCAAATACACCTTCGCCTAACTCACTCAAAAGAAAATTTTCATGAACTAATTTTAACGCAAAATATTTAAATAAATATCTTCAACCTTCTTTAGAATTTCAAAAAATTCTAAGATTTATATTTATTTCCTTAATACTCTTTCATTCTCTCAACTAGCTAACAATTTTCCCTCTCTTTTCAACTAGTTCAAAAATGAACCAAAACATGTACTTTATATGAGACTCAACTCAAAAACATAACATAGGTTAGTCTTGACCAAATATATTTACCATACCAACATAAACACATAACACCACACTTTACAAAACTTATAAAAATGACCCATATAGGTTGGTCATGCACCAAGACAACCAAACAAGCCAAAAAGGCTTAAAACCCCATCACCAAGCTCATCAAAGACCTTCAAACACATCACCCTGATAATCTAAGCCTTTTAAGGAGTAAAAATGTAAAATACATAATAAAAAACATCATTTCTAATTTGACCATGCTTTTCACTAATCATTTTCTTCATAACACTACCAAGTAGGATCATTTCCTACTCAAAACAAATGCTTCCAGGAACCAATCTTCAACTATAAAGATCAATATAAAAAAAAAAAAATAAAATATTGCATATATCCACTCATTGGAAATAAAATGACCTATATAAAACATTCATGCTTATAATACCTCATGAAACATCCAATAATACAAACAACACCTTTTTCTTTTCAAAGCAAATTGAACTTCCCGAAAGAAGTTTTGGAAACTCAAATGGTTTGTACTCTTTATGTCACTTTCAATTCCTATAAGTTCATTAAATAGGAATTTTTTTAATCCCTATTCACTCTCCAATTGATATCCATTATCATCTAATCCAAATCATGTGTTGCGTACATCAATCTTCTAGCCAAAAGCAGTCATGTTTTGAGCAGTCAAACTAGGTGACCTTGTGACCTCAAACCATGGAAACTTGGTACACTTTCATTGATTCATAAAAACATGAAACATGTAAAATTTTATTTTTATAACACCCCTAAGGTCTATATACTCCTTCACCAAGCTCACAAGTTCTCAAACACTTCCATTTCCCAATACTACTAAATTTCCCTTTTAAGTCCAAAAACTAGTCTTCAAAAATAGGGCACACTTTTCCATTCAAGAAATAAACCATGACCTAAAACTATCATGGAAATATAGTATAAATATAAATATTTCATAAATTTTGATTTATTCCATATGTTTAATGAAATTTTTTTCTATAAAGTGTAATTATTCATAAACTTACCTTTTGAGTGAGGCCCACATCTTGTCAAAATCTATAACATACCTAATTACAAAATGAATGAGTTATATACAAAATCCAATCATCATATTAGAAAAAAAATCCGTTATGTGCCCATACCAAGAACTTTTCCTCCATCACTCTCAACGTAGGGTTTTGAGGCCATTAAAAGTGACTTTCCTTCTTAATTATCATTCATAAATGTTTGGGCCTCATTTGACCTCATTATAAATTTTATATATTATTAAAACCATTCCTTAACATCCCTAAATGGATAATATCCCCATTAAAATCTTACACATACCAACTATGAGCATTTCTCTCACTTTGAGCTAGAAAACACACTCTTAAGCACCCTATTTTGATCTAAACATCATAACTTGCAAAATATTCATCATGGAAACCTAAATATTTTCCCAAAACATCACAAAAACATATAATAACATATCCAATAATAAAATTAGATCTAATAGGTGTTCATATTCTTAACTACCGTGACTTTCATGACTAGTGCTTGGGTTTTTCAAGTTATAAGCCCAATCATAGTAGAAGAACATTATGCCTCAACATGAAACATATCGAAAAGTCCCTAAAAAACTTTATACATATTTTATTACTCACATAAATTCTTCCATGATCTCAAATGTCTCTACATTTCACTTCCATGCTTCATTTGGCCTCTAATCACCTAAATTAGGTCGAGATGAGCACCTATAACTTAGTCTTCAACATTTACCTAAAGTCTAAAACTCATATCAGTGTCCTAATAATCTATAACCATTATCTCCATGCCTATATAATGATCCTCAATTCAACACTCAGATCAAACAATCATGCTCTATCACCTAGGCTAGCTAGGTCACCTGATTAGGCCTACTGGGCGAAGCAATTCTCACTGATTCCATTCTTGCAACTATCAATAAATTTGATTGTCCATGCCATCATCATGCTAAGAATATCCCGACACTTATTCATCATCCTCTTTTTAGTAATGATCTTGTACATCAATCACACACTCACACACACACACACACACACACACACACACACACACACACACACACACACACACACACGGGTTAACCTTGCATTATGTGAAAAATATCTATTAATCAAAAAGCTAAAAATATAAATATCCCCCCTCTAGGGAACTATTGATCACCCTTAATTTTCCTTAGAGAATATGTTTTCAACTATACCTTCAGGTGTCCTAAAAATCCAAAATCATTCAAATGTGCTAAAAATCCAAAAACATTCAAATATGCTAAAAATCCGAAAACTTTCATCTATAATAAAAATTTAAAAACATTCAAATATAGAAATCATCCAAAAATATTTTTCATTTCTCTTTCTTGGTGGTTTCTATTGTACATTTATATTATTCATGTTGCACTTCACTTATCATGTTTTCTTGATACATAGTATGTTATAACCTTTTTATATACATATATGCATTCACATGTTACATTGAATTGAATGTAGGCTACACACACATTGGTACAAAATATAGGATTATTGACACTACCCTTTACCAAATTTTACGTAGCTATTGAGGGCATTCATTTTTACATTTTCTCGCATGTAGGTGCTATTATTCCAATCTTTACTATTTTATTTTCTCTTACCTCATTCACTCAAGTACATACATTTTTTCATATTATTTAAACATATAACATGATAATAGGGTTTTATGCATAGTATTTATTTTTCATGTCACTTCCACCTTTGAGATCATCTTCATCTAATTTCTTGTTTAGTAATTAAGATGTTAACTTCGTGTTTTCAAAAGTTCATGGTCTATGCCCTATATACTTATTTGATTACTTGTTGGAATTTTCTACCTTAAGTATTTTTGACATCCTAAGTGGTCTCCCATGTATGCGGCATATTATTTTCCATGTGTTCTATTTGGTCATTTTTACATGCTTTTTCTTACATTTACTATATTTTTTTCCTATTTCATGTTACTAATCCTTTTCTAGTTTTATATTATATTACTATGTATGCACCATGGTATATACCAAAAACACTCTCATTTTTCACATTGTAAGAATCCCACAATACATGCACATCATATAAAGGTATTTTCAATTAGGTTGCACTGAATTTACTCTATCCTACTTACCCCAAATTAGGGGCAAACCACTGGGTGATATGTCACCCTCAAAATAGCTCAAAATAACAAGTAAAATAATAGATCGAGAGGTATAGAAAATGGCTCATAAATAAAATTGGGTTAGAAAATACACATGGAACAAACTATATAGAAAATAATTGTTGGTGAAATAATTTATTACAAGGTAAAATTAGTTGTTTTCACCAATTGTCGTGGGACTAGGTCCATCCTCTTGGGAATGGGGAGGCTCCCATTTATTGAATGTAGGAAAATCATAATATTTGGTGGCCATTAGGCCAAGGATCACATACGAATACTCCAGTAAACCTATGGAAAATTTCTTGTAATGAATACAAGGGAGGAATTTTCTTGGGGAGAGGTGAAGGGGAGATAAGAATATAGGGAGAGAGGGTTAAGGTAGTGAGTAGAAACTTGAAAACTTCACTGACATTAACCAGAGTAGGTCCACATCCACTAGGTAAAAAAAAACTATGCAAGAAATAATAAGATTACAAAATCAGATACAAAAAGTTCAATTAATTTATTCCACAAAGATAGAAAGTTATTTCTTATTTGTTAAAGATTACAATGCTTACAAACTTGAAAGTAGAAGTATAAGAACATATACAACAAAATAGAATAAATTAATAAAAACTAAATTATATAACATAAATTATTTCTTGTAGTAGGAGAAAACAAGTTATAAAACCTTTGAATCCATCCCAATATATAATTTTACAACATGTCTCTTCATCTCCTCCTAATGTCACTTTTCACATTTGTACCGGTTGTGACCTTTTATATTCCTATACGGATAAATATGATTCCTTTTATTATTAATGAAAAATAAATCTTACAATGTAAAATTCAAAGGTCACTTAATTGAGTAATACAAAAAATCCAAAAAGGACATTCCCAATGAAGAATTACAAGGTAGAGATAGAGGGAAGAAGAGAAATAAGAGAGTGAAGAGAGTGATTAATCTAAGGATGAAGATGAATCAAATGATGATTATATTTCTCTTGGTGAACTCTATATAAATTCTCCAAGGATGAAATCCTTTCCTTTCACCACTTTTCTTAACTAAGCCACTGCGAGTGAAACCTTCTTCTCTTACATGATACTCTTTCTCACCAAGAAGTAAGAATCAATATAACTCAATCTTGGATATCAATGAGGGAAAAAATATCCCGGTGGGTTATTTCTTTCTCAATATCAACATTTTCTATATTCACCTTAGAAATAATGGTGAGAAAAAAATTACATAGAGAGATCATATCAAGTGATAGAACTTTCATTTTTTAAATGATGTTATCCACCCATCCATCCATCATTAGCTTAAAATATGAGTATTTTATCTTCATGATGATGAAATCTAGTCAAATGAATGGAACATAGATGGATATGAACAATTTGACAAAAATCACAACACCTAATATTTTTAGTAGGTCCTACCCCAAACTTCCATTTCTTAGAAAATCATTTTCTTGATGTTAGAATGAGATGAGAATGGTCTCAAAAGTTTTCTTTTCTTTCTGGGATGCTTTTCTCCAAATTTTAGACAATTCTCTCATCTCGATAAATGGGGAAGTGTAAAATTCATCAAAGAGGGATGAATATTGAGATAAAACTAAGTAATTCCTATCTCAAAAAATAAATCCAATTCATCATGTAAGAAATAGATCAAATTAAATCTAATTTAATGAGGATCATCTCCTCCAAATTTCAAGTAATTTGGCTTGCTAGATCACCGGGAAAATGTAAATACATTTGAAGAGGGAGAATTCTAAGAGATAAATAAGCCACTCATATATCCAAATATAATACACTCCATCATGCAATAAATGGATCAAATGAAATCTAATTTTAATAGGATCATCTGTTCTAAATTTTAGGTGATTTGGCTTGGTGGATCACTAAGAAAATATAAAGACATTTTCATATGTTTTGGGAAAGAATGGATTTCTTGGCTATAAAACTATTTCTCAAATAGAAAATGAATAATTCCATGAAATCCAACAAATTATATATCATCTAAAATGACTTTTCAAATGGTTCATTTTATCAAAGTTTGAGGTTTTTCGATCATGAGATCATCGATAATGAGAAAAAGACCATTTTGGAAACATAGAGCACATAAGCTGGTTTTAATGGCTTCCATGGATGAAAAACATGACGTGTAAATGGAGTTACATGTTACTATTCATATAATTATATGTTGAGGTTCTCTTTTTTGTGGGAATACTAATTTTAAAAATTACCAAGTGTTGGAGTTATAACTGATTTCTATCTTTAGCCCTTTAACTCGCCATTAACCCAACTTGGCCTATCCCGGGTCAGTCGAGGGTTAGAGGGTGAGTTTTACTAATGAAAATATGGTAAGGTTGAGGTGAGGGGAAAATTTGGACACTAAGATTAACTTTTCATGAGATTTTGACAAGTGTAACCATGTGAGAGTGAGAGAGAGAGAGAGAGAGAGAGAGAGAGAGAGAGAGAGAGAGAGAGAGAGAGATGAGGGACTAAGAAAAAGACACTAAAGATATGAGATGAGGTACTACATGTGTATAGGAATAAATCCATGATTTTGGGAGAAATTATGTGTCCCTATTATGCCCTAGGATATTTGGATAAAGGGAAAAGGTACAAAAGCTCAAAAAATGTGCCACGGGCAGAGTTTCTCATGAGGAGGGGCCAAGTTGGTCTTAACACAAGTTTGTAACTTTTCCTAACAACCTGAGTTGTCACTTAAGTTACCAAATACATTATTTCAAAAGGGGGAAATTTTTTTATCCCGTTTTCCCCTTTATTGAAGGTTTAAAGGATAAAAATAGTGAAAAAAATATGCTAAGGGGTCATGATTTTGAGTTGTAAAGTGGCATAGGGAGAAATTTATCAAGTTTTAAGTGACAAAACTTAACTTTGTTAGGTAAAACATATTGTATATAGGTAATTATGAATTTTATTTACTTTTACTATGGTATATAGTTGGTTCTTGTTGGTGAAATATGTTTTTACAAACTATATATCTTTCACCAATGCTATGGGGCTAAGCCCCTCCTTATTTTGTATTTGGATGCTCTCATTATTGAATGTAAACTAGCCTAAAACTATGTGGTGGTTAATAGGATCACGATCAGATAGGAACACTCCACTGAACCTTTGGAAAATTATTATAGAAGGTAAAATGGAGGAATTTGCAACAAAGAGAGGTAAAGGGGAGTTGAGGAATAATGAGAGATGTTTAATGTTGTGAGTAGGATTAAAACATTCACATACAATAACCAAAGTAAATCCACATCCAATTAGAAGAAAACAATAATATACAAAATGAAAATATATAAAAAATCATAGACATATAATTCAATTATTTTATTTATCAAATGCACAAACACCTTTCTTTATTTTACAATATTATCATGTATACAAATTTGGAAAGAGAGAGTAGATAAATATAAGATAAGAACTTGAAGAATTACATAATTTATTGCTTTATGTAGAAGTGGTAATCTCAAAAAAATACATTCAATCAACAATTTCCAACCCCTTGGAATGGAGAATCCATTCCAATTTATAACATTAAAAATTTTCCATTCATCTCCCTCGACATGACGCTTCACCTATCCTCATCGCTTATGACCTTTTATATTCATTGGAAGTGAGTCCTTTTCTTATTATAGGAAAAAATAATCTTACAATTTTTAAGTAGGGGTACTTAATTAAACAAGACAAAATTAAAAAAGTACATTCTTAATGAGAAATTTTAACATGGAGAGAGAAAGAGAAGAGAGAAGGAAATTTTTATTGATCTAATGATGAGAAGTTTTTTGATAGATAATTTTTTGATTCATGATCCCTAAGGGAGAGTTTCTAGAATGATCTCTTTTCCTTTACATTCTTAACTAAAATGAGTTGCCAAAGGTTCCACATTATCTTCTTTTGGAATGCAAACAAAACTCAAAACTTTGATCCATGTCTTCAAAACATCACTGATATCCTTGCACTAATTAGACCATTCTTCATGATCTCTTGCAATGTCATAAATAGATCCTTTGATATTAGCAAAGGGAATCTAAGGTATCTTCATTGAAGGAAAGAGGGTCACCTACCTCTTTCTTGACCAACTCTGAAAGGAGGAAATGAGTTCTTCTGATGATGAATTCTTAGTGAGTGGATGGAATCCAAGTCTTTGAACAACGTTACATACCTCCTTCAAAATATGAAAATAATTTTTTCCTATAGAGTCAAGTTCAAAGATGACATCTTCAATCATACCATATCTAGAATCCATGACATGAACCCAAGCTGGAGACAAATTGTAAGTAGCTAATGCATACATTTTACTCACAAGGTCCTAAGAGTTGAGGGATGTTACACTCCAAAATTTAATATATTTCTCATCACTATGTTTAATGGATGATGACTTAGTTAATTATAAAATTTTATTTAATAAATATACATATAATTATACACACACACACACACACACACACACACACACACACACAACCACAACCACACACACACATATACGTACATAAATGTATACATAAGCATATATATACAAAGAAATAATAAAAGTATAAGAAATGGTGGAGGAGAATGGAAAGGATATTTTGAATATGTTTCAGAGGGAAAGTGATGGAAGGGAAATCCCTCCAAGATCAAATGATCAGGGTGGAAATCTGAGGAAGGGGAAATAGTTGGGATCATGGATCATGGGGAGAGGAACACTCCTACTAAATCTATTGAGACATGGTCGAATAAAGTTAGAAATGGTGGATCGGCCTCAAAATCCCAAAATTTATTTCTCCAAGTGGTTAAGGAGGCTTCTAGAAGAACTTATAAACTCTTGATACATACGCAACACACTATTGAAAATTTAAACAAATCATTTGGTAATGAAGTTGGTTGTTAAGAGACCCAATATTGATTTGTTAGAAGATGGGATAAACTGAAATGGATTCCATTAGGTCATTTAGAGGTAAGTGATATTTCTAATGGTTTTTTCATTTTTAGGTTTAATACCCAAGAATATATGCAGAAGGTTCTGGAAGGACCCTAGTTTTGGGGAAAATCTGGTTGGTATCTTAGGAAGTGGGAACCAACTTTCAATCCGGAAAAGGAAAATTTGAACCAATTTCCTGTTTGGATACACCTTCGTAACCTACCTTTGGAATTTTGGCATGAATACATTGTCAAAGGCATATCAAACTCCCTAGGTTCTTTGGTCATCATTGATAATGCTACAGGAAAATGACAAGGCTTATATATGCTCATTTTGTATTTATACTATTGTTGATAAGGAGATTCCCAACAGTATCAGACTAAAGTTGTGTCTAGGGATTTGGGAGAAAAATATTGAAATGGAAAGATCTCTAGAAAAATGCTCCAAGTGTAATGGATGGGGTCATTCTTCCCAGAACTGCAAGTTCAAGGTATCCAAAATATACATTCCTGTGCCAGGAATTGAAGGTAAGGGGGAAAAAGGGAAAGGTCTTATGCAAAGTGTAGTAGATCATAGGAAAGCCTTCTCTAAAGAATCTGAAAAAATTTCTACTCCTTTGAGAATAAATGAGAAGGTGGTAAATGAAACTCCTACTAAATCTACCATGGAAATGGAGGAGGATGGTTTCACCCTAGTGGTCAACATAAGGAAATCAAAATTTTTGTCTGGTCAGATTCTAAGTTAGGGGGAAAAATGGAAGAACCTGTTAAGGATTTCATGAAGGGTAGGAAGATAGAAATTTTTTCCTCAAAAGGGAAGGAGGAATCTCTCAAGGAAATGGATAAGATTGATCACAAGGTAAAGGAAGTTGGGAATATGGGGGCTTAGGTTTGGAGGAACCTATTTTAGAATAGAGTAAGAGGAAATATTCTAAGGAGAAGAATGTTATTTGGAATCCTTATGGGTGAGGAGTTGAAAGGAAGTATTTTAGGTGATCTTTCAGTGAAATAATTGGTGAATATTAACATGTTCCCTATCAAAATTATGGAAGAAAAGAAAGAAGAAATTATGCCGGGAAACAAAGGAACTTCTAGGAAAAAACCCCTCAGGAAAAAGAAAAGTGGATGAAAAAGGAAAGAAGGGGGAATCCTCATTATCCTCTCCTAAATATCAAGAGTTTGATAACCCCATAAATGTGGAAGTGGCAGTAGCAAACATGGTAGGCCTAGCAAATTTGAATCAAGGGAAAAAAATACCCAAAAGGAAATAGATTGAGGGAAACAGTTGTGTTTAGACCAAAAGGTCTTTAAGAAAAACAAAACAAATTTGCAAAAATGAATTACATCTCATGGAATGGTAGAGGGCTTAATAACCCTGTGAATTGGGGATTTTAAAATATATGATTGAAATATAGAAAATAGATGTGTTAGCTATTCAAGAGACTAAAATGAAAGAAGACCTCTTTTTAAGTTCTTGCAAGTCTTTTTGGAATAATTTTAAAGCTTTTGTTGTTAGTTCAAAAGGTGCCTCTGGAGGCTTAGCTATGGTATGGAATCGACTCATCTATGAATGAACTCTCCTGATCAAAATAGATAATCATATGGTGGTAATGATGAGGGATCTGGAAAACAGAAATATTTGGGTCCTTTCTAACATTTATGCCCCTACCCTTCATAAGGAAAGGAAGAATCTTTGGCATCACCTATTGTCATTTAATCATTCCATTAAAGGATCTGGATGGATTGTCTTAGGGGATTTCAATACCCCTCGGACCCTAAGGGAAAAAAAGGTGGATCTAAGGAGTTTACTATAGGCATGGAGGACTTCAATGACTTTATTGCTTCCTCACAGCTCCATGATATTGATCTTAAAGGTAGCAGTTTTACTTGGTCTAATAGAAGAATTGGATCCCAACATATCCAAGTTAGACTAGATAGAGTTCTTGTCTTGGAGGAATGGTTAATCCAGGATATCTCTCTTTTTTCTCTCCCTCGGATAGGATCTGATCATAATCCTATTCTCTTACAAATCAAGCATCCATCTAGAAGAAGAACACCTTTCCATTTTGAGAAGATGTGGCTCCAGAATGAGGAAATTTATGACATCATTAAGAACTAGTGGAAACTAAAGGTTAAAGGAAAAACTATGTATAGACTCTCTATAAAACTCCAGAATGTTAAAGGCCACCTCAAAGACTAGAATAAAAATCTTTGGAAATATCTTTCATAAGAAAGTGGAAATCCAAGCTGAATTGCAGAACATTCAAAGATAGACCGAGAGCTGGGATTCCAAGATGGATGTTGAGGATCATGAAAAGGAACAGTCCCTTCTAGCGGAATACCATAACATTCTGGGCAAAGAGGAAATCTTCTAGAGGCAAAAATCTCAAATTACCTAGCTAAAGGAAGGGGATAAAAATACAATATTCTTTCACTTGTCCACCTTAAAACGTAGAGGGTTCAATAGAATTAATAAAATTATAAATGAAGAGGGTGTTATGGTGGAAGAAAAAGAATAAATATCTAAAGAGGCTATCTCCTTCTTCTGTAACCTGATGACTAATAACAACATGCCAAATCTGGGTAAGGAGCAATATTTTTAAAAGTGCATTCCTCCATTGGTTTATGAGGAAGATAATTTGATGCTTTCAACGATCCCATCTATGGAGAAAGTGGAATTCACTGTCAAACATCTCAATTATGACAAGGCTCCCGAACCGGATGGCTTCCAATCCTTTTTTTTTCATTACTTTTGGGACATACTTAAAAATATGTCTTTGAGGTGGTGAAGGAATTTTTCAAGAAGAAAGTTATGCTGAAAGACATGAACTACACCTTTCTTTTCTCGATCCCAAAATGTGGTAATGCTATGGAATTAAAAGATTTTAAACCCATAAGTCTCTGTAATACATCCTATAAAATTTGCACCAAAATCTCAACTCTACGCCTGTAGTTGTTGCTCCCCTCTATCATATCTGACCAGCAAGGGGGTTTTGTCATTGGTTGCCAAATCCAGGATGGAATTATTACAATCAAAGAGATGATCCATTTAGCTAATCTTAGCAATAAGGCTGCTCTTTTTTTCAAACTGGACAGGGAAAAAGTTTATGACATGGTTTCATGGTGCTTTCTTAATAAAATCCTTGATAGGTTTGGTTTTGATGTCTCCTTTAGGAATCTGGTCTAGGCTTGTATCTCTAATGTCTAGTTCTCTATTCTTATAAATGGATCCCCCTTTGGGTTTTTTCCTAGCTCTTAACGCCTGGAGGAAGGGGATCCCATCTCTCCCTTCCTCTTTATTATCCTAGCGGAAGCTTTAAGCAGAAGATTGAATGTTGAAACTGAGAATGGTTATCTCAAAGGGATCTCTCCAGAAAGGGAAATGGAAAATGTTTCACATCAAATTTTGTTGATGACACCTTTCTGGTGGGGGAAGCTTCTATCCCTGAAGCTAAGAAAATAAAATCTCTCCTTGATGACTATATGGAGGTTTCGGGACAAATGGTTAATTTTAGAAAGAGCTCTCTCTTCTTCCTTAACACCTCGGATAATCACTGTAAGAAGATAGCAAAAATTTTGGGATGTGATTTTAGATCCTTCCCACCATTCTATTTAGGTATCCCTCTTGGGGTTAAGAGACCATCTATTTTTGATTGGAACTTCCTAATTGAAAGGTTTGAAAGAAAATTGTTGGTTAGAAAGCTAATGTGTTATCCCAGGCCGACAAGATTACCCTACTCATGAGTTCTCTTTAGATTCTACTAGTGTATGCCATGTCCCTCTACCAACTTCCTGGTGGTGTTGGGGAAAAATTGGAAAAAATCCAAAAACACTTCTTATGGAGTGGCACTGAAAAAAAAAAAAGAATTCCTCTGGTGGCTTGGGATAGAGTTTGTAAACCTAAAAATCTTGGGGGACTTGGTCTCAGAGACTGGACTAAAATGAATAAAGCCCTTCTTGCAAAAATTAGATGGAGGTTAACTAAAGAAAATGGAGTCTGGACCAGAATTCTAAAGAAAAAATACTAGATGGATGTTAATGACAAGAGATGGATTTTCAAACCGGCATCCTTCAATGGCTCATGCATATGGAAAGCTATTAACTAGGCAAAAGAAATTGTGGCTAGGGGATGAGGTGGAAAATAGGAAAAGGAAATGAGATAAGCTTCTAGAAAGATAAATGGGCTGGGAATTTTATCCTTAAAGATCAATTCCCCCAAATTGCTAGTCAGCTCAAAGATAAATATGGGGATAAAATCATTAACTATATGGCTGATGATGACAACTTTTAGACATGGAAACTCATGGAACTGGATAGACAGGAACCCAATGATCATTTGAGTAGGCTCAATGATTTCCTAAAAAATTATGTTTCTTCTAACAAGGACCAAGATAGAATAGTCTGGGACAAAGAAAAAAGTGGTAATTTCTCTATCAAATCTTCCTATTCCCTATTTTTTGAGGGAGGAACTAGAGAAGAAGATTTAAATGCTAGTAAGATTTGGAACAAGAACATAACCCCAAAGGTTAATGTTTTTTTGGCTTTCAGTTATGAATAAAATTCTCACTGTTGATAACTTGGCTAAAAGAGGTTTCCATATGGCCAATAGATGTGTTCTATGTGAAGCAAATATGGAAATTGTAAATCATCTTCTTCTGGAATGCCCTTTTTCCCATCTAATGCTTTCTTCTATTCTGGGTTGCTTCTCGGTTCTCTGGGTAATTCCTAATGAGATCAAGGATGCTTGGATTCAATGGAAATGTCCTTTCTTTAGTTGAGGACTTAAAAATCTATGGGTTATGAGTTTGGGTCACCTATGGTGGGAATTATGGAAAGAAATAAATAGAAGGATTTTCAAGAATAAGAAACTTCCTATTAGGGTGACTATAAACAAACTC
Source organism: Taxus wallichiana var. yunnanensis (assembly GCA_018340775.1). Classification (NCBI taxonomy): domain Eukaryota; kingdom Viridiplantae; phylum Streptophyta; class Pinopsida; order Cupressales; family Taxaceae; genus Taxus; species Taxus wallichiana. The sequence goes on along the minus strand of CM031242.1, from coordinate 255,623,565 downwards.
CTATAGGTTGTTAGAAACAATTTTTCTATACTAAGGAAAAATGAAATGGAAATCCTTGACAATGAACTTCATTTCTTTAAGAATTGGAACCTTATAGGTGACCCTAAACCCAAAAGATGTAATCCTCATTTGGGGATTAAATGGAATTCACCTAGGGATGGTTTCTTTAAACTCAACTTCAATGGTGCTATAAAAGGTAATCCTGGGAAATCTGGGGGTGGAGGTGTTCTTTGGGACTCCCTTGGTAGATTCCTTCTTGCTTATTTCTTCGACCTGGGCCTCCAATCTAACAATGTTGCTTTGAGGCTGCTGTGATGTTCTGGGGGGTTAAGTTAGCCAAGGAGAAAGGATTAACACATATTGAAGTGGAAGGGGACTCTTTGTATATCATTTCTTTTCTGAAAGGAAAATCCCAACCTTCTATTTCTATTGAGGACTTCATAAATAAAACTAAACTTTTAGATCCTCTTTTGAGGCCATATCCTTTCATCATGTGTACCATGAAGGAAACTCTCTAGCAGATTGCATGGCCAATTTGGGGGTGAATGAGGGGTCTAAAGGTGATAGAGGATCCCAATGTGATGCAAGCCAATTTTATTGAAATCATGAAAAGGGAAGGTTTAACTTATAACTCTCCTTCAAATGAGGAGGCAATAATCATTCAGACTCATGACACCTCTCTTTCATGAATACGAATTCATGCTAAATCACTTTTATTTTCCTCGAAGGAGAAGGTTGGATATCCTTGTTTTCTAGAAGCATGAAGAAAGGATTGGGGAAGGTAAATATTTACAGAATAGAAAGAAGAACAAAGCCAATAGCATGGGGGAGACCTTGTTAGAACTGAACCTGCGCAAGAGGAAGGATGTTGGTTGAGGTGGAAACTCAGCTCAAAGAGGTGGGTATGTTGACCCTTTTCAATAGTTTTGATGGCTACGATGAGAAGCTAAGTGAAGCCATGGTGAAAACGTGGAATGAGGGCCATGTTCAGTCAATAATTTCTCCTTTACCATCTCCCCTAAGCTTATTTCTAAAGTCTCGGGTTTATCTATGGAAGGAAGATGTATCTACAAGCCTAAGTTGGACTACATTCTAGAGATTGAATGTTTCATGCAAGGTAAGGGTATGCCTATCTCTCTTCATAATGGGTATGCTCGGGGAAATCTTCCCCATCCTTTTGATGAAATCGCTCAGTTGTTTATGTCATACATCACCTTAGAAGGCCAGTATAAAGTGATTTATGGTTACCATTTCCCCATGTTGAACCATGTGCGTAATGTGAAGGCCTACAATTTCCCTTTCTTTCTGTACACATCCTTGGAAAAATCTATTGGTATGGTTGAGAAAGGAAATTTCTCACTACCTTTGCATCAGGGACTCATTAAATCTCTACTCACGCTGGGTACTCCCCTTTTGGGGAAAATGAAAAATTTTGGTCCTCGTCGCTATTAGCTCGGGGTCCATGGTGAACAATCTCGGTGAAGACCCATTTGGAAAACAGCGTGGCTAAGTGTGTACTAGATCTAGTATGATTCATAGTGCCATCGGCAAATGTAGTAGGGTTGAGGAGGATCCCAAATAGGTTGAGGAAGTGGAGATTTTAGATTTGGGTGAAAACCAAGATGGGAACCCAGACTTGTTGGTCCCTAGTATGGACAAGGCTACTGATGAGGGGGATAATAGTGATGAGGGGGAGAGTGAGAAAGGTACAAAAATTCGATGATAAGCATTCCAAGAATTTTGAGGATGTCATTGAGATCTTACATGCTCTTAAAACTGCCCAATCTAAATTGTTTACTACTCAGGACTCTATTGTCAAGTCTCATTCTTTCATGAGGGAATTTGAGCATTGTAGGCTTGATACCAATATTAACAGACACAGGATCATTATGGTCTTCATGTATTTGAAGGATCTGACTAATAAGGTGGAAAATTTATCTTCTTTGGTCCTTAGTGAACAACTCAAGAATGCTAATGAGAGAAGCCTAGAGATGGCCAAGGATATGCTAAAAATGAAAGAAGTTGTGTTCCAGATTCATGACGTCCACCTCCTCAACGTTAAGAGCACCATCCACCATCTCAAGCTTTTAGCTGAGATGATCCATTCCATGGAACTTGCTAAGGAAAGGGAAAAAGAGGGTAATGGCCCCAAAGTGGAGATCCCTGAGCCAAACTACAAGTTTTGGAAAGCTACCATTGATTCCCTTGTCAAAGAATGGAATGGATGTATGAACTCAGTGGGGGACCTAATAAAAGAGTGACAATGAATATGGTATATTGTTTTTCTACTGTTAGTTCTAAGCTATTCTGTTGTTAGTTTCTAGGTTCTGCTACTATTTGTTTGTTTATTTGTTGTCTGGTTACTTTCCTTTATGTTTATATTTACTTGTTGTTGGTCTTGTGTTGCTTTGGGTTTGTGGTAGGGATTCAATGGTATATCCCTTGGCCTTTTTGTAAGGAACTGGTAACATTTTGTATGGGGTAGGGTCCCCTCAACCCTTTTTTACCTCTAATAAAAAAATTATTACATTTGTATAATTTGTCAATGAATACCTTCTAGTTTGCATCATTACATGATAAATATTTGAATGGAATTCACTATTTTTTTTATTGTTAAGGTTACTTTGCATTGTTTAAGGTTATAGTTTAGAGGTTAAGGAATTAAAAGAATCGGTCTTAGACCACATTGCATTATTGAAGTTTACCACATTTCTTAGAAATGGTTTAAAATTGAATGTTGTTGTGATAGGTCATAGAGCACATCACAAGGTAGTTGTTAAATTTTACTAAAATGGTCCTAGACCATGGGAACAATTAAATTTTTAAATTTAAATAACGTTCATAGAGCACATTACATCGTTATTGTTTGAAACTTAGATATGGTGTGGTATTATAATACGAGGAAGATAATAGTGTCTTATTTTTTTATTGGTTTCTATGGTCATCGACCACTTTACAAGGCAAATGGATAAATTTTAAAGTTTAAATATTAATGGTCATAGACCATTTGGTGAATAATAATGACATTTAATATTCTTTAAATTTTACTTGATCTTAGACCACTCACATTAATGTAAATTTAATTTGAAAAATTGGAGGAAAAAGATTACATGTTTTGAAAAAGCCACTTTATGAGGAAATGTTAGTCATTTAATGAAATTAAATAAATACTATTCTTGGGAACAAGAATCTTGCTGCTGCAATCCAAAAAAATCATTCACTTCTCCCATTCACAATTTTCATATTTGTGGTTGGTTTTTCTATGCATGGGGTTTTAGGGAGAAAATAATGGAAGGATGTTTCAAATGACTATATGTGAATATGAATCTTTATTTAAATGGTAAATTTTTATTTTCTATTGTTGTTTTTAATTTTTGAGAGTCTTGCTAGGCATAAGAGTTACGGAGTTTGAAAGAGAAATATGCAAAAGGAAAACAAGGAATACACAAATGAGAAATGGGTTCTATCACTTTTATTCTTGATGCAATTTGAATAAAATATTGTAATTTGTATCATTTTCAAACTTGAAAATAAGGAAAATATGAGAGGAATTCTTCTTTTCTATTGTTGGGTTTTAAATTAAAAGCTTGGAAAATACTACAGGAAAATTTTCTTCACTTTTTGTAATTTAAATTTTAATGGAAACAAGAAGAAAGTTTGAAAACAATGAGTTTTTCAAGGTATGTTTTCTTCCTTGGAAAATACGCATTCAAATTTTATTTTTAATCAACTTGATTTGACCTTGCTAGTAGTCGACTTGACATTGGGATTTTTTTCTTGAGTTTTTACTTTGTTAAAAATCTGGATATTCTCTTCATTTTCCATATGAATATTTTAGAGAAAAATTTGTGGAAAAGAAAGGAAATATGATGTGTGTTTGATGGAAAATAATAGATCTATAATTTTTGTAGAATTGGAAATATGGGTTTCATTTATAATTAAAATATATGAGGTACTCTTGTAAATATAAATTGGGTATAAGGATTTAACATGTTCTTATTTATTTATTTTATTATTGGCAAATAGTTTTTTGAAAGGGACTATACCCTTGAGTACAAAAGATGGCCTAGGAGCCAGAATAGGAATGAAAACCAGAGAGAAAAGGATCAGAATCCAAATGTGACAATGAAGCCCAAAGTAGCCAAAAAATAGCTACCCAAACAAGACAAAACAACAAAAACACTGCAAAAAAGTAGTAGAGAGACCGCAAAAAAATAGCATAAAAACAGACAAGAACAGCTAAAGCATCTACAACTACTTTTTGGCAGCTTTGTCTATGCTGGTCTTGATATTCTTCCAGGAATGGAACATACCCAAAGTTGTCATGTGGGCAGCATCAGTCTTATCCAGTTGCTCAATGGTCCTTTTGCTTTCCTTATCATTACCCCAAAGTGTTTCCGGAACTCCGCTGAGGTTGGAGACACTTTTGACATGTTGCTCAATGAACTCCTCAATCACCCTAAAGATGGCCATGTTGTAATCATGACGAGTTTTGGCCTTCCCTAAACAGGAGTCTAAGGAGTTCAACTTCTTGTAGATATCATCAATCTGGCTGTTATCAATATCCACCTCCTCCTCCTTCTTCCTCTTACCTTTCTGTTTTGCCAAGTTCTTAACCTCATCCTTCAACAGTTTCATATCAGCCTCTAAGGCTTCCAACCTTTTTGAAGAGCTTTCCATATGCACATCCTGGGGGCACTGCTAATATTCAGGAGGTCATGTGTAATTTCAATTTCATGAGGACCCTTCCCCATAGCAAGAGTCTCAAGGTTAAGCTTTCTAGAAGCCACAGTAACTTGATCTGTTCAAGGTGGAGGTGAAGTGGGGCGGAGAGCAGCGAGGGGGAATGGAAGAAGAACCTGGATGGTGGCAGGGGGGTGACAGCAGTAGTGTAGCGGGGCGGAGAATGGAGAAATGGGTCAGCAGTGGGAGAACCCCAAGAGAGGGGAACTATGCTAGGAGAGGATGGGAGACCAAGATACTTAAGAAGACAGCATTTATGTAGCAGCAAAATAAGCCCCTGGTGTAAAGGAACCACCGGGTATGCTTTTGAAACTCCAAAATGGAGCGCTCAAGAGAGTTCAGCAAGTAATGGGGGAAACAAACCATGCGATTCCTATGGAAGTGGTTAAGAAAGATAAGGTGCTTAGTAGGTACAGTGACAAACCTTCCTTCCAAGGAAATGAACCGTATCATCATACGAGTAACCTCATTATAAGGCGAGAGGATCGAGCTAACAAGCGGGCCCGTAATGCGTAGATCAGCTTCTCGATCCCTCCACAAATATCCTCTCTTCAACATCTCTGTCGACCCTTTTGTTGAAGAAATGGTATCCCTCCAAGCCAAGGCCGGTCACTTCAGCAATAAGTTCTTCATTGACCAAGATCTTCTTCCCCCCATATTCCACATTCCGCTCCTTCCAATCCTTCACAAAATGCACTTTGAGATGCTTTGAGCATTTGCATGTATCGTTGATCCGAGCTGTGGAAAATCACATGTGGGAATAGCCCACTCCCTGTCATCAATCACATTACTACTGTCTTTGGTTTCCATGGAGCTTTGTATCCAACTTTTAGCAGACGCAGTGTAGCCCACATGCACGATTTTCAAATCAATGTAACTCCACTTGGAATTCCCCATATACTTCACACTATCTTGATTATTTGACATGATTTGCATAATCATATTTTTAAGTCAACACGTGTGGGAGTATTATTGATGCTGATCCACACCCAATAATCATAACTCAGCTCAAGATATTGCTTGCGTATAGAAATCTGCATGAATGTTGTTTTGAAGCTACTTAGGGATGTTATTATTATCCCAAACAATGAGGTTAACATTAATGCCATAATTAGCCAGCGCATCCGCCAATTTATTACCCTCCCGGTAAGTATGCATGATCCTGATGTTATTGAAAGTTTGACAAATACTTATGGACTCTGAGATAAAATCCTTGATGCTCCAACTTGGAGATGAGCACTATTTAAGGAGATTAATGATATTCAGGGAGTCCCCTTCAATAATGAGGTTCTGAATATTTTGAGTCTGGGCAATTCTCAAGCCCCATAGAGCAGATAATGCTTTGGAAAAATGATTAGTTTGAATTCCCATTTTCCCAGCATACGCAACAATCAGATTACCTTTATGATCCCGTATCGCTCCTCCCCTACCACAATCCCAGGGTTCCCCTTAGAGGCCCCATCAAAGTTCAACTTATACCAATTAAAATCAGGAGGATGCCATTTAATCAAAGATCTATCAATGTTATTCCCGGGATTGCTCGACTATTGATAGTTCCAATCTGCCAATTAGATAAGATGTATTCTTCATTCTCTGGATATCTCTTGTTCTTGGGGGGTTTAAATCTAGCAATATTCTCTTTGATACCATTAGAAATTTTACCAATACTAAGTTTATAGTTTTTATTCTTATTTCTGAAGATAATATCATTTCTATCCTTCCATATCCTCCAGATTAAATGAGGGATAACCAGCTTACAGATCCTTTTAACAACACAATGCCTAAAAGGTGGGTTCCATTGAGTCCATAGCTGATTAATATCCTTCGACACCACCAGAGAGCTTCAAATTTAGAGAGGAAAAACTCCATATTCTGGTAGCATACTCATAATGTATGAGCAGTGGTGATATCCTCGAATCTTTCTTACAAAGATGGCACCTATTAGGGATTATAAATCCTCTTCTCATCAGGTTGTCAGTGGTAAGAATCCTGCCTTTGATAGCCAGCCAAAGGAAAAATTTTATTTTGGGAGTTAATTCAGTCATCCAAATCTTATTCCTATTGAACTCTGTTTGAATCTTTGTGGAAGAAATTATTATATCCAGTTTTGTGAGTAATTCCCATCATTGGAATTATTCCATACCAGCTCATCCTGGGAGTCTAGCTAACTTAATGGAATAAGATCTAATTGATCTTGAAGGGAGGAAGTAATTTGCATCAGATCATTTCTCTCCATAGTAAGTTTTTTCCAATTCTTGCTGGTACCATTTCCCTCAATATAGTCCTTGATTTTAATGCCATACTTGCTTATAAGACTATCCTTAACCATCCCAAATCTATCCATGAGATTTCCATTAAACCAATTATCCTCCCAGAAGTTTATGTCCCTACCATCCCCCACTTTCCATTTACTGCCCTGCTTGATGAAATTTCTGCTCTTGACCAGATTATTCCAAAAAATGGAACCATAGGGGAGGTGCTCATCTTGTAGGAAAGAGTACACAGTTTGATGATTTAAATATTTTTCTTTGATTAAATCAATCCAAGGTTGTTTCTCAGAGAACATTCTCCAGCCCATTTTATCAATGAGGGCCTCATTCATTTTCTCAATATCTTTTATACCCAGACCTCCCATAAACTTGAGTGCAAACCTTATCCCAAGCCACTAAGTGAAATTTGAACTTCTCTTCCATGCCTTGCCATAATTTTTTTTTTTGAATCCTTTCAATCTTATCTCTGAAGGAAGAGGGGATCTTATAGAGCAACATGACATAAATGGGAAGATTTTGGAGAGTACTTTTAATGAGCGAGGCACTTACCGGCACTAGATAAAATGGCCCCTTTCCAATCAGCCATTTTTTTGGAATCTCTCCAATAAATCATCCCACACCTTGCAAGAGACTTTCCTAGTGCCAAGAGGAAGGCCCAAGTAAGTGGCTAGAAGTGCACTTATTTTACAACCCAGAATTTTAGCAATTTTAAGCTGCCTTTCCTCAGGAGTGTTGAAAAAGAAGATGGAGCTTTTATCATAATTGATCTCTTGCCCAGAAGTAGATTCGTAGAGCCACAGTAAAGCCTTGGTAGCCTTGGCTTCAATGACTGATGCCAGAAGAAGAAGGATAGTGTCGTCCGCAAATTGCTGATGGGAGACAACTTGACTGATGGAAGTGGGCTTAGAGCCATTTAAAAGCCCGTCATTAACCGCTTTGCCAATTGTTCTACTAAGGCTGTCAGCCAAAAGAATGAAGAGCAAGGGGGAGATAGGGTCCCCTTGTCTAAGTCCTCTGCTGCTAGTGAAAAAACCCACAGGCTCACCATTAACTACCACTGAGAATCTGGCCGTAGAGATACAAGCCTTAATAATTCTTCTAAATTTTTCCAGAAACCCAAATTTTGTTAAGACTTTGTCAAGGAAAACCCAAGAGACCTTGTCAAAAGATTTATTCATATCAAGCTTGAGGACCATATTTGCCTTTTTATTATTTTCCATAGAATGTATGGTCTCATGAACCATAATCACTCTGTCTTGTATAATCCTGCCTTTGATGAAGCCACTCTGCTGCCTTGAGATAAGTTCATTCATAATGAGCTGAAGCCTAGTAGTAATAATTTTGGTAAAAATTCTATAGATGGCATTCACAAGGCTGATAGGTCTGAAGTCTTTGAAATCTTTAGCATCCATTTTTTTTGGGGCCAGCACAATGTGAGTGTTATTAAGCTCTTTCAAAAGATTTCCCATTCTATAGAATTCATTCACCGCTCTGAGAAGATCCTCCAAACAGATTTCCCAAAATTTCTGGAAAAAATTTATGGAGAACCCATCCGGACTAGGAGCCTTGTCACCCTCTAAAGCAAATACAGCTTTTTGCAGCTCTTCAAGCGTGACCACTTTGGTGATACTTCTAAATTTCTGTTCCTCAATTTTATCTTGGGGAATGGCCTCCAACATAAAAGAAATAGCTTCAGAATTGATGATATTCCTCTCCTCAAGAAGTTTTTTATAAAAATCAAGCACTTCTTTCTTGATGCTATTGGGATCTTTTATGATATTTCCATTGTTTTTAGAAACTTCTAAGATCCTATTACAGGCTTTGTGCTTCAAAGTGGTCATATGAAAGAACTTCGTATTCCTGTCTCCCTCTTTAAGCCAAATAGCTCTAGATTTAAGTCTCCATAAAGATTCCTCTCTGCTGCAGATCGTATGCAACTCTGAAAGAATATTCTTTTCATTAACTTCGTCTTCAGCCGATCTCCCCATAGTATCCATTTTTATTTCCAGATCCTGAAGCTTTTGTTTTAACTTTTTTATTGTCAAATACATTACCAAAAACGCTTTTATTCCAGATTTTGACTTGCTTTTTGACATTTTTGAGCTTTTGAACCAATCTAAATTGAGCAGTGCCTTCACCATTCCATCCCCACCATTCTTTTATCTTATCATAGATATTGTCATGCTCCATCCACATATTTTCAAATTTGAATGAGCTTCTGGTGGGTTTAGTCCAATTGAGAAAATTTAAAGCAATCAGATTGTGATCCGATCCAACTCTGGGCAAGGAAGAGAGGTGGAAGTCTTGACTGAGAATCCAGCTCGCTGAAATTAGTGCCCTATCCAATCTCACCTGGATAAACTCCTTTCCCAACCTTCTATTATTCCAAGTGTATTTATTCCCATGAAGATCCACATCTAAGAGGTTATGTTCAGCAATAAAATCAGAAAAATCCTCCATACCAGTAGAAAAGTTGGAGGTACCTCCATACTTTTCACCTAGGTTTAGTGGGGAGTTGAAATCCCCCATAATAAGCCAGTTAGTAGAACAATGCTGGTTTCTAAATGTTTTAAGGTCAGCCCAAAGCTTCCTTCTACCACTAACCGTATTAGGGGCATAAATGTTAGAAAGGATCCATTCACCATTATTCTCAATAGCAACAAATTTGATTGCAAGATGATTAATACTAGCATTGAGAACCGTACCAGTACAGTGCCTTTTATCCCAAAGAGTAGCCAGTCCTCCAGAAGCTCCCTGGGAGTCAACAGCCACCATTTCAGAGTTATCCCAGAAACTCTTTTTAATAGTTTCTAGGGTCTTAGCTTTCATCTTAGTTTCTTGCAGAATCAAAATACTAGGATTACTGGAATCCCATAACTCCTTGATTCTCTACTTGGAGTTTCCATTTAGGAATCCCGTAACATGTTCTTATATTAGAAACATGTGGTTTTTTCTAAAACAAGACTGGTTCTATTTGAAAATATTTAATCATAGTTTAAGCCATAACTTGGATGAAATTCATTACTAGATCACCATTTTTTTAGAAAATTATTTTATTTTAATTGAAGATCTCAAGGATCCGAGAAAACATTATGGTTTATCTTTATTCAATAGGAAGTTTGATAATATTATCTTGCCCAACTCTTGAAGAGTTTATATATATTATAAATGTATTCTTATAATTTGTTTGTTGTAGCTCCACCTAGGAAAATATGTTTCATGGATGAGTGATCTATTTTTTTAAGCTTGTAGCAAGAAAAATAATTATGTGGGTATATGATTATTGTGGATTGCCGGATGCAACTATATTAGTTCTTTGACTATGTTTATATATCCTCTCTTAGTATGAATATATTTTCAATTTTGGATAAGATTTAATTAGTTTCAACCTCTTAATGATCCTTTCTATGGGCCTTCCATTCCCAATAATCCTATGGGGTAGAGAAAATTCATATCCAAAACCCTTACTATCCCCTTAACTCTCCACCCCCTCCAAAGAGAGCCTCCACAACAGCAAAACAAAAGAAATGGAGATTTCTCATAGTCTCCTTCACATGGGGGACCCTATACAGAGAAATTTTCCTATGGAGAAGGAAGGGGACATGGAAGAAAGATGGCAGAAATGGAAAAGGAGTTAGAAGCCTTAAAGAAAGAAATGAAACAATGGTCTAAAAAGGAGGGGAAGAGAAAAATGGAGGAGGCGTTGTTGGTTACAGAGGAGCGATTCAAGAAATATACAAGAAACTCAAATCCCTTGACAACATAATGGTTAGCATGAAGAGTAGACAAGGGATTACTCTTGCATCCCTCAAATCTATTTATAGCTTCTTAGAACAACAACTTAAGAATATGTGCATGCTTAGTAATATTCTAAACACAATTTGTAGTGAAGTTCCAGTTTGGGAAAAAAATTTCCCAAGTGGATAAGAACGACCCCTCATAGGTCACATCAATTTCCCTCTACAGTGCCCTTAAGGAGATGAAGAATGTTATGGACAGTGCAAACAAGCAATGAGATATCTGCAAAGTGCAAATGGGTTGTGAAGTTGTTAATATATTTTTTTGTTGGTTTTGAAATAGTTTTTGTTGTTTTGGTACTTCTCCAAGAAGTATGTCTAACTGCTAATGGGATATAATGTAATATCTGGATCATGATATTTTTGTTATGTTTTTATTGTAATATCTGGTTGTTGAGCCTTTTTTGTACAAGGGTATAGTCCCTTTCAAAAAAACTATTTACCAATAATAATACAAAAATTAGTTTCAACCTCTTTATATGTTTCAAGAACTATTCCTTTTAGTTGACTTTATGCCGATTGTTAAGAGTAATTAGACCATTCATAACTTGAATATGATGATTTTAGTTGACACATTTGGGGGTGGATGTTAATCGTATGACAAGGTATTGACTTTAATTTATCATCAAACCTTTTCATTGTAATGATTATGTTCTTTCAATTGTGAATGTTTGAATTTTTATGTAAGTAATGATAGCAGGGAAACTATTTGAATTGTATGATTACTTGTAAAGCATGATTTTAATCCATCTTTGTAATATTTTTAGAAATTTTTGATGAGTTAGTTAAGTACATTCATTAAATATGAATGTTATACATTGTTCAAATTTTCTTGTGGATGATATTCATGAGATTTACTCTTAAGAATTGATTGATGATGTAAGAGATTATACTCTTGATATTGGTAACAATAAATTGCATTCCAAGTTATTTAAGTAGTCTAAAGATATAGTTTTAATTCAGAATCTCATTTTATTTGAGTCATGTAGTATCTTTCATTTCAGAAATGATATGTAAACTAAATTAATGAATTAACAATTTATAAGTTATCACTTCTAATAACCTTAACATATTCTTCTATTTAAATTAAATACAATAATAATATGAGTTATATAACTCATGCACGTTATTTCAACTGACATATATAAATATTTTATCTCCTACAATGTGTAGAACATAGTGAAATTAATGAAGTGATTGATTGGAATGTTTACACAAGAATATGTCATGTAGTATTCTCTTAAAAATTATGATAACGATTATTGTATATAATTATAATGCAAAAATATTATCTTCTCAAGATGATTCAAGATATTCTTCCTATTATACTATCATGATTAAATTTATATCATTATTTCTAAAAATAAGGACTTATCCTTATTATGTTTAAATAAAATACTTTTTTGTTTTGAATCATATTATGTGAGATATGAAAGTGTCTAAATAAAATTTTACAATAGAGTATGAATTAAATTTATTAATAGTATGCTATGTAATCATAAATAATTTTATTGATTCATTTTAAATGAAAAAATGTTAATGTGGAACATATCACGATAAGGAAATAATATAATAAAAGTAACGTTATATAATCTTATACCTTATTAAATGATGATATATGCGATTAAGGATTGTTAATAACAAATATAAAATGGAATAAGTCTTTACAAGACATAGTGAAATAAACTTATATTTAATGAAAACACTATGATGTGATAGTACGATAAGAGGTTCTTGTTCAAGTTAGTAACTCATTGAGTTACTTCAATCATCTGTCAAGAAATAGATAGCGTGTTACGACAACTAATAATCTATTATAAAGATGAAATTATTTATTTATCTTATATATATATAACTAAAAGTGTAAACGAAGTGTAGAAATTCTAACCCATCGATCCTCTTGATAAAATCCTAACCATTCTAGCTTGGGATGGCTACGGAAAGGATAAGGAGTAGGTAATGATGAAATTCATTACATGGTCACTATCTTTCCCATAGGGATCCTAAGATGGGACTGATAGGAATATTTAAATTTGAAGGATGAGTCATTGTTCATACTACTTCAAAATAGAAACTTAATTTCATAAACAATGAAATGAGATCCAGATAAATGTGTAGAGAGGGTTATTTGGTGATAGAGACAAGTTTCACTAACTAGTGTGTGGTCATGAAACTAATCAGTGCATCACACACTTGAATCCTCAGAGAAATTATTATAACTAGTGATTAAAGTGTCTATTCAACATATCCCTAACTTGTTATGTCAGATACTTGATGGATTACAACTTGTATTTTTTCATGTTGAAAATTAGGAATTTGACATAATTATATAGACCCATTAATAAGGCCCAAAAAGTATACAAGTTATACACAATCGATTAAAGTGAACTAAGGGGGATCGGGTAGATCTCATTGACCGTTACTGAGATGAAAAGATTATCATTTGTTATCAGATGGATTATAAACATTTAATTATGTTATATTTATTTATTGCAAATTGAAAATAATTTAAGGCATTAATTGAAATCAAGGGGTTGGTTTTTAAAATAATTATTTTTTCCCATAATTTTCTCTAATAATAACATCGGTGTTACATTTTGGTATCCAAGCTGAATGTTAACATCTCTTGGACTTAATGGGTTCATAACATTAACAAAACCTCTTATTCTAGAATAATAAAATATGATTGTTTGGACAAGAATAAATAATGAGGATGAAGGTATAAAAACCCAAAACTACGAAATCCCAATTGTTCTTCAAGATACCTAAAACTGGATAGTTGTCATGGAGCAAAGAGGTGATGTGTGAAGAACAAAAGGATGAAATAGAGATACAACAACCTATTCAGCCTAATGCTGGAAATCCTAATGTTGGGAATCAATCATAAACCAAAAGAGATTACTTGGAAGAAAAACTGTCAAGGATATTAAACATATCGTTCCACCCAATTTTTATGGAACAACCTCGGAAGATGGAGATTAGAAATGGCTAAGTGAAATGGAAAAATTTATAGATAAGATAATTTTTGAAAAAACCAAGGTGATTTGGGGTGGTTTTTTAGCTCTCTAATAAATCATCTTCATGGTGGGAAAACTGCAAGATGGAGTTAAGATTTGAAATTGCTAGTATCACATGGGAACAATTTAAATTTTACTTCTATCAACATTGGTTACCACAACTATATTTTGACCAAAAAAATTCTGAGATTCAAAACCTAAAATAAGGTAAACTATGTGTGGTTGAATATTAGGAATGATTCACTAAGGTACTAAAATATGTACCACAATATCAAAAAGATGAAAAATTAGAATATGTAAGTTCATTATGGAGTTAAATAAAAGTATAAGATGAGAAGCGAGATGTGTATGGGGTTTATACTATGGAGGTTGTATTCAAAAAAATATTAGGAAAGAGCTAAAGATGCAAGCAATTTCTAATCACAGAGAAGAAAAATGAAAGAAGAGCATTTTCTCACCTATACCTTTATCTCCTTTAAAAACATGGTGGAAAAACGAAGGTAGCAAAATAAAAATTCCATAAATACTAAAACAACTAAACTCAATTACAAATACAAGGAAAAATGGGTAGAATAGTGCCACAAAAAATTATAACAAATTTGAAAAGAAAGGACCTTTTTTGGGTGTTTCAAATGTGGTGGTGACCACTATGTTAATAACTATCCCCAAAGGAATAAGGGGAACAATCTGCAAGAAAGGATACATGTTACATTGGCCAACTATTAGGATGAGAAAAAATCTACTCTCATTGAGGTGCTAGGAAAGTTTTATGAACTTCCTAATACTAATTTTTTTGACACCGGTCAAAGGCAACAGAGTACTTCATTTCTTGTTAGTTGTAAAATGAATAAGATATTTTGTTATATGAAAGATACATGGAATATACTATTAGGAATAAAACTTATCTTAATTCATCATTAATTGATATTTAAATAAATGTAATAAGTTAAAGTATTTAATTTAAATACTTTAAACATATGTCAATAGTACTAATTATCCTTAGTCGTTACTTAACTAAGTGATAGTGTTCTCATCCCTATTTTGTGGGATCATGTTCTATCTTGCATATTTTTTCCTAGATGGTTTCCATGAGGGGAAATAGGGGTAGTTAGGGGAAATATGTTATTCATGTATATTTTCTTAGATTAGGTTATTTGTTTTCATATATTGTGGATGAGATAGAATTTTTCCAATATCTTTAAATATTTTAGCTCTCTCATTTGTTTGTAATGCTAAATTTTGATATTAATAAAATACACAAGCACCTTCTTGTTTATGTGTAAAACTTCTCTGTAAAATACATTTCTCAAGTATTCATTCTCAAGATTTTGTATCGTA
Source organism: Taxus wallichiana var. yunnanensis (assembly GCA_018340775.1). NCBI lineage: Eukaryota > Viridiplantae > Streptophyta > Pinopsida > Cupressales > Taxaceae > Taxus > Taxus wallichiana. Next base: position 255,608,400 of record CM031242.1, on the reverse strand, counting down.
GTAGTATTTTAATCTAGGGAGGGTGTAGGAAGTTTTAGAGAAGTCTAGGGAGATCTAGAGAAATTACAAAGCTAGGAGGAGCCATGGATGCCCCTAGTCATTTCACATCCTCTACCTAACTCCACACCCCAAATCACAATTGATTTGTAGTTGAAGATCACCTGGAGAATTAAATATTTTTTCTGCAAGAGCACCAGTGACATTGTTCTTTTGTATTGTTTTTATAAAAACAATTACCTATAGCTATCAAGTTACTTGTACCGAATTTAAAAACATGCAAGTATTTAAAAAAATCCAATATTTTTATCGATGGGGACCCAATCTTTTCAATCTCCCCACATTACTTCTTCTTCCTCTTCTTTGTACTTTGTCTTCTCCTTCCAAGCTTTTTCAGAAGAAGTTTAAGCCACAAACAAGGGAGATCCAATCCAATGTGGAAGCTTCTCTATGAACTGTACCTACAAGAGGAGAAAAAGATATGATATTTCAATGTTCTTTAATGTTCCTGCATCTAAAAAAGACTAAAAATTCAACGTGGAGAAGATTTACAACTTGCAAGAAAAAACTACGTTGAAATAAGGAAGAAAAAGTTGCCTCCAAGAAAAAATACTTGCGTACAAAGAGAAATAATAAAAAAATTACGGCCAAGGATTATTAAAGCAAGTAAGGCAAATAGATAGAGGTAGTGGTGGAGAAAACAAGGTGCATGCAAGATAGGAAATCCCTAATCGGGTGACATTTTAAAGAAAAACGCGTTTTTAAAAACTTTCCTTTTTTGGATTTTGTGAAAAAAAAAGTATAGAATTTATTTTTTCCATGTTTGGAACAGGCCCGAAAAGATATTGAAATTGCAATTTAAAAAATTCATAACTTTCAACTGGTACCCCGGATTGAGGTACCATTTTTTTTTAAACTGTGTGTTTTTGTGAACTCTATGTCTTGGTCTAGTTTTTAATAAGATTTGTTTTGTAAAAGTTTCAAAACTTATAATTTTTGAATTTAAAAATAGGCTAAAGAGTCCAAAAAATTTTTTATTTCAAATCGGCCAAGAGAGGCATTTTTTTGCAAATCGCCAAAAATCAAATTTTTAACAAAGCCAATAGTGCAAAAAAATTGTTGTACACGGCTTAAAAGGATCCCAAAATAAATAAAATAATATTTTCGGGGGTGTGCATGCTTTAAGGGGGAAAAGTGTTCAATTTTATTTCTTCTATTGTTAACGCGGTCTTCACAATGGCCGCAATAATGACACCAAAATTATGTTTTCTAGATTCCTAACTTTAAAGTTATGATAATTACCCAGTATGGAAAACAAAAATTAACGTAGAACTTGATTTTGAAAATCTATGGTCAATTTTTTCTGGTACATTAACAAGATATGCAATATATGTTAACCAACAGGATACATTTCATCATGCAAGTCAAAAATAAAAGTTAATAATCTTGTTTAGTGTTTGGATGAGGTACAACCTCATATTCATGAGACCACAACAATAAAATAATCTTGGGATGAGTTGAAAACAATATATGAGTCCAACAATAAGAACACAATACTTCATCTCTAGAGTCAACTATTGAACTTTAAAATGTAACCAAATGAGAAATTTGAAATGTTTTTAGAAAAGTAGTAACTTTTCATGCTTCACTTCAACCTTTGGAAGAAGAAATAACTAACACATCACACATGCCTATAGTGTTGAGATCTTTTCCTCCTTATAGGATTTTGTGATCATGTTAAACATAATGGTCAAACAACAACTTTTGAAGAGTTAGTGAATATGCTACAACAAGAGGAAGTTATTCACTTAGCTAGCAAAATTATGTTTTCTAGATTCCTAACTTTAAAGTTATGATAATTACCCAAGTATGGAAAACAAAAATTCACGTAGAACTTGATTTTGAAAATCTATGGTCAATTTTTTTACGGTACATTAACAAGATATGCAATATATGTTAACCAACAGGATACATTTCATCATGCAAGTCAAAAATAAAAGTTAATAATCTTGTTTAGTGTTTCAGATGAGGTACAACCTCATATTCATGAGACCACAACAATAAAATAATCTTGGGATGAGTTGAAAACAATATATGAGTCCAACAATAAGAACACAATACTTCATCTCTAGAGTCAACTATTGAACTTTAAAATGTAACCAAATGAGAAATTTGAAATGTTTTTTAGAAAAGTAGTAACTTTTCATGCTTCACTTCAACCTTTGGAAGAAGAAATAACTAACACATCACACATGCCTATAGTGTTGAGATCTTTTCCTCCTTATAGGATTTTTGTGATCATGTTAAACATAACTGGTCAAACAACAACTTTTGAAGAGTTAGTGAATATGCTACAACAAGAGGAAGTTATTCACTTAGCTAGCAAAATTGAAGAGCAGGCACTTGCTTCTAATCGAAAAGTTAAAAAATAGGCTGTCTAATAAACAGCCTCAGAAGCAAGGTAATATTCAACAAGGGCAACAAGACCAACAAAAATGTATTATTTGTGATCAAAAAGGACATGAGTTAAATAATTTTTGGTACAACACATTCCAACAAGAATCATCAAGTGGTAAAAAGATTAATTGGCAAAAAACAAAATCGCCAACAACAGAGTAAATATGAACAAAATAATCAAAAGTGGAATAAGAAACCAACTAAACGAGGAAATTTAGCGAAGAGGAGGATCAATTTGATGATGATGAATTCCTATATTCTGCATAGTCAAATGAAGTATCCACTTCTATAAATTAAATTTGGTATGTCAACTTGGGTGAAACTTGACACATGACATGGGAAAGAAAGAGTGGTTCTTGAAAATGAGTAAAACACCCAAAAAGATTCATGTCTCTTTGGGTGATGATACATCATACAGTGTTAAAGGCATTGGTTCCATTTCACTACCACTTGTGCATCATAATTGTGAAATTACAGATGTTGTTTAGGTCCCCTGGTTTAACAAAAAAAATTTATCTGTGTGTCAATTACTAGATCGCAATATCAAAATTGACTTTGATTGTAAAGGTGGTAAAAATATGTAACTAATTCGAGATAAGTCATGAAGCTCAAAAATTGTTGTAAAATATTTTAATGTGGTAAGAATGTTTCAGTTGGATTTTTTCAAAAAAATGATCAATCACTTGTAGCCAAGGATACATCATCAGCTCAACTATGGCATCGAAGAATTTGACATGTCAATTTTGACTATCTTGACACACTTAGTTGATACAACATGGTTAGGGGTTTCCCACTTTTAAAAAAGGGTACGGATAAATGTTAACATTGTTTGTCATGAAAAAAACATAGAGCACCATTCAAACATAGTACATTTTGGGCTAAGTAAAAACTTGACTTGGTGCATACTGATCTATGTGGACCAATGAGACCTAACCACTCTAGGTTTCAATATTTCATGGTCTTTGTTGATGATTTTTCAAGAAAAATGTGGATATACTTATTTACTACAAAATACCAAGCTTTTGAAACTTTCAAGAAGTTCAAATCCCTTGTTGAAATAGAGTCTGGTAGGAAAATAAAAACTCGCTTAGATCGAGGGGGAGAATACACCAGCAATGAGTTCAATGATTTTTTGGAAACACATGACATTCATCGTCAAATGGATCCTCCTCACACACCACAAAAAAATGGTGTTGTTGAAAGGTGAAATCATACTATCATGGATATGGTGTGATGTATGATTGATGATGCAGGTTTATCAAAAACATTTTGGGCTAAAGTAGCTAAAATGGCAATGTATTTACTAAATAGAGTTCCTACTACAACTCTTGATGGAGTAACACCTCAAGAAGCATGGTAAGAGAATAAGCCATCTATTTCAAACCTTAGAGTTTTTGGATGTAAATTGATTATGCACATTCCTAAGAAACAAAGAACTAAGATTGATATGAAATCAAAAAAACATATCTTCTTGGGATACGGTGAGGAAGCACTTGGCTATAGAATTATGGATCTAAGAACAAGAAGCGTATACACTAGTCGGGATGTTGAGTTCTTTGAGGAGAAATAATAAGGCGTTCCTTCCATACACTCACGTGATGAAAAATCATCCCTAAAATGAAAAATTAGGATGGTAATCACTTTGATGACGATAGTGATGATGGGGAAGATGGTGAAATTCAACCTCCTACAAGAACCATAAAAAGTATGACTAAATGGTATACAAGTATGATGAGAGATGAAAATTTGGATAGTGTCCCCAACACATCTACCACTAGAATGAGGAATACCCATATGGCTTGAAATGAGGTCAATTTAGACTTAATGGGTAGAGTTGTTTCAACTATTGATCCATCCATAGTTTCATAAGCCCTACATTCTAAACCTTCGAAATATGCTATGGATGTAGAATATAAGTCATTTATGAAAAATAATACATGTTAACTTACAGATTTTACACTAGGGAAAAATATGATTGGATGCGAGATGGATATTCAAAACAAAATACAAAGAAGATGGAAAAATTGATAAACACAAGGCTAGACTAGTTTCTAAGGTGTATGCTCAAAACAAAGCCATTGATTATGAGGAGACTTTTTCTCCCACATTTAATATAAAACCTTTCCGGTTAATATTTTCTCTAGCTACACAATATGGTTGTAAAATACACCAAATGGACATGAAAAGTGCCTTTCTTAATGATGATTTATAGGAAGAAGTTTACATGACTCAACCATAAGGTTTTTTCATACGAGGTAAAGGGGAAAAGGTATATAAAATCATAAAATCATTATATGGTTTAAAGCAGTCTCCCAAGGCATGATATATTAAAATTGATGAGCATATCATTCAACATGGATTCAATAAGAGTCCATACGATCCTAATCTCTATCTTAAAAATAAAGGGGGGGATATAGTGATCATTGTAGTATATGGCAATGATCTAGTCATCACTCGAGGATCAGTGAGGATGATTGAGTCAACAAATAAATATCTAACATGATCATTTGACATCAATGTTCTCAGGATTTTGCATTATTATATTGGACTTGAAGTTTGGCAAAGAGAAAATTATATCTTTGTGTCACATTTGAAATATGGCAAGACAATGCTTGAGATATTCAATATGATGGATTGTAAGCCATTTTCCACACGTATGGAGGAAATACTTCAACCTGTCTCAAATAGATCCATTGTTATAAGTAAATGTAACTCTCTATCGAAATTTGATCGATAGTCTCATCTACTTGACTTACACTAGGTCAAATATCAGCTATGTAGTCATCTATCTTTCACAGTTCATGCAAGAACCAAGGGTTTCTCACCGAGAAAGTAGTAAAGTGGATCTTGCGGTACATTAAAGGAACTATGGACTATGGCCTAGAATACAAGAAGAATAATAACTTCTTATTGATAGGATATTCAGATTTAGATCATGTAAGAAACATAGATGATAGAAAATACACTTTAGGATTTGTATTCTATTTTGGATCGGGACCAATATCATGGGGGAGTAAAAAGTAGACTTTTGTTTCAAGATCCTCCATAGAATCAAAATATCGTGAAACAGTGGAGATGTCTATGAAGTGATATGGCTCGATGTATACTTGAATGATTGGGAATACCAAAGAAATATCTAACTATCCTACATGTTGATAACGAAGGAGTAGTAAACATTTTTCGAATCTAATTTTTCACAAGTTCAGCAAACACATTGAGGTGTAGGTACAATTAATTTGTGAACATGTTGAGAAAAAAACATCCAGCTCCAATATTTTCCAATAGATATGTAGCATGCAAATGTCTTCACAAAGTCACTTGCTCGAGGTAAATTTGAGGGTTTTAGAGAATTTCTCTCCTATTCACTTGATACCATGCTGAATTAATGGGGGAAATATTAGTAATAAAACTTATCTTAAATCATCATTAGTTGATATTTGAATAAATGTAATAAGTTAAATTATTTAATTTAAATACTTTAAACTTATGTCAATAGGTATTAGTTATCCATATTTTTAGTTAACTAAGTGATAGTGTTCTCATCCCTATGTTTGTGGGATCATGTTCTATCTTGCATATTTTTTTCCGAATGATTTCCATGAGGGGCGTAGAGGGGTAGTTAGGGGCAATATGTTATTCCCTGTATATTTTCTCAAATTACGTGATTTGTTTCCATATATTATGGATGAGATAGAATTTGTCCAATATCTATAAATATTGAAGCTCTCTCATTTGTTTATAATGCTTGATTTTGATATTAATAAAATACAAAAGCATCATCTTGTTTATGGGTATAGCTTATGTGTGAAATATATTTTTCAAGTTTTCATTGTCAAGATGATGTTCAAATTGTAGACCAATTTATGTTTGATGCAACATTATAATCACCTAGTTTTACTATAGAATTGGAAATATGTGTCTCCTTTAGGGTCATCTAACATCATTATAGGTGTTAATTTGTCGTCCAAGAATAAAACAATAGTAGAATGTTATGAAAAATGAATAAAACACCTAGATGATGTGTAGTAAATAGCTAGCATTCAGGGCATAAAAAGATATTTCGAAGTGAGACATATTTTTTCTAGGAAGCTTAAGAAATATAAAACAAAAGGTTGCATGCTTTATGTATTAAAGTTTTCTAATTTTAGTGAGGAAGGTAATAATTTCTTGGAGGATTATCCATTGTTACAAGAATAGAGGGATGTCTTTCTATAGGAATTACCCGGTCTCCAACCTAAACATGAGTTTGATTTTACCTTTGATATCAAACCTAGAATAGAACCAATATCTAAAGAACCATAAAAATTACAAAAATAGAGTTAGTATACCTAAAATATCAACTTCACATTTTTTTCAAAAGTAATTATTTGACCGAGTGTGTCTCCTTGGGAACACCGGTCATGTTCATTAAGAATTACCACATGCTTAGTGAACAAAAAATAAAGAATAGATATCCTTTTCCAAATATTGATGACCTTTTCAATCACATGAGAGATGAATATGTTTATTTAAAGATTGATTTATGATCTAGATATTTAACTAAGGATAAAGGATGAAGACATTCATAATACATCATTCAAAACAAGATACGAGCATTATGAGTTTACAATGTTACCTTATCGACTAAATAATATACCAAATGTATTCATGAACCCCATGAAAAATATTTTATACGAATATCTAGATGAATTTAAGATTATTTTATTTTAAGATATATGGATTTATTCTAAGAACATAGAAGAACACAATGAACACTTGAGAATAGTGTTAGATGTGCTTAGAAAAATTAAATTGTATGGTAAGATTTCTAAATGGTCATTTTATCAAAACGAAGTGTTGTACATTTGGAAGATCATAAATAATGTTGGGATTTCTCTCGACCCAAAAAAAAAAAATCCATTAATGAGTGGCTAGTACCTAAGAATACACATTAAGTAAGAAGCTTCATGGGGTTTGCTAGTTATTACAGAATTTTTTTGAAATATTTCTCAAGAGTGGTTGGACCAATAACTTCTTTGCAAAAAAATGATAATAAAATTTTGTGGACTGATAAGTGTGAAAATGCATTCAATTTATTAAATGAAAAATTTATAACAACACATGTTTTCAAGGCTCCAGATCCCAATGAAATCTTCACCATGGTAACTAATTCATCTAGTGATGGTTTGGGTGGAATAATTTTGTAAAATGATCATGCAATTGATTATGAGAGTAGAAAATTGAATGTGTAAGATAAAAACTACATTCCCGTGACCTAGAACTTGCTACTATAATTCATATTTTACAAATTTGGAGGCATTACCTGCTAGAAAACCATTTGAATTGAAAAGAAACCACTTAGGGGTGAAATATATCTTTACGTACCCTAATTTGGATGCAAGGGAACATACATGGTTGGATTTTTTTCTCAATATGATTTTTACTTTCATTACATTAAAGGAAAATACAACCATGTGGCTCATGTGATGAGTCATAAGAAGCATGTTTCGCTATTGTGACGCTCCAAAAAAAATTTAAAGATCAATTAAAGAAACAAACATAAATTGATCGTATTATCAGCATGTGAAAAATACATTAATAAATCCTAATGATAAGAGATACAAAGGACTTAAGTTTAATAATAAAGGAGTCTTGCAATATGAAAGAAAATTTTGTGTTCTTTTGGGTAATGACCTTAGAATGAAATTCATGAAGGAATTTCATGATGCTCCATATTCTTAACATCTTGAAGTGACAAAATTGTTGGCTAGTGTAAAAGAACAATACTTATGGAAAGGAATGAAGAAATATATGGTGAATTAGATGTCATATTTTCTTGACTATCAATGTGTTTAGGAATAACACATGCTTCTATCTCGTCTGTTATATCCTCATATCATTCCACATTACAAATAGTACGTAATTATCATGGATTTTATGTGTGGGCTAGCATTTTCTAAAAGCAAAGAAGTAAATGATTTTAGTAGTGGTTGATAAACTAACCAAAGTATCTCACTTCATACCATGTAATCTAAAGGATGATTCCCACCTACATGAAAAAAATATTTTTGCATGAAATATTTATATTACACGGAGTTCGAATTGATCATCTCTCATAAGTATCCTAGAATGACCTCTTGATTTTGGAAAAATTATTCTAATATTTGGGAACAAAATTAAACATTAGTTCAACATATCATCCTGAAACAAATTGTCAAACAGTAAAGAGTTAACTAGGTTATCAAGGATATGCTCAAAATGTATTGCATGGATAAAAAAATATAAATGAGAAGAATATCTTCCATTGGTTCAATTTTCTTATAATAAAACTTATCACTCTTTTCTAAAATTGTTACCATTTTAAGCATTTTTCGGGATAATGTGTAGAACTCTTATTAATCGGGATAACATAGAGGAAAGAGAGGTTATAGGCCCGAAAATGGTTATAGAAATGGAAAAGTATGTAAAGTTCATTTGTGAGTGGTTTAAGGAAGAAGTAGACAGGTAGAAAAGCTAAAAATATCATTAAAGAGTTGATATAAAATTTAAGCAAGGAGATAGTCATTTTTAGAGTAAAAACTTAAACAATCTCTATTACATTTAGCAAGGATGTAAAATTGTCACCTAGATATGTAGAACCTTTTGAAATAATAGAGGTTATAAGTCTAGTGGAAAACTAATTAGCATTACCTCCCATATTTTCTAGAATGCATGATTATTTTCATACTTCATTTCTTAAAAAGTATGTTGCATATATAACACATGTCGTAAATTTGAACTCTTTATAGGTTCAAGACATGTGAATCATCGTGATTAGACCAATTAGAGTGCTGGAAACTCATAGGTTACAACTCAAAAATCATGATATTGAAAAACTTGAGGTAAAATGTAAAAAATATTTCGAGGATAACATGTCTTGGGAGAATTTGGATGAAATAGAAATTTCATCACCTTTTCTATATCAGTAATTAAAAAAATTATTTGACTATCTTATATGGATTTATAAATACATTACCTAATATTTATGGTGACCGCAATGGGTATCTTTTCTATATTTCTGATTGTTTGAGAATATTTACTATTATAAGGTTGTTTACAACCAAGATTTATGAATTAAAAATGACTCTGAACTTCAAGAAAATTCTCAAGTTTTAAAGAAAATATGAAGTTTTTTCTATGACGGTGATGTATAGATTGATTTTGATTTATGTAATTGATAAGGATTAAGTTTAAATCATCAAGTTGATGATTCTTTAAGGGGGAAGTATGTCACACCCCATATTTAATAAATTATTCGTCGTTGTGTTTTATGGATGATGAATTAATAATTAAGAAAAGTTGATTTAATAAATATACATATGTAATTATATATACAAATTTATACACACATACATATATAATAATTATGTTTGTATGAATTTTAGATGACTACCTTCGGGTTTGCATCGTTACATGATAGTGATCCGAATGGACTTAACTACTATTTGTAATTGTCAAGATTGTTTTACATTGTTTAAGGTTATATTGCGCAGTGGTTAAGGCATTGATTGAATTAGTCTTAAACCACATTACATTTTTGAAGTTGACCACATTTATCAAAAATGGTTTAAATTTAAATGTTGGTGTGATAGGTCATGGACTACCTTACAAGGTAATTGTAATGTTTAAATTTTACTAAAATTATCATAGACCATGGGAGCAATTAAATTGTTTAAATTTGAATAATGGTCTCGGACCATATTGAATTTTTATTTTGTAAAACTTGTATTTGTGATGCATAGATAATATCAATTTAAATAGCTCACACGGTGTTAAATTGAACCACAAACTCAAAAAATGCCTTAGGCTTTCAAATTAGCTCTTTTACTTAAGTCAAGACTCGAGTCAAGCAATTTTTTTGATTCATCACCTTATATAACTTATCCAATCATTGTAAAATGTCCTTAGACCCTATAACATGCCAAATAAATAATAAAAATCACACCTATTAATAAAAATAGATAAATTTCTCACCATTTCGCAAAACTATCCTCTGGGCTTCTCAAGTCCAACGCCACTAGTGAGTTGGTGGTTAGTGTAACCTAGGAACTGTTGTCGCCAAATCACTGCACCCTCCGAATGGCCAGGATGTGAATAGGATGTTTGGTGTGATTGGGACACATGGGATCACCTCTCAAGCTGTGGGACTTGGGCTCGAGGTGAACCTCCGAAGAAGGCCGGCTTCCTCTTCCTAAACTAAGTGTTGTACTACTCCTAGTGTAACAAAAATGATTATCTAGTCCTATGCTAACATTTTCATGGGGTTTTAGGGAAAGAGATTTACATAAATGAAACTATACTAGGGATGGTGATGCACCAAATAAAGGGTGTTTCTAGACTTAGGAAGGGTTAATTTGAAGAGGGTGTGTGCACCACAGGTCAACTTCACCTACTGCAACTTAGAGAGGGTACAGGATACCACAAACTAAGAGACACACATTCCCTTTGTTAAACTTTATCAGACCGAGAAATATACCAGTTTCCCAGTGAAGAAGGATGAACTCAAGAAGGGTGAATGGACACCACAACTCAACTGCATGCAATACTCCACCACTCAATAAGCATAGAACTCTAAGAACCTGCAATAGAAACTTAAACTTGCACAAGTGTACCGCAAGTACGAGAAAGGCACAAAGAAGCATAAAAGGATGAAAGGACCGAGATTAGTCACAAAACACACACTTTTATTGCTTCAATAACATGCACAATGCATCATACATTTAGAAGAGGCAATAGTTGCCATTACAGTCTTGAAGAGGAGGCTTGAAAGTTCTCTCAACACACAAGAACAACTTGCAGAAGAGAGAGGATTCTTGAAAAGTATACACTCACCTGAGATATCTAACTATCCAACTTGTCTGAACTGTTGGAACCCTTTGAAATGAGCCTCCAACTTACATTTATAGAAGAATATGTGAGAAAGAAGAGGAAAGGTCATAATTACATTCCTAAATCAAGGCCCATGATGTATTTATTGTAGTTAGTGAACCACCGAGAAGGTTCCATCATGGGTCATTAATTGCCTGATGACCTAGTCTTCTCAATTAAATAAAAGAATATTTAAATAATAATAATAAATATTATTATTAAAATATTTAAATAAAAATATTAATTTAATTAACATAATGTTGGGACCCCCGTTGACCCATTTTACTTGAAGAGGAGGGGGTCCATGTGGATAGTGAGTCACGCACAAATCTCAACTCGGTGAGCTTCGAATCCTCTAACTCGATGTTGCAATCGATTTTGAACCCCACACTAACTCTTTCCTTGCTTTGGTAATCGGGCTCTTTTGCATTGAGTCCTTCGAATGGTGAGCTATCAAACTCGATTCTTATCATTTTCCTCTATTAACTAAAGGCCGTTTATGCATTCCACGTTCAAACTTCATGAAACATCACCATGAGCTCCTCGCGAAGTCCGCAAGCTCTTCATCCAAAGAAACGATCTTACCTTTCCGGGCTCAAACTCACTTGAATACCGAGCTTAACCCAACATTTATGAAAAGAATGGTCTTACCACAATGCTCATGATTATTCCTTATCATATAATCCTTGTAGTAAGAATGTTTTAGCTTTGCCATAATAAGCACAATGGTACCCTCCAAACGATGAGAAAATGCCATTATCAATAAAGACCTAATGCTGCCATGATGATGACCCAGGCTCATGCCCATAACATGTCGATAGACACCCTTGAGACTGATTTTGGCCAAAAATCCCTTCGGTATTTTGGTAGTGCATTTGGCAATCTCAGCTCCAATCAACAATTATGCCACTATTGGGATCTTAGTATGGCATAGGTAGCTGTTAGCTACACAATATACTCATTTTTCCATAAACCAAAAAGATCCTTTATGTTAAAAATTGCAACACGTAAAATAGGCCCTTCAAAAAATATATTGAACAACTGGGGCAACCAAGAAGACCTTGGAAAAATGTACAGGTAACAACGATATGAATTCCTCCTTAGTCGTGGATAAAAGCTAATAGAAATAACCTAGATAAAATCAGCTTGAAACTACAAGATAATCGTCCATTGTTTAAAACAAGCTTCTCTTAACTTGGTAAAAGAATATTTTTATTGTCTGATTGGACGTACATAATGGAAGGGTATAAATATTGCCTACTGCCCATAGAGTTTCTCAAAGAGACCATTTACAAGTGACAAGGATGTGGCATACAAAACGGCCGACCAGGTATTTCAGAGTTGACCTTCACATTCAATTCATTTTTAGGAGAAGAAATGTTGAGCAATATGAATCATTTCATTCTGCACCGTAATAAACCTTCATCTCCTAATTCAGGCAAATTTTATGAAGCCTTGAATGGCGTGACTCCAATCCATCGTACATGGTAGTGAATATTTGTTTCCTACAGCTGTTGTTCGATACTGAGTTCAAAATAAGGATAAGCCTACGAATTTTAAGATGCATTCGATCATCGAAGCATAACAACACAGTTGGACAACCTGCTTGTTGGAAGCGATCAAAAGAAAGGATTCTATTGATTGTAACATGCCTACCTCTTTGCTGTGCGTGGGAGTTTGTCTCGCGACCACCGATCTGGATGATTTTTCAGCATTGCTTTCCTGTCAAACACTCCACACATGAGCCACGACCGAGCCATTAACGCATCGCCTTGGTTGGCTGACATACGAAGCCACTTTCTTTCCTCACAGTGGTGAACCGAGTGATTGTTCAGGATAGATTCTGAAATGTTCTCCTTTTCCCACGCATTCAAACTGCAAGCACTGACCCCCACTCGCCATGTTACTCGATATCATTTGACAAATATCTACATAATGAGACGAGCGGCCTGTAGCCTCCGCTGAAATCGGTATCACGTCGCGTTGTTTTCTCCATGACCCACTCCAATTCACAACTATCTTATTAATCCTCCTGGCGACCCGCACAAAGACTCGGATCCTGTTCAAGCTGCGTGAAATTCTGTTTACATGGCCCGTGCGGAAGTCTCATGTTGGATAGCCATCGTAATTTTTCCACTTGGCAATCTGATCCAATTTCTCCCCTACGCGGAGGTTTGATCATGGTTTTCCAAACCAATATTTCCACGCTTGGCGGTGTTTGCCTTATTTTCCACGTTCATACCTCAGTAGCAGGATTAACGGCACTGATCGCCATCGTAATATTTCCACGCTTGGCAGTTTGATCGGATTTCTCCCATTTTTTGGCAGTAGACTCAAACTTCTCCCACGCCCGGGATTTCTTCTTTGGCTTGACATCACGTCATTTCCCTTGGCAATGCTTGCATTATTTTCCATGTTCATACCTCGGCATGAAGCTTGCGACTTGTCTCTATGAGCTTCGAGTGTTTTCATCGCTGAATAACTCCCACCGAGCCTTGTTTATCCTTACCGGGCTCCATTTCCTCTGAATCGGCGAGCTTCTCATGAGTTTTACCAAGCTCTACGCATCGAGTAGATCTTCCCTTGACTGAACTCAGTCACTAGATTGCTTCAATGCAGCTGTGTTGCCCATAACCCAAAGTGCTCTGCGAGCTCGTGTTAATGTCACATTCATGTGGCGAACATTAGCTATAAAACCAACCCCATGATTTATAGCTTGGACACAAGACATAATGATTATATCACGCTCCTGGCCCTGAAAGGCATCTACCATATTGATATATAATCCTTTTCCTTCATCAAATTTGAGGACAACATCAAACTCTTGGTGTAAACATTTTAGCTGTAGCTTGTAAGGTGTGATAATTTCAACATAAACCTTTATGCTTGCTAGCCTAGTGACTCGTTGAAGATGCTCATATAATTGCAAAGCAAATTGTGCCTCATGAATATTCTGATATGAAACAGTTCCACCTCTATGAGATTCGCTTCCATGAGTTGCATCGTAAAACAAGTAAGGTCTCGATAGAGAATCTTTGTAATAAATTTCATCAAGTCTCCCAGTAACACTCTCACTATCACTTAATCGATTTTCATAAAAATATCTTGAGGAAAATCCTGAATTCGAGGATGCATTCGATGCTGAACAGATAAAAACATAGTTGGATGACCTGCTTGCTGGAAGTGCTCAAAAGAACTTCTGCTATACTGCAACATGTCAACTGCCTGTGCACCAAACACTCGGCCGAGGAAGGTCTGAACACCATTATAATTCGCAGCTCTTTTTAAAATGTCAGTTTGACTCAATTTTACATTGGTATTCTATGGTGCTTATACTATCTTCCTGGGTCGATAGAAGTCCTTCCATTATGTAATTACAAACCCGAGATTCAATGATGTTGAACCTCCCATATTTGCATAATTTCATATCATTTCTGTCAAACAAGATAATTCTCCCAAGTGGTTGGTCGAGCACTGTCTTAATGGATTAAACTTGGCATCATGTTAACTTTGACTCTCCCTAACTTGGCCTTCAGATCTTTTTGCATCGATCTCCACCGAGATCCTTGTAGAGTTCCTTTCATTCGTCAATTTTCAACGAGCTATATTTTGCATTAACAAGACCATCGTCGAGCTCTTACAACTGAGAGTCTCTACGAGATGATTTCGAGATGACTATCAATTTGACACCGGATTCTCTATCAACTCGACCCCAAACTCTTCACTGAGTTGAGATAAACTGGGTGCCTTTCAATGCTAGGTGATCTCTCATATGCAATTTAAGAATTATTTTTAATTTTTTTGTATCTTGATAATAACCGAAGATGGGTTCTGGGACTACTATTTTATTTTGAACATGATAGGACCCTCTTGTCCAATCTTACCATGTATGCAAAATTGGATAACATTTTTGGCGACCTCTCGGGGATGATTTCTGCTAAGCATGATTCCAGTAGCCTTAAGTCATCCATTGGGCATGGAGTCTATGTTGGAATCTTGAAAGTAGTATGATTTTCTTTGACACATCCCGGAATCTCCTTGAACATTTTTGATATCCTAGACCTCCCTAGAATGCTAAGCATGAAGTATATTGAATCTATTGAATGCTTGACATCCATGGAACACTGCAAAAATTTGAATGAAGTAGATTTTGAAACTCTTACGGAAACCTTGAACCTTCTTATCCTTGACACCTTCCAATGATGAAGCGAAGCGTAACACCACAAAACACAACAACAAGGAAAGAAAAACAACAACACACAACAATGTGCATAAGCACTTGGAGGAAAACACCTAATTTAACTGTATAGGGGGTGGAACGCTTCTCAAAAACAAGCTTTGAGATGTATCCCATTCACATGAATGGGTAGTTCTTCTCCATTGAGCCTAGATAGACGAAATGAATTTGCCTCTTTGCAACTTGTGATGATGTATGGCCCACTCCAGAGAGTGTCAAACTTAGCATGCTTTCCTAGTTTGGCCTTGTCTTCATCCCATTTGAGAACTAAATCTCCCTCTTGAAAATGCCTATCGGATGCCTTCTTGTCAAAATATTTCTTAACTTGAGCCTGATGCTGCTCCAAAGTTTTCATAGCCTTGTCTCGTACTTCCTCTAACTCCATGAGTTCAGCAAACCTTACTGTCAGAGGATCACTCTCTATAACTTCAAGTTGATGAGCTAACTCCAAAGAAGGTAACTCCAATGAGAGTGGGAGTTTTGCCTCTCTTCCATATACAAGAACGAAAGGAGAATTTCCGATGGCCCTTTTAGGTGTGATCCGATCTACCCATAAGGCAGTCTTAAGTTGTGTATGCCAAGTCCTCTTGTTAGTCTCCATTATGCGCTTAATAATCCTTATGAGGTTTTTGTTGCTAGACTCAGCCAATCCGTTTCCTTGAGGATAGTAATTGGATGAAGTTTTGAGGTATACCCCATTTTTAATAGCCCATTCACTCAATTTCATACCAAGAAAAGCCAGCGCATTGTCTGAAATGACTGTAAACGGAACACCGAACCTCGTCATTATACCCTCCAAAAAATCTAGAACTACCTTTTCATTGCTCTCTTTTAATGCTACCGCCTCTGTCCATCGAGTAAAATAGTCTGTTGCGGTAAGGACCCACTTATGTCCGTCACTGGATGGAGGATTAATCATTCCGATGAAGTCCAACCCCCATTGAACAAAGGGTTGATCCACTTGAATTGGATGCAATGGAAGAGCTGCCAGCTTCTGCTTACCTGTGAAAAAGGCACATTCTTTGCATTTCCTTACCCAAAGATGGGCATCCTTGAATAAATCTGGCCAATAGTAGCCGGCTCGCATGATCTTGGTAGCTGTTGTTCGTGCGAGAATAATGTCCTCCAGATAGGCCATTATGAAATTCTTCTAGTATCTTACTGACATTGCTCGGTCCTATGCACCAAGGAGGATGACGTTCAAATATTTTTAAAAGAGAACGCTATCTACCAAAACATATGGGATAGATTGAAGATGGAAAGTTCGTCTTTGGTTTTTATCCATGTTTGTTGGGTATGCTCCTGAGAAGATGAAATTCTTCATTTTGGATAACTAGCCAGCTTGATCAACATCCTCATCAGTATTTAGGAGTGTCACGTCCTCATTACTTTTTGATTCCATGTCTGTTGCAAGTTGCTGACATAAACCCTTACCTCTGAAAAGTTTAGTGACTTTGATGTGCACGTCATACTCCATTACCTTTGTGATCCATCCAGCACACTTTTCATTCATTTCTTTGTTCAGAAAAAACTCCTTGACACCTGGATGAGACACCATCAGATGAATCTTGTTGTTGGACAACATGTGCTTGAATTTCTTCAAAGCTCAAATAACCACAAACACTTGCTTTTCAATGAATGAGTATTTGAACTCGTAGTCTTTGAGGGATTGACTGAAGAAAGTGATTGGTTGCTCCATCAGGTTGTTGTTTTGTTGGGTGAGGATCCCTGAAATGCTCTCTTGACCTACAAAAGCATAAAGGATAAAATATTTGTCAAACCTAGGGTTCACCAGCATGGGAGCTTGAGAAATGGATGTTTTGATGGCTTCAAAGCTTTCCCTTCCTTCCTTTGTCCATGAGAATGGCATGTTTTTATTTAGCATGGCTATCAGTGGTTTAGCCAATGTCACAAATTGAGGGATGAATCTCCGCATGAAATTTATGGTTCCCAGAAAACTCTGGAGGCCCTTCTTGTGACTTGGGAGAGATAAGGACATAATTGAATGAATCCTAGCTGGATCAATTGATAATCCTTCTACTGAAACCACATGCCCCAACAATTTTCCCTCGTGCACTGCGAAAATACATTTCTTGGGGTTAAGTGAAACCCCAAATTCCCTACACCTTTGGAAAACTTTCCTTAGATGCGTGATGTGATCTTCTACATGCTTAGAGTATACAGTTATATCATTAAGGTAAACTAAAATAATATCATTGATTAGTCCCTTAAATGCCATGTCCATGGCTCTTTGGAAAGTAGCCCCGGCATTGGACAATCGAATGGCATTTTATTATAGGCATACGTGCCCCACTTGGTAGTGAAAGCCATTTTGAATTGGTCGGATTCTTGGACTAGGATTTGATTGTAACCTGAATATCCATCAAGCAAAGAAAATCTTTGAGCTCCTGCCACCGTTTGAAGGATCTTCTCCATCGATGGAAGAGGATAATGGTCTTTTAATGATGCACGATTCAAATCCCTGAAATCTACGCATAACCGGATCTCTCCGTTCTTCTTCCTCATGGGCACCAAATTGGCTACCCATGAGGAATGCTTGATGGGAAAAATTATACAGGCCTCGATGAGCTTGGTTAGCTCCTTTCTCATTAGTGGCTCAATTTTGGGATTAATTGGTCTCTATTTTTGACGAACTGGCTTAGCATTAGGATCCAGTTCGATGGTATGTTGTGCTAGACCTAGATCAAAACCACGTAGATCTTTATAGCTCCATGCAAAGATGTCATGATACTCTTGACAAAGTTTGATGAAAGCTTCCTTCTCCTCAGAAGTACACACTTTTCCAATCTTAAGAAATTTTTCATTTGATACTTCAACTTCCTCAAAATATTCTTCTCTGACCACCATGTTAGGGCTTTGTCTTGTGGCTTGGTCATCTGAATTGAAAATGGATTCCAAAGTGACTAAACCTTTTGGTAACTTGTTTCTTTTCAATTGGATAATTTTCTCACCATATGACTCTTGCAACTTATCTTGATTCTTTGTAGCAAACTCGCCTCTTCTTGTAGGAAGAGGACAATTTGTTGTCACTATCAAACACTTACCAACTACTCACATTATCAGGGACTGCTGGTGAACCACCATTTTAACAAATTTCTGCCCTTCTTTCATGATATCAATTGGTATGTTGTATTGTGAACCAATTGTAGCAAGCCTATCTGCATCTTGATTTTGATTTCTAGGGATTGCATGGATTCCAAAAGCTTCAAAATCTTCAATCGTGTCCTGACTCGGTTCTTATATGATCTTAGAAGATCATTTTTGGATGCACTACATGCTGAAACTTGATGAACAACTAACTCGCTATCTCCAAAAACAATCAGGGCCTTGATTCCCTTCCTTTGGGCTAGCTGAATTCCTTGCACAAGAGCCTCGTATTCAGCAACATTGTTAGTGCAACTGAACTGCAATCGGAAAGATGAGAAGTACTTATCTCCCTCTAGATAAATTAACATAACACCAGCACCAGATCCATTCTTACTTCTTGAGCCATCGAAGAACAATTGCCACAACCCTTTAGAATCACTTGGTGTTTTGACAAGTTGTGGTATGATCGTATCTTCTTCATGGATACAGTAAGTACCTAATCATGTTTCTTCCAAGACCAAAGAAACCAGCTTCTTCTTCTACCAATACATCGGCGTAGGGATCATACGATGATCTCTACATACTTCATCTAACAAAGTATCAGGGACTTCCTTAACAAGGGTGGTTGGTTCATGATTGGCATCTTCCTCTTCGGGATCGCCGATGGTGTAATTCCCATTTATGGGACTAGTAGTGTAGGGTTCTACATGATTATGGCAGATTGGTTCTTCCCTTATAGTTAATTTGGTTCCGTATTGAGTCCTGAGAATCATATGCGACCAATTGGCTGATAGGTAACCACCCATCTTGACAGTGAAATCCCATGATAGGCAGATGGCAAAGAGGGGAGGGAGATCGATGACCGATATGTCTTGGGTGAATGAAAAACTTGGGCATGCATGAATGGTAAGTTGAAGTTCTTTGATAACCCCAACAAGATATTATGTTTGTGCCATCTAGTTGAACAACCCCTCTTACAACTGGCGCATATTGTATGCCTAGTACATCTACAATTTGTTTAGGCATGACAGAGCTACTAGCACCAGAATCGATCATGCAATTATGTACTAGGTGGTCGCCAATGATCAGGGAAATGTAGAATGACGGTGGTTTGTTTTCCGTAGGAATGATTTTCCCTTCCGGTTGACACAAATTTGTAGCATTTTTCACTCCATGGCTTGGTGATCTGCTGGTTGTACTAAAACTGTTCAGAGCTTCTCACAACATGTTTCTTTGGGAAGGGATCGAGAGTGCGTCCCACATGGTAACGCTCAGATTGGTTTTCTTCATTTGTTATACTATGCTGAAGGGAATTTCTCCAACTTTGATGACACTTTTTTGGGCATTGGGGTCCTCCTTTGGAAAATGTTTGTTGGGCACCGTGATGCCTGGAGAACCATCTTTCCCTGCGGTGTGGCTAGCCGGTGTTTCTGGTGATTTCTTTCCCACATTTTTGTCAACTGCCATTTGAAACCCAGGTTGAGAAGTGGATGCTAGATCAGCTTCAGGAGGTTGAGGCTCCATTTCTCTTTTCTTGGAATGAGTGTTTGCTACCACTGATGAAGAATCTATATTCAATCCGCAAAAATCTTCTTCTTGCCAGTTTAGCAAAGTGGATTCTTCAGGTGCCTGCGGTTGATCTGCTACTTCTTGCGTAGATGAATTGTTTGTTAACTCTGAAGGGGCAGATACACTTTGAACCATAAGGGCCTGGCTAAGAACCCCATTGGGACAAAGATTTTGATTGTGAGGTTGAGAGCAAGGATAACACCATTCGTAGTCTTGAACTAGATTATTTTGAACAGGTACTATAGCTCTAGATGAGCTAGCTGCAAGAGGGTTCTGAAAGTTCAAGGGCCTTACATTTGCAACTTGACTTGTAGTTTGATTTTGAGGCTGATTGTTTCCTTGAAAAGGAGGACGGTTAGCCTGATACTGCTGATTTTGTGGCTGATACGGACGATTGTATTGAAATTGTTGCCTTTTGAGTGCAACGAGCTCATTTCCAAAATTTTGCAGTAGTGAATTGACTTCAAATAGGTCATTTGAAGAGGCAGGGGAAGATTGAGATAGTTTCTTGGAGTCTACTAGAATAGGAGCAATGATAGGCTGATGATTCGTAAGATCTGGAGAAAAGGGCATTGGTGGTCGTGGAGCTATCTTTCCAGCCTGAATCTAAGAATTCTCTACAGTTAAGGCAACTTCGTAAGCATCAGGAAGTGTAGTCCCTCCCATGGACTGGATCATAACTGCTACATCGCTATTCAAGGCTCACAAATAGTACAAGAATGCATTATGCGTAGAAGGCTTTACGAGCACCGGAATCCTATTCCAAGTTCTGTGGAATCGGAAGTTGAAATCACTCATGTATTCTTGGGAAGCTCTCT
Source organism: Taxus wallichiana var. yunnanensis (assembly GCA_018340775.1). Lineage (NCBI taxonomy): Eukaryota > Viridiplantae > Streptophyta > Pinopsida > Cupressales > Taxaceae > Taxus > Taxus wallichiana. The sequence goes on along the minus strand of CM031242.1, from coordinate 255,587,328 downwards.
TTATGGTAGTAAGTTGTTCCAAAAGTGATAGGTGATCACTTTTGTCTTCAAATTGTTTACATAGCTTTTCTCCCAACTCGTCCCAAGTGGTTATAGTGCCAACACCTAACCCGTGAAACCATTGAAGCGCTTTTCCCTTGAAAGAGGTAGCAAGAAGTCTAACTGCAATGTTGTCTTCGGTGATATTATGTACTGCACAGATGCTAGCTACATCAAATATATGCTCCACTAGAGTAACGTGAGTTTCCCCTGTGTAGAAGGGTAAAATTTTGAGTGCCACAACAGGTATCGGGTCACGTTGAGCCAACATGAGAGGACTGCTTACATTGAAAGGGGGAAAAACTTGGTTCCTCGCCATAGCAACGAAAGGTTGATTATTCCTGGGTGGAGGAAATCTTCCGTAAGGAGGAGTTGAATGACCCCTACTAGGTAAATCTGCAACTAGGGATGTGGAAATGCCTCTTCTGCTTCTCTTTGGAGGAGACAAGGAAAGTTTGATATGCTGATACTTTCCTTTCTTTGAAGAAGCTCTTGTCTGAATTCTTCGCATAAGTTACTGCACTGAGATTTGGAATCCAGAGATATAGAGTCACCAGGTACTTTGACTTGTGTAAGTGAGAAGAGAAGTACAACTCGTCCCCCACTGGGCGTGCCAAAAACTGTTGTGTGTGGTCGCACGGTGGCTTAAGATTTCCTGTTTGATAATGAGACACCTCTGAAAGATGGAACTCTAACTTCTGTGATGTCCCACCGGGCGTGCCAAAAATTGTTGTCGCCAAATCACTGCACCCTCCAAATGGCTAGGATGTGAATAGGACGTTCGGTGTGATTGGGACACATGGGATCACCTCTCAAGTTGTGGGACTTGGGCTCAAGGTGAACCTCCAGAGAAGGCCGGCTTCCTCTTCCTAAACTAAGTGTTGTACTACTCCTAGTGTAACAAAAATGATTATCTAGTCCTATGCTAACATTTTCATGGGGTTTTAGGGAAAGAGATTTACAGAAATGAAACTATACTAGGGATGGTGATGCACCAAATAAAGGGTGTCTTCAGATTCAAGAAGGGTTAATTTGAAGAGGGTGTGTGCACCACAGGTCAACTTCACCTACTGCAACTTAGAGAGGGTACAGGATACCACAAACTAAGAGACACGCGTTCCCTTTGTTAAACTTTATCAGACCGAGAAATATACCAGTTTCCCAGTGAAGAAGGATGAACTCAAGAAGGGTGAACGGACACCACAACTCAACTGCATGCAATACTCCACCACTCGATAAGCACAGAACTCCAAGAACCTGTAATAGAAACTTAAACTTGCACAGTGTGTACTGCAAGTATGAGAAAGGCACAAAGAAGCATAAAAGGATGAAAGGACCGAGATTAGTCACAAAACACACACTTTTATTGCTTGATAACATGCACAATGCATCATACATTCAGAAGAGGAAATAGTTACCATTACAGTCTTGAAGAGGAGGCTTGAAAGTTCTCTCAACACACAAGAACAACTTGTAGAAGAGAGAGGATTCTTGAAAAGTATACACTTTCCTGAGATATCTAACTGTCCAACTTGTCTGAACTATTGGAACCCTTTGAAATGAGCTTCCAACTTACATTTATAGAAGAATATGTGAGAAATAAGAGGAAAGGTCATAATTACATTCCTAAATTGAAGGCCCATGATGTATTTATTGCAGTTAGTTGAACCACCTGAGAAGGTTCCATCATGGGTCATTAATTTCCTGATGACCTAGTCTTCTCAATTAATTAAAAGAATATTTAAATAATAATAATAAATATTATTATTAAAATATTTAAATAAAAATATTAATTTAATTAACATAATGTTGGGACCCCAGTTGACCCGTTTTACTTCAAGAGGAGGGGGTCTATGTGGATGGTGTCTACAAAAATCTCAACTCGGTGAGCTTCAAATCCTCTAACTCGGTGTTGCAATCAATTTTGAACCCCACACTAACTCTTTCCTTGCTTTGGTAATCGAGCTCTTTTGCATTGATTCCTTCGAATGGTGAGCTATCAAACTCGATTCTTATCATTTTCCTCTATTAACTCGAGGCCATTTATGCATTCCACGTTCAAACTTCATGAAACATCACCACGAGCTCCTTGCGAAGTCACCGAGCTCTTCATCCAGCAAACAATGTTACCTTTCCTGGGCTCAAACTCACTTGAATACCGAGCTTAACCCAACATTTCTAAAAAGAATGGTCTTACCACAATGCTCACAGTTCTTCCTTATCATATAACACTTGTAGTAAGAATGTTTTAGCTTTGCCATAATAAGCACAATTGTACCCTCCAAACGATGAGAAAATGCCATTATCAATAAAGACCTAATGCTGCCATGATGATGACCCAGGCTCATGCCCATAACATGTCGATAGACACCCTTGAGACTCGATTTTGGCTAAAAAGCCCTTCGGTATTTTGGCGGTGCATTTGGCAATCTCAACTCCAATCAACAATTATGCCACTATTGGGATCTTAGTATGGCATAGGTAGTCATTAGCTACACAATATACTCATTTTTCCATAAACCAAAAAGATCCTTGATGTTACAAATTGCAACACGTAAAATAATCCCTTCAAAAAATATATTGAATAAGCGAGGCAACAAGAAGACCTTGGAAAAATGTACAGGTAACAACGATATGAATTCCTCCTTAGTCGTGGATAAAAGCTAATAGAAATAAGCTAGATAAATTCAGCTTGAAACTACAGTATAATCGTAGATTGTTTAAAAACAAGCTTCTCGAACTCGGTAAAAGAATATTTTTATTATCGATTGGACGTACATAATGGAAGGGAATAAATATTGCCTACGCCCCTACGAGAGTTTCTCAAAGAGACCATTTACGAGTAACAAGGATGTGGCATACAAAATGGCTGACCAGGTATTTCAGAGTTGACCTTCACATTCAATTCATTTTTAGGAGAAGAAATGTTGAGCAATATGAATCATTTCATTCTGCACTGTAATAAACCTTCATCTCCTGATTTAGGTAAATTTTATGAAGCCTTGAATGGCGTGACTCCAATCCATCATACACGGCAGTGAATATTTGTTTCTATGCGATTCTTTTATTTGATACTGAGTTCAAAATAAGGATAAGCCTATGAATTTGAAGATGCATTCGATACTGAATAGATAACAACATAGTTGGACAACCTGCTTGTTGGAAGTGCTCAAAAGAAAGGCTTCTACTATATTGCAACATGCCTGCTGCCTATGCGTGGGAGTTTGTCTCGCGACCACCGATCTGGATGAGTTTTCAGCATTGCTTTCCTGTCAAACACTCCACACATGAGCCACGACCGAGCCATTAACGCATCGCCTTGGTTGGCTGAGATACGAAGCCACTTTCTTTCCTCACAGTGGTGAACCGAGTGATTCTTCAGGCTAGATTCGAAATGTTCTCCTTTTCCCATGCATTCGAACTACAAGCACTGACCCCCACTCGCCATGTTACTCGATATCATTTGACAAATATCTGCATAATGAGACGAGCGGCCTGTAGCCTCCACTGAAATCGGTATCACGTCGCGTTGTTTTCTCCATGACCCACTCCAATTCACAACTGTCTTATTAATCCTCCTGGTGACTGCACAAAGACTCGATCTTGTTCAAGCTGCGTGAAATTATGTTTACATGGCCTGCCATTGTAATTTTTCCACTTGGCAATCTTATCCAATTTCTCCCCTACGTGGAGGTTTGATCATGGTTTTCAAACCAATATTTCCACGCTTGGCGGTGTTTGCCTTATTTTCCACGTTCATACCTCAGCGCGGGATTAACAGCTTGGACTGCCATCGTAATATTTCCACGCTTGGCAGTTTGATCGGATTTCTCCCATTTTTTGGCAGTAGACTCAAACTTCTCCCATGCCCAGGATTTCTTCTTTGGCTTGACATCACGTCATTTCCCTTGGCAATGCTCGCCTTATTTTCCACGTCCCCCCCTCGCATGAAGCTTGCGACTCGTCTCTATGAGCCCCGAGTGTTTTCATCACTGAATAACTCCCACCGAGCCTTGTTTATCCTTATCGGGCTCCATTTCCTCTGAATCGGCGAGCTTCTCATGAGTTTTACCAAGCTCTATGCATCAAGCAAATCTTCCCTCGACTGAACTCAGTCACTAGATTGCTTCAATGCAGCTGTGTTTCCCATAACCCAAAGCTCTGTGAGCTCATGTTAATGTCACATTCATGTGGCGAACATCAGCTATAAAACCAACCCCATGATTTGCAGCTCGGACACAAGACATAATGATTATATCACGCTCCTGGCCCTGAAAGGCATCTACCGTATTGATATATAAACCTTTTCCTTCATCAAATTTGAGGACAACATCAAACTCTCGGTGTAAACATTTCAGCTGTAGCTTGTAAGGTGTGATAATTTCAATAGAAACCTTTATGCTTGCCAACCTAGTGACTCGTTGAAGATGCTCATATAATTGCAAAGCAAATTGTGCCTCATGAATATTCTGATATGAAACAGTTCCACCTCTATGAGATTCGCTTCCATGAGTTGCATCGTAAAACAAGTAAGGTCTCGATAGAGAATCTTTGTAATAAATTTCATCAAGTCTCCCAGTAACACTCTCACTATCACTTAATCGATTTTCATAAAAATATCTTGAGGGAAAATCCTGAATTCGAGGATGCATTTGATGTTGAACAGATAAAAACATAGTTGGACAACCTGCTTGCTAGAAGTGTTCAAAAGAACTTCGCTATCTTAACATGTCAACCGCTCGTGCATCGAACACTCGGCCGAGGAAGGTCTGAACACCATTATAATAAGCAGCTCTTTTTTAAAAATTTCGGTTTGACTCAATTTTACATTGGTATTCTATGGTGCTTATACTATCTTTATGGGTCGATAGAAGTCCTTCCATTATGTAATTACAAACCTGAGATTCAATGATGTTGAACCTCCCATATTTGCATAATTTCATATCATTTCACAAACAAGATAATTCCCCAAGTGGTTGGTCGAAACCTTTGTCTTAATGGATTAAACTTGGCATCATGTTAACTTTGACTCTCCCTGACTTGGCCTTCAGATATTTTTGCATCGATCTCCACCGAGATCCTTGTAGAGTTCCTTTCATTCGTCAATTTTCAATGAGCTATATTTTGCATTAACAAGACCATCGTCTAGCTCTTACAACTAAGAGTCTATGCTGAGATGATTTCGAGATGACTATCAATTTGACACTGGATTCTCTATCAACTCGACCCCAAACTCTTCACTGAGTTGAGATAAACTGGGTGCCTTTCAATGCTAGGTGATCTCTCATATGAAATTTAAGAATTATTTTTAATTTTTTTGTATCTTGATAATAACCGAAGATGGGTTCCTGGGACTACTATTTCATTTTAAACGTGATAGGACCCTCTTGTCCAATCTTGCCAGGTGTGCAAAATTGGATAATAGGAACATTTAAAAAAATAGTCACACTTCTAATTACCTTTTATCCTCCTTTATGTGTGTGAAAATTTTTATTCTTTAACTCCCTTCCTAAGTATATTTTCTACACCCACTCCTTTTTCCTTGATTAAAGCTCTAGCTAGCCCTACGTGGACTATTTTTCACCCTTTAATTTTGTTTTAGGGATGAAATCAAGAAACCATTAATAGTTATCAATACCCATTTGGTATTTTCATCTGCATACCAAATTTTTAAGTACCTTCCTTTATAAATTTCTCTCAAATTCATTGTTATAGTTGTAAATTATGTCTTCTAAAACTCTATCAACTCTAGTAACAAGACGATCATGTATTGTGGAGAATATAAGAGTGATGACTATTTAATACCCCCAAAATCAATGATAGGAAGGTATTACAATTATAGGTTTAATTTTAAATGACCTAATTCAACCATCATGGTCTTCAAGTAGCCAATCCTTACTCCAAACCCTTATTTTCTTCCTTTTATAGTGTTGACTGTAATTTCAAAAACAATGAGTAAGTGTAGATTGTTCAAGATTCCAACCCTTAATAATCTCTTATAAAAAATTTATTAGGTGATTTTCTCAAGGTTTTAAAGGAAAATATAATCATTAAAACTTCTAAAGCTAATTGTTATGAAACCCTAAGTAGGGTTTTCTTACAAATTCAGGTAAGAAAATCTACTTACCAAATCCTTCTCATGTATTTCCAAAGCATGCAAAAAAATTCTTTAGGTATGTATTAATATGTAAAAGCTATCAACATTGATAGTAGACTCCTATTCCAATAAAGTGTGAGATAGGTCCCACTAATTCCTCTAATCTGTCCATAAAAAGGGGTTTCTTAGTTTTATAACAGATTATCTCAACAAATATCCTTATACTTAGAAAGATATTTGTTGGAATGAAATGGAATGTGGATACTAAATATTAAACTCTTGTTACACACTTGAACATATTAAATAGGAATTGTCACTAATATTTACAAACTTGATCTTGAATTATCTCCAAACTAGGTGTTACAGATTTTACAATCTACTTGGGTTTCTATCCACACATAAACAAAAGGTGAAATATCTCAAATCAATGTAAAAAAATGGAAATAATATTTTTACTATTCAAATATCATTTAAATCACATGAATTCATTTCAATGATCACTAACAATACATAAGAACAAATGGAAAATTGTCACAAAAGAATGTGTATACATAAGTCTCCTTCTTGAAAAATATCTTAAAGCTCTATTTTGATCCTCATTCAAATGTAATAGCCTTAATTAGTTACATTTTGTATTTTTATATCCTCCCACTCAGTTGTAAACCACATACAAGCTATTAAGGAATCTTGGTCACATGTTTAGATCTTAATGAAACATTAAGACTTAGATTAGGACTCCAAGAATCTAACACTTAAAAACATCTTATGACTCCTAGAATCATATAGTACATATTTTAACCTTAACACCTACGTGAAACTCCATACATAACCCCTAATGTGCATTAAAAATCCTAAACAATTCAAAATAGCCTCTAAAATTCAACTTTGCAATCTTGCAAGGGACATTTCACAATTTGAATTTGTGAAGATCTAGGTGCAACCTAATACCTCTAGATAACTACTAAAAACATCTAGAACCTATAAACAACTAAAAACAAAAATTGAATGATGTAAGACATATTTATATATTTTTAGTGATGCTCTTGTATAAATATGGTCTAGTCTTAGACTACGAGGTTGGTAATAATTTATTATTGTTTATTGGTTTATATTGTAGTCACAAAATCACACGCTTTAGACATTATTTATCTCAGTTTCATACTACTATTTAGAAAGTTACGGAGTGAAGAAAGTATTAAATAACCCCCATATTTTATCCATCTAGTTTTATTGTATGTTTTTATCACCAACCTCTTGTACCCATATGCCCATCAACTCATCTCTTCCACGTTAGTTTAACCTCAACTAGGGTGCCCATGGGTGCCTTGGCCTAGCAGGGTTCACCGTTCCATTTTGCACTTTCCTCCACTTTTGGGATCTTTCTAGATTTTGAGATCTTTATATTTCTTTTGGTCAACCTTTTCAGGGTTAATTACAAAATTAGATCAAGAGATCCCTAAAAATATAAAGTTACGAGACCATAATGACAAACCTAGCATCATTCACTATTATCATCCATCTAGAGTTGCATTCATCTATTACATTGGATATCACTTAAATCCACATAACTTTATCATCAAGGCACGTAATAGGAAATATGCACCACACACTTCATAGGGGAGGGATTCTATTCTATTCCATGCACACATGCTATTACATTTTGCACATTTAGTTATTGCTTACTAATTCACAAAGTGTGACTAATACAATATTACCTAGGGCATGTTATGCATTCACTCACCATAACTACATTTGGGTCCAAAATTTAGTGCAATGCTCGGTTAGTAAGCCCATTTTTTATGGAAGTGCGGTCAATTTAACCCATTCATTTGCATATATATATATATATATATATTAGGGTTTTAATACTTCTTTTAGTATTTTGCAGGTCTTCTCATCATCTTGGAATATCAGCAACATCCATTACTAGAAAATGAATCCAATGTGATAGATAGTGAGGGTTTCATACCACCTCTTAGCCCTATGAAGATTAGTTTCAAAGCTTTTATGTAGACCAAGGTGCCTATTTGGCATACCAGAGTGCCCACAAGAACCCCAATCCCTTCCTAGATGCTCTAGTCTAGGGAATAATTCTAAATCCATCATTTTCAACACTTTTGCATGGTCATTCCTACTTTGAGATTATCCAAATCAGCTTTGTGACATATTCCCACAAGCATCTTTTATTCAGTTGAGTTCTTTCCTCTTCTCTCTTTCACATTAGGGTTTTATTTTTATTACATTAGTTACTTAATTCTATTATATTATTCTTTACTCTATTTTTATGTCCTCCTAGATTAGATTAACTATCCCCTTATACTACCACATAATTAGTTAATTTTAGTTAATCATTTGGTGAACCTAAATCTCTTCACGCTTAGAATCATGATTTTTCCTTTATCATATGTCAAGTTTTGTTATCTCGATTTACTTAAGAGATATCCCAATTGTCAATATTTTTGGAAAAATACCTAGACACCAAGTATTATTATGACAATACGATGCCACACAAACTAAGTCAAATGCTCTCTTATCTATTTAACAACCCTAGTGATCCTCTATTTAATCAAACCCTATTAGAATCAATCCACGCTCTACATGATTTATTTAAAGATAAATTTAATGCCATGGAATCCACGATTATATCTCTCAAATATGAAATTCAATAGCTTAAGGATGTTTTGCAATCACATGTTTATACTCCTTCTACATCTTATATGCAATCTATGTCCACTACATATCATCTAGCTTAACCTCAAGAAATTATATTTCCAGGAGTCTCTTATGTTTGAGCATAATACTACATGACATGAAATTCTTACTTAGCTCTTTAGTCCTTAGTTGATCACTCTGCAACCTACTTATTACTATCCTCCTTATCTGCTTACAAAATATCAAGGTCATCCATATTGCAACTATCATAGAATAAATGGACATAATGATAATGAACGTTATGTTATACAACATAGGATCAAACATCTTAAGCATTAGGGTTTTATGTGATTCAATGCATGCCCATCTACAACTTCGCATCATGCTATATGGATACTAATGCAACTCCCTCTAATCTTTCTAAGACATTTCTAGATGATTCTCTTATTGATTACATGTTTGTTATTGATAATAACTCACATGTGCATACTGATTATTCCCCTAGTCACATAAATACTATAGTTCTATTGCATGATTCTCCTTTTTCTGATACTACTTCTCCTCCACTTAATTATCATCACACCACCATTTCTCATGTGCCTTCTCCAAAAAGACAAGAACCACCTAGCCAACCTTCTCCTTCGGTAGCATAATCAATACCACCAAAGATGCCAACATTCAAGCTTAATTTTCATCCTACTCCACTTATGTTTTCTAATCATTTTGTTAAAGAAAATACCTCTCCACTCAATACGACATTACCAACTCAGCGTCCCAATACTTTTGTTAGGAAACTACTCCCTACATTGATCCACTTAGTGTATTTTTACTAGACATCCATCATTCACACACTTGGGGGCATATCATTTACCCCCTTGTCATATTAACATAGGTGCATCTCTAATATTTTCTAATCATGAAAATTTTTAGCATCATTATTACTCGATGATACATTTTTGTTCTTGAGTTCACACTTGATTGTTGAGGGATTACCACACATGAACCCCACACACTGCACCTATTCATACATTATGCATCATAAACCATACATTATACACTTAGTCTACAAAATTTTGAAATTTTTGCATTTATACATCATACCTCATGTTATTTTTCATTAGTCATACACCATTGTCTCTTCGTCTTACATACTACACTACTTGCATTCTACATTATTCATTTATCTACATTCCATACATATTACACTACACATCTTTCACACATATTATAAATACTATAGTAGTCCCTGATCATATACAAGTCTAGAATTACATCATCCTACATAATAAATTACTAGTCCATTTACATACATGCCATTTTACACATTCTACATAATGCATATTCACACATTCTATTCACCTTATATTTTACATGGTTTACACATCTTGTGTTTGCATTCTACACATAGCATATTTACACATTCTCCTTATCATATGGTCATCTATTATCATCACCTATATGGCATTGTCTTCTACATCTTGTACTCATCACCTAATGATGCACTTTAGTTCCTTGGTCCATACTCGACTCCCAGGGTATATAAATCAAATGGACCTTATCAATATTACACATTCATCACACATTTACTATTTGAACTTTCATCATGCGTCATCTCCATCCTAGTAACACATGATTTAGGATAAATCATCACCTATTCTATATTTTTTTAGTGGTATACACCTTAGGATACATCACCAATCCCTCTTTTCCTCTTGTAGTGATATACGTTTAGGGATAAATCATCACTCATCCATTCATATTATAGTGATATATGATTAGGATAAATCATCACTTATACATTCATCTGGTCAAGATATATGCTTTAGATATAGGGTTCACTCATACATTGTCTCTAGGTCATATCTCATCACTACATATACACATTCATTACAACGTGTTAGACACAACACACATTTCGACTATTTCCGGATGACACACTCTCATTTATGGTTCATTGTTGATGTTGAGGGGAAAATAAAATGAACCTCATTTCATACATTTCAATTCAATTGGGGGAACTTGTATCCTATCATTCCATATTACATTACATTCCATCCATCCATATTGTATCACATTCTCTTGGGTGAATTTTCTCTTGTTTACTTGTGTTTTACATGATCACTTTACTACACATGTTAGATTGATTTCTTATATGTCATTGTTCTATACCATCCACACATGTACGTTACAATATTTGTTAAGTTGTGATCACATATACAAATCCTTTACATGCAACATGGATGCTTTCCTTCTACCCTTCCTACACTAGTCATTGGGGGCATCCACATTCATCTCTTTTAGGTGCTATAGTTTTACTTTTTACTTAGCACTTTATATTACTTGGTTATTTACATTTTGACATATTGGTTATTTATATAACATGTTAAAGGATGTCCCATGTGTAGAAATTATTTTGTGGGATTAAATGTTTCCATGACTATTTATTGTTTTCTTATTTATTACATTGTCTACCTTTGTCTACTTCTTATATGTGGGATTTTCCCTATGTTTGGTGTGCACACTTTTCTATTATTTTTGGACATGATGGCCTTGCATTTCTTGAAGCATCATGAGTGATGTCCCGTGTTTGTGACCGAATTTGTGTAGATTACTTGTCTTATTGTGTGATTACATTACTTTATTTGGTAGTTTACACACTACTTGCATACTTTACACTTGTTTTCTACATGCATGTGTTTTTGTACTAACACTTGTTTTGGCTATCCATCCTTTTTTGTGCATGCCTTGGTTTCTACCAAGCACATAACCTTCCCCTATAGGGAAGAGTATAGAATACATGTGGTTGGTCCTCTTTTGGGGCTACATTATCCTATTAGTGATGTCACAAACACCCCTAAAGAGGGGGCCATCATTTTGGGTTTTACATACTAACACAATGCATTTACATTGGTTCAGTTTAGTGCACTTTTTTCACTTGGAATTGTGGGTTTACATACAATGAGTGAGTTCAGAAAAGTATACGAAATCCATACATAATGTATTTTATAGGACACGGTGTCCTCAACAATCGGGGGAGCAGTTAACGGTTGGAGGATACCATGGAACTCCTCCCAATACTTCTTCTACCACCAACATCAGATCACCCAAAAAACAAGGACAATACAAAGATATCTTCACACAAAGTTTAGGGAGGAAGTTAGAGCTTGGATGACATAGAGAATTTCCTCCCTACAAAAAACAAGGACAATACAAAGATATCTTCACACAAAGTTTAGGGAGGAAGTTAGAGCTTGGATGACATAGAGAATTTCCTCCCTACACTTCTTCATCCTATGGTGTGATATTGCTCAAAAAACTCATAGTACAGGATATCCTTCTATACTCTCTTTCACGACATGGATCAGGTGCACATGTTCCATTTACATTTTTCATTTACGTATTTTACATTTACATGCTTTCATATACATGTGTCTTTTACATTACATTTTTACACATACATACATACATATTTCACTACTTGATCATTTTCTCCTTGCAGGTCCTACCATATGAGAAACAAACAATCCAATGTGGGAAACTAAAAAAATGATGTTAAAAATACACTTCACGATAACACATGCTTTATTAATCATGTAGTAATATCACACACCTCATAACCTACACAATTGTTCTACCAGAGGTTCATTCTCATCATTTTTTGTTTGCACATTTTTCATCTTTAATTTCCACGATCCTTCATATTTTTTTCATTCAATTATTTTTCTAGTCCTTCGACACATTTATACTAAACTCTTCATGGAAATCAGGTACACATATTTATCTACTTTATGTTATTGATCTTTCCACTCACCAACATAAAGTGGGGGAAAATGTAGCCATAAAATAAAACACTTTAGACATTATTTATCTCGATCTCATACTACTATTTAGAAGGTTCTTGAGTGAATAAATTACTAATTAACCCCCATCTTTTGGCCATCTTATTTCATTTTGTTTCATCATTACCGACCTCTTGCACCTATATGCCCGGTCAGCTCCTATCATCCCACATTATTTAAGCCTTGATTTGGGTAGTCGTGAGAGCCCTAGTCCCACTAAGGGTGCCCGATCCATTTTACACTTTCCTGCAACTTTTTGGGCTCTTTCTAGCGGTTTGAGATCTATATATTTCTTGTGGTTGACCTTTTTGGGGTTAATTACGAAATAATATCAAGATATCCCTATAAATATAAAGTTATGAGACCATAATGACGGACCTAACATCATTCACTACTATCATCCATCCGAGTTGTATCCATCTATTATATTGGATATCACTTACATCCACATAGCTCCATCATCAAGGAACAGGCTAGGACATCTATATCACACACTTCATAAGGTGATCTATTATATTCTATTCCATGCACATATGCTATTAAAATTTCTACATTTAGTTATTACTCGCTACTTCACAAAGTGTGACTGATACAATAGTACTAGGGCACGCTATGCACACACTCACCAAAACTACATTTGGGTCCAAAATGTAATACATCACTCGATTAATAAGCTCATTGTTGTGGCAACTAAGGTAATTATGATCCATTAATTTACATCTTTCTTTTTAAAGGTTTTTGATACTTCTTTTGGTCTTTTACAGGTATCCTCATCATCTTGAAATATCAGCGACATTCATTATAGGACAACAAATACAATGCGACAGACATCAACCTCCCAACGCCGTGAAGATCGGTTTTAGATCTTTTACATGTACTAGGGAACCCATTGTGTAGACCAGAGAACCTATACATACCCCAGTCCATCCCCAGTGCACCATTCCAGGGAATAATTCCAAAGACATCCTTTTCGAGAGATTTTTCACAGTCATTCCTGCTTCCGAGATTCTTCAATAAGCTCTATAACACGATCTATGAGCATCTTCTATTCAGCTGAGTTATTTCCTCTTCTCTCTTACACATCAGGTTTTTACTTTTAATACATTAGTTAATTCATTTATATTCTTCTTTAATATGATTTTATGTCCTTCTAGATTAGATTAATTATCCCCTTATACTACTTTGCATAGTTAGTTAATTTTATTTAATCATATATGGTCATCAACTACTTTATAAGGTAAATGTATAAAGTTTAAAGTTTTAATATTAATGGTCACGAGATCATGTGGTGAATAATAAGGAAACTTAATATTGTTTAATTTTTACTTTGTCTTAGACCATTCACATTGTATGAAAATTTAATTAGAAAAAATGTAGAGAAGAATATTACAAGTTTTAAGGAATCCCTTATGTGGCACTAGCGATAATATAATGACATTAAATAAATACAGTTCTTGGGAACTAGAAGCTTGTATTGTAATACAAAGCATGAAATAATTTCTCCCATTTACATTTTTAGTCATTATTATTGCTTTTTATCTACATGAGGTTTTGTGGGAGAAAATAATGGAAGGCTTTTTTGAACGAATCCATGCAAATATGAAGCTTTATTTAAATGGTAAGTTTTTATTTGCTATTGTTATTTTGAAAAAAATTGGGAGTCTTGCTAGCATACAAATTGTAGGTTTCAAAGAGAAATTTGAAAAAGGAAAATAAGAAAAACACAAATAAGGCATGGTTTTTCTCACTTTTATTATTGTTATTTTTGAATAAAATATTGGAATATGTTATGGTTTTCAAACCTGGAAAATAACAAAAATATTAGAGGAAATCTACTTATCGATGTTGGGTTTTAAATAAAAATTAAGACATAAGATTTAATGGGATTTAGGAAACTATTATTATTATTTATTTAATATAAATTTGAGTGGAGACAATAAGATACTTGAAAAAGAAATGAGTTTTTCTAGGTGCTTTTCTTTTTTTTATAAAATACACATTTAGATTTTATTTTTAATCGTGTCGATTTGAGCTTGTTGGTAGTTGACTTGACATTGGGAATTTTTTATTGAGTTTTGAGTGTTAAAAATATGGATATTCTCTTTGTTTTAAATATTAATATTTTAGAGGAAATTTTGGGGATTTAAGAAAGGAAATACATTGTGTGTTTGATGGAAAATAATATATTTGTAATTTTTGTCAATTTAAAAATCTGGGTTTGATTTTTTAATTAAAATATATCAGTTCCTCTTGAAAATATGAATTGGGTATAATGTTTTATTAAGTTATTGTATTGGAAACATGTGGTTTTGTCTAAAATAAGATACGGTTTGATTTTAAAATATTTTAGCATAGTTCAAGTTGTAAGTTGGATGAAAATCATTACTAGCTCACCATTTTTGGTTTAGAATCTTGTTTTATTTTTGTGGAATCTCTCAAGGAGCTGGGAAAATATTATGGTTTATCTTGATTCAATAGGAAGTTTGATAGTATTGTTTTACCCAACTCTTGAAGATTTTATGTTATAAATGTAATCTTATGATTCGTTTGTTGTAGCTCCACCTACAAAATGTGTTTCATGGATGAGTGCTCCATTGTTGTTAATATCATAAAAAGGATTGAATATTTGTGGGTATATGGTTATTTTGCATTGTTGTGTGTAATTATTTTATTTTTTTATAACTCCTCTGTTAGTATGAATATATTTTCATTTTTGGATGAGAGTTAATGAGTTTGACCTCTTTATAGATTTAAGGCACTATTCATTTTAGTTGATATTAAGGCTGATTGTTAAGGGTACTTAGACCATTCATAGCTTGAATAAGATGATTTTTAGTTAATACATTTGGGAGTAGATGTTAATGGTATGATAATTTTTTGACGTTAATTTATCATCAAACCTTTCCATAGTAATGATTATGTTCTTGTAATCACATTGTTTGAATTTTTGATATAAGTAATGATAGCGAAACAATATTTGAATTGTATGATTACTTGTAAAATCATGATTATGGCCCATATCCTTTGTAATATTTTAAGAAATTTTGGATAATTTAGTTAAGTAAATTCATCAAATATGATTGTTATACATTATTGAAGTTTGTGTGTTGATAATATTCATGAGAGTCACTCTTAAGAATTGGTTGATACTTTGTAAGAGATTCTAGTCTTGATATTGGTAACAATAAATTGCATTATAATTTATTTAAATGGTATAAAGATATAGTTATCGGTTAGAATATCAGTTTGTTTGAGAGATAACTTAATTATGTAATATAATTCATTTGATCAATGATATAAAAAGTTAATTAAATAATAAATAAATTATAACTTATCGGTTTGATAACCTTAACATCTTATTTTATTTCAATTAAATACAATAAGAAAATGAGTTAGATAAATCGTGTTAGTTATTTGAAATAACCTCTATATTTATTTTCTTTCTCCTACGAGTGTGTAAGACAGAGTGACATTAATGTTGGTTGATCGGAATGTTTTCACATGATTAGGAAATGTACTATTCTCCAAAAAAATCTAATAAGGATTATTATTTTTAATTGTAAAGAAAAAAATGTTATCTTCATAAGACTATTTAAGGCATTTTTCATATTGTACTATCATGATTAAATGTATATCATTATTTATTAAAAATAAGGACTTATCCTTATTATGTTTAAATAAAATACTTGCTATTTGAAATCATATTTTGTGAAATATGAAAGTGTTTAAATGTTATTTTACAACAAAGTATGAATAAAATTTATTGATATTATGTTATGTAATCATAACTGATTTTATTGATTCATTTTAAATGAACAAAAATGTGAATGTGGAACATAGCACGATAAGGAAAACAATACAATGAAAGAAATCTTATATTAATATTATTCCTTATTAAATAAAGTGAACTATTCATATTAAATGATGATATATGAGATTAAGGTTTTTTTCAACAAATATTAAATGGAATAAATATTTATGAGACATAGTGAAATAAACTTATATTTAACAAAAACAATATGATGCGATACTATGATAAGAGGTTCTCATTAAAGTTAGTAACTCATTGAGTTACTTCAATCATATATCAAGAAATAGATAACATGTTACAACACCTAATAATCTATCATAAATATGAACTTATTTACTCATCTTATATAAAACTAAAAGTGTTAAAAAAACATAATCTTTATGATCCATTTTTCCTATCAATATAATCCTAACAAATTGCAGCTCGGGATGGCTATGGGAAGGATAGTGAGTATGTAATGAAAAAAAACATTATGTGTGATTTTAAAAAATTGAATTTATACCAAACCCTAATTGGACACTCACAAGCGAATGATAATGTAATAAAGTATATATCTAACCTAAGAAATACCAATTAAATTTAAAAACCTAAGTGCAAGAGAAGGGATAAAGTACTTATCTGATTTTGGAATTAACATTGGACTATGTCGAACTAGAAGATTGATAAACAAAATGAAGAAATATTTGAAAATGAACCCATAAAATTGTGCAAGTGTCGAAATGCTAGGACTAGAGCATTTGGATTGGGATAGGGGCACCTAGGACTAGGGACCTCATGTAATCACGTATGACTATCTAGAACCTCACGAAGTGAATTTTATAGTTTCGTAAGATGTTCCTTGAATGTCATTGTTAGTCATCGTATGTTGTTAGTTGATCACGAAGTTTACCTAAAACCTACAAAGAGAAAGAGCACCTAAAAAACCCTAAAGCACATCAAATACTAAAAAGGAAAAAAATACAAATGGGGAGTCGACTAACCTTGATGGTCACTCGACTAAATAAAATTAAGGTCCGGTATTTTACTACATTTGGACTCCATGTAGTTTCGTGTGTGCTTATGTAGAATCATGCCCTAGGTGGCTCTTGTGCAATATGTATCGAGTAGCGAGAAATAGCTAGATGTCCTAATGTAAGTAAATGTGTGGGTGGAAAAATGGAATTCCCCTCCTATGAAGTGTATGAAGAAGTAGCATTCACTTGTATCTTTAATGAATCTATATGGATGCTTTGATGCTCTCGAAATTAGTTTGGATGCAATATTAGGTGATAACAATATATGCTTAGAGTTTGGTGCTTTAATTTTATCACATAATATTGTATTTATATGATTCCCTTGTTTGATTTTTTTAATTAACCACTAAAAATCTAACCCATAAGAAAATAAGATTCCTAACTACTAGAATAGGCCCCAAAATGAAACAAAGATATAAAGAGTTCAGGGGACACCTAGAGGAGATGAGGGCGCCGACATCCTAGTTAGGAACTAACATCCAAAATAAGAAAATATAAAGTATCAAAATTTAGATTGGGAAATAGGGTGTGTAAGGCCAAAAGGATTCCAAAAAGAGATCAAGGAGGCCAAAAATAGTGGTTATTGAGTACTTTTATTTCTTAGGAATCATATGAATGCAATTATGTGATTAGGACCTACAAATGTACCCAAATTTCATGATTTAGTGTCTATATTTCCCCACTTTATGTTATTGAGTGAATACTCAATAACATACAAAAGATAATATATGTGTACCTAATGACCATGTAGGTCGATGGTGACATCATGCTAAGAGATGAGAAAAATTATGGAGTGATAAAAATTAAGCGTGGAAGCTAGAGAAGAGGAAGTGACCCTAAGGGTGAAACTGTATGTGTATATATCGCTTTATATCTATTGTTGTTGTTGCTTTATATGTTCTATGTGTGATTGTTGCTTTCCATAAGGACCAACCTGCAAAAGAGAAGAGAAAAATAGTATTCAAATATGTTTATATGAAAAATTTGATCCAAATATGTAAAATTGTGAAAAGGAACATGTGAACCTGATCTATGATGAGTGAAAGGATATAAAGGATCCACGAAAATGTTGTCAAAGAACAATTGTTTTGGGTGATCTCTCACTAAGTGGGATTTTTAGTGATCTCACACCATAGTAGAAGAGTGTAGGGAGAAAGGCATAGTGTTATTATCCATCATTTTCTTGTTTCTCAAAATTTATACACCATTACGAGATGATGTGATCTTGTCTTGTTTAAGTTTGATCCATTTCAATGTAGTTTGATCGAACACAAATAGGAAAAGGATATAATATGCATGTTGATTTTTGGATAATCGTATCTGCATTCGTGAAACCCATTGTTTAAACTACTTTAAAATGTGCTAATTTGAGAAAAATTATATAACTTCCCCCTAGTCATAGGCATCCAGGAAGGGTCAGGAAATCCAAATTGCTAATGTTTGTATCTAAACGCTATATTTATGTTGTCCGAGGACCCAAGTCAAATTACGGACCATTTCTAAGACTCTAGACTATGTTGATCTTGTACTCTAATGTAACTTTACACTTTTTATGGGGTATCCGATTCACCCAATGTATGCCCTAATTTGTGGTGTAAATTGAAAGAGGATGAAAAAATCCAAAGTTTGAGGATTAAAAGGAACAACATGAACATCCATGGATGTTTGAATTAAAACGTGATGATATCTCGATAGGAGTGATAATTAACCAAATGTGCATTCAAATATCGAAAAATTGGCAGGTCCTCATTAAGGAAAAACAATCTCACATTATCTCATAGATCGAAGGGGTTTACATATAGAGAGTGTTGAGTAAACCCCAAAGTGTTGCAATCATGAAAACTTGAGTGGAGAGGGGGATTTGCATTCCCATAATATGAAACTAACTCCCATGACACAAATGACGCATTGACACATTGATGTGTAAGGAAATATAATGATGACCCATAAATGAAATTCAATATATGATCTCACCTAAGTGAGGTGACTCTCTTGATGATGTGGAAAATGAATCACACCAAAGACACCCCCATGTATCATAACTTAGGGTGAGGTACCAAGTCAAAAAGTAAAATGGGTCCCCATACAAAAGCATGATGAGATACCCATGCACAAAATATAATCTAAAGAAGTGGAGGAAAAACCGGTGGAAAAAAATCCACCATAAGAGAAAAACACACTCTCTAATCCAATAAAGATTCCAAAAATGGGTCTTAACCACTAAGGATCCTTATAAGGTACCCATATACAAACGGGAAATCTCTCGGTAAAGAATAATAAGAGAGAATAAGAAGGAGATGAGAGCAACGAAGAAGATACCATGGACATATATTAACTCTCAGAACTCTAGGAAGTCTCTAAGAAGAGTCTCAATGATGCATTCCTCGACTCAGATTAAAGAAGAGGCACCCGCACCAAACCGTGTGCCTACCCTTATGAAGGAAATAAATTACGTGATGTAATTATTCCCACTCTGTGAATGAATCTGAAGGTAGAATAAGAAGAAATTATAATCTAGTCCATGAAAGTGTGACATAGATCTAGTAATGGAGCACCAAGGAACCAAAGGTAATTCCATGTGCATAGAATGGTCAGAGTGGAGAAGAGGAACACAATTAAAAAGTATGTCCAATTCATGTGAAGGAAACAAAAAAAACCTCACAACGAAACAAGATCCATAAGAAAGGGTGGATTAATGAAGGTCTCCAGAAAAGTGGAAGTGATAAGAGTCCCAGAAGGGGAAATCCTAACAAATGAGATGATGAAATCCTCAAAAAAACCTAAAGAAGGATGAGGAAATTATAGTGCATTACAAGTGGACTCTACTAAAAGATGACTAAGTTCCGGTAGATACTCATCCCAATGAGGGGGACCGATAAAGAGAAGATTGATTTTGGACAAGTAAAAGTCATTCAATGAAGGTATAGGAGTGAAAGGAGCCTCAAACATTAGAAGTGGAAAGAATGTTGGTGTAGTGATTGTATGAGGCTAAGTGGGAGACTTATCAATTTCTAATGGGATGTGAGATCTGTCAAAAATCTCTACAAGTGTGAGAGAAGGAGGAGAGAAGATGTTTGTGGTACTCTTAGTATTAGAACTAGGTGCACAATCCTCATCATCAAAAGAAGAATAAATTGAGTCTGAGTCAATGTAATTTCCATCACATGAAGAACAAGAGTAGATAACTAGATCAACAATAAAAACAAGGAGAATATGTAAGGGTCTCCAAAAAGGACTGAAAGATGCTCCAGATGTGGTGGGGAGGATCTGAGTCTTCCATGTGAATACGGAGATGTCTTGTGACAAAAACATCAATTGACCAATGAAATGGTATCATGTGTCAAGAAAGTCCTCAAGACAACTAGAATCAGTGGGTTCAAGAACTAGCCCAAGAAAGAAGTGTGTAAGACCCTCGTAGGTGAAGAAGAATTCTATAGAAGCACACCAAGCTAAACATTTTCTCTCCCAAGAAGTGGCGAGAATCGTAACACAATCTTACAACACACAATTCAAGAAAGAGAATCCACCATGATGTGGAAGTAGAAGAAATATGTGAATGGTGCACAAAAATAAGGGTGTAATAATGAAATATGTCGGTCTCATCCAATAATGTGTCTACAAGTAACACGACACCCAATAAGAAAAATGATAACCCCTAATTTGAAAAAAATTATAAGATAGTGCATGACTATATAGGAACGTTAATGTGACATGTGATAGTTGACCGCTCACCTCACAAAGTAGGTGACAAGTTGTGTGAGCGTGGAGATCACAATTAATTCGTAAGTTGGAAGTAGAGGAACACACACAATCAAGACCGAAAGGAAATAACAAAAACAAGGTACACTACTCAATTTGAGATAAAATGCATCTCACAAAGAAAAAAAGGATTTCTTGCCACAAGGTTCTAGTGGACACACATACACTAGCCACAAGTGAAGATCAAAATCGTAATGCAATGAGCGAAAAAAGAGGCTCGGAAATCCCAATAACCATGTTAAATGATCTTGGAAAAATATGTAACCCCTTATTACAAATGAATTTTTATTAAATTTCCTATCTACAATGTGTACAAAGTGATGAAATGGTGTAAAAGGAAAAAAATATACAAAGGGAGGTGGTCTAGAAGGGTCAAAAGCCCAAAAGGGGTGAGTTGGCTAGACCCGAGCTTAGTTAGCATCTCGGCAAGATAGATACAACGTAGAGGTGGGTGTGCTAAGGAATAACTTAGTGAGATGTATTAGAGGGTGGTTTGAACATCTTAGCTCCATGAGTTAATGGGAGGCCCATCAAGTTGAGGAGATCTCGTCAAGATGTAGACCACCGAGTTAGGAATCTCGGTTGTTAAGGTGACTTGCACATCGATGTGGGAGATCCAGAGATGTAACTTTGTGGATGGAAGAGTCACCATTGGGAAGTTCCTAAGGTTGATGTGTTGCGGAAAGTGAACCAAGAAATATGTTGGGAAGGCCACTTGAATTTCACTCACTTAGGATGTGGTGATGGGTCTAATAGGATGACGAGTCGACGGGTGGTAGGGTTTCTGTGCAACAGATGGAGGATGAGGATGTAGAGGCCACTGTGGGAAAGAGGCACAGAGTGATCTAAAACACATCAATAAATCAGTTAATAGGAGATCAAAAATGGATGAATGCAATAAAATTTTAAGGTCAAACCATTCACACTAGAGTTAGGGGAAGTATGGAGAGTGATGAGATCATCGAAAAACAATGCTAAGTTAGGGAGCTCGAGAGGAACCCGTCAGAGTGCCACTTGACACGAGCACAACAAACCAACAAACTAGTATGGGTCAAGGTAGATGAATGCAAAATGGAGAATATTGAACCAAAATTGTATGGCGTTGATTAGATCTTGAGAGTGGAAAATGAGCCGGGATCACACACGTAAGGGGTCAACTAGTTTGGTAGAATGGAGCATACCCAGGGGAAGTAGAAGGAGCTCAAATGGTCAAAGGTAGAATACAACATGATGTAAAACCCTAAACATAGATTGAGCTAGAACATACAAGTTGGCGAGTTATGTAAGGAGGAAGAGGGTGAGTTGGAGGAGGAAGCTTGGTGAGCTCGGGGGTGAGTTAAGAAAAAAATAGATTAAACACATTTAAAAAGGCACAAACCAAAGACTAAAAACTCAAATCAAGCCTCTAAATTATAACCCGAGACATATGAACTATAATAAACCTTTGGAAAACACATCAAAACATGCATACAAAGATGAAGAACCTAAGAAATCTAAAAAACCACCAAACAAAAACAACAAATAGGAATGTAAAAACAAGCCTGAAAAACCATACGATAGGTATATAACCATGAATAAGTGCAACAAGAGCATGGATATGATATTCATTATGAAAAACTCTACAAGAATGGTAAATCATGAAAAAATAAGGAAAACACGTGAAAAAGATGAAGATTTGCATAGATCCACAAAACTTGAGCTCCGATACCATGAAATAGGGTGTCAAAACCTAAAGCGTGAGGATCACAATGGATGATGTGAGAATCCATGATCATGTGAATGACAACATGATGAGATATCGAGAGGAGAGGATAAACCAAATATGCATGTAAAGATCTAAAAATAAGGGAGAACCTATTAGACCCTAAAATTGACTAAGTCTTGAGGTAAAGGAAGAGAATGCATGCGTAGGGCAAGTAAGGTAGGAAAGTTCTCAAGGAAAGGTGCGTGGGAGAAAAAAGTTGGCATGCGAAGTAGGAAATAGTTTGGGGACTTATTCACATTTCTAGGTTGGTATCACAGGAAAAACACGTGAAGGATTGAGTAGGCATGATGAGTGGATAAGGTGCCACCTAGAGTCTTGGAGCTCAAGGAAATAATATTCCATGAAGGGAATATTCTAAAGGAGGATCATTACAGTTAGTGGAGGATTTTGCAAGCTGGCACAAGCACTCGATCATAGAGGACCACATTTCCACCTAGCATGTGATATACTCATAGATAAAAATATGGCAATGAAGGATCCATATTCTATTTAAAGGAGTTCTTGGGTCCAAAATGGAGAGAATTTAGAGAGGTAATGAAGTGTTGGAAGAATGTTGTGGGATTTGATATTAGGAGTTGCCATTGTTATTGTAGGTTTTTTCTAATCTTAGCACTAGGGAGGGGCTAGGAGAGGATGATGCTATGTATAATGTAGGTGTTTAGGTCTGAAACCAGAGTTGAAATGGAGGAACATAGCTTGGTTTCTCTCTGTAGAGTATTTTTATAGAGATGGGATGCTATTCCTTCGTGTATATGGTCCGATATGACCGTTTTGATGTAATATAGATACTCTCAACATTTATAACCAATATATGAAGCTTTGTTCTAGATATCTATGTTTATAGACCAAACCCTAGTGTGTTATCATGTTATTCATGGTTCAGATCTAATTCCATGATGTTGTTGTGATATTTATGTCTATCTCATGGAACATTATGTTTAGAACTAGATTCATTACCTATGTATTGGATTACATGCATGTTTATGTTATTTACACCATTCCTCCATTAATGGTGAATTATTCTCACAAGGCTCACATAAATGAGTGGCTCAAAGACCCACGCATGCCTTGGGTGAGTGACCAACACTTGGGTGATAGGTGACATACTTATGGTTTAAAAGAGGAGTTAGAGGTAAATGAGGATACATTTTGGTTCCATTTTTGGGACCTCTTTTGAAGTCGTTGTGATAATGATGTGTGATGATAGAGCATCTAACCTTGGACAACATCGAGACCTAGATTAAAATCATAGAGGATGATTTTTCTCAGAGGTTCAACACTAGATCTGAGTTTGATGCACGTAAATGGGTGAAGAATAACTTGTATCACGATCTCTATGAGACATCCTTATTTTGTTTCCTAGTATATTTTTATGAATGGCTCTTAGCATATGCATCAAGGAGGAGGAGTTAGTACTATAGACCTCACGCTTGGACCCAGTTAATATCGTGATTGTAGGATTTTGATTTGACTTGGACCCATGTTGTTGATCACTGGTGGAAAGATGTATTGACTAGTTACATGTTGGAGTACACAATGTCAACTTATTATTGTCAAGAGGTTACTGAATTTGAATTATTGTGAGAACCGAAAGGATATTTCTTGCATGATTTTC
Organism: Taxus wallichiana var. yunnanensis; assembly: GCA_018340775.1. Classification (NCBI taxonomy): domain Eukaryota; kingdom Viridiplantae; phylum Streptophyta; class Pinopsida; order Cupressales; family Taxaceae; genus Taxus; species Taxus wallichiana. The sequence continues at coordinate 255,562,738 of CM031242.1, read as the reverse complement.
CATTACACATCAAGATCCTAATTATTACTTTGATTTTAGAAGCACTTCCTATGACCTGTCTAAACTCTCATCGGGTATTGGGTGTGGAAGTTTGTGTGGTAGAGATGGTGGACTCATGGAGGAAACATAGAGAGAGGAGAGGTGGCTCAAGTAAAATGAAGCACGAGAAAGGGAGTTGGGGAGACAATGTAAAATTTCTGGAGTGATGGATTTATGGAGGAAAACATTACGTGAGCCCCTTCACACAAATATTTCATGGATCCACACGAGGCCTTAGAGGCTACTTTACACACTGAGGGCATGGGGAGCATTGACACTAGTGTGAGTCCATTTTTGGAACCTCAAATTGCTTCCATGGATAAACAACTTGATAAGTTGTTTTTGAATTCAACTCATGAAACATGTGGTGAACTTTGGTTCACATATTATGAAGTGGAGCAGCACACAAAGGATAGTTTCGCATGAAAGATAGTGTGCAACGTGTCAGTAGATTCTAAAAATTTTCACAAAGATCATGATGCAAGTATATTCCCATTATTGCAACACACGATCTACAAGAAAGTGTCCTACTATTGTAAGATTTACACATCCACTACTCACGATACGAAGGAGTATCGATTGATAGAAAAAATTCATGATTCCATTGACCTTGGTGTGTGCAGGACCATCATTAGGAGTAGTTATAAAGCTGAGGACCATTAATATTAAGGGGCACGTGGATAGGGGAGGTCAAGGAAGAGGTTTTCGTAGACGCTTTAGAGGTTGTAGCTGGTCCACGAGAGGAAGAGATGAATTTCAAAGTGGGACTTGTTACAATTGTGGATCGATTTAACATTACAAGCGTGAGTGCCCTAATTTTTTTCAAAGGTGCTCATGGTGTGGGAAGAAGCACAAGCATGAAGAATTCCATGAGTTATACGACCACATGATCAAGAATCGAGGAAGGAAAAATTCACAGGATTCGAGTATAAAAGGACCAACCCATAATGGATGCCATGGGTAACGTTTAACTCAAGATAAAGCCTATTTTGGTCACTATATGCGCCGAGGCTACACTCACTTGAGCGGAACCAAAGAAAAGGCCTCTTATCACAAGAGAAGAAGTGATACATGGGAAATATCCTAATCCTACCTACTAGAAGGAGGTGTACAAACAATCCATGGACGTGATTAGGAGCTTACAAGGATAAATCGTGTCGGTTAGAATAGAAGAAGAGTGTTGAGGTTTCTTAACGAGGATATGGATGAGGTTAGAGAAGTGTGTCGGATGTTGTTAGGAGAACATTATTCCTCTCTGTTAGATGAATGGATGATAGGAAACGTACCACACACTTGGAGGAGAGCACTAGAGAAATGTCCTACATGCTAACCTACCTCCTCACAACATTGTTTATGATAAGGATATCACACTAAATGCAATTTTTGATCTGTGTTTCTTGAGTAATATATTGATTGACATAGGTGCGGAGGTCAATGTCCTTACTCTAGATGCATGGAATCAAATGGGAGGCCCCCATTAGAACCATATTTGAATGTGTTATACATGGCTAATACGATGAAGGCCATGCATCTAGGGGTGTTGAAAGATCCATGTTATACAAAATTTACCCTCAAAGTAAATTCAAGAACTTACACAATTTCATTAAACATGAACAAGAAGAAATGATGAAAAAAAAAATAGATTTTGGAGGAACCCTTCTACTTTTCTCCTAATTCCCTATTCAATAAAAACATGAGTTAGAAATAATTTGCTAAAAAATTAGAGAAGTGGGGTAAAGGCCTATTTTAATGTATTATGGGTCTACAGGATGCGGAGTGGAATGGATGTGGATAGAACTAGGGCTCCTCACCCTCGAATGGGTCCGAAATTCTAAGAAACAATGATTTGTGAGTAAATCAGTCCGATGGCCTGAAAATTCTAGGTTCCATTAGGCCACAAGTTCCCCAAATCTTGATTTTCATAATTTTCAAGGGAATTAAAATGGGTTTAGACTGTTGTAGATAAGGTGGAATTTTTGGGCGTGAACGACACAAGTGCCATGGTGACATGAGTTCCCCGCAGAGAAAAAATTGCCACACAACAAAAGAGGCTGAGTCTATTGCGGATAAGGTTGAATTTGGAGGCCCAAGTGGCCCTTGTACCCAAGTTCCTTTTTCATCCACAAACCCATAATACCCACGATGCAAAGGGAAAATATTTTAATGTGGATTGAGAGATCCTGCATGGAACACCTTGACCACGATCTTATAATGGGCATTATGTTTTACCGAGAGCTTTGATTTTGACACAATTAAAATATTTGGAAAGGTCTCTACATCCTCTATGACACAAAAATTGGATTTATTATTTCTAGTGAGGTTAGGTGGGTGGATAATGGGAATGAACATCCACATCTCTAGATATTAAATGCACAGTCCTATGGAAGTAATAATTAAACCTGTGAAACTCAAAATGGCTGCGATCACTCAAAAGGTCATAACTTGAGAAAATTTCAACATATTTTCACAAAATTGGTCTCATTGGATTCGTTTCTCCGATCCCAATGGAAAAAATCAAGAAATAAAAAAATTGATGAAGTTTTGATGGTTATTTTAAAATAAAATGAGTACAATTATGTTCAGTTGTTTAAATGTGGTTGTAAAAACATTTAATGAGCATGGGAAATCATTATTTCACTGATAAAAGTAATGGGACACCTTGAGATTGATTTTTCAGGTCCAAAATCACCAACCACCCTCATTTATCATGACTTGTAATTAGTTGGAAAGGTAATTCTGTGAATTACATTCTCTCTTTCTCCTCTCAAAATTACCTAAATTGGAGTATTGGAATCATTATTGAGGATAATTTGAGTAACAAAACTCTTCCATTTTGGTTTTTAAGTCAATGTGCTATAAGCCCTTGTAGTGTACTCCTTGCATGCTGATCTAGGCCTTTATTTGGTAATATCTTCAACTTTGCATATCAATGAAGTAATATATGTAATTTTGTGGGTGTATCTTCCCTTTTTGTGTTTGTTTACATTCTTCTTGCCTCTTCAATCTCATTGCAAATATATTATGTCTATTTTATGCTCTTGCAGGGATTCATTGTTATTGTGTTTACATGGAAAGGTGTTGTGAGTGTTGTTATTAGACTATGGATAACTATTAGAATTTGCATTTTGCTTCCATTTTCACACATTGGGGATATTCTCATACCCTTATTTTAGTGCATCACCTCTGTAGTGTAGTTTCCTTTATTTTCATGATATTTCTTTCTCTCCTGGTCCCTTGGAAATTTTAGGATAGAGATAGTTAGTAGCTTCATTTCCATAGAGTTAGTTTGCACTAGGAGTAGGAAGAAGAGCCATATTTCTCTGGAGGTCTATCTCAAGTGGCAAGTCCCACATCTTGAAGATAGTACACTTGTTATAAATTCACACCATGAGCTCAAGAATAAACACTTGTGTTAATAGGAGGGTGTTGTGACTCAGTGATAACAATACATCAATAACTATTCACAAGGTAAAGTTTACTAGAGATTTTGAGGTTCTAAAGCTTGATGAGGCTAATAGCTTCCCAATGTTACTTGGGTACCCTTGGTGATATGCAAACAATATTGACCTATGTTTCAATAAAGGCTACATAAATTTTTAGAAAAAGGAGGAGCATGTGATCATTGCACTAACTGATGGATGATTTGTTCCTTATGTAGAACCATTGGGTGAAGAAGACTTAAACAAGATATATTTTCACACCATCGAGGGACTCGAGTTCATTTAGCCATCAAAGGAAGGGTTCATTATGTTGGATGATGCTCAGTATATGAGTGATAAAAAAATCATTGCTTGTGAAAATTGGGTGCATGGGACATACAAGTTGGTTGAAAGGAATATGAAGGATACTGGGATAAGAGTTGTCAAAATGTGCTTAGTTAGGCACTTGGGGAAGCTCATTACCACTATAAACTAAGGAGCTCAACCACGATGTATTTTTGCATGAAATGGATATCCAGTGGAAATTTCAAGTGGAGAGAAGGGATATTCTTACCTATACTATGTGTGAAAGAATAAAATGATGGTGTTCAACCCATCGATACAATATTTTAGCATGACACGATCTTAGAATCACCCTCTCTATAAGGTTTATCTCAAGTAATGCATAATCTTAGATTTATGACTATGATGGAAAGACACCCACCTCATGCCATGTTTGGGAGTGTGAGAAGACTTGGATAATAGGACTAGAAGATTTACCCTCTTCCCTATGGGTGCATAAGTTTTATTCCACCATGCAGGGTTGTGCACATGCACAGTACATCCATTTGGAGTTACGTAGTTAGACAGGAATCAAGAGGAGATGATGGTGGATATCATCTAGAACTTTGAGTAAAAATCCCCTAAGAAATTGGTTAATTAGGAACTATGAGTAGTCAAGCACCTTACCTTGGGATATTGTGTAATGGCCAATGACTAAATTTTGGAGTTTATAGGTAAACCTAAGTTAGGGGTGTGCTTCGCTAAAGAAGAATTGGTGGAAGAATTAAAATTGAGTTCACTTTCATGGAGAAAGAAAAGGGTAAGTTTGTGTACCTAGTGGATGGTGAGGAGATGGAGAATTTACATGTTGAGCATTCAAAAGGAACGTGTGAGATCCTAGATAAGGAAGATGAGAAAGCGCATGCCTACCATGAACCCTTGAAAATGAAGAAGGTTAACATTGGTATCGAAGAAAATCCTAATGAATCTATTATTGGAGACTATTGGACAAACCAAGTGGTTTGAAAGTGGTTGAACTAATACGTTATTTTCAAGATTTGTTCCCGCACGGTACCATGAGTTAAAATGGGTTCATCCTTCATTGGGAGAAATGTGGATCAATATGAAAGAAGGTGTGCACCCCATCAGGAAACAACCCTATAGAATGAACCCAAATTTATACATAAAGGTTAAGGAGGAAATTGGAAAAATGATGGAGTCTGAATTAATGAGGCTATTGAGGAATTTGAGTGGGTAAGCCCCATGGTCATTAGTATAAAAAATATGGAATAATAAGGATATGTATAGACTATAGGGATATCAATGTTGCATGTTTCATAAACCCTTTCCCAACCCCATTTATTGAAGAGATTCTTGAAGGTGTAGCTGGGAAAGAGATTTATTATTTTACATATGGATTCTTGGGTTATCACCAAGTGAGAATTATGAAGGAAGACTAGGAGAAAACAACTTTTAGAATTGAATGGGGAATGTTTTATTATACAGACATGCCTTTTGGATTAAAGAATGGTCCTAGTATGTTTTTGTGCATTGTTCTATAGGCCTTTCAAGACTTCATCCATAAATTTCTACATGTTCACTTGGATGATTCGATGGTGTATGGGTTAGTCAAAGATCATTGTGACAACCTACGGTTGATGTTTGAGAGATGCGGGAAGTTGAGAATATCCCCGAATATTAAGAATTGTATTTTTCCACTCATTTTGGCATGTTGTTGTGACACATTATTTACAAATAAGGCTTACTATGAGACCCCAAAATTTTTTTTGTTATAGTAAGATTGGAGCATCCAATCATTCAAAGAACAATGCATGTGTTCTTAGGGCATCTTTTGGGTACTATAGGAAATTCATCAAGGGATATTCCCAGATTTCCATGCCCTTGGAATAGTTTTTGAAAAAAAAAAGTAAGTTCTATTAGGGAGAGGTGTAGCAGGTGCTATTTGACAAGTTAACATAAAAGCTTACCATTGCACCCATTTTGTGTTTTCCTTGATGGGATAAGCCATTTCATGTGCATGTTGATGCATTTGGTATGTATATTGGAGTAGTATTAGAACAACCATGAGAAGGGATTGTTGACCATACCTTGTGTGTTGCTAGTAGGAAGTCAATCCCAGCGTAACAAAACTATACTAATATGGAGCATGAGGCATTGTCAATGATCTACGCGTTACATAAATTGAGGAAGTATTTGCTGGAAAAACCTTTTATCTTCTACATGGACCACATGGAATTTAAGTACTTGGTAAAGAATCCCATTTTACAAGGTAAAATGTGTCAATGGGTCTTATTGTATTAGGAGTTTGATTTTATGATTGTGGTGAAACCATGGAAGAGTAATTTTGATCTAACCATTTATCATGGATTGACTTAGGAGAGGACATATAGAGCATTGAGGAAATGATGCTAAATGCATAATTATTTAGATTGTAGCATGTTCCCTCGACTTATAGGATTTTTTTTTCCTATGGATGGGTGTGGTGCCAAAAGGAATGAAGGCCTTGGAGAAAAAGTATTTGGTTGTACAAGACACACCCTATATATTGAATGGAGGATGCATATATAAGCTTGGCCAAGATGAGGTCATGTATCAATATGTGCTAGAGCATGAATGTGTTGCAATCATAGAGGAAGCTCATGGTAGCATTGTAGGAGCTCACTATATGGGAATTTGATTGCGTGTCGAGATCCAGTTCTGAGGTCTTTGGTGGGAAACAATATTTAAGGGTTTTATTGAATATTGCAAGTCATGTGACCATTTCCAGCACCTTGTTAAACCAGGAAGGTGTGATGAAATTCCATTAAGGCCTATGTATAGTGTGGAACCGTTCAAGAAGTGGGAAATTGATTTTGTAGGCCCTATTTCCCAAGTCGTGTGAATGTGAGTTCACACTACATTATCACTTGTACAGAATATCTTACAAGATGGGTAGAAGTGGTGCCTACAAAATATTACATGGTGGCTATAACAACTAGGTTTCTATGGGAGAACATAATCAATAGATATGGATGCCAGTTGAGCTTAATGAGTGATAGGGGTACACATTTCTTAAATGAGACTGTTTGAATATTGTTGGTTGAGTTCATGGTGGCACATCATAAGAATATGCCCTATCACCCTTAGGCTAATGGGAATGCTAAGGCATTTAATACAACTTTGAGCTACACGTTAACAAATATTTTTGTTGGGAGAAGGGATTGGGATGACAAATTCTCTGCCATGTTATGGTCATATCAAACAACTTACAAAAGTTTGAACAAAGTAACACCCTTTCAGTTTGTTTTTAGTGTGGAGGATGTATTACCTATTGAGTTTATGTTACCCCTCTCGTATTGTGCATGCAAGAGGATTAGCTTATGAACAAGCACTTGAGGAATGTATTGACAAGTTCAAGCAATTTGGACGAGAAATGTGCCATAACACAATGGTGTTAGACACTGGAAAATGTCGGGAAGAAGGCGTGACATGATAGGCACATCAAGAATAAGAAGTTTGAGGTTGGATAAATGGTCTTGTTGTGTGATTCTAAGTTTTTGCGCCACTCAAGAAATCTTAAATTATAGTTCTTTGGGTCTATATGTGATATCTTATATACTTGAATTGGGTGCTTGCAAGTTACAAGCAAATGGATGGAACAATGTTTCTTTTTCATTTGTATTGGATTAGGTTGCAACCCTACTATAAATAAGTTTTTAATATGTTTGTAAATAAGGTATTATTATCATATATCTTAGGATTACGCTTAATGCATTCTATTTTTTTGTGTTTCCCCTTGTTCGTAACTTTTATTTGTATTTTCATTTTGTTGTGGGAGTGTTTGTGAGCCAGTAGCCATTTAACTTTTAAAAGGTTTTTATGCACAGAGGACCACACATCTGTTTAAGTTTTGGGTGGAAGGTGTCGGCGGAGAGTCTCTGTGAAGACTACGGTAAGAAGAAAGTGCTAGGAGCAATGTTTGTTGGCGACCCAGGTTTTGAAGTCAAAAGTGCATAGGATGGAAGAAATTATAAGAAGTGTTCACGGCAAAATAATGGTGTCAAAATTCTTCCAGAAAACCATGTACAAGCATAAAAAGTGTAGAGAAACATGAGGTAGGTTATGTAAAGAACTAGAATTAGGACACAAAGGAAGATTTCTTTCGGTCTTTATGAGCATGTGCAAGGATTTGTGGTCAATAAATGTTTTTACATGCCAAAAGGTTGTGAGAGAATTTCGTACTAGTTTGTGCATGAAGGAAAAGCGCTAGACCAAATATGCATATGATAGTGGTAGAAAAATCTGAAATTAATGTGGAGGTATAGTGGTAGGTGACACGAATTTTAATGTGTAGAAAAGTAAGAAAATATAAATAGAAATTAGGGAAAGTTATTTTATTTCACCTTGCGTTTGTTGTTGAAGATCTCTTCAGATCTAAGGCGTTCTTACAAAGAAATTAATAGATTTGTGAAAACAGTTCAAAGTGGAGTACATGAGTGTACATGGAATAGGTTGTCTAGTGGATTCTCGCAAGTGATTACACTACCTTGTGGAAAAAGGGTGCTCTAGGTCAGGGTTTACAAAAACTAGGACACATGTTTTTAAGGAGATTTCACATAAAAGTGGAGGTGAGGGATTGAGTTTTTGTAAAGAAAGATGCAAGGAGGGATTTCTAAAGACCCGACAAATGAAATGACACTAAGGAAGGGGGAGAACTTCACCAAATAAAGTCAAAGGAAAGTGCAAAGGAAAACCATCTATTTTGACAACTTTTAATGAAGAATAATATGTGGAGATGCAATACGAGATGACATATTTTAGGAAGGAATGGGTGTCTCACATACGTAAGATGTCTATGATTGAATACAACCATTAGACAAGAACAAATGAAAATGATATGGAATTGGAGTTTTTCTATTGTATAGAAAGGAAGACCTAGGATGGAAAGCTTGTATATGATGATGAGGTGAAGACCAATATGGAGAAAGCTGGACTCTTACAACTCTACAAGTATCCCTATTTCAAAAATCCTAGAAGGTTTTATGAGTGATTGATGTTACGTGTCTATGAGGACTATTTTTATTTTACAGGAAGGAGAATGCACTTGACCACTCAACTCATCTCCAAGTACACTGGCCTTATCTGTGAAGGAGATTTATTGGATGATGACTTAGGAGACAAGGATGCCATCAAGAATAAAGTCACAAAATATCAGATCGATCACCTATCATGTCATAAATATGGCCATGTATATGGTCACCAAGTTGAATGGGAAAGAGAGGTGGACATAGATAAACAAGAGGTGGTTGAATGTTTTTTACAAGATTTCGGAGGGAATGGTCTACAACCTCTCATCCTTTATTACAAATGACATCATAAATACCATACACAATAGAGACAAGACTATGTATGGTAATTTACTTCTCACCATTATCTTTTCAGAAATTGGAGTGCCTAATGGGACGAACAAGTATGTATGGGAGTACCTAGATGATGACCCCTCCCTGTTAAAATATTTGAAGCCTACACTTATGACATGATGATGGCTGCTCATAAGGCATGCTTGGAGAAATGATACAAGAAAATGTGTGATGCGTTCAGGTGGAATGGAAAATACCTAAGAAGTTTCTTGTAGTGGTGGATGGAGAGGCTAAGTTTGTTGTATATCAGCACTTTTGTATCAAAAATTTACTTTGACCAATGGCGATAAAAGTCCTTTGGGTAAGTTATCCATCTCCTTCATAGCATAGTACATTCAAAGCATCCTCAATAGGTTTAAGGAGGCCAAGAAGCTTATATCATATCTAATTGAGGTGGATCAAGAGTACCACAAGTTGCGCCAAACTTTGGTATATCCTAAAAAACGTGCTTATGTAGATAAGTATGTCTCTCATGACTTACATATGTTGAAATCAATGACACTACCTATTTCTAGGAATACATAAATAAGGGTGTATGTACAACTAAGGCCAAATCTTTAAAAGGGTGCATATTTTGAGAATGATGTATCCATCCCAGAATACCCTACAGGGAGAAAGAAAGTAGTAATAAAGAAGTGATAATGAGAGGAGACTCCTATAGAAAAGGTGCAAAGCACGCATACAATTTAAATTGTTGGGGCATAAGAGTTAGGTACCGACACAAGTACCCACACTTAGAGGAAAAATTCCACCACAAAGGAGTCATCTCGGAGGGAGGATTCACATGAGAAATATAATTACCTGTATTAGAGGAGTTATCGGTGAAGAAGAAAGCGACGAGTTGCACAAGGGTCGGACTTGTTAGGATATGGAAAGCGTATAATTCCATGGGACCAAAGAACAAAATGAGGAGTATGGGAAGCTAAAAATCTTGTTGTTTATGATGTGGATGACTCTTAGGAAGAAAGGAGTGACTATAAAGAAGGGTGGGAGGTAGTGAGTAAGAAGTGGGGACACATGCTTAGAAGACACCAACCCCGACCAAAGAATAGATAGATGACACGAGAGAAGGAGGTGGTGGGTATTATACACCACTTAGTGGAGCACGAGATAGGCGAGGTGCGATGAGGTGCGAGGAAATAGAGGAGAGCAAGCATAGAGCGAGTATGGAAGCATGGGAGAGATCCTGTTTATAGGTAAGTATTCCCAAGGCAAAGCACATGAGTGGAAAGGGCATGGTACTAGTACAGGAACATGTAATGACTTACATTAATTATCCAAACAAGTTCATGCACGTGTGCTTCAAATTACGGTTCCCATAGATCAACTCGTTTGGTGGTCGTCTTTTGATGAAGAGAGTGCATACCCACACACAAGGAAAATGCTATCCTAGGCCTTTTAATCCCATGTCGATGAGCCCAAATTCAAGGTTAAAAAATTTGCATTGACGGAGCCACCAGGGACTGAGGGGGTAAACCCTATTTTGGATTCCCAACGGTTATTTGATGAGAAAATATTTAATGCATTCAACAAGGTATCGATAGAGGTGGAAGCAAGACTATATGGAAATAATGAAAGAATAAGATTCTTGAAGGATGAACTTGAGAAAAATAATGAGGATTTAATTGAGAGGGACATGGAGATAAAACAAATGGAATTGATCAATGCACACTTAAGGTGTGAGCTTAGGGATGAAAAGGTGAAGGTATGCAAAGCCTATAAGAAGGTATATGTTATTTCAAATTCCATTGTCCTAAAGCACCCGAATCGGCCCCTCTAAGAAAAACTATGAGTCAACCATGCACTTCTTGGAATACTTGACGTGCATTCTCACAATGGAAAGACAACCACTTTCTTTGGAGTAAAAAAATGAGATAATGACGTGGCGAAGGAGAAGGAAAAGTTAAATATTGGGAATAAAATAACTCGATACTCGAGCTCCTTGCCTCGGTGAGAACCATGACACACATGGTTGAAGTTTTTATGAAAAATGTGGAGATAGGGATATAGTGGCGGTATATTGGTTTACTACCCATGAAGCGAGACTGAAGGAGTTTTAGGAGAATAACAAGGGTAACAGGGAAGAATGAGAAAAAATAATTTCTAAGGTCAAGAATAAGTCTAAAGTGATCGAAGGAATAAGGGTCTCGATTAAAAATAAAGTGAAAGGATTGTATCCACAAGTCACTCACTCGATGGATACACTAAGTGACCTTAGCAAACAGATGGAAAACATTGTTGATACTCTAAATCCTAAGGGTGAGGATATGTCATTTGATGAAGTCAATGCATTAATAGGGGATTTGTATCAACAAGTGCAAAATGAGGTGGACACTTAGAGTAAGATTAAAAAAGGATTGAATAAAGAATTCTCAATTCTCCTTCAGCAGCGATGATGAAATAATTCTATTATTTAGCACAATATGGAAGCATGTTATTCTTTCTTCATATTATTTATTCATTTTAAGAACGAGGTTGTTTCTAAGGAAAGACAAAAACTTTAGTGTGGGGTGATGTTAGACCCCGAAATTGACTAAGTCATGAGGTATAGGAAGAGAGCATTCACACAGGCAAGTAAGGTAGAAAATCACTCAAGGAAAGGAACACGGGATAAAAGGTTGGTGTGCATAAGTAGGAAATAATTTGGGGACTTAGCCACATTTCTAAGGTGGCATCGTAGGAAAAACATGTGAAGGCTCAAGTAGGCATGATGAGTGGATAAGGTGCCATCCTAGAGTCTTGGAGCTCAAGGAAAGAATATTCCATGAAGGGAATATTCTATAAGAGGATCATTACAATTAGTGGAGGCTTTTACAAGCTGGCACAAGCAATCGATCATGGAGGACCACATTTCCACCTGGCATGTGATCTTCTCATGGATGAAACTATCATGGTGAAGGATCTAGATTCTATTTAAAGGATTACTTGGGTCCGAAATGGGCAGAAGTTGGAGAGGAAATGAAGCATTGCAATAATTTTGTGGGTTGTGATATTATGAGTTTCCATTGTTTTTGTAGGTTGTTTTTACTATTAGCACTAGGGAGAGTCTAGGAGAGGATCATGTTATGCATAGGTTTAGGCACCCTATTATGAAACTAGAGATGAAATGGAAGAACATAGCTAGGGTTCTATGTGCACAGTAGTTTTGTAGGGAAGGGATCATATTCCTTGATTTATATGGTCTGATATGACCATTTTTAATGGAATATGGATATTGTGAACATTTATAATCAATATATGAAGCTTTGTTCTAGATATCTTTGTTTAAATACAAAACGAGTTTTTTTCATGTTATTCATGGTTCGAGATCTGATTTTTATTATGCTATTGTGATATTTATGTTTATCTCAAGAAGCATTTACGTTTAGAACTAGATTCACTACCTCTCGTAGTAGATTACATGAATTTTTATGTTTTGTAAACCATTCCTCCATTAATGGTGGAGTATTCTCACAAGGCTCACATAAAGGAGGGGCTCGAGAACCCACACACGCCTTGGGTGAGCACCCAACACTTGGGTGATATGCCGGCCTACTTGGGGTTTAAAAGAGGAGTTAGAGGTAAATGAGACTACAAAACGTCGTTAAGGAGAAAAAATCTCACACTATCTCATACATATGAAGGTGTGTACATATAGAGGGTGCTAAGTAATCCCTAGTCCGTAATCATGAAAACTTGAGTGGAGAGGAGGACTTTCAATCCCATAATAGGAAAGTAACTCCCATGATGAAAATGATGTAATGACACATAAGGGAATCTAATGATGAGACCAAAATGACATGCTAACCTAAAATATCACCTAAGTGAGATGACTCACCTAATGATGTGAAAAACGACTCACACCAATACATAGGATGTTACTAGGAGTATGCATCACAAAGGAAAGGAATGGATGTTGATATAAAAGCGATGCCATACAAGGTGGAGGGAATGTTCTTAGTAGAAACCAAGGAACTTGTAAATAAATTGGCTTAAAACATGTGTAAGTACAAATAAGAAAAATACGCGTATAGAAGATAATGTGTAAGTTGGAAAGAATGAAGATAATGTAGACCAAAAAGGTGGGTTTTAAACATGGGACACCACTCACAATGTTGCAATATAATTAAGGAAAAAGTAGAAAAAATCATACAATGTATACACAAGACAAAGGGCATAACCCACATAGAATGGGAAAAAATGACAAATATTGCCAAACAAAGAGTAAATGAGACAACCATGGTGTCAAGTAGTTCCTACAATATAAATGTTGCACATGAAGCTCCTATTAGCATGTTAGAGAGATAAGAAGTATGTCAAATAATTTATGATCTGATATATTAGTGTGATAGTATGAATAGGAAATAGTATAAAATGAAACAATAAAACCTATGATGTGTACAAAAGTAGATGCCCCTAGGAGCCGTTGTGGGACTGGTAAGAGGTACAATGCCAAACATTCATGTTGTGTGTAATATATATATGTGTAAAGGGTGCATTCACAACTAGAAGGTAAGTGAATTCACATGTGTATAGAGAATAGATAATGACATATAAAATATTTTTCTACCATAGTAAGTAAATTGTAACATGTGAGCGTGAATAATCAAGAACCATGTGCAACCAAGATATGTAGTATATTGTGAGTATGAATGGAATTGAATGTAGAGTGAGTGTAATAGGATTTTCATGCCCACCGATCGTATGTACATGAATATGTATGAGATTAGGTTCATTTGAAAATCCCACCTTAACATCCAAGAATGAACCATAAAACAAGAGTGCATCATTGGGAAATGGTTTGAATTATGCACTAGAAAGATATGATCAATAAATCATAGAGTGTAGATAGTGAGTGTGTGTGGGGAGGTGCATTTCACATTTAGATCCTCAACATTTGATTATGAACCGAGGAACTAGAATGTGTCATAGGGTAGTGTTTGGTAATGAATGTATGCTAGAAAGATGTTTTTGAATGCGTTGAGTGTGAAATGTGTCATGTGTATGATGTGAGGTTAATTAATGTAGTATGCCATCAACAATCAAGTATTAACCATAGCACATGAGTGAATCATTGTGTAATGATGATACCAGTGTATCAAGATGTGTAATATGTGTGCAAAAGACTAGATGCAAATATTAGAATGGACAAGTAGAAATGAAAGATGCTTGATAATGCTAGAAGGGGGTAAAATAAACGTGATGATCCAAAGTGTATGCCAATGAATATTCTATCCAATAAAAGTTAAGTGTAAGGGTCCTCCACCCAATTATTTTCGAGATAAAGGTGCATGACCATGCTCTCGTGATTAATGATGTATGAGATAGGTGATGTATCAGTGAATGAGATCTATGTTTATGAGACCTACGAGGTGTGATCACCTATGTGAAGGATACAAGTATGGTAATGTGAACCTATGTGAAGGATATCATTCAGGTGATGTGCACCTATGTGATTAAGACTACGAGAGGTGATGGGAACCTATGTGAAGGATAAGGTGGAGGTGATTTATACCTATATGAAGGAGTTGTCTGAGTGTTGAACCTAGACTAATGCGATGGATTAATAGAATGATAATACCAAGTAGGTTGTGTGTGAAGATGTTAGCTAGGAGTAGATTGTGATTTATTTTTGAGAGGTCACAAGGACTTAGTGATCTAGTGAGTGTAATGATAACCTCAAGAGGAGGCTACAAACATGGTGTGCATGGTGTAATCGTGGTTATATTAATGAATTACTTTTTATGAATAAAACTTAGGTATAATTGATTCATGGAAATTATAGCTTTAGTAGCATGGATCCAGGGAATACCTAAGAGCATGTCTCGCCCTTTGATTGAATGTGCCAAAAGAAATGAATCACACATGGTAATAAGAACAACAATGATTGGAACCTTGACATAACCATATGGTTTAGGCATTAGATATGAAATTTGTGATAGCGAGATAGTCGATAAAAACAAAAGCGCATCCGAGCACACATGAATATGAATCGATGGATCAAACATTGTATTATTGATATTATGAGGCCTAATAGATGAATTTATATGTAATGTGTTAAAGGATAATGTAGCATGATATTCATGATCAAAGAATGTAATGATTGGTGGAGATGCATCAATGTGATCAACTAGAAAATTGAGAGCCCTTGATGAAGGAGGAGGAACTGCACAATATGTATGATTGGTTGAAGATTCAACCACTTTCTTGTCTTGTTTAGGAAGACGATTTTTGAATATCTTGAGCTTGTGAATTTTTGTTGATCGATATAGATGTCATAGGATTAGGAAGCTCAAGTGCATTATCGTTGATAAAATCTTGAATAATATTCTGAAGTTTTAAACATAAATCTATAGAATTCCCAATGCATTGATAATATTCACATCTAAAATTTTCATTTTAATGGAAACCTTTAGGGTGATATGCATCATATTGAGTGGAGAAGGGAGTGTAATAATATTTCTCTCAATGAGTTACGGTAATAACATATGTGGAGCAAAAGGAAATTTAGTAAACATATGCTTAGGTAGTTTCCATTTAATCTTTTTAGGATTAACACCAATCTTGACAATAGCTTTATCTTCGTAGGTTTAGTAGATGGATTGAAAGTATATTTACTTTAAAATTTCATAGAAGAAGAATCCTGCTCGTGATACTTAAGCTTACCCATAGCTAATAGTTTACTTTTGTTTATCTTAAGATCATGACAAAAATTATCTAATGATGGATATGTCTCAAACATGAAACTTTCTTGCAAAGGAGGTAATAGAATTTAGATGAATAGATATTGAAGTTCATAGTCCACAAGAACATTAGAAATCTTAGCTAAGTTTTTCCTATATCATAAGACATAATCCTCTAGGTGTTCGTTAGATCCTTGTTTAATTTGTGAGTTGAGAATATGATATATTAGAGATGATATTGATAGAGAAATGAGTGATAAAATAGTTTTCTAAATGTGTAAAATATTTTACCTCTTTGGATAGGTAGATCATAAAACCAACACATTGAATAGTTTTGAATACTTTAGGAAAGATCTTTGTGACTAAATTTTGATCATCCACATAAGATAAAAGCTGCTGCATGGAATGCTTAGAGATGATCGTGAGGGTCATCATGGCTCTTGAAGGTTGGAATTTGGGAGTAATGAAATTTATAGGATGCGGATAAGTGGAAATGGCAAGTGAAAAGAAGTGTAAAGAAGTGGAGTAGAATCTAGAGATGGAGATTCATGAGAAGTGGCCAATTGAAGATGAAAAACTTCAATCTACGAACCCGATATAAAGTAGTTAAATTAGGAGTATTAAAAGAAGAGACAAGTTTTACATTTGAATCATTGGGTTGAATGAAGGGAATGGAAGTAGGAATATGAATGGGTTGAGTGGAGGCCATGATATCTAAGGAAGAACTGACAAGGGGTTCCAAAGAAGCATCACGAGAGTTTTTAGAAGTAATAAACACATAAAGAATGTGTGGAAGATGAGTGAGATATCACATAAAGCTTTAAAAACATTGGTAAGATTGTCTAATTGTTCTTGATCAACATTGATGTCCTTATCATATGAGTTCTCACTATCAGATGCTTCAATGTTTTTCAAAAGTAAAATTTTGAGAATTAGCAAGGTGGTTATTAGATTCAACCATTGATTTAGAAACCCTATAGTTAGATGGAGGAAGCTCTAGATGCTCAAAATATCCAAACTTACCACTATAAATAACGATCATAAGAAGGATGGTTTGAATGACAGTTCACGAAATGATTTAAAAAAATTGAATTCATGTTAAACCCTAAATATAGAGTCACAACATAATTATAAGTCAATAAAGTATAGATATGACCTAAGAAATAAGGAATTAAATATGAAACCCTTATGCAAGATAATGGATAAAGTACTTATATGATTTCACAAGTAATCTTGGACTATGTCAAACTTAAAGAATGATAAACATGAGGAAGAAACTAGCGCAAATGAAAAAAAAATCATGTAAGTGTCAGAAATGCTAGGACTAGGGGGTCTTGATTGGGTTTGGGGTTCTTGGGTGTCAAGGACCTCATGTAGCTGCATGTGACTACACATAACCTCATAAACTAAATTTTATAGTATAGCAAGATGTTCACCTTTGAAAGTCATTTTTAGTCACTTGTATGTCATTGGTTGATCATCAAGTTCTCCTAAAACTTGCAAAGAGAAAGATAACTTAAAACACCTAAAAACACATCAAATCACAAAGAGAAGAAGATGCAAATGGGGAGTTAGACTGACCCTGACCCTCACCCAACTAAGTGAACTTACGAACCGAGTGTTGCACTATATTTTAGAATCAATGTAATTATCTCTCTCTCTTTGTGTGTGTGTAGAATCGTGCCCTATGTAGATCTTGTAAGAAGCATTGAGTAATGATAAATAGCTAGATGTACCAATGTAAGTAAATGTATGGATGGAAAAATAAAATTCCTCTCCTATGAGGTGTATGCAAAAGTATTAGTCCCTTATCCCTTAAATGAAGATAAATGGATGATTCAATGCTCTGGAAATACCTTTGAATGTAACCTTAGGCGATAGTGATAGTTGCTTAGATATTGATCTTTTAATTTTATCACATAGAATTTTATTTATATGATTCCCTTGTTTTAATTTTGTAATCATCTAATAAAAATCCAACCTGTAATAAAATAAGAGGGCACCCATAGGGGAAGAGGGCGCATGGGTGCTAGTTTCAAGACTCAAAAAATATGAAGTATCAAAATTCATACTAGGAAATAGGGTGTGTAAGGCCAAGAAGGAAACCATAAAGAAAGTAAAGAGGCTAAAGATAGTGGTCAATTATTACTTTTTTCTTAGGAATCATATGAATGCAAGAATGTGATTAAGACCTAGAAACGCATTACCCAAAGTGCTTGATTTAGTGTCTACAATGCGGTCACTATATTTCCCATAGGGATCCTAAGATAAGGCTAATATGATCCTTTCAATTAGAAGGATTAGTCATGTTTCCTACTTAATCAAAATAGAAAATTTCTTAATACACTAAATGAGATTGAGATAAATGTGTAGATATGGTTGTGCAGTGATAGAGACAAGTTTCATTGACTAATGTGTGGTAATGAAACTAATATTGCATTGAATTCTCTAATCTTTCTCCAAAGTAGTGTAACTCATTGATTGCATTGTCTTTTCACCATACCCCTAACTTGTTATGTCAGATACAGTATGGATTAAAAATTGTATGTTTTCTAGGTTGATACTTAGGATTTTCACATAGTTATTAATACCTGTTAAAAAGGATTAACCAAAAGTATACAAGTTATACACACTTGGTTAGAGTGAATTAAGGGGGATCAGGTAGATCTAATTGACCCTTATAGTTGCACATGGTTATCATTTTTAATCAGATGGATTGTAAATATTTAATTGTACAATATTCATTTTTTGTAAGATAAAAATCATTGAATGCATTAATTAAAGGTAAGGGGTTTGTTTTAAAAAAAAACCCTTAGTTTTGTTAAATAATAACATGGGTATTAAATTTTGGTATTAAAGTTGAAGGTTATCATATTTTGGACTTAATGAATTCATAATGCTAATAGAACATCTTATTCTTTATTTTAAAATATGATGGTTAGGACACAAGAATAAAATGAGGCTTAAGGTACAATAACCCAAAAACTAGATGAAATCCTAGAAGTTTTTCAAGATACCTGAAACCATATAGTTGTCTTGCATTAGTAGGTGATGGGTCAAGAAGAAGAGGATGAAATAGAGGTAGAACAACCTATTCAGCCTAATTTCAAAAATCCTAATGCTTAAAATTAGACAAAAATAAAATAGCTCTCTTGGCAGCATAGCTGCACAATGGATATTAAATGTATTAGTCCACCCAAGTTTGATAGAACAACCTTGGGAGATGGAGCTAAGAATTGGATGAGTGAAATGGAAAAATATTTTTAGATAAGATACTTTTCTGATGAAACCAAGGTGATTTGGGGTGCTTTTTAGCTCTTCAATGAAATATCTTCTTGGTGAGATAACCAAAAGATGGAGGTAGGATTTAATACTACTAATATCACATGGGTAAAGTTTAAATTTTTTACTTCACAACATTGGTTACTATAACTATAATTTGAGCTTAAAATTTCTTAGTTTCAAAACCTAACACAAGGTAAACTGAGTGTGGTTGAATATTGGGAATGATTCACCAAGTTGCTAAAATATGTATCACAATATCAATATGATGATAAATTTAGAATACGTAAGTTCATTATGTGGTTCAACCCAAATATATGAGGAGAAGTAGATGTACATTAGCCTTCTACTATGGAGGTTATATTCAAAAACCCCATTAGGAAAGAGTAGAATATGTATGAAATTTATGCTCATAGAGAAGAAAAATAAAGAAGCACATCAGCTCACATATACCTTTATCTCTTAGAAAAACATGGTGGAAAAAGGAAGGAACTAAACTAAAAACTACCAAAAATACTACAAGTAGCTCAACTTGTTGTAAATACAAGGAGAAATGTGTAGAATCATTCTACACCAAATGATAACAAATTTGGAAATAAAGGATCCTTTTATGGGTTTCTAAAATGTGGTGGTGACCATTATGCTAATAATTGTCCCTAGAGGAATCAAAGGAATTATAAAAGTAATGAGATACAGTGCGGTTGCCAAGCTCCAAGATGAGAAAAAAGCTAATCCTATTGAGGTGTGAGGTAATTTGTATGGACTCTTTGTTACATTTTTTTGACACTAGTGCAACTTTAGCTTCATTTGTAGTAAGTTAGTTATAAAATTCAATAAGAAAACTGGTTATTTAAAAATACATGGACTTTACAATATGGGAATGATGTTGTTCAAACTATATACCAATGTTTGTTTGACATAACATTGGAATTACCTATTATTACTACAAAAATGGACCTATATGTAGCTCTTTTAGGGTAATATGACATCATTATATGTGTAAGTTGGTTGTTCAAGCATAAATAAAGAATAAACTATTATGAAAAATTAATAAAATTCCTAGATGATATGCATAAAACAGATTTAGCATTTAGGGCATAAAAAGAGGTTTCAACATGAGACAATTTTTTTATATGCATCTTAAGAAATTTAGAAACAAAGGTTGCATGCTACATGTAAATTATTTTAGTGAGGAAGGTAAGACTTCCTTGGAGTATTATCCGTTGTTACAAGAATACAGGATGTATTTTTATGGAATTACCTAGTATCCCACCTAAATATGAGTTTGAATTTACCATTGATATCTCGTTATTGCCATCAAAATCCCCTCTTTTGAAGTCAAGTTTTGAAAATTGTGAGTTAGTACCTTGGTGTATTAGATTGCGTTGAGCCTAAAATTATTTACAATTTTCCCATTTCATGGAGAACAATTTGAAAGTCAGGCATAATGGTTAAGTTTTTTCCCTTCTTTTTATTTCTTCCCACAGTCTCAAATGACAGGTGTATCTTCCCCTTTAATTTTTTCCCTAGCATCCATGGGTAGTATGTGGACATCTCTGATTAGATGAGGCATGGCCATAATTCAAGTGACACCGGAAGCTTCCATGCATCCAAACTATACAACTCCAAGGGAAAGGCCTAAGGGATAGTCCTTAAATAAGCACAATCTTTCCACATGTCCTAGGTCCAAAATAAAGGTAGAACAGGCCCAAATTGGATAAGCATGGAAGGTTTTATGGATGGCACCACGTTCCTCATTGGCATAACTTTGAGAGTCAAATCTGGGGGTAGTTCTCAAACTTGTGCCAGTCTTCCATGTGTCCCAGTCCAAAAAGAGAAAGATTCAATCGTTAAAATTAACTAAGTAAGGGCAGGTTGTCGAAAGTCTCCACGTGCCTCAACGATACAATTTCGGAAGTGAAACCAAAGGGCCAATCTCAAAATGAGCACTATCTCACCACATGGTAAAAGTCAATGGAGAGACAGAGTTGTCTGTTGAAAATTCCAAGATCGGTGGAAGGAGCCACGTGTCGGTGGATGTATTTTTAGGATGCATTTCCAAAGCATAAACTCAAATGAGCACTAGATCTCCACGTGTCTAGGGGTCAACATAAGTCAAGAAGGAAATTGGCCCACATTGGCTAAGTATAAAAGAACTAGCGGAGCTCTCCACATGTCATCTTGGCGTAACTTCAAAGGAAAAATAATACAAAATGAATCTATAGGCCCACTTCAGTTTAAATTACTTCCACATGGGTGACCCAAATTTAATGTTGTAAAATCAAATCGAATGGCCCATATTTTACCCGAAGAAATAATGTAATGGCCGTATATTTGAAAACTTGATTTTTTTGCCATCAAAATTTCTTTGTGAATCAAGAATTTTAAAGCATGTGAATGATTGGAATGATTTGTAATCATTTCTTTCTTGCTCAAGGAAGTTTTAATCATTTATTTCATACTTGAGGAAGTTGTAACCATCTCTTGAGATCTATTTCATGGGCTTTCAAAGCCATTGTACAGGGTTGGGAATTTTGATATTATGGAACTATAATTTTGAATGGTAAGAAATAAATACAAGGTTTTCCCCATTTTCCTCTATTTTATCTTTCCTTCTTTCTCTCGATCTCGTGAATCATTTAATCCTTGCGTGCTTAGAAACTTTTTGTTCTAGTTTATATAATCTCAATAACTTTGAGTCTCATCGATTGTTCCCATTATAAACGTAAATGGTTCTACTCTATATCTCATTTTCTCAATACATATAAGAGTTTTATTTACCATCTCTTTTCCCCGAAAGTATTTTCTTCTTTTGCCTCCCTCCTCTCTTGGTCTTCTATCCTCATGTATTGATAACTTTCGAGAAATAAAACACATTTTAAGATATCAAGAAACTACCATTGAATGAAAGATTGTGTATTTGTACATAGGTTTTTCACCTTCTTTCAATAATGGAACCTCTCCCGTTAAAGAGGAGGGACTTACTTGTCCCCCCGAATGTGGTTTCATTCCCAATGCAAATCGAAACCCAATAGTTTTGGTGACTTCACCTGGGGATTTGTTCAACAAATTTCCTTTCTAAAAATAACAACTAATTTGATCATTTATTTGATTTGGTGACTCTAAGATACACTCATGGTAGAAGGTCTCTTAGAATTGAAGATCCCCAATTTCAACTCCTAAATCAACAAGGTTTTCAAATTCCTCCAACAAGAAGAAATAGAAGAGCTCATTTCACAAGCACACCTCCCAGTTGAAGAAAAATCTTTTGGTAGTAGCATTTCTCAAGCACAATTAGCCCTAATATTTTTCCCTAATTCTTACTCGTGTCTCGGCCCACCGTAAGTAATATTTCTAAGGATGGCAGCACCTCGGCCTTGGGGACAAAGATTTTTTCCTCGGCTCTCCCTCAACCATTGCATGAGTTACATTGGGGTAACAACAATAATTTTCCAAAATTTAGAGGTGATGGAAAAGTGAACCCTAATGAACACATTGTAGCCTTCATTGTTTCATTTGGGGTCCTTGGAGTTGAACATGAGGATGTCTCTGTTAGGATGTTTGTGGAAACCTTGCAAGACAATGCTACATATTGGTTTTACCATCTTCCTGCTGGGACCATCATTGATTGGACTACTATGAGGACTGAATTTGAGAAGCATTTCAAACTTGCTGAAGATGTGCATGCTTTGCTAGCTTATATTTATCAAATAAATAAGGATCCACATGAGCCTATGAGAGAATTTGTGGCCAAGTTCAACAAGTTGATTAACAATATTCCACTAAATACTAGGCCTGATGATCAAATTCAGAAGTGTTTCTTCTTGAATGCTCAATTTCCAAAAGTAATATATGCCCGAGGAGAGAAAATATTTCAGATTTGGATGATGATCGAGAGATTGGTTGTTGGTGTGGAAGATGACTTCATCATGTATGGCAAGCTGAAAAGGGATTTTTTCAAATCCAAAGCATCTTCTTCTTTCTGTTCTCCTAGGGGTAATATAGATCAATTGGTGTAAAAGCTAGCTAATGACCTCATTGTCATAAAGAACCATTACCTCAACATGATCCATATCAAGATTTTCTAAGGAATAAATTTTAGCCTAGGCACCGATTTCCCTCTTCTCAAACCAGGTTGGCCATTGAAGGTCCACCCCTCAAGGTGCCTGTCAATGCTACTTGTGAGGTTATTGAGCCTGATGATGAAGAAGAAAATGGGCTTTATGATGAATAAGAAGAGGAAGTTGATGAATAACTGGAGGATCCTAGTGGTTCTCAAGTTCATTTCCTCACCACTGAAGGTGTGGATGATGAAGATGACCATGATGATGTAGTGGGTGAGATGAACAGTGAGTCATATGTTGTTATGACCTGGGAGTAGAGAAATAAAAAGGAAAAATTGGTGTAACCCGTAAAAAGATTCAAGGAGTACCCCATCACCATCCACGGTGATTCGCAAGAAGAGGATCTCCTATTCCTACTACTTCAACCCAAAAGGTAAGCTCTACTAGTATTTCTCCCTCTATACCTTCTAAGAATTCTTGTCCAACAAATGATAAATATGATTGATCAAAATCTCCTCCTACTCCTAGTAGTGATTCCCCATCCACATCTAGATCTTTTGACATTATAGACCATCTTAAAAATACCAAGATTCATATTTCTAAGGTAGAGTTCTATCAAACCCATCCTAAAGCCTTTGCCAAAATGGTGAACTTTGTAAATTCTAAATCTAAAACACCAACCCATTATTCTAGAGGAATTTTTCCCACTCCTTCTCTACCTCAACCCATCATTGTGGCTATAGTCACTTCTCCCAATGAGAAGATCAAACCATTCTATGTGACTCTCCTCATAGTTGGCCACAAGCTTAGCAATTGTGTGATTGATTTTGGTGTATCTGATAATGTAATGCCTACAAATGTGGCTCATGCTTTGGGTCTAACCCTAACCCTAACTTATGGCTCTTGCTATTCCATCGAAATTAGAGAAGTTCCTTTTGTTTGGAGAATCAAGGATGCACAAGTAGCTTTTACTACTTTATTAGAGAAGAAGGTCTTGGCTACCATATTGGTTTCTCATATCCCTCCTTCCTATGGCATGCTACTAAGTAGGAACTTTTACAAAGATGTTGGAGGTGAGATCTAAATGGATTGGTCACATGCCTTGATCCTTGTCAATGTGAAAATGAAGAAGTTGCTGCCTAAGAAATAAGCAGAGTATATTGTGCAAAAGATAGAAGATCCTAAAGCAAAAATACTTTATGAATACATTGGGCATGGGAAATACATGATCATGTCACAAGAGGAAACAAGTCTGCTAAAGGGAGTGTTTCTTGATCCTAATGGTGTGTGGAATTTTGAGTTTGATGGAAGCTACTCTTGGTGGAGTTACGGAGCTGGTGTAGAGCTCATTTCTCTGGGGGTAAGGTTGATCCTTTCTCCTTAAAATTTCAGTTTGAAAACCCCAAAAATACTACCGAGTATGAGGACCTTATTCTTGGGTTGATAATGGTGAAGGAAATGGGATTGAAGAATCTTATTGCTCATGGAGATACTGAGAACTAATTGTAAAACAACTTAGAGACCTTTATCCGGTAAATAACAAAAATGTTAAAGCACTATAAAAATCTGGTATGGGATTTCATTGAATTCCTTGATGCTTTTTTCATTGAAGCTATACCAAGGGAAAGAAACTATAGGGATGAATCTCTAGCTATTTCGGGGTCCTTGTTGATTCCTCACCCTAATTTTCCTTAGGAGAAATTCACCATTGAGTTGATCCATAGACCCAGTGTGCCTGAAAATGCAAATAATTGGCAAGTTTTCAATGATGACCAGCATTTGCTTTCTTTATTGGATCTCAAAAACAAATTTGATTAGTTTTACTTTGAAGGAAGTGAAAATATTCCTAGAGAGTGTGTGTCATCAAATAAAGAGGGTGTCAAAGAAGAGATGGATCAAGATGGATGCATCAAACTGAAAGGAAAAAAAAGTCCTAAAGGGATGGTGATTTTGGAAGATATTTTTGATAAACATGATATATATATGAAGTCTAAAGTTTCCCAAGGAGCCCAAAAATATGTTGAGACTAAGAAAGTGAATATTGGGAGTCTTGATGATCCAAAATGGTCAACATTGGAAAATGTTGCACTCAAGAAGAGAAAAAGAAGGTGGTGAATCTGTTGAAGAGGTATGTTGATGTTCTAGCTTACTCTTATGATGATCTTAAGGATTTTTAGCCTAAAGAAATGCAACATTTCATTCCTCTTAAGCATGGGATCAAACCCTTCAAACAGAAACAAAGGAAATATAATCCAAAGATAGCTGATACAATTTTGCAAGAAATATAAAATCTTTTG
This sequence comes from Taxus wallichiana var. yunnanensis, assembly GCA_018340775.1. Taxonomy (NCBI): domain Eukaryota; kingdom Viridiplantae; phylum Streptophyta; class Pinopsida; order Cupressales; family Taxaceae; genus Taxus; species Taxus wallichiana. The sequence continues at coordinate 255,537,273 of CM031242.1, read as the reverse complement.
AAGGATAAGATCATCTTCCCCATCCACCATTCAACATGGATTACTAATATAGTTCCTATCAGGAAGAAGAATGGTGAGATCCAGATCTGTGTGGACTTCACAAAGCTAAATCAGGGTTCCTTGAAGGAAAACTACCCTCTCACCATGATGGACCAAGTATTGCAAGTTGTCATAGGATCGGAGATACTATCTATGTTAGATGGATTCTTGGGGTATAATCAAGTGATGTGAATAGTGAAAATCAACATAAGATTGCCTTTAATACTCCTTGGGTCATCTTTGCAAACAAGAGGATTCCTATTGGTCTCATCAATCTTGGTGCTACTTTCCAGACGGCCATGGACCTGGATTTTGGTAGTTTGAAAGGGAAATGCATTGTTTGCCAATGTTTTCTAAAGTAGGAACAAATCACTTCCAACACCTTGAAATAGTGTTGCAGAAGTGTAGAGAGCATGGTATTTCTTTAAACCCTAAGAAATTTGTGTTTTTGTCACAAAAGGAAATCTATTAAGACACATTGTTTCATAGGAAGGGATCAATATTGATCTAGAGAGAGTTCATGCCATCCAACAAATTCCTCTTGCATCAAGTAAGAAAGGTGTCCATTCTTTCTTTTTTAAGATCAATTTCCTAAGGAGATTCATCCTTGATTTTGCAGAACTTACTATGAGCATTTCTCACATGATGTAAGGGAAGCAAACTTTGGTGGGTCCTCTAAAGGGAATAAATCATTTAAGGACATTAAATAGGCTATTGAAAAAACTCCAATCTTGGTGTGTCCTGACTTTAGCAAATATTTCATTATCTATTGTTGTGCCACTAAAAATACCCTAGTTGTGTTAGCCTAGAAGAATGCTAAAGATAATGAGCTCCCAATCCCATTCTTGAGTTTTGTCTTGAAAACTCATGAGCTGAAGTACACCATGATGAAGAAACATGATTTTTTAGTTGTCAAAATTGTCAAGTAGTTTAGGTTTTACATCATTAATTCTCATTTTGTGGTGTTGGTTCCTGATACAACAATCAAATCCATTCTTACTCAACAAGAATTTGAAACCAAGAGAGGTAATTGGGTAGCAAAGGTGTAAGAGTATGATCTTGATATGAGGCCAAAAAATGTGTTTTAGGGTAAGGGCCTATGTGAACTGATTGTTGAGGAGTTGCCAAGGAGTTGTCCAAAGATGGATTTGATGTCCCCTGTTGTTTTTCTCCTCAGCTCAATAAATGTATGGAATGCTTGACATTTCTCACTTTCGACCTATGGAGAGTGTTCATCGACTTGAGTGCCAATGAGAAGAGAGCCATCAAACCGAGGTCTACAAAATATGTGCTATGGGAGAATTATTTGTTCAAAGGAGGCATCGATGGAAGTTTTTTAAATTGTGTAGACAACGACCAACAAAATAAGTTGTTCTCTACTTTTCATGACCAGGCTAGTGGAGGTCATTTCTCTTTCTTTGTAAATTGACTCATAAAATACTTCATGCTGGTTATTATTGGCCCACTCTATTCAGAGATGCATCAAAATGGGTTGGTAAATGTGAAGCATGCCAAATGTTTATTGGAAGACCTAAGTTGGCTGCTTTGCCACTAAAGCCAGTAGTGATTGATGATCCCTTTCAATAATGGGGATTGGATTTCATTGGAACTCTTAACCCACCTTCTAGTGCTGGACATACCCATGTGTTGACTACCATAGATTACTTCACCAAGTGGGTGGAAGCCATCCTAATCAAGAGCACTACTTCCGAGGTAGTTTGTAACTTCATTAAGGAGAACATATTGATTAGGTTTGGGACCCCAAACAAAATTTTGACTGACAATGCTTCCAAATTTTCTTCTGCTAAGATGATGGAATTTTGATATGGGTATGGGATCTCCCTTGCTCATTCTTCATATTACTACCCCCAAGGGAATGGACATGCAAAATCAACAAACAAGAACTTGGTGAACATAGTTAGAAAGCTTGTAAATGATTCTCAAAGGAATTGGCATAAGAAGCTATATGATGCACTTTGGGCTGATAGAATTACACCCAAGAGAGTAATTGGGATGTCTCCTATCCAAGTGGTGTATGGTGTGGAAGAACAAGCGCGAACGGTGGAATTTGCAAGCCTTGCATCGATGAAAACCATTGAAGATTCAAGTTTGGTAGCTCTTTAGATAAGAGAATTTTGTACCTTGAAGCTTGATGAGGAAAGATTGTAAGTCATTAACAGGATAACACCTCATTAGTTGAAATTGAAGGATTTGTTTGACAAGAAATCCAAACCAAAATTTTTCCAAGTGGGAGACATTTTTCTTCTTTGGGACAAAAGACATGAGCCACGAGGAAACCATGGTAAGTTTGATTCTCTTTGGCTTGGTCCTTTTAGAATAAGACATTTTTTTGGAGAGAACTCTTTTTATCCGGATTACATAGATGGATCTCCTCTCTCACTTCCTTATCATGGGTAGTACCTAAATTTTTTTCAAATCCTAGGTGGCTAGGAGGTCCTTTTGTACATTGTGTTTGGTTTTTGGTTTTTGGCTTGTGTCCCTTTCGTGTTCTTTTACTATGTGGTGTGTTTTGTTTTAGGCCTTCCCTTTTGGTTTGTTTTGTTTCTTTTCTCATCTTGTGTGTGTTTCCTTGTATTGGTTTTACTTTTTAATCCTTTTCCCAATGGATAAGGAAATGGTCCTCTTTCCCAGAGTTATCTACAGTTCTTGATCTTTCCTTGTGTCTTTGTTCCAAGCCAAGTCATCCCCAGAAAGAGCCAGCTGTTGTCACCCTCAAAATTCCCCTCTTTTGAAGTCAAGTTTCAAAATTTTTGAGTCGGTACCTTGGAGTATTGAATCACATCGATCCTGGCATTATTTTCAGTTTTCCCATTCCATGGAGAATAATTTGAAAGTTAGGCATAATGGTGAAGTTTTTTCCCTTTTTTTTTGGTTTCTTCTCACAGTAAAGAATGATAGGTGTATCTTACCCATTAATTTTTTCCCCAACATCCATAGGTAGTACATGGAAATATCTAATTGGATGTATCATGGCCATGTTTCAAGCCATAGCGGAAGCCTCCACACATCCAAATGGCGTAACTCCATGGGCAGGCCCCAAGGACATTCCTTAAATAAGTGTTGGATTTCCACATGTCCTACGTCCAAAATGAAGGTAGAACAAGCCTAAATTGGCTAAGTATGGAATGTTCAGTAGACGACGCCACATGCCTCATTGGCACAACTTTAAGAGTCAAATCTGGGGGAAGTTCTCAAACTTGCGCTATTCCTCCACATGTCCCTGTGTCAAAAAAGAGAAAGAGCTGATCGTTAAAATTAACTAAGTATGGGTGGGTCAGTTGAAGTCTCAATGTGCCTCAATGATGCAATTTGAAGTGAAACAAAAGGGCCAATCTCCAAATGAGTTCTATCTCACCACGTGGTCAAATTCAATGGAGAGAAAAAGTTGGTTGTTGAAAATTCCAAGACCGATGGAAGGAGTCACACGTCAACTCGGCATAATTTCAAGAGGCATTTCAAAGCAAAACTCAAATGAGCACCAGTTGAACACGTTTTAGGGGTCAACATAAGTCAAGAAGGAAATAGGCCTCGAATCGATAAGTATAAAAGAACCAGGTAGATCTCTCCACATGTTAGACCAATGTAACTTCAAAGGAAAACAAATACAAAAGGTGTCTCCGCATGCCCACATCAGTTTAAATTCCTTCCATGTGGGTGCCCCAAAATGTAAAGTTGTAAAAGAAAATAGAATGTGTTGGTGCCCAATATTGAAACATCCCTATTTTTCTAAGGAGAAATGTGTTTCTACCCTAGTTCTAAGGAAAAATAGTTTTGGGATTCTCATATACTACGAATTTGACAAAAACAACTTGTTTTTGTGTTTGAGTGTTATGTGTTGTTCGCATTTCCTCCATTTTGCACCATTCTGAAGGAATCCCCAAGTTTACTTTGCATTTTGCCCTAATTTTTCCCATTTCAAACACCTCACCATTTTTTTCATTTTTTCCCGGTCTTTAGAGCTTGAAATCATTCAATTTATACTTATTTTCCCTCAAAAATACCTTTCCATGGTCATAAATTGCCTAAAATCACTTTCCATTTGTCTTTTGATTGAAAGTTTTTCACCCATGAAGAAAAAATTGATTTTGGGGGTCGCTGGCAATTTTTTTACGCTTTTTTATGGTCATACGGGCATCCTTTTCCCATCAAATTATAGCTCATATACTTTTGCATACATGGCCATTTATAATTAGACATGGATCGACGGGTCATTCCTAAAACCTTAATGTTTTTGTGTTTTTGTAAAATGTGCAAGTTGCCCCCACAGCTCCACATGATCTGGAGGACACGTGGTAGGTGAGGAGATGGAAAGGTAGAGCAGTTTGATACAACTCAACCTTAGGTGAACAAGAGTTAAAGTATAAAATTAGACCGCAAACTCACAACCAATGGGATGAAGACACATGTTAGCATTGGAATATAGAGTGGAAGATGGAGCCTTGGAGGAAAGTTAGAATTTTTGCCCATTTTAGAAAAAAGGGGAAAAAATCATTAGAATGGTGTTGGTCCGAAAATCTGTCGCTGGACAGATCTATGGATAGACGAGCCAACAGTGTGTAGGGCATAGCCCCTCTTTGAGTCAGCAAAGTGAAACTGGTTTATTGCTATTCTACCAGCAGGAATCTTGTGCAAATCTCACAGTATTCTGCCTTCGGGGGTTGGGATCTCATCCCAGTAGATTGTTTCAGACTGCGGAAAGAAAGGAATGAAAGAGGGGATAGAGAAAGAGCAGGTCCGAAGGAAGAAAAGAAATGAATTCCAAAGCAGAAAGGTCGGGAAGTTTATGTTTTGGGATTGGTAGTAAACAGAGCCAAACCTACTTACATAAACAAACAAAGCAATACTGATGAGAAAATGACAAAAAGGTAGATATGAATCTAATGAATACAGATCTAACATAAGAAAGCTCGATGTATAACACAAGTATTCAAGTCATAAAGCCTCAATATTTGTATTTGTTTTTCTTACATTAAGAAAGCTCAAAGTCTTTCTCTCCTCATTTCTATTTTCATCTAAAAATGTCCACCTTTTGAATACAACAAGTATTCCAAATATATATAGAAGAGGAGAAGGAAAGAAGGCAAAAAGGAGCCAACCACCTATTTACAAAGATATTTACAAAATATCTAAAAGTCATGTTGACTTTTGACAACTGACTTGATGGATGACATCATCCCATGATGCAACATGGATGATGTCATCATTTGTGCCAACATACTTTAGACATTCCAACAAGAAAGTCGGAGAAGAGAGAGAGAAGAAGAAGAAGAAGAAGAAGAAGAAGAAGAAGAGCAGAGGAGGACACGACAAAAGGGATGGTCGCTTGAGTCACTCGAGGAGGGGAAGGAAGAGAAGAAGAAGGGATAGAAGGGACCTCTGTTGTGGTAGCAATGCCGACATCCTGAGTGGATGGGCCTATGGGACTATCCTCTGTTATTTCTTCCTCCAGAGTTATGACTTGTTCTGGCGCTGTGGAAGGAGGACTTTCAGGGGCTTCTTCCTGAATGGTGCTGGATTCACCTTCTACACCTTTGCCTTTAAGCTGCTTCTTGGATCGTGAAGGTGCGTTGCCCAATGGGGAGGTTGTGAAATCTACCCCGAGGTAGATTAGCCCGTTCATTCGGCACCAGTGCTCTGTCCTACGCAGAGTTTCCTTGACCCTCTCCTCAATTGTCTGGAGGAGCTTTGTTTCGTCAATAGCTGGAAAGGGCCAATTGTCCCCATCTGTATCATTATATACCTTGTCTGTTTCATCTTCCATAGTTTGGAAGCCTTTGGGGACAATGGCTATCCCGTATTGGATGATTTATACCAATGCTAGGTGAGAATGATCCTTTCTTCTGAGCTCTACCTCATGGAGGACGTCAATATAAATATCCTCGATCTAAGGAACATGGATTGGATCAAGCTTTGCTCTTGGCAGGCAGCCCCTTGAGTCGAAGGTAGGCCTGGCTGGGAAGCCGTGTTTCAAATTAAGTAACTCCAGCTCTGCAAACATTTCCTTCGCCTTGTGGTGGGTAGAGCATGTATATCGGCCCACTGTGAGGGGGAAAGGAGTTCCACCCTTCTTCCTTTTCAGGCATTTTTCGTGGTATGTGATTAGCTGCCTTGACAGTTCCAGCAGAATCAGCTTAGGCCCAGCATACCTTGGTAGCCTGGTTGGCTCTCCCAAGAAGTTGGCAGCCCTTAGATAGGTGAATGTAGGAAACTGGGTGAACAGGGCTCCCCATTTATCCGTGTCTGCCACTATGCTTTTGGTCGTGTGACCATAAGTCATGTTCGGCCTCGATGAGCGAGGCAGACGATGTGATAGAAAAAGACATTGTTAACTTTTGTGAACTGGGAGATGCTATTCCCCAGCCTCAACTCTGGGTAGTACTCGTATATCTTGACCTGAGGCCAAACTCCACTCCTCGTCAGGCCTGGATAGTCCCTTGCTGATGCTGCAGCGTAGACTACGTAGGAGTTCATATGGAATGCCCCTGTTGTGCTGAATTGTTGTAGCTGCTCGGAGATGGTGCTGCTTATAATTTCCCGCCAAGATAAAAGCGCTGATCAGGAAAATTCTTGTTCATTGTTTCCAAGTAGCGCAGCATCCATTTATGGAAGTAATGGGCGTCAGAAATCCCGAAGACCCTGCTCAGGAAGGTAATGGTATCGCTGAGCTCTTCTGAGAAGTCACTGCGGTGGATGATTTGGGGCCACCGGGTTACCACCTTCTTATTTTTCAGATATACTTCATTCATTAGCTGCATACATTGGTCTTCATTGTCTTCCCAGGCCTTGATGCACTCTGCTTGGCTAACGGCCACAAAGTGTTAGTGGTGAGGGATGCCGAGTATGATCTCAAAATGACGGGCAAGTGAGGTTAATGACTACTTGGCCCTTTTTTTGACACACCTTGTCTCTTTATTATAAGACTCGGGCAACCACCATCATAAATTCATTGTTGACAGTCTTGATGGGGATTCCTCCCAGCAAAGTGCAGGGCACTTTGCGCTATTAGTTTGTCCATCCATGGACTCCTTATAACTTTCTGAGTTACTGGCCCAGAATTCCTCCATGTCGATATGCCCCACCCCGAGTCTCCGATGTCCATACCGCATTCGGCCTATGACTCATGCATTCTGACCCTTTGATATTTATACTTCATCTCTTCCTCTGTAAGCTTAGCCTTTCCTTTCGATTTGGTGGGTCTCTTGCTGGATGTAGACATATGTTCTTTCGAACTCAGTTGCTGATCTGCATGAAGAAGAAGCGAGACCCAATCCGAAAAGGTTGAATTAGCCATTTGATCTTCCATTGGAATGTTAGCAGAAGAAAGAGTTAGAGATTTTTAGGCTCAGGGCGCAGGGCGCATGAAAATTGCAGCTTACAGGGCTAAATAGGTAAGGCGCACAGGAAGAGGGTGTTGCAAGGATAAAACTGGCGCCAAAGGTGCATGCATACTGCAGATTGCATTTTATAAAGGGCGCATGAAAAGTGCGTGTTACATAGTGACAGGATGCGCCCTTTGGCGCATGGAATTTTCATGTTGCATTGGGATTTGGTGCGCCCTTTGGCACATGGATGGTTCGTGTAACAAGAACTTTTCGTGCGCCAAAGGGAGCATGGCGCGGCGCATGAAATGTTTACACAACATGATGTTATTGTAATCGGGGATGCGCCTGCACCTTCAAAGATTTGTACTTAGCGCAGATAAAGCTTGTGTTGCATGGATGCTGGGTGCGCCATTGGCGCATGGAAATGTGATGCAGCAAGGAAGGATTGTGCACCAAAGGGGCGCAAGTTTAGCACTTGCAGCATGTGAAAGAGGCACGCCTTGAGGGCGCAGGAGTTCATGATGCAACAAGTATGAAAGGTGCGCCATTGGCACGGGTTTTTTCATGTAAGGGGGTGATGAGATGCGCAAAGGCAAGAGAGAAACAGTGAACTAAATCACTCTCAAAGGGGTCTTTACATGGTTTAGATTTCTTCTTCTCCTCTTTTCCTTTTTGACATGTCATTTGGGTAAATGAAATGGTTAAAGCCGGAGGGTTACAAACCATTGTTTCTAGGATGACATCCTCCTCCAAAGTAGATCTCGAAAGAGGAAGATAAGGAAAGACAAAGACATGGGGGAAAAAGCTCAACACATGCATATCAAAACCAAACCAGCAAGCAAGAAGCACTATCTAGCAAAAATCATGAAAGAGACAAGAGCACTTACCCGAATAAATAGAAAAAATATGGAAAACGGGTCCACAACGCGTTGAAAATGACGAGGCAAAATGATGTGCTCGAGAAAGGAAATCACGTGCTCTGCGAATAGTGAAAATGACATTTGGGCGCGCAAACACACACATATATATATATAGGTGAGTTGGTCATCAATGCGCCACCCACTTTTTAAAGGGCGCATGAGAGTTGCTGTCGACAGGGAAAAGCATGCGCCCTTTGGCGCATGAAAACGTTTTCCAGCAGGAAATTAAGCGCGCCTTTGGCGCACCAAAAGCTATGTCGACATGAAGTTATGTGCGCCCTTTGGCACACCAAAACATGGCACAACAAAAGTTGTGCCAACACAAAGGCGCATGCGCCTTGGCGCACGCAGGGAAGGCTCAACATACTTTGGCGCACCAAAAGGTGTGTTGACACTGAAAATCATGTGCCAAAGGTTTTAAAGGGGGTGCACCAAAAGTTGGTGTTACATAGCAATTTCATGTGCCCAGCCAAAAAAGGCTCAAAAGACTAAGTTCGAAAAACCAGATTTCGCAGGAAGGGATTTTACAACGTTTCGAACGCAAGGGATCCCTAACGAGGGATCGGAACAAAATTTCGGTATGGTTATCGGTAAAATTTCCGTTGTCAATTTTACGGGATAACAAATGAACCATGACCTACCATTGAATCAAAGGATGACATGTGCCAGGCTCAAAGGCAAGGAGGTGGGCCATTTGAGACAAGTTGTATTTTTAGCCTCTAGTTATCAGAAGGGTAAAATCATTGAATGGACCTACGAGCCCAAAGGTAAAAAGTCAAAATTCATCTAAGGAGTCAAGGATGGAGGAGCGGGCTGGTGGAGGAAATGTTGAAACATTTCCTTTGGTCAAATAAGTTTAAAATCTAAAATCAGAGTGCTTTCCCTTAGCCAATCATATGAGGACATGTATCTTGTGGGAGGGCAGAGCCATGGAGGAAAATTGAAATTTTTTCCTTTTTCTAAAAAGATGTTGTAAAATTGAGCTATGATTCCATATCTATTCATATTGCGCCATGTGTCAAACCCATATTGTGAAGGCGGAGTGGCGGAGGAAATCAAGAAATTTTGAAAAATTTCAAAAACATTGTAAAAAGGTCAAAAGTGTCTCCGAGGCCCATTTTTCTTGGATCTGCCATGTGGAGAGCTCGGATTTAAAGATAATAACAAATCGACAAAGAGCCTGTGCATTTCACCAATGTGGCCACCTTTTGAGCTACATAAAGTTTGGAGATGCATTTTTGCATCAATTTTCATTCATTTTTTTGCCAATTCATGTCATTTTGGCCTATAGGGTCCAAATTAATCGAATTGGGGGTTCAATTTGAAAATCCAAAGAAAATTTAAAATGAATGTGTACTCTAATTCATGAAAAATGTGAATTAATGAGATCCAAAGTTATAGTGTAAAAACTTGGGAAAGGAAAAGATGAAATAATGAAATGAAATGGGTCTACATGCAATGGGAATGAAAAACATGCTTCCACTTTGAAGAATGATGAAAGTTTTGTAATGAGTCACCTTTTGAAAGAACAACATGTAACTTTTTGCCAGTTTGTTAGATGTTATTTTCTAGAAATGTTGTAAAGCAAAAGTGCTTCAAATATTCCACTTTTGGAGGGAAGATTTGAGAGGCAAAGTGAGTGAGTGAGTGAAAATGTATATATTACATGAATTTTTCATGTAAAGGGTCGGAGAAACTTAGAATTTTCACGGGAAAATATGGGAAGAATCCCATTCTCTAAGAAACCACCTGAGAACCATTTTAACTCCTTTTTGTATCAAATTTGTATCATGTTAGGTTGGTTACAGATGTATAGCCACTAAAAAGCTCTGAGATTGTTCTTATAACATTCCCCTGCTGATAAATTTGGTCATTCTAGATTATTTTGTGTTGTCTCTTGGTAAAATTCGCATTTACTTATGTTTCAGAATGTTTTCAATTTGTGTTTCTTGCTCCTGTTGCAATAACGGTGTTCAAAATTTCCTTTTGATCATGTAGATCTAATTCTGGTAACATCTTAGTGGCATTTTTAATTCCATAATTAGAAGAGTCTCCATTTGATGAAGGGATAAACAAATTTAAATTCACTCTTCTTTCCTTGATATAGATTTGATTGTAAACCTTTGGGGTACCTTAGGTCTGATAGAATAGAAATTTCTAAATGCTTTGTTGATTCATTTAACTCAATATTTTGTGATAAATCATCAGATATTGTGTGGAAGAGTGCAGATTTGGGCTTCCATTTGATGCACATATCCTAGTTGAAGGAACACCTTAACCTCTTTGAAGCATTTCTATTGTCTGAGTCTTTCAAGTTTTGCAAAGGTCCTCAAAGAAGTTGGCAAATTCTGGTTAGTCTTGTCTGAATATCTCCCACCCCAAAATTCATTTCAAATTAACTCATCCTACCTATAATACCCCTGTATTGTATTATGTGTCAACAAAAGAATACAATCCATTTACAAAAATGCACAAAGAAAATCAGGATCATACCATGTCTTTAGTAGCCTTAGTGTAGACACCAAAATTAGGTCATACTCCCCTTTAGTACATCGTCAAATAAACACCATTGAACACATTCACCTAGCCATGGTCCCCTTCACCTCACTATAATATTAATTTAATTAATTTAATTTAATTAATTCATTATCCTCACCATATTTATTATTTAAATATCTTAATTTAGATAATGCCCACATATCCACCTCACCCTAAGACCTATTCTTAGTAAGTTGCCATAACTAACTAAGAGTTACCCAAACCCTAAAAATAAATGCATACATTCCCTCTAACCACATTCTCACATGCTTAAAGGAATCTTCTAGTGTAATTTGTGAGTTAATAACATGAGATCCTAGAAAATCAAGGGGATCTTCCTAGTTTAGTAAACCTAGGAAATCCCACCCTAACCAACGCCCTAAGGTTACCCTTAATCGCCGCCAATTAGGCCGGAACCACCATCGGTCACCTTTTAACCACAAAAAAAAACCTTATTTGGAAGGTTGGAAAATTTTTGGTACATTCCTGAGAGATATCACATCTTTGAAGAACAAGCTTCAGCGAGAACATGCATGCAAGGAGATCAAGCATTTTTCTCTTGCACAACCATCCGAAGATTCACCCAACAACCATCCAAAACTCACCCTCGCAAAGATTTGATCTAATTAGGTGAGAAGGACATCACATGAAACCCATGCAGGATCTCTCCAATGTTCGGTTATCCTCTGTAGTAGTCAACCTCTTACCAACACCTTCATTCCTCACTCACAGGCATCCAAAACTAGATTTCAGGTAAGTAGATTAGTTTACTCCTATGGTTCACTTATCTCATCATTGTACTTTTATCCTTTGTTCTCCTAGCCACCCATTGACCTCCTTTAATACTCACCCCTCCATATCCCCATTAAAACCTCACCAAATCCCATCCAAATGACTTAATACCTCACTCCAACTAGCCTAGTCCTTTGTGCAATCATAAGGGAGGTCTAAAGCTTATTCTCAGACATTCCCAATATTCCACAAGAACCAAGCACTAGTTCTCCCCAACCACCATCGGTCACCCTTAACCGACATCGGTCTTTGTATTTACCAATACATTCTAGAACAAGACCTGACCTACCTACGTTATCACATCAACCTTAATCACTTGTACTTGCCTAAGACCTCTGTTAGACCTGCAGAGACCCAGAACCAGTTACTTGACCTTTGGATCTTATTTTAACCTAACCTGTTAGATTAGATATTTCTTATTGTGTTTTGAATGATATACCTAAATCATTTTAATTACAATAGGATTTACTTTATTACCCACATTAAGATGTTTTAAAGAGTGGATTGACAGTCATCTAGGAAGTATCACACTTCCCAGATCTAGCACACACTAGGAAGTCTACTGTACATATTGTTTAACTTTTATTTGGTGGTCTTGTGTTCCATTTCAGGTAGTTCCCCCTAACCAAAAGGAAGCTCTCACGATCAGCTGTGGATTCAAAATTCATACACGCGCAACAACCTATCAACTAGCATTTCAACAGGTATTCCTCCTATGCCCATTACCCTATTTGTTTCGTCATTTTAAAAAAAAATGTCTAAGAATCGGGGTAAAACATTTTGGCACACCTAGTGGGACCCATGGGTTCCTTGCATTTTATTCATTCTTAGGAAAATTTTTGTGTTTGTTTCCTTCTAAAAAGCATACACATTAATTTTCTTCCTCGAAACCTTCTTTTTCTTTCTATTTTCTCTAAAAGAAACCTTTCTTTTGGTGTACTTAAAAAGAACCATTTATTCTTGTTTTCTCCATTTTAGTGAAATAGAATCCCTCTTCCTCTTCATCTATTTGCATCATTTAACTTCATATTTTGATTTGGATTTAAAATAAGTGCATTGCATTCTAGTTTATTGCATTAACTCACATTAATTGACGGCAACCTATATGCTAGAATTCATTCCCAACTGATGGTTGACAAACAAATCATAGAAAGAACATCTCTCTCTCTCTCGAGTCTTACCAAATTGCACAAATTCAAAACAAATACATATTCTTAAACAACATCTTTCCTAGGAATTCCTGTCAATGATCACACTGATCTATCGATTGGCAGTACTCCAGCTTGCTGCTCTATTGAGTCATACTTCAGAGCAAAGCTCACCCCCACCATAACATACCTGAAACCTCACCTTTTAGATCTCCTTCTTTGTAGGAAGCCATCCTCACCAAAAAAATATATTCTACAGTTCATGAGTCAATCCTTAAATAGCATAAGCTAAACAAACATAATAGAAAAGGCACTCTTAGGATCACATTTTTCTTAGTGTTTTTGTTTGGCTTGCATTTTGAGGTGAGAGGGCACGTGCTTCATTTTTCTTTTTCTCCTTACATGGTCCTCATCATAGTTGGTGTATTCTTGCTTAATGTCGAGAGTGTGCCTAGACCATATTCTCATCATTCTTAGAATTATAGGTTTGATTCCACATCATATTTTAATTCACAACTCCTTTCTTTCATCACTATTTCAATTTCACATGTTGACCGGTGTCGCGGTTACCCCTCGACCATCATTTGTTACCCTCGACCGTCATCGGTTATACCCAACCAACATCGGTTCCAAATCCTTTTGGTTGACCAACATAAAATGACATCTACTCACCTTCTTCAACTATTTAGAGTCTCTGTCACTACTATCATTTTCATTGACCTTGTAAATCTCATCAGTAATTGGCATACTTGTCAAATTTAGCCTTATACCTTGTTTTTGACCCATTGTCCACTTTCTACGGTGACCAATATCGGATTTATCTGTGACCGGCGTTGGTTTACTTTAACCGGAATCAGTTAGCCTGTGTCATTTTCCATATGCCATTTTAACCCCAATCCACCCACTACCACCTAATTATCTTACCTATGTTGTATTTCTATGTCACTTACAGAAAGCAGTCTTACCACACTAGTACTGTTCACATGGTACTAACGCGTCAAGCAAACAAGTGCCCTCATATTCCATGTCGGTTGTCAACCACTTCCACCTATCCCTTCACTACCTTCCATCTTATCACCTGCCATGGATCCTATCCAACCTATCACTATTGCTACTACCGAAGATGAAGAGTTCACATGACTCCTTGACCAAAATCCTGCCGCCTTGCAGTTTTACCTTTCCCACTCATCCGCTTGATATGCCTTGGGTTAGTTGATATATGTCATGCCCATATCTATCCCCATAGTACTTGCTCCCACTTGCTCTATTGTAGCTGGCTCTATGCTGCCCACATCTACCTTACCCCCTATCATTTTGTAGCTAGGTCCTATACCCACTATGACTACCGCATCTACTACATCCCTTGCACCTGCCACATCCACCATATCTTCGGTAACCACCCAAAAAAAAACCTCATTTTCCCCTATTGTCTCACATATACCCATAGCTACACTACCACCTCCTGGTATCGGCGACCCCTACCCCTTTCCAAAATGCGGTCCTTTCCATTCCACGGTCCCTTAGCCTCCATAACTACTAGGGTCACCATGACCCTTCCACCTCCATATACATACTATCGCTGGCCTCCGATTAAGCTATTATTCACTTTAGGTATGTACCTCCTATTTTACTACCTTCTTCTCAATCTACCTACATGGCAGCACCATATACTGGAATGCCACCATTGTTACATGCCCAAAGCCAATCCTTATACACTACAGAGGCACCCAACCATCGCAACCTACCAACGACCTAATCAAATTAATGATGGACAAGATGCAAACATTGGAGGCATTGGTTTCTTGCTCCCACAACACTCTCACCTATGATGAGATTTGTAACAAGCCCATCCACCCATTCATTCCTATCTATCCATACCCCGTACATTGGGAGATTCCTAAATTCAATAGTTTCAATAGGAAGGAAGACCCGCAACAAAATTTGTAGTCTTTCAAACATGGGTGCTACCTAATCACCCATGATGATGCTTTGCTCTCGAGGACCTTTCCCATGTCTCTAACTGGACGTGCGTTAGATTGGTATAGTGGATTATCAAGACACTCTATAGTTTCATTTAATTAGGTAGCCTAAGCCTTCTTGGATCAATTATCCATCAATATCATTAAGAATGTTACCATGACTTACCTATATTCCATGCGTCAGTATGATGACGAATCTATCACATATTTTGTCGCTCGTTGGCGTAGCCTGATCAATCAACTCACCTTCTAACTACCACAAATAGAACTCATCGATCTCTTCACATGGGCTTGTACTAGACATATCTCACCGACCCTGTAGGTCCAAACTTTCTGAACATTTGATGAATCATACACCATGGCACAAAAGCTAGAGATTCAGGCTATCAAAGAAAAGAAAATCCAATTACGCAATAAGAACTTGGCATTCAAGTCGAATGATACCTCTTCTTATTATAAACCGTAGAATAACTATTCAAAAGCTAAGGGCACCGTTAATATAGTAGTACTCAAAGCCATCCTGAATCATCCATAAAATTAGGCTATCCCCTCATCTTATCTCTCACCCATTCATACTTTTGAATTTAGACGAGAACAATAGAAATTCACTCCAATCGGGGGAGCCTTATTCTTCTATCTTAGAAAAGCTCATTAAAGCTGGGGCCATCACCCTTCCACCTATAAAACCACACACTAGTTTTGACCCTTCTCACCCCACACCCGCATGGTATAAAGAACATGATTTCTGTAACTATCATCGAGTAAAGGGTCACAGTGACGGAAATTGCATCACTTTCAAAAACATTGTCCAAGAAATGCTCGAGAAAGGCGAGTTATCCATGGATAAACCTAATGCCCCTATCAATCAAAACCTACACATCTTCAAGAAACCATTTCCTAATCATGCCCCTTCGTTTGATCAAACCAATGAGACCTCAACTCATGATACCCATACCCACGAGGTCCACACTATTTTTAGCGATGCACTTGTTGCTTTCCGAATTACCTCATATTCCTTCCATAGAGGGAATTCTATCCCGAAGTCCTCCTTTTGCATTGGAACTCACCTCACCTATTCCTTTTCCCACGAGAGGAACACATTTCACCTCCTTCCTCACCCATGGAGAATCCATTTGCTAATTTCGAGACCATTTCACCTTTGGCTTCTTCACCTAAGAAATTGTCACCCACAGATTTTTTCAGTCCATGGAGGATACTTGTTTATCTCCTCTACCCACAGAGGAGCACCCATCATCTCCTCCACCCACAAAGGAGCACCCATCATCTCCTCCACCTATAGAGGAACACCCATTTTCTCCTCCACCTATCATGGATCTAGTAAAGATACCTTTTCCCCTAGGTGAGCATTCTCCATCAGCCTACCCAAGATCACGCAGACCTACTTTTGGCTCTCTTACCCATGGAAGCCGAAGTTGACAAATTCCCAAAGCCTCTAAGACAGATTTTACAGAATTACCATTAGGTCCTCATCAACCTCACCTACAGACAAGTTGTTCGCATTCTTGGTTGATCACTTAGATTATGTGGATAGGGCCTTACCTTGTCGGGGTGCCTTCTACTTCCTGCCTCAACACAAATATAGATGTCACTTGTTGATACCTCCATTATCTACCCAAAAATATTTTGACCAATCGAAACAAACACAACCAACTCTATCACAACTTCTTCTACCATACCTATCACACTCAACATACACCCTTACCCATAACCCAACATACATCTAAATCCAAACCCACACCTACAAAATCTTCCTCAGCTAAACCTATTACTACCTTAGGGGTCACCCCAACCACCAGCCTTACTCATCCACCTATCAAACTAGATTTAGCTACATCCTCCAAAGTCAACACCACACCTACTCGACATCCAAATAGAAGAACAAAGCCCATAGAACTCATACCCCAGCTGCACCTATTATACCTACATCACCTTCACCCTTTTCATCCATCTTAGGACCCCAACCTCCCAGTGTAGTTAAGAAACCTCCACCCATCAATAAACCAAAAATCCAACAACCCACTCCTTCCTCACAAACCTCTAACATACCAAAGCACCCGACATGGCTTACACCCACACCTACAACATCTTTACCACCCATACCTCCAATACCCTCTCGTAACTTCTTCACTACCCCTACATTTCAGTATTTTTCCCTGCACCTCCCGCATGACCCGCACCATCTACCTTCATAACACCTTTGTTTTCCTCGTGGGTAACTTTCCCTCTTCCCCATATGCTTTTCCTTCTATATCTCATACACCCACATCACCTTTACCCAAGAAGGTGCAACCCGAAGACAAAAATCATACCCTCTAATAATGTAGTCAAAACAACCATACACCCTCCCGCACATTCATGTACCATACCCCTACCCAAAATAACATGACCAACACCTAATACCACTCTAGCACCCAAAACCATGGCTTGACCCACTCCACCTCCTGTAGGGATCGTTCCTCAATAATAATATTCACCTACACCCAAACCCACTTTCACTTCCCATTGCGATCCACTAGCAGGGTCCTATGCCAAAATTTTAACCAACCTCCTTGAGAATTTTGTCATCACATTACCACCGCTCAATCCTTATGACCCCCTCAAACCCAAGCCAAAAGGGTTTGATGACACTAAAATTTTTGCCTACCATCATGTGTCAGGGCACAATGTGGAGAACTGAAAAGTTTTGAAATCCATCCTTATCCAGTTGTGTCCTCCTGAAGCCAACTTTTACGATGACGACCTTCTTGATGAGGACTCTGCTTCACCAACGACCATTCCCATAGTCCTTCCCTCATTGCATACTCCAAAACCATGACCTCCACCCCCACATCTCTTAGAACCACCCCCAAGATTCAAAATTAACATGGTTTGCATCAAAGAACTTGCCACACCATTACCTAAATGTCATTGTGTCTAGCTCACTTCACAAGGATTTTCTACCTGGTAGGTTTTTTCCCATCATGTCGTTATACCACTCATCCTACACCTTCTCCATTTACCAACTCCCCTCAAATCAACATGATCCATGTCACTACCCATGCTCAGAAAGAGAAAGGAAAGGAAAAGGCAACTGACCCATCAACCAATCCTATACCCAACATACCATCTGCACCCACACCTAAAATCACAATCCATGCAGCCCCACATACCCTATTTATAATGGAGTCACACATCACACCATGCTCAAACAACTACACCAATCTCCCAACCTTAAAATCCCATCGTCAAGCTCTCATGGAAGTCTAACAATATATAGAGGTGTTACCCAATGAACCTACACTGTAGCTTCCATTATCAAACCTGATCATGTAGCCTCTCTCACAAGATTTCCACCTTTATCCACACCACACCCTACTCACCAAGTAGCCTTTGTTAGCTTCTCGGAAGAAGAGATCGCACTGCACCAAAACGATGACCTAGACCCAGACCTCTTCATCTCTATCCACATTGATGACATACGTGTACAACATGTAATGATCGATGGGGGTGCTAGCATTAACATTATTTCATCCCATGTATTCACTCAAATGCGCATACCTAACAATTACATGCATAAACATCTTGTCATGTTGTGTTCGTTCAACAACGTTATCACCTCTACACTAGGCACTGTCATCCTCCACGTTTGCGTGGGCCCCCACACTATTCCAGAGTTATTTTATGTCTTGGAGGGGGAATTTCAATATGACTTGTTGCTTGGCAGACCATGGATTCATGTCATGGGTTGTGTTCATTCCACTTTGCATTGCTATGTAAAGTTCAAGCATGAAGGATAGACCTATACTATCCTAGCTGATCCATCACCTTTTAATACATGCAACATGCTTTACCAACCCAATGATGTGCTCATACCCATTAAGGTGTCTACCTCCACAACCAATACTACTTCACGTATGCCTCCACTTACCAGTATAGTCACTACCTCAACCACACACACCTCCTCCATTCCTACCGCTGCAACAACCTCCATGGCTGACCCATTGGCCTCCCAATCCATTAGCTCCACCTTCTCTTTGACCTCTAATACATCATCCATTCCAACTACCCACATACCAACCCATCGATCCTTGGAAGGCATTTTTCAATGCCTCACTCTGGGGGAGTATCACCTATATAGTGTCAACACCTTCCTTACTCCACAAGAGTATGGAAGTCTTCACCAACATCCTTGCTATGATCACCACATAGGAGAATTCCTCCTTTATGGTCCTCCTCACCTTCGTACCAATCTCACCTATGGGGGACTTGATACTACCACTTACACACCCAAACCACCATCACAAACTTGCCCATTTTTTGTTGACTTCTAGTCACTCACCAATCACCATTTCACCCACACCTTCTTGCACCGATGTGTGTGGAAGGGATTTGGTTTTTGATTTTATGAGAAAGGCCACCATACTATTATTTTGTGTACCACCCAAAAACATAATGAACATAGTGGTATCAGCTTTCCTAAACCACCTACCCAACAGGCCCACATTGAACTCATCAAGGAAATCAACCCTTCTCCACCTTCTTCACCCACTCCACCTTCATTGCCACCTTCGCCGATGGAGTCAATGGATTTAGAATCTATACCTCGTAACTTTTTTTTTTCATAAACACCATTTCCTTGGGGCCTTTGACTTATCAATGCGAGGGTGAGGCTCCTTCCTCTCTTCCCTTCCTGTATCCTAAAATGATTGATGATGATACACCTTGAATTAACATCATTCAATGTCAGGATGATTAATCTATACTCACCTACCTTGGGGTATAAGATTCATATATTCATCAGTTGTTACCCTCGCAAACAAAAAACATGTTGAATGAATCGACTATTGGGATCAACATTCATACTTAGGATGACCCACACATCCTAAAGATCAGCCAATCTTTAGATGTTGCTGAATAGGAAGCCATCACTTCTTTTCTCAAAGATCATAACCACATGTTCATATGGTCTTACATAGACATGAGTAGTATTGACCCCACCATAGTGGTCCACAATATCGTAATCATTCCCGATGCCAAACCCATAAAAAAAAGCTGAGGAAAATACACCCTCACATTACCCTTCTCTTCAAAGAAGAAATTCAGTGCTTTCTTTCCATTTCCTTCATATTTCCCATTGATTATCCTCATTGGATTTCTAACATTGTCCCTATCACTAAGGTGATATGGGGACTCTGCATTTGCACAGACTTCCGTGATCTCGACCTCACCTGCCCAAAAGATGACTTCCCTCCAACGAACATTAACCAACTGGTTGACCTTACCACTGGTCACGAGATGCTATCACTCATGGATGAATTCTTGGGTTATAACCAAATCGTGTTTCCCCAGAGGATCAACACAAAACCATGTTTATCACCCCTTGGGGGACCTTCTACTACCGAGTCATGCCTTTTGTCCTTAAAAATGTTGGTGCCACTTATTAGCGGGTTATGAATTATATCTTCCATGATATCATGCATCGTATATTGGAAGATTATGTGGATGACCTCCTCGCCAAATATAAACACCGCTCCCAACACCTTGGCATCCTCAAAACCAATTTTGACCATCTCATTAAATATTATGTTTGACTTCACCTAAGAAGTGCATCTTCACAAATTCCTCTCGGGAAAGCTTCGGGCTTTATCATTTCCTACTACATGGTATAGAAGTTGACCCTACTAAAGTCGTGGCCATTCTCAAAATTCCTCCATCCACTAACCTTAGACAACTCCGTAGCTTGCAAGGAAAGTTACGATCTATTCACCGTTTCATTTCACAATTATCTGATCGGTGTCAACCATTTCATCATTTGCTCAAGAAGGATGTCTCCTTTAAATGGGATGATGACTACCACAAATATTTTGAGGCCTTAAAACAATACCTTCTCCAACCACCCATACTCATTCCACCTAAAGATGATCAACCTTTCTACCTATACATCTCAATTTATCGGTCATTCCTTGGGAGCCATGCTCACTCATCACAATGAACAACATAGGGAGCAGGTGGTTTATTACATAAGCCATACTCTTTTGGACTATGAAACCCGATACACCCATCCTAAATTTTTTTTCTTAGCCTTAGTTTTCGTTGCCACAAAACTCTGCCATTAGCTACTAACCAAAAAACCTATGTCATGACCAACACCAACCCCTTACACTTCATGTATTCCAAACCTTATCAAAATCAGCACACCGCATGCTAGCTTATGATTTTAGTGGACCTCAAACTCAAATTCATTCATCAAAATTCCATCAAGGGCCAAACTATCGCCGACCAATTGGTGACACACCTATTTCCAGGATCAACCCTCTAATTTTTACTTTATAGATGAGTCAATTGTGACCCTTTCCCTAGACAAGCCCGATTACCAAATGACACTCTTCTTTGATGGCTCTAAGTGTCGGTGTGGAGATGGAGCTAGTGTTATCCTCATTCCATTGGATGGTGAACCCATGCTTTTTTCTTTCAAACTAGATTTTGATTGTACAAACAATATTGCCGAATACAAAGCACTTGTATTAGGTCTCCAAGCTACCTCCACCCTAGATGTCAAATCAATAAACATCTTTGATGACTCTCAATTGGTTATAAACCAAGTCAATGGTATATACCAATGTCGTAATGAGATAATTCAAAAGTATAAACATCATTTAGACATACTTTTTACCACTTTGACATTACACCCTTTAGACCATCACCTGTTCAACCAACAAATTTGTAGATACCATGGCTTACTTGGCTTCTCAAATACCTGCTTCGCTTACCAATTCTAAAATATTTGTCACCATGTAATGAATCTAATCACCCTCTTACTTACCTCATGATGTTTAATCCATCGGAACCACTACCCTTGACCCGAGTGACCTTTGGTATAAAAATACTCGACTATCTTTCTTTATCCATCTTATTTCCTAATCTCACTCGTAATGGAAAATGTGCCTTCCTTAAAAAGGTCTCTCATTACATCATCATGGAGGGCCTCCTCTATAAGCATGGCTTTGATAATATTCTCTTACGATGCCTCATGAGTTCAGAAATTCCTTATACCATTAAGAAAGTTCATGATGGCATATGTGGAGGTCACTTCAGTGGCCTTGCTATTGCTAAGCGTATTCTTCATCTCGGGTTATTCTTGCTGACCCTTAACCATGATTGTTACGAATATGTCAAACGTTGGGTAAATTTCCAACAATATTCCAACCTTCATCATACACCCAGTCACGCCTTACAAGTCACTCATGACCTATGGTCCTTCTCTCAATGGGGTTTGGATCTTGTTGGAGAGATCATCCCCCATTCTTCCCAACGACATCAATGGATCATCACCGCTACCAAATACTACACAAAAATGTGTTGAGGCCATACTGATCATCTCCACAAAAGTTAAGAAAATATGTGAGTTCATCAATCATCACATCATATTTCGCTTTGGTGTTCCTCATCACCTCATCACCGACAATGGAAAATAATTCAAAAACAAAGAATTGTGAAAAATTGTGATGCCTTTGACATTCACTAAGTTTCTCCTCAACTTATTACCCACAAACCAATGGCCAAGCCAAATCCACTAAGAAAACCTTAAACAAAATTCTCATGAAAGTGGTTAACAATCTTTTGGGAAGGATTAACATACGAACATTCCTTTTTCCCTATGGGCATACCGCACTAGTATTTGTACTTCCACTACTACCACACCATTTTGTCTGGTCTACGGTACAGAGGTTGTTTTACCTCTCGAAGTCCAGATTCCCTCACTCTACATTTATCTCCATGACATGCTCAATGATGATGACTTTCTTCAGGACCATTTAGCACAACTAGAGTTATTAGACAAATTCCATCTTAACGCTCTTGACCACCTTCAAGTTTACCAAAAATGTATCAAACGTGCCTACGAAAAACATGTCCATGAACAAACCTTCCAAGTCGATGACCTTGTCTTGAAAGAAAATCAACATGTAACCAAATAAGAAAAAAGTAAATGGGGAAAAATTTCTCCTAATTGGCTGGGACCATACATTGTGACCCATACTTACGGATCAGGTGCTTATCATTTAGCTTCACTCGATGGTAAACCCGAATCTGAGCCCCTTAATGCCTTGCATCTTCGACCATTCTACTGTTGACCTATAGTCCTACCTTACCTTTTCCACTTTCCATGCTCATCCCTTGAGCACTATCCACTTTATACACCTCACCAATGATTAAAAAAGAATCATGTGAGTACCCATCACTTGTTATTTTCTCTTGAATATGTGTACCATGGCGTTGCACATAGCATGATTCTCATGGATACTTTTCTTCTACCTTTAGATGAGATCTCATGGTCGTTTCACCCTAATTTTTGAGTGAGAATATTATTCTTCACCTCAATCTTGTCCATGACTTCAAATCCCTCACATGGGACCCAACTCCTTGAGGAAAACTTCTAATACAATATAACTCCCTCAAAATGACATCTTCCTCTTGGCAATTGCTGCTATAAATAGACTTCTCCCTCGAAGGACAGCTATGTAAATCTCTTTTAAAAAAAGTGAGAGAATTTGAAGCTTCCCACATCGATCAACTTCACAAAGACCTCAAGGAGTTCATTTCCTCATTCCCATATAGAATTCATGCATCAATCAGTCTATCTCAAATATAAGTCAAACAGAATACTTTTTGTCATGAACTTGCCCTTTGTGACCTTGGATCTCTTTCCCACAGAGGATGCTACCTCATATCATATACAATTACTCTCCTTTCACCCCTCTCACCATTCTTGCCTCCATTTCCTACTTGCCTCAAGGGACCTCTTTAAACCAAGACATTTAGTGATCATGTTACTACTTTTCACCCTTAGAACAATCAATCATACAATGTCTTTAGGGTCTCACGTTCATCACCTCCTCTAAGGTATGACCTACTCGGTATGATCCTAACTAATCAGGTGGATTTCTTTCCCCTCTTATCTTTTAACCTTCTTTATTACGTATTGATTACCTTATACAGGACTTGGTCCTCAACGCTTACCTTTGGGGTAATCTTCTTCTTCTACCACCATCGAAATCACCTATACCAATTTTCCCACAACTCACCCACACCTAACATACCTAAACCAAAATCATGCCTAAAACCTAACAAATCATTTTCATACCTGCTCATATTCTTTCCTAGCTTATGGGAGAACTACATCGCCCGAGGTTCCCTTTCACTGGGACTATGTAGGAAGCACTATGAGGGTATGAGGCCCTATGATGTTAGCTCACCACTCTCTACCCTAAATAATCCATCTTTCATCTTCCTAAATTTTAGTCTACACCACTTAGTTTCCTTTTTATGTAAAAATTGGAAATTAAACAAAACAAACAACATGTTTCTTAACATTTTTGTC
Organism: Taxus wallichiana var. yunnanensis; assembly: GCA_018340775.1. Taxonomy (NCBI): domain Eukaryota; kingdom Viridiplantae; phylum Streptophyta; class Pinopsida; order Cupressales; family Taxaceae; genus Taxus; species Taxus wallichiana. The sequence goes on along the minus strand of CM031242.1, from coordinate 255,513,135 downwards.
ATCATCACAACATACATTTATTATGAATACCATTTCTCTACCATCATCATACATGTATTAAAAATCATCTTAAACATGACCCATATCATCATTCATTACATACATTAATGAATCAAAACTTCAACCCATTTAAACTCCACCATGCATAGACCACAAACCCGACTCAATCATAGACCATAGACCCGACTCAATCATGCCTAAACCAACTCGACTTGATCCATGCCTATGACCCGACTTGATCCATACCTAACCAAACCCGACTCAATCCATGCCTATGACCTAACTCAAGCCATGCCTAACCAAACCTGACTCGATCCAAGCCTAAGTCCCGACTCCATCATGCCTAACTTATCTAATTTCTATCCATATCACAACAAAAAATCAAAAGTCTCATGAAAACACCAAAAAATCAAGCATCTCATGTACCTCGTCATATAAATAAATATGTGTGTCTCAATACAATATGCACGAATATCCCATCATGTCTATCTCAAACAAATCATCAAAGCACATAGGTGATACTCAATACAAAATGTCATTAGGACATAGGCCAATCTCATATACAATAAAATAATACACCAATACAAAATCTTTGGCTCACAGGCTAGTATATGATCAAATATACAAAAAAAATCATGTACAACCTCACTATCTCGTGGCTCGCAGGATGGTATATATCAAAAAATAAAACTCTCAAAATCGGGAGCCATGTATTAGGTTGCCCTCTCAGTGGACATCCTCCATATTGGTATCGCCTGTCCCTCCACCTCCTCACCCCTATCCAAATGAACTCCTAACATCTCCCCACCCATCATAGGTGGTGGCTAGGTCCCTACCGACATGTCACCTAGAGCTGGTCTCCATAAGCTGGTGGCCTCTCCATGATCCTTCCTTAGAGCTCGATGGCCCCCGTGCTCTCTCGCACTATGATTCTAGGATCCAGTCCTCTCACTCGAGGCCTAATGTGCCTAATACTCTCCATAGGATAAGAATTCTATCTCGGCCACCATCAACTAATCTCGATAGTATCTAGCCTCACCTAAGTAATCCCGTAAGCTATATATAGGCATGGTCTGTGCTAGCCACAAAGGCCTCGGCCTGCACTGTCTGTCTGTGGAACCTTGTCTGCCCCTTCCTATGAACTGGGACCCTATCTTGGTGCCTGTGGTGGTGTTATTGGCCCCTTCCCTTATACATGTATCTCGGGGCTTATAAAGCCCCAATCTCTACATGTGTTATGGCCAGCTAGCCCTGCAACCCTATCACCTGTGCCTGTAGGGAAGCCACCCAACCATCATCCCCATCTCTATCTCAATCACCACCCCGGGCCATTTGGGCTCGAAGATTGGCCACCAGTAAATGTAGCTCGAAACCTCTACCTATGAGCTAGCTAGATGTGTCTCGCACCATACCAAACTAGGTAATCGAAGTTGCCACCTGCCCCTCTAGGACATCCCTCTACATCGTGATGGTGGCTAGATCCGGTTGCCCCGACGTGGGTGGTATTTCTCATAAATGAGCCACCCAACACTGTCTATATCTATCTGTGACCCCGACATCATCAATCCACCGGTCTCGTTGTCTTCTCCTCCTACCCTATGGGTACTGTCAGGCTATGGTAGAGGTAAGGGCCTCTCCATGTCATCTCTCCTGTACTACGGGAAGGGCAGAGGTATGTCCTATAGTAGCCCAAATTACCGCCTCACTCTGTCAATTGGGATCATCTCGTGCTCCCCGACATGGTGACCCTATATCCATCTCAGTAGCTGGAGGTCAGCTAGCTCATCACGCATATGCCTATATGATGGGAAGCCCACATATGGCCTCCAAATGATGTCCACCATGGACAACCCCTCTAATAGTCATCTATAATAGGCCACATCATGTGTGGGCTTGTCTGATCTCTGCTCTCCAATAGCCAAAACCCATCACCTATATCTCACTTGTACATAGCTTGGTGGAAAGGTATCAGCCCAGGAATGCCCACTAGACACACACGGATAATGTGCTCATATGCCTAGTAGTGAACTAAAAAGGTACAACATAGGTGAACTCAAGGCACCTTCCATATGCTCATAACTCCATGTATAACTACACCAGGAATGCTGGCACCCAAGAAAATCAGGTCTGATATATCATCATGTCATGTAGTACCCCCATCAATGAGCGGGAAATATACCTCCCTTTGCATTTGGTAGTGCAAAGCAGAAAACTACCTCCATCAATAGAACTACTAGCCTTATCTCCTCTAGATGAGATAGGTACATCTCTCCATAGTGCAAGCTAACACTATGGAAGGTCAGCTCAGCCATCCCTTGTCCAAACATCACAACATCAGCTCCTCCGAGGCCTCAAGGAGATCAAATAGACTGTGTACCCAAATTGGGTAGCCGTAGAATCCTGAACATGTCCTCCAGGTTGATGTAATCTCACCTGTCGGTAGGTGGAACGTGTTAGTCATAGAACTCCTCCTATCAATGAGAGTGACAATTAGACTCGGATACCATACTACATACCGGTGGCATCGGACCCCACTCAGGCCCACCTCCTCCACATGTCATAACTCCTCAGGGGTTGTTGCGCTAGGAACTATCACAAGTAGGGGTGGAACCATGTCCTACATGCATAGCTAATATCTCCCCTACATCTAATACAAACAATAAATTAATCTACATTTCTCATACTCATACTTGCCCCTTATCATTTTCCCACACCGTATTTTACCCCTACCCATCTCAACCACCGAACCTATGGAACTTTTGGCCCCTTGCTCTCCAAAGCCCGACCGGTTCCGATTACCTCTAATAGACCCCAGTCACCCCTAAACTGGCATTGGTCACCTATTTTGTGACCGATACTAGTTTAACCCTAGCAATACCAACTAAAATGGATCGACACCGGTCACTTTGTTGTAGTGGAAACCCACGATCCCCAAACCCTCCCTTCTCAAAACATTTACTACCCTAACACTTATACAACCCTAAAATCACCTACACCCCCTACACCTCATCCCCTCCCCTCTTCTCCCACTTATCTCTCTCCCTACTCCTATTCTACCTAATTTACCCTCCCATCTTCCAAATTTCATTTTCCCCCACCCACAACAAAAAAAAACAACAAAAACCCAATTGGCCAAATCACCTAATCTACCTAACAAAACACTACAAGAGTTGGATGCTTACCTCATCATGCTACCGTTTTTGTTGTGGCACATCTAATTGCTACACCGGTGGCTTGTCCGATCCCTCTCTAGCCTCTGCCATCACCAAATCACTACCCGCATCTCCAACCAATCAAATCACACACACCGATCGTGGACCCACCTCTCAACAACCAATCACCCACCATTCGGATCGCCAACTCAACAACTGCTCCGTCTAGAAACTTTTCCCTGCTTTCTCTCTCTTGTGTCATTTTCTCAATTTGCTAAATGACAAATGAATAACAAAAACACAGATTTTTTGTTTTTATAATAAACCCGACCTAAGTGATGCCAGTTTACCCTCACCAAAGACATTGATCATGTGCCCTACATTACTATGGTCGGTTACACTCTACCGACGCCTTGATTACCCTTGACCGGAATCAGTCACCCTCTCTTACACAAAAACCCTAAATTTTACCCTATTACCCTACCCATCCCTTTTTTTTTTACCCCACCCAACTTTTTCTTGGACCATTTACCCCACCCCACCTTTACCCAAACCATTTACCTCACCCTCCTAACCTCATCATTTACTACCTACTCTTGTCCTCCTTTGGGGACTCATTCTTTACCCATACCTCGACCTACCCATGTCATGCCCTACATATTAGGAATTGGACCATTGCTAGTGACCTTTGACCCCATGTGTTCTCTATACCTTGTAGAACTATTACCCGTGTTGTTGATCTAATAACCTTACCTTTCCTATTGTCATGACCATTTACCCGACCCAACCTTCAGTGTACTAGAACATACCTAAACATTCTGGCACCTGACCTACGTCGTGTTTCCTGACCATATCCTATACCTTGGATACTGGAATCACCTCAACCTTGTTTGGATAAACATATCAACCTTAGAAACTGTATATTTTGCCTACTCTTCAACCTAGTAGCATGCTATAGTTTACACGTGTGTGTGCATTTGATTGTTCCTAACTTTGACCCTGATCCATTACCTAGATTACCGTGTAGACCTTTTTCCTTTTTTCCCACGTTACCCACCTTCCTCTTCATCACATTCACCTTTTATCAAACCATCACCGCTTCTACCTTCCACCTCTTCGGTTCCTAGTTTGAGGGGGATCACCTTCACCCACATATGGGGCAACGACATCCTATTTTTGTCGGCGTTGCTTACCAATACAAGCTACGCAACAAATAGGGAAAAAATGTAGACACCATAATTAGGTCAAACTCCCCTTTGGTCCATCATCAAATAAACAACATTGAACACATTCACCTAGCCATGGCCCCCTTCACCTCACTATAATATTAATTTAATTAATTTAAGTAAATTAATTAATTATCCTCACCATATTTATTATTTAAATATCTTAATTTAGATAATGCCCACATATCCACCTCACCTAGACACCTCATCTAGCCACCTCACCCTAAGACCTATTCTTAGTAAGTTGCCATAACTAACTAAGACTTACCCAAACCCTAAAAAAATAATTCCTATATTCCCTCGACCACATTCTCACATGCTTAAAGGAAGATTCTAGTATAATCCATGAGTTAATGACACAAGATCCCGAGAAAATCAAGGGGATCTCGCCTAGTTTAATAAACCTAGGAAATCCTCGCCCTAACCGACGTTGGTTACCCTTAACCACTACCGGTTAAGCTAGTAACCACCATCAGTTACCTTTTAACCCCCAAAAAACTTATTTGGAAGGTTGGCAAAAGTTTGGCACATTCTGAGAGATATCACATCTTTGGAGAACAAGCTTAAGTGAGAACACGCATGTAAGGAAGGAAATCAAACATTTTTCTCTTGTAGAGACATCCAACATTCACCCAAAGAACCATCCAACACTCACCCTTAAAATATTTGATCCAATTAGGCAAGAAGGAGAGAACATGAAACCCATATAGGAGATCTCCAACATTTGGTGATCCTATGTAGTAGTCAACCTCTTACCAAAGCACCTTCATTCCTCACTCACAAGCATCCGTAACCAAATTTCAAGTAAGTAGAACAATTTACTCCTCCGGTTTGCTTATCTCATCATTGTATTTTCATCCTTTGTTCTCCTAGCCACCCATTGACCTCCTTTAATACTCACCCTCCATATCCCCAATAAAACCTCACCAAATCCCATCCAAATGACTTAATATCTCACTCCGACCGGCCTAGTCCTTTGTGTAATCATAAGGAGGTCTAAAGCTCATTGCAGGACATTCCTAGTATTCCACAAGAACCGACACCGGTCCTCCCCAACCGATGTCACCACCCTTTACCAGCATCAGTCTTTGTATTTACCAATATATTCTAGATTTATGACCTACCTACCTATTCCCGTATCACCCTTAATCACCTATGACTTACCTAAGACCTCTATTAGATTTGCAGTGACCTGCAACGATTACGTGACCTTCGGATCTTATTTTAACCTATCCTGTTAGATTAGATATTTCTTATTGTGTTATGAATGAGATACCTAAATCATTTTAATTACAATAGGATTTACTTTATTACTAGCATTAAATTGTTTTAAATAGTGGATTGATAGCCATCTAGGAAGTATCACACTTCCCATATCTAGAACACGCTAGGTAGTCCACTACATATATTGTTTAACTTTTATTTGGTGGTCTTGTGTTCCATTTCAGGTAGTTCCTCCTAGCCAAAAGGAAGCTCTCATGATCAGTTGTGGATTCTGAAGTCATACACGTGCAACAACCTATCAACTAGCATTTCAACAAGTATTCCTCCTATGCCCGTTACCCTATTTATTTTGTCATTTTCAAAGAAACATCTAAGAATCAGGTAAAACACTTAGCCTTGTCTTGAAATCATTCCCATCATTTAGTATTGATAGCTCTATTGAGTTTGAACAATGGGAAATTGATCATGTTTTCTCAAGGCCATCTCCATATAATCTACATAGTAGAAGGATATTTTCACCTCCATCACAAAACAGAGGATACAATATAGGTTCTCTTACACTAGTTGATAGGCACAAACTAAAATAGTGAGGATTAGATAAAATCCTTCCAAGGTGCTACCAACTTCTTCAAATCCTGAGTGCTAACAAGTCGATAAATTGCTTCCCCAAACTACAAAATGACATATAAACCATTTATCTACCTCTGAGTGTCTTATAAAATCCATGATGTAGCTCAAGTTGTGAAGGAGATTAAATTTGGGTACTAACACCCAAATGGCACTGTTGTTGGGGATGAAGAATGCAATATCCGAACAATTTGTTAATTTACTTCCAGTTCATATTCTTTTGAGCCCGTCAACATGAATGGCGCAATTGTCGGGAATGAAGAATGAAATATCTAGACCAATTTGTTGATATCATTCCAATTCATATTCTTTTGAGCCTATCAACATGAATGACACTATTGTCAGGGACATTTTTCAGTATTTCAATTTTTCAAAATCCCTGGTAATACTTCTCACGTATTTTATGTGCAACTACATTATTGAGCATCAGTTTCTGATCAGATTTATACTAAGGAATGAGAGTATAATTATGAGTTTGATATGTTCAAGTGTCTCTAATTTATTTTTTAAAATTTTCACAATAGTTGATAAATTGAGTGAAATAAAAGGATATCTATTTAAGCTTTACATAGTGCTAATATTTGCAGTCATTTGATAGATCTTCATATTGCATTTGCACAAACTAGGGTTAAAAGTCCTTAGTGGCGACTCCTAGCTGTTATATTTTGATAAATACCAATACCTTATCATACATTAAGTGAAGTGTGTCAGATAAATCTATAAACCTAGAAGGAAGAAGATCTCTCTTTATGAGGGACCCAAGTAGAAAGTTATTTCAAGAATTTGGAAAGACAATTTTAGAGGAGAGAAAAGTTTGGAAGGTTGTTAAAGGACATAAATCAAGAAAAGCTATATCCTCTAGTGAAAGATATCAACCTTTAATGGAGTATTATCACTCTTCTTCTATTGATTCTGATTCAATCAATCTTCTCATAAACTTGTTTACTTCAACTAGTGAAGGTCCTTCTATTCTACCTGGTGAGTTCCTTCTTCAATCTGCACATGTGTGTTTCAATTTTAGTAAAACTTTCCAAGAAAATAAGCACCTAGAGAATAGCAATCTTGTGAACCACATTCTTGAGCCCCAAAGACCTTGCACTCCTCATCAGCTTGTGTCACCCCCAAGATTACCTCCACCAGAAAACATGGCTCAACCTCCACCTAGGCCTCCATTTGTGGTTAGTACCTTTGGCCTAATAAAATTTAGGGCAATGGCTATTTATCCTAATGCTATGTCTCAAGATATTAGAAGTAGATTGCCAAAGTTCCAAGGGAACAATGCCATAATAGGTGATCAACATTTGAAACTCTTTATTAACTGATGGAGGATTTTTAAGTTGGATTTGAGGATGTGTACATTAAATTGTTTGTCCACACTTTAGAGGAGGATGCTAGGGATTGGTACAAGGCCTTTCAAAATAACTCTATCTATTCATGGGATGAAATGTAAAATGTATTTAGGCTGCAATATGGTGACAAGACTGATCTTGGGTTCCTTTTATCAGAGTTTGAGAATATCAAGAAAAACCCAAATGAATCAGTCCATGAATTCAACACAAGGGTCAATAAAACTTTGAGGAGATTACCGGTAAATTTAAGACCATTTGATGAATCTTGTTTGATAAAATAGTTTGATGCATTTGACAAGAAGGATACATATTACTTGAGGGACAAAAATCCTAGCAATTTAAGGCAGGCCTTCACCATGGCACTTCAAATTGAGAACAATATCAATGTCTGTTGGGAAGCCTCCTAAGAGAGATGGAGTTAAATTGGTAAACCCTGACAAGCCTCAAGCAAACAAGAGTGTAGACTTTGAGGAAGTGGTGAAAACTTTGGTAGGGGCTATCAAAGAGATTTCCTACAAGTTGGAAAGAGCTAAGAAAGGAATTGGACAAACTTCACAAGGTCAGCCTAGGCAACAAACACAAGATAGATTTGGAAATCACCATAGGAATGAGTAGAGATTTGATGACAAAGGTAAAGGACTTATGGGATTTGGAAATAGACAATCTTAGGACAAAGAAAGTAAGGTTGTTCCTGATTCGTTAAATGCTAGAGGGGATACTATTGATGATGAAAATTAGATTAACTGGTGTGATAGATATTTCTTACCCCATCGCCATGTGAGACAGATAAGAAAATTGAAGAGGAAGTTGATGATTATAATATGGATGATGATTCTTGTATGATGGAATGCCCTACACATTCATGTCAAGGAGCAACATCTACGAAAGTGATAAGTGCATGGACTACTACTAGATTTTGGGATTACATCTAATGGGTACATCCTCTTCCTCCTTCTCATGTTTTAGAAATTGATAATATACAAGCCTTTGAGCTGCCCAATAATGATTTTGAGTACTTAAGGGAATTGATGATCAAGAAGTATGATGGAGGTATACCCTTTGAATAAGATAGGCAAGTACTTATGAATGATGTGGTGGCCTAAGAGAAGGAGTATAACACAATAAGTAAGGCTATCAAGGGAGCTAGGATTTAGGCAATGAATAAAACCCCATTGCTTTATAATATCCCAAAAGAAGTTCCTAAGAAAGGAACATCTTCTAAGAGCCCTGTTGTCTCAATTAAAATTTATGCTTCACCCCATGCTCAAAATGTTATAAACCTTGTGCCATTTGATGAAATTTCCAGCCCTCCTTCTACTATTGTTTTTCCTAAATGCATTCCCTATGAAATTGCTCAAGTTCTGAGCCAAATCAAGGTCAGTGTTTCAATTGTTGAGCTACTTAGAATTGCTAAGCATAAGAAGAGAGAACTTGAGTATTTGGGATTAAAAGAGGATAATGCTATCGTGAAGAGAAATGTGAATTTTATTGAAGCTCCACTTGTTATTGCAGAAGTAGGAAAGACATCAGCATTGGAAGAATTTGGTGAACCACCAGAGGTCTATTTGGGAACATCCTTGGTTGAATCTCAGCTGAGTGTTGACCCTTTCTTCACAACTTTGATTATCAAGGACCGGTTGCTACACAATTGTATGTTTGACTCTAGGGCATCATGCAATGTCATGCCTTTGGAAGTCATGAATGAGTTAGATATCAAAGTAACAACAACATATGGAAAGTGTACTACCATGGATTCCAAGGAAGTTCTAGTTGTTGGGTGTGTCAAAGGTTTGGTGGTGCAACTTGCAACCTATCCGGGTAAAAATTTGAAACTTGATGTTGTAATTGTTGATTTCCTTGCCAAATGGGGTATGTTATTATCAAGAAAGTGGGCTACAAGTGTTGGAGGGAGTGTCAAAATGGGTATGTATTTTTCCACCATTCCCATTGAAGGTAGACTTGTAAAATTATATGGAGAGAAGAAGATGTTGTATTATTTGCTGATGTTGATGCTGATAATTTTATTGGATTTGATGATGATAAGGAGAAAAAGATGGATTAGTCTAAGTGTATTGAAGAGGTAGGATCACCATGGAACTTTCTATTTGATGGAGCTTGCTCCAAATTTGGAAATGGTGTCGGTGTTGTTTTAATCTCTCCAAGCAATGATGAATTTTTTTCTCCTTCATACTTAACTTTGAATGCACCACTAACATAGTTGAGTATGAGGCATTACTGTTAGGGCTAAGGATTTCTTGGAAGTATGGCATAAAAGATGTTGTAAAGGGATATTTTGAGTTGGTTGTCAAATAAGTTAGAAAATTATATGTAACAAAAAATCAGCGGATGAAACAATACAAACACATAGTTTGGGATCTAATTGAGATGTTTGATTCCTTCAACATTATTAATCATGACAGAAGTTTAAATATGTTTGTTGATAAGATGGTAGTGTTGGGGTCTATATTTGACAATTGTACCATTTCTACATATTGTGAATATGATGTTGAGCTACTCACTAGGCCTATAGTCCCGGATAACATCAAGAATTGACAAGTGTTTGATGATGATGATCAAGTTCAGAGGTTTTTGCAGAATCAAGGTGAGTTTTTGGATTATCATATTGATTTGGATCCATTGGTTTGTAATGTTGATGGAAAAGAAACCTTGTTTGGAAAGGATATCATTCAATTGAAGACTAACACCATTCCTAGAGGGCTGGTTGCTCTTGAGTCAAGTTTTAACAATGATGATTGTGTAATCAATAGAAACATGTTTAAATCTAGAGATTTTGAAGATCATGACTTGGGAACAAAGGAAAAACAAAAAGATTTGGTTAGGGAGTGGTTTAAACAAGGAATAAAAACATTCCACCTTCAATTGTTGAAACAATATCAAGATCAGTTTAGCTTGGTCTTATTTTGAGCTGAAAGCATATAAAAAGACTTATTCTAACATGAGATTCCTCTTGAGAAATATGCCAAACCATTCAAATAGAAGAAAAGGCCAATTAACCCACTCCTTTCTATCAAAATGCAAGAGGAATTGAAAAAATTGAAGGATGGAGGAATCATTCAGCCCACAAGGTATTCTTCTTGGGTTACAAACTTGGTGCTTGGTCAAAAAGAAAAATGGAGATATCGAGTTTGTGTGGATTTTAGAAATATAAATAGAGCATCAATTAAAGATAACTATCCTTTACAAAACATGGAAATTTTTTTACAATTAGTGACTGGTTCTAAAATTCTTTCTACTTTGAATGGTTTCTCTAGTTATAACCAAGTTGTTGTTAAAGAATCGAGAGGATTAAAACTGCCTTTACTACACCTTAGGGAACATATGCTTTTTTTTTAGGATGCCCTTTGGTTTAATGAATGTTGGACATACTTTTCAAAGGGCCATGGACATTGCTTTCGCTGGCTATATCAATGATTTTATTGTTGTTTATCAAGATGATATTACTTTTTTAGCAAAAGAATTGACCACTTACAACATTTGGAAAGAATATTGATCAAATGTAGATAATATGGCATTTCATTCAATCAAAAGAAGTGCCATTTGAGAGTGCAAAGAGAAAACTAATTGGTCACATTATCTCTAAAGAAGGATTTATGATTGATCCACAAAGGATAGAAGCTATTAGCAAGATCCCAATTCCAAAAATTAAGAAAGGAATCAAATCCTTCTTTGTTCAAATCAATTTCATTAGAAGCTTTGTGTCTAATTTTGCTGAGTTGAATCTCCCCATTACTTTAATGTTGAATAAGGACTAGAATCAAGTGGAAAGAGGCTGCCCTTAAATATTTTGATGGAATCAAGGAAGCATTGAAGCATGTTCCTATTCTAGTAGCCCCAAATTATAAGAAACCTTTCCAAATATTCTCCTTTGCTTCTGAACACACCATTGCATCTATTTTGTTGCAAAAGGATTATGATGGAGCTGAAATAGCTATTACCTTATTTAGTAAGGCATTGAAAGTAGGTGAGTCAAAAGAAACAATCATGGAGAAGTAGGCCTTTGCAATAGTGAACGCAACTAAGGTTTTCAAACCTTATATTTTGAGTTCCAAAGTTGTTTCTTATGTTCCTCACACAATGGTAAAAGATTTCTTATCAGAGATGGAGATTTCAAGAAAAATATGCATGTGGGTTAAAAAATTGTAGGAGTATGATATGGACATTTAGACCATAAATCTAGTAAGAGGTTTGGGTCTTGCCAAGCTCATGGCTGAAAGCAATTTGCAGAATGTTGAAGTAAATGAAGTAGACAAAGAGAGGCGGATGTTCTTAAAAAAATTTTGAACTCGAGTGGTACAAGGATGTAAACTATTATCTCGCATACACCTATGTTGCCCCTGTACATTGGAATAAAAATTAGAAAAGAAATCTGAATATGGCTACTCAAAAATATATCATTACAAACCTTGGGTTGGCTTGGAATAACCCCGAGGGAATCTGCTTGAGATGTGTGTGAAGATGAAGCTCCCAAAATAATTGTTGATTTCCATGCGGGAGTTTCGGATGGATTTTTTCTGGGAGGGTTACTGCACACAAGATTTTGAGGGCAGGTTATTGGTGGCCAACTCTTTTTAAATATGAAAATCAGTTGGTTAAAATATGTGAGAGTTGTCGATTTTCTCCTAAGAATGAAATCTTTAGGCTCCCTTCCTTTATAGCTTGTATCAATTGAAGCTCCTTTCAAACAATGGGGCTAGACTTAATTGGTGAAATATCTAATTCATGAAATTTTGGACACAAATGGATTTTAGTAGCTACCTGATTTTTTCATAAAATGGGTGGAAATAATCCCCACTAGGAAGGAAACACACCAAGTTGTAATGGACTTCATATTGAATCATATCACCTATAGATTTGAAGTGCTAGTCAAGATTGTTGCTAATAATGCCATGAGTTTCAGAGCTGGACCTTAGTGGAAATGTGTAAATAATATGGAATAAATTTGAAATATGCTTCTAAATACAATCCACAAGGAAAGGGACAGTGAGTCTAATAAAAACTTGTTCAAGATTATTAAAAGGACTTTGGAATTAAACAAGAAGAAGTGGGGTGAACAAATAAAGTTTGTTGTTTGGGCTGATAAGATAAGCGCCAAAAGAGCTACTGGTAAAATCCCGTTTGAATTGGTATATGGAACAAGAGCTTTGCTGCCCTCATCTCGTAGTTTTCTTCATTTCAGTTTGTTCAATAACTTTAAGATCAAGAAATCAGTTCATATGAAGCAAGGATTAATCAAATTGTTGAACTTGATGAAGCAAGAAGAGCATCCCATCAGAGGCATGTCAAATTTAGAGAGAGAATGAAGAAGTTTTTTTATAAGAAGGTAACCCCAAGAGATTTCAGTATTACAGATCTTGTGTTGTTGTGGGATAGTAGGCATGAAGATAAGGGCAAGCATGGTAAATTTGATGCTTTTTGGATGGGCCCATATTCAATTGACATAAGAATTGGTGAGAATACTTTTTTCCTCAAGGACCTAGATGGGGAATTGCTTGAGATACCTATTAATGGAAGAAATTTGAAGAATTTCTTGGATTGATCCCCAAAACTGAAGTTTGCATATCACTTGTATATCGTATTTATTTTTTGTTTATGCTATGTTTTTGTTGTTTTGGTTAGTTTTTGCTTTTCCTTTGAATGTAGTAGCCCTTTTGTTGGTTTATTGGTTTCTTTTTTGGATGTTTTGGTTTGTGACTATGTTTTTCAAATGGTTTTTGGCACATGGTCTGCTTCAGTTCTTGTGGCACTCACTGGGAGTGCCCATCCCCAAGCTGGAGCCAATGTTGGTGCCCAATATTGAAACATCCTTGTTTTGCTAAGGAGAAATGTGTTTTTGCCCTATTTCTAAGGAAAATAGTTTTGGGATTCTCATATACTTCGAATTTGACAAAAAAACTCATTTTTGTGTTTGAGTGTTATGTGTTGTTCGCATTTCCTCCATTTTACACCATTATGAAGGAATCCCCAAGTTTACTTTGTGTTTTGCCCTAATTTTTCCTGTTTCAAATGCCTCTGCTATTTTTTTCATTTTTTCCCAGCCTTTGGAGCTTGAAATCATTCGATTTGTACTTATTTTCCCTCAAAAATCCATTTCCATGGTCATAAATTGCCTAAATCACTTTCCATTTGTCTTTTGATCAAAAAATTCTTCACCCATGAAGAAAAAATTGAGTTTGGGGGTTGCTGGAAATTTCGTGTGTTTTTTTACGGTCATACGGGCATCCTTTTCCCATCAAATTCTATCTCATATACTTTTACATACATGGTCATTTGTAATTGGACATGGATCAGCGGGTCATTTCTCAAAACTTAACATTTTTGTGTTTTTGGAAAAATGTGCAAGTTGCCCTCGCAACTCCGCAGACCTCAAAGGAGGACATGTGGCAGGAGAGGAGATGGAAAGGCAGAGGAGTTTGATACTTTTCAGCATTTGGTGAAAAATAGTTAAAGTATAAAATTGGACTACAAACTCACTGTACCAATGGGATGAAGACACATGTCAAAGCATCAGAGCACAAAGCAAAAGATGGAGCCTCGGAGGAAAGTTAGAATTTTCACCCATTTTGGAAAAAAGGGAGAAAATCATCATAATGGACCGCGCCCACCATTGAATCAAAGGATGACACATGGTAGGCTTAGAGGCGGGAGGCGGGCCATCGGAGGCAAGTTGTATTTTTAGCCTCTAGTTATCAAAAGGGTAAAATTGTTGAATGGACCCACGAGCCCGAAGGTAAAAAGTCAAAATTCATCTAAGGAGTCAATGGCGGAGGAGCGGGCTAGCAGAGGAAATGTTGAAACATTTCCTTTGCAAAAATAAGTTTAAAATCTAAAATAAGAGGGATTCCCCTCACCAATCATATGAAGACATGTTTCTTGTGGGAAGGGGAAGCCGCGGTGAAAAATAGAAATTTTTTCCTTTGTCTAAGAAGATGTAAGATATGTAAAATTGATTCGTGACTCAGTATCCAAGAATATTGCACCACGTGTCAAACCCAAATCACAAAGGCGGAGCGGCAGAGGAAATCAAGAAATTTTGCAAAATTTCAAAAACATTGTAAAAAGGTCAAAAGTGTCCCCAAGGCCCATTTTTCTCAGATCGCCATGTGGAGAGCTCATATTTAAAGATAATAACAGATCGATAAGAGCTATACATTTCACCAATTTGGCCACCTTTTGATCTACAGAAGTTTGGAGATGCATTTTTTGCATCAATTTTCATTCATTTTTTTGTCAATTCATGTCATTTTGGGCTGTAGGGTCCAAATTAATCGGATTGGGGGCTCAATTTGTCAATCCAAAGCACATTTCAAATGAATTTATACTCTAATTCATGAAAAATGTGAATTACCAGATCCAAAGTTACAGTGTAAAAACTTGGGAAAGGAAAAGATTAAATAATGAAATGAAAGGGGTCTACATGCATGGGGAATGAAAAACGTGCTTCCACTTTGAAGAATGATGAAATTTTTGTAATTATTTGCCTTTTGAAAGAACAACTAGCAAATTTTTGTGAGTTTGTTAGATGTCATTTTCCAGAAATATTGTAAAGAAAATGTGCTTTGAATATTCCATTTTTGGAGGGATGATTTGAGAGGAAAAGTGAGTGAGTGGGTGAAAATGTATATATTGCATGAATTTGTCATGTAAAGGGTCAGAGAAACTTATAATTTTCATGGAAAAATCTGGGAAGAAGCCCATTCTCTGAGAAACCACCTAAGAACCATTTTAACTCCTTTTTGCATCAAATTTGTATCATGTTAGGTTGGTTGCAGATGTATAGCCACTAAAAATCTCTGAGATTGTTCTTATAACATTCCCCTACTGATAAATTTGGTCATTCTAGATTATTTTGTGCTATCTCTTGGTAAAATTTGCATTTACTTATGTTTTAGAATGTTTTCAATTTGTGTTTCTTGCTCCTGTTGCAATCTGGTGTTTGGAATTTCCTTTTGATCATGCAGATCTAATTATGGTAACAACTTAGTGGCATTTGTAATTCTAGAATCAGAAGAGCTTTCATCTAATGAAGGGATAAACAAATTTAAATTCACTCTACTTTCCTTGATATAGATTTTATTATAAACCTTTGGGGGTACCTTAGGTATGATAGAATACAAATTTCTAAATGCTTTGCTAATTCATTTAACTCATGATTTTGTGATAAATCATCAGAGATTGTGTGGAATAGTGTATATTTTGGCTTCCATTTGATCCACATATCCTGGTCAAGGAAGGAACACCTTAACCTCTTTGAAGCATTTCTTTTTTTGAGTCTTTTAAGTTTTACAAAGGTTCTCAAAGAAGTTGGAAAATTCTAGTTAGTCTTGTCTCGAATATCTCCCACCCAAAAATTCATTTCAAATTAACTCATCCTACCTATAATACCCCGCATTGTATTATGTGTCAACAAAAGAATATAATTCATTTACAAAAATGCAAAAAGTAAATCAGATCATACCATGTCTTTAGTAGCCTTAGCCTTGTCTTGAAAGCATTCCCATCATTTAGTAGTGACATATCTGTTGAGTTTGAATAATGGGAAATTGATCATGTTTTCTCAAGGCCATCTCCATATAATCTACATAGTACAAAGATATTGTCACCTCCTTCACAAAACAAAGGCTACAATATAGGTTATCTTACCTTGGTTGATAGGCACAACCTAAAATAGTGAGGATTAGATCAAATCCTTCTAAGGTGCTACCCACTTCTTCAAATCTTGAGTGCTAACAAGTCAAATAAATTGCTTCCCCGGATACAAAATGCATATAAACCATTTATCTACCTCTGAGTGTCTTGTAAAATCCATGATGTAGCTCAAGTTGTGAAGGAGATTAAATCTGGGTACCAACAGAATGGCCCATATTTTAACTAGTGAAATAATGTAACGGCCGTATATTTAAAAACGTAGTTTTTCCGCCATTAACGTTTCTTCATAAATCAAGAATTCGAAAGGGCATGAATGATTGGAATTATTTATAACCATTTCTTTTCTTCTCGAGGAAGTCAGAACTAATTCTTTCTTTCTCAAGGAAGTTGTAACCACCTCTTGCGATCTATTTCATGGGATTTCAAATCCATTATACAGAGGTTGGGAATTTTTATATTCTAGAACTATAATTCGAATCAAGAAATCAATACAATGGTTTTCCCCTTTTTCCTTTGTTTTCTCTTTCCTTCTTGCTCGATCTATGAATCATTTAATATTTTCATGCTAAGAAACTTTGTGCTCTATTTTATACAATCTCAATAACTTTGATTATGTGGATTGTGCCCGTTATAAACATAAATGGTTCTACTCTATATCTCATTTACTCAATACATATAAGAGTTTTCTCTACCATCTATTTTCCCGAAAGTATTGTCTTCTTCTACCTTTCTCCTCTCTTCAATTCTTCTATCCTCATGTATTGATAACTTTCTAGGCATAAAACACATTTTAAGATATTAGGAAACCACCATTGAATGAAATATTGTGTATTTTTACATAGTTTTTACCCCTTCTTCCAATAAGGGAACCTCTCTTATTAAAGAGGAGGGACTTGCTTGTCCTTGACCGTGGTTTCATTCCATGTGAAAATTTGAAACCCAACAATATCAAACCTCAGTAACTAGACCTTTAAATTGAAAACAATAGAGTTAGTAGAACTAAAATCTCAACTTACAATTTTTTTATCAAAATGACTAATTTGACCAAGTGTGTTTTCTTAGGGAGCACCAAGTAATATTTTTTAGAAGAAATATGAAACGTTAAAACTATGCATCAATTATCACATGCTTAAACATGCAACAATAAATAATAGGTATCCTTTGCTTTGAGAATTGATGACCTTTTTATCGATGAGATATGCATCTATTTTTCCAAAGACTCGATTTACTGTCCGAATATCATTAGCTAAGGATAAAAGATGAAGACATTAATAAGACAAATTTTAGAAGAAGATAAGGGCATTATGAGTTTACAATGTTTCCTTTTCGACTCACTAATGCACAAACTATATTCATGAACCTCATGAACAATATTTTACTGAGGAATATCTATATATAATTATGTTGATTTTACTTGACGATGTCTTGATTTAATATAATAACATATAAGAAAACAATCAACACTTGATAATAGTTTTAGATGTGCTTAGAGAAAGAAAAATTTATGGTAATATTTCAAAATTTTAATTTTATTATAACAAAGTGTAGTACCTTGGGCAGATTGTAAAAATATAGGATTTCTATTAACCTATTGAAAATTAAAGCCATTACAGAGTGGTGAGCACCTAATAATGTACATGAAATAAGAATCTTCATGGGTTTCTCTAGTTATTACAAAAAAATCATGAAATATTTCTCAAAAGTGGCTTACCCATGAAGATTCTTATTTCATGTACATTATTAAGTGCTCACCACTCTGTAATGGCTTTAATTTTCAAAAGGTTAATAGAAATCCTATATTTTTTTACAATGTGCCCAAGGTAATACACTTTGTTACAATAAAATTAAAATTTTGAAGTATTACCATAAATTTTTCTTTCTCTAAGAACATCCAAAACTATTATCAAGTGTTGATTGTTTTCTTATATGTTATTATATTAAATCAAGACATCGTCAAGTAAAATCAAGAAATATTTGCAAAAAAAGGACAAGAAATATTTGTGGTGTTGACAGAGTCTTTATCAACATTTTGGACAAAATGCAACGTTAAGGAGATAGCCATAAGATTAAAGTAAGTATGAAGGAGAAAGGGAAGATGTAAGATGAGGAAATAAGCCATGTATGAAGGATGAAGCCATGAGACATATATAATTCCGTAATAAATTGAGAAAAGCCATGAGATAAGGATAAAGACTCATAACACCAAAAGAAATCGGGAATTCAATTAAGATTCCACATAACAAAGATGAATCAAACTAGATCAAAACTAAAGTTGATAGAGGCATGAGCCAAAGGAAGTGACTATTGGAATGTATTGAATTTTGTATATTTATTGTAATTAACCTTTTTGTATAGGGGGCATCACGAGAACTATAGATGTGAATGCCACTTTGAGAGATTTTGTATGAGAGTAGAGATAGGATAATGAGGAGAATATGAATGTGTTGGAAACTGATGTAATTATTATTATTGAATAAATAAAGAATGGATTTTGGAGTAAAATATTTTATGTACTTTCATTTACATTTATGTTCTTAGAGTATAGGTGGTGTATTTCTCACGTACATCCTTAACTAAGATTGATTATTCATAATCCCTACAATAAAGTATAGATATGAGCCCAGCTTTTAGGTCAACATTTGGTGTTTGAGTGCAATTTTCTTTCATTAAGAGGATTTCAAGAAATATTTCACCACGAGATCAACATATTTGTGAAGGGAGAACAAAAAAGGTGGAAAATCATTTATAAAGTGGTAGAAGTAAAAGTATTTGTAGATTTCGGAGAAGAATTCTAGTCTTATTTTCCTCATCAGTTGTGGCCTTGTTTGTTAGCACATGCAAAGAGGACATAATGGATGTGGATGTACTTAAGACAACCCTTTGAGTGGACTACAACAAAATTGACAATAGTAAAATATCTCGACGAGCCATGAACTAGAGTGACTAACTACTGGTATGAAACTACCTTAGATTCATTCATAACCACATGGTCAATTAGAGGTTGGACTAGCTTCGATAACAATAAACAGGAAGTTCTAAGAGGAGACCATAGTCGATTTCATCGATCCAGTACCATCCCTAACTAAAGTGTTAATGATAGAGAAGGGATTAATTAGGGAAGCGAAAAAGTTCCTTTAGGGGACATGCACCACATGATGGCTTACATGAAGGGGGATGATCAAAGAGTCACGATTTATCGAATTAATGGGGTGCTAGTTGGGGTGGAAGAAATAGGACAACATGGGGAAAAATAAAAAGAAAAGAATTAGATAGTTGGCTAAGAGGAGATTAGGAAAAATTAAGGAAAGTTAAGTGTAAAAATAATTAAATTAAGGAGGATGGAAGAACGATCCAAAGTTAGTCATGGAAAAGAAGGAAATAGAGAAGAAGATAGAGAAATATAAATTGGAGAGAGAGGAGAGAAAAAAATATGAAAGAGAAGAAGGAGAAGTAAAGTTAAGAAAGTAGAAAAGAAACTAGAGAAAATAGAAGATTCAACCACATGAAGTGGAGGTCAACAATTAGCTCACCTAGAAACAGAGGTGGATGCATCAAGTCTTATTATAATACCCATGCCTTGTGGAGACCAAATAGGGTTTTTAACTCCAAGAAATCCCATATATACTATAGAAATTTCGGTTTAACAAGCATTAACAAGAAAAATAACCCTAATGAGAGATCTACAGTATTTAGTACAAGGATTTGTACCATCCTTTAGAACATTAGTAGAAGCCAAAGGATGGAGTGAAGAATAGTTTAGAACACTATTAATGATTAAATAAAAAGGTGAATAAGAAGAGGAAGAATTTATTGGAATGAAAGAGTTGATTGAGGAATTCAAAGGAAAAAAATAGCGAATGAGGAGAAGAAAAGAGGAGAAGAGTATAAATAGATGAGAGGAAGAAAGTATAGGAATAATAGAAGAGAAAATTTAGGAAAGATATAGAGAGAAGGGCCAAGGTAGATAGGAAGAAAAAAAGAAAAGAAAAGTAGCAATGAAGGATTAGAAGATCATTATAGATTAAGGAATAAGAAAGATAGAAAGGTAGTTATGGAAAATATCAGCTACAAAAAGTCACCAAATAAAGACATGCCCACCGTAAAATGTACGAGCCCAAAGGATATGAAACTCTTGAATCGGATGTCATTCCATGTTCTACTTAACACATTGATTGAGAATATGGATAAAGGAACAAGTTTGGAGGAAAGATATCAAATATTGTGAGAAGAGAGTCAGAGAAGACAAGATACAATAAGAGAATTTTAAGATTTATTATGGGAACTTTACTTTGATCTTAAATTAAGAAAATATAAAGGAAGAAAGAATAATTCAAACTCAGTTCATAACCAAACAAAGAAGGTAAATAATATTAAGCAGTATCCTATTATTTAGCACAAAATAAATACTTGATCAATAATGGCTCCAAAGATGAAGATGCCAATTTTTGACAAGGACTCCAGCGATGGATTGGAACACTTGTTCCTATTGGAATCCTACTGGAAGAATAATAATACCACATATGAAGATGCGAAGATACATCATTTTTCATATTCACTAAGAGATGATGCACTACGGTGGTACATGAATATAACCTCTCAAGGAGAAAGACCTTGGGTTGACCTTGAAATAGATTTTGTAACATACTTTCACTTCATAGAAGCACTAGCAAAAGGATTAAGAAAGATGAGAGATCTTTACAGAGAGAGTGAGAATTGGTGAAAGAATATAGCTAGAGGTTCAAGAAAACCACTAGAAAGTTATAATATCCCCTAAATGTATAAACATATAATTGATTGGTTCACCTTAGGGATACTTCCTTACCTTGAGCAAAATTCTATACACATAATTTTAAAGCATTATCTTAAGAAATAGAAATTTCAATCAAACCTGGAAGCCCATCCTTAGAGAAGAGAGGGGAAAACTTCAATGGAAATTGAACTAGAGAGGGTATAGTTAGATCTTGCAAAATTAAAGTTACAACAGGAGATTCAGATGACTTAAGGATTAAGGAGTAGTTCAAAACATAAGAGTAATATAAGACCAAAGATATAGTGTACAATCTATTACACTTAGGGTCATAGTAAGATTAAGTGTCCCTATTTTGACAATTCAAAAATATCAGCTAGAGTAAGAGTACATTCATCACAGAAACCATCATCTAGCCACATGCCACATTCAAAGAGGACATGGTGTGGAATTTGTAGACTTTGGGACCAACACACATAGGACACTTGTCCTTTATTATAAGTAGTGCCTCCTACAAATTAGCTAATTTATTTTACCGCATGTGGTTCATATAATCATTATGAAAACACTTTCCCCTTAGTTGATGCATTGGATAATTTAAAAGATTATACTACCAGGAGAGAAATGGACACTAGACATAATGCAACACCAAAAACCTCCTCCTTCTTAACCATAGATGCTTCCAAAAATACACCACAATATGCAAATTCACAAGGAAGTCAACCTTAGTTTGGAGGTGGGTATCAGGTAAATAACTATAACCGAAACTATCAAGGTTACAATGACGGAGGATTCTGCAGATGGTATCAAGGTAGATATAAAGGAAATTTTTGAGATGTATATCGAGGTGGGTATAGAAGCGGCTATAATAACTACCAGGGAAGTAGATAATATAAAGGTTATAATGATGGGGGATATTATGGGGCTTATAGAGATAACCAAGGAGGGGAATATCAAGAGAGAAGGCCCATGAAGTGTTACAAATGTGGGCAAGATGTGTACCTTGCAAAAAAATGAATAAAACCAGATCCCTATGGATTTTCCATGAAAAAGGACATGATGTAATTTATTATCCTAGAGCTACCTAGTTATAAATAAGTTGAACAACTATATCGAAGCCTTACGAGAATATGCTCATAGAAAAGTGCATCATATTACTAGAATCCCTTGGGATGAAGAAACTATATCCAAAGATAAAGCTGCAAGGGCCTCTACCTCAGGAAGTAAACATACAGAAGAGGAAAAGAAAGAAGAGGAGAATGAGAGTTATATGAGAAGAAAAGGAATGAGAACATGGAAAGTCACTTAATAACCTCGATCTATAGAGGAATTTACAACCTGGAAGTGCTGCCAAGAATGAGGCAAAGGCCTAAAAATAAAAATATCATAAGGTTACCACAAGAGACACATTCCTCTAATGAATAACGGTGGAATGTTACCAAAGTTAGACCAGAATTACATTTCATAGAAGTTGAGGAAAGTAAAGCTATGGTAAAATAAGCACATAAAAGAGAAAAAAGAGAGAAAAACTATTTTGTTGAACAAGAGATCCTTGCATTAAAATAATTGGATAAATTGACAATTCATCAGGGGTTGGTAGAGAAATTGAAACATTTCACTAAGTATTGGAACAAGGAATAAAGTAATGTTCATGTCCACATAATTGAAAGAGGACCAAGATGGAAGTCAAAGTACATCTTTCAGAATCAAAGAACATGGCATAAATATGCCATTTATTTAGATGTGGATAACTTTGATACCACTATTATGAAAGTATTACTTGATCTTGGTGCAGATGTCAACATGATGTCTAAGACTACATGGGAGATGCTTGGGAGGCCTACATTAGAACCCGCAAGATACTTTATTGGGTTGGTAGATGGTTCATCAAGACAACCACTAGGAGTGTTGAAGAATATAGTGGTAAATTTTATGGGGATAAAGAAAATGGTGAATTTTGAAGTAGTAGAGAATGTAGCTGAGAATCCTTCATACAATGCTATTTTAGCCTTATAATGGTTTATATAGTACAATGGGACATTAAACTTAGAAGAAGAATAAGTAACATTGAGTGCTGATGGTATATAAGTTCATGTACCTTTACACGCTTGAATGAGTGCCACATGGGAGGAGGAAGTATGGTACAACGAGGATGAGGATGATTTTGATGAAATAAAAGGAGTATATGCATTGAATAATTTATCTAATATTAACAAAGAATTTGAACCAAACTCAGATGGAGAGATATCAGTCAAATCAGAAGATACCACCGAAGATTCAGATAATGTGGTAGAAGCTTGGATACACAGTTTCCACTGTCCAAAACAAGAAAATTACTCTATGAAAGAAGGATACCACAAAAATTCATCAATCTAGAAGATAGTTATAATACCATGGGTGACATTTTGGTACCCTTCAAAGACACATTAGAACAAGAAGGAGAATACTAATTCATGGAAAAAGGAGAATAAGAGCATGAAACTTTTCATAGCTGCGGACATAATTTTTTTCACAAAAGAATAAGAAATAATAAACTTTCCCATCAAGAGGGTATATAGACTGAGCCATGGTATATTTCATCAAACATTACCAAAGTATTTAGGATTCGGGGATTTAGATGGATACATCAAGATCATGGAAATAATATTTCCCAACAAAAAAGTAAGAATGGAGGCATTGGATGATACCTTAATGATCAATGCCTGCAAGTTGGTGGGTGGCACATAAGTCAAATGTATCTAACTATAATTCAGTGAAAACCTTATTGAAAGAAACATGCTTAGAAAGTGATGGTTACTATGTTGCAATTCTTGAATACAATGGAGAAAATGATCTACAAAAACATATTTTTAGACTTGTGAGCAACACTGGAGACTATGTGGGAGACTCCTCCCTTTATATAGATTCAATTTTTTTGTATGGACCCTAGGGCCCATATCGCGATCCTAGTATACACATCAAGAGATCAAGTGGGAGACCAAAGATTCAGATCAAATAGTCAAGGAATTTTCTTATACTTTTAATTTTTGGGACAAATATTTGAATATCATGAGGGCCTTAAAAAATCATAACATTCTTATTTTTAACACCCAAAGTGGCAAAATAATAATACTTTGAAGAGAAGAAGGAAACAAAATGGGAAATTTGCGAACCAGAATAAAGTGTCAAGGTGTTGGCATGATGTTTTAATGTGGAAAACCAAGAAAAAGAAGAGAAACTGGAGAACATGATATACAAAGTTATAGAATATGAGAGAAAAATACTAGATAACAAAGATGAAGGAGAAACATATTACTACCAACACCTAAAAACTAGAAATGAGAACTTTCAGATCAATGGAGATGAAAATTTTACCAAAATTGGAGATTAATTGTCAGAAGAGGAAGTTACCAAGGTAGTAGAGTTGCTTCAGGAATTTCAAGACATTTTTCCAAAGGACTTTAAAGAGTTAAAAGGAAGAAAAGAGGAGCTCGGAACAATAAAAATTCAGATTAAAGATGGAAATAAGTAAATAAGGAAGATACCATATAGACCGAATCCTAATTTGAAGGTGAGGGTGAAGATAGAAATTGATAAAATGTTGAATGTTGAAATTATCAAACCTTTTGATGACACAGAATGGATCCATCCAATTGTAATTGAGAATAAAAAGACTAGTGAGATCCGTGAATGTGTGGATTGAAGATAACTAAATAAGGAATGTGTATATGATCCATTCCCAACCCCTTTTACATAGAGGAAGTACTAGAAAATGTAGTTGGAAGAGAAGTATACTCATTCACAAATGGTTTCTCTAGTTATCATCAAGTAAAAATTGCTCTGAAGGATTAACCTAAAACTACTTTTTCCATAGAATGGGGATCTTTTAGTATATAGTAATGTCATTCAGACTTAAGAACACACCAAAAATGTTTAGTAGGATCATGATAAATGCCTTCAAAGATTTCATTCATGATTTTCTAGAGGTTTATCTTGATGATTGGATGGTTTATGGTTTGCTGAAGAATCATATACAAGTATTGAGATTGATGTTTCAAAGGTGCAGAGATTTACAGATCTCTTTGAATTTGAAGAAATGTATCTTTTGACTCCCTTTGGAACACTACTTGGACATATAATTTGTAAATAAGGGTTACTTGATTGATCCACTAAAGACTTCAGTGATTATAAATCTACCACCACCCAAAACACAGAAAGATGTGAGAACAATTTTTGGATACACTGGATATCATAGGAAATTTATCAAAAATTACGTAGAAATAAGTGCTACTCTAGAAGAAATGTTGAAGAAAAGGACTAATAAACAAATCTCTTGGTCCATGGAATGTGTAGATGTGTTTGAGATTCTTAAGGATAAAACTTTACATGCACCTATTTTGATTTTTCCTGATTAGAAGATACCATTCCATGTTCATGTGGATGCATTTGGGATAGCAATTGGAGTTGTATTGACGTAGCCTAGAGAAAAGATGGATCATGCTCTAGAATTTTCTAGCAAGAAGTTGGATAAGGCAGAGAGAAATTATATAAAAATAGAAAGGAAGGCATAAAGCATGGTCTATGATCGATTAAATATAGACAATATCTACTAGATAATTCCCCACATTCTATATTGACCATGAACCTTTAAACTATCTTTTGAATGGAGTGATTTTGCAAGGAAGAATATGCAGATGGCTTATGTTGTTTAAATAATTTTATTTGACAATTGTATTCAAACCTAGAAAGCTAAAAATGGTCTAGATTACTTGTCGACGATTGAAAATGGAGAATATGAGGGGCCCATATATGATGATTATCCTGGAGCTTACTTATTTTAGATAGAAGCCATACCTAAATATTTTGATGATATTACCCAATTGTTGCACACATGAGAATTCCCAAATTATTATACCCAGAGTAGAAGAAAAACTTGCTAAGTAGAGCATTTCCTTTTACATTGATTCAAGGACAACTATACAAAAATGGACAAGATGATGTTTTAAGAAGAGTAGCATTGGAACATGAGAGGAAGAATGTCTTGATTGAAGCACATGAAGGCATAGCGGGTGGCCATAATGGAGGAGAGAAAACAATAAGAAAATTAATGATGGTTGGGCTATGGTGGCCTACCCTGTTTAAATATGCTCACAAACATGTGAGAACCTATGATATCTATCAAAGAGTGGGGAAACCTAATGTAACGGATGAGATGCCATTTAGACTGTCTCTACATTAGCGCAATTTGAAAAATGGGCTATTGATTTCACAGGACCTATTAAGTTAGCTGCCAAACATTCTCAAGAAATATTCATCATAACTGGAAGAGAATATCTAACAAGATGGGTAGAGGTGGTTCCCACAAAAGAATGTACAACAAAAACAATGTCTAAATTCATATATGAGAACATTATTACAAGGTTTGGATGTCCCTTGAGTATCACTAGTGACCAAGGAAAACACTTTGTGAATGAAACCATCCAAGAGATATTAAGAGGATTCATGATCAATCATAATAGAAGCACTCCATACCACCCTCAGGAAAATGGCATAGTAAATGTGTTCAACGAGGTACGGGAGAAATTGTTAAAAAAATGCTAATTACAAACTGTAGATTGGGATTTGAAGATACCTACTACTCTATGGGCATACCACACAACATACAAAAGGCTTACAAAGTATTCTCCATTCAGATTGGTATATGGAATAGATGTAGTCGTTCCCACAAAGTTTTTTTCTTCCAAGTTTGAGGGTTGTAGTTTCCTTTAGGATGACGAAAGATGACTCACTCCATGAAAGGATGATAGAAATGGAGAAACTAGATGAAAAGAGATTTATAGCTACATACAACCAGACCCAGGAAAAGAGAAGATAGAAGGCATGGCATGACCGCCATATTAAGAAGAAACAATTTTGTACGTCATCAAATACAAATACATAGGGAAGCTAAAAGTAAGGTGGCTATGGACATATATTATTAAGGAAATACTACCATAAGGAGAAGTAAAAATAAAGACATTACAAGTTGAAATAACTTCCTGAACATGTAAATGGAGCAAGGATCAAAACATATGTAACTTAGTAAGGAAAAAAATCAAAATTGAAAAATAATGAACTACTTGAAAACCAATAATTTGGAAGGTAGGTCAAGGGGATGGATGAAAACCCGTAAGGGAATCTCTACCCTTAGAAAAATAAAAAAGGGGAAAAATAAGAAACCACCGAGGAAGAATACCTATGCAATAAGAATAACATTGGCCTATTTGAAAACCGACAATTTTGCGGATAGGTCAAGGGGTAGGATGAAAACCCACAAGGGAATATTTAATCCTAGGAAGGATATTGAGAAGAAAAATAAGAAAACGCAGAGCGAGCATACCCATGTAATAAATCAAGAAAAAAAGTTAAAAATCCACAAGAAGAAGGAATGAAATAAACCACAAAATAAAGAAGAAAATAGAAAAGCCGCAAAAAGAAAAAGATAATAAAGTCATGTAATAAAAAAATGATGAGACTGCAATATACAAAAATAAAAACCACTAAATGATGGAGACATAAAATCCGCAAAACAAAGAAAACTAGGCTAAAATTGAAAACAACAGAGTTAATATATGTGCAACCTCATGTTAAAATTCAGGGTAAATATGTAAAACATCAAAGGAGACCATCCTCCTCAAGAATAGGAAATTGATTTTTCCTATTGGCTCCTTTAAAAAACTTTGGAATGGGGAAAATAATGATGGTGTCTCGAATATCTTGGTTTGTTGTTTGTTTTTACATATTTTTAAATTAGAAATCTTCTATTCCTTTGGGCTTCCTTTTAAGGATTCTTCATATTGTTTAGTAAATTCTTACTATAGTCTTTAAATTATAGTAATTATTTATAATTTATTAAAAACTAATGAAAATTATATTTCTGTTTATATTTTTTAAAATTCTTGAACAAAAATCTTCAGGAATTGTACAGAAACTATATTTCTATCAAAAGATTAGAAAATTAGAAATCTAGGATGAAATATAAAAATTGTATTTTAACACGGGGATCATAGATTATTTTATAAATTGTCGGTGATTTTAGACATTACTGGAAATTTCCAGTCAGAACCTAAAATTTGAAAAAATGGTAAAATATCAATAAATAACCGTTTTCTTAATTGGGTTTAAACTGTGATCAAATTTCCAGCAATTTTCTCAATCGCAAATGATTCATCCTTGAATCGCAGTGATTCATGGAATTGTTAGTGATTTCTCGTAATGTTTTTAAAATTAGGTAGTACATATTACATATCATATATTTATGTGGATCTGGTTCTGTAAAATAGTTATAATCAGACTTAAAAATATATACTTGATTATTGATACAAACTATTTTGATCAAAATCGGGATATTGTCATTTTTAAAAATATGTACCTAATTTTGTGGTGTATTGTATAGTAAAATGAGATGTGTTATAAATTCAACAAACGGTGGCATCTAGTTATTTCTACCTCGATAAATCCCATATCCTAAATGGGGACAATTACAACATTTGGAAGATCAATGTTAAATAAGAATTTATGGCAAGGAAACATTAGATGATTGTTTCGAATCTGAATTTTCTCCAACGATCGTCGAGTGATGAAAAATAACATTAATGCTTCTCACAATGGATGCAAGAGTATCTTTCCAACATAATATGATTCTACATAATATGAATGATGAATATCTTCTACACGTTAGTAATATCGAACATTCAAAAGAGGTATGGACACAATTAGAATCCATGCATGAAGGTTTGTGCTTATCCAAGATTATTAAGCTTGTTTTAGAATTTCTTGCGACTCTATGAAAGGAGATGAAAAAGTAGTTAATTTCTTAGCCAAAATTAAATATATTAAAACACAATTAGATGGATGTAGTTTTAACTTAATCGGTGAAACGTTAATCTACATTATTATTTAGTTGAATATACATGAAAGATTTAGGAATTTTATTTCTATCTTAAACTCTAAATATCAGAATGAGGATGAATTACCTGATTTAAATTCTTTGAGTTCTCTTCTGATACAAGAAGAGAAAGTGAATTTGAAATTTGAATCTAAGGAGAATGTCTCTCAAGAAATATTTTCTCATATTTCAAAGTTCAAACCTCCTCGCAAGCCCTTCTCGGATCAAAATTTTAGATCTAAATATTCATTTTCTGATAAGAAAAGTGTTTCTTCTGAACAATTACATGTAATATTTAATGGTAATTGTCACAAATGTGGTAAATTTGGGCATAAAAAGGAATATTTCAAATCTAATAAAACTATCCATAAAAATCATAAATAGGTTCTGTCTTATACTTCTACCGATGCTCCTAATTTAAGGAAAAATGATAGTTCTAGTGATGCTCCTATAACTATTGCCTTATATCTTAGTTAGGGAAAACATATTTTACCTAGGTTAATTTAGCATAGGTAAGTTAATTATTAAATTATGGTAAGTTGTTAAAACCCATATTTTAATTTTATCCGGGAATAGTATTCTTGTAGCATATTATTTTTCATTATTTGAGGTGTAATATGGTTCAAACAATATATTTTTAATTACATGTTCATAGGTATGTTTACTATTGCATTTTTCAAAGCATCCCATTTTTATGCACATGGTTGTTCAATTCCTATAATAATTGTACAACATTCATTTTAATATTGATTTGATTGATTATTAATAAAAGTGTGAGGCTTTTGTCCCTCTTCTAAACTTTCATTTGGTCCTAGAGCAGGTTGATCTAGATGTGTGAGCAAAGAAGGTTGGAGAAAGGTTGTAGAAGGAAGAAAAAGTCTTGGAGAAGAAATATGCTTTCTAAGAGATACTTTGTTGCCTCCAACATCTTCCTAGACATCCCTACATCCCAAAAACCCATGGTTTTGTTCCAGTGTTTGGAATACAAATTTGTGTTTGACCTTTGGTGCCCTATGCACAAGGGAAATTTTTTGTTACAGAAAAGAAAATTTAAAAAATCATTTTTCGCCATCAACGGTTTTGCCTCTAAATTTCTTAGTTATAGATAATATTATCTTTATTACCAATTTTGAAGGTCTTTAAACTACTCTACAGGTTGAATTATTTTTCATCTTGAACGAGCTCTTGGATGAGATGAGAAATTTTAAGACTAATTTTCTCTTGCATTGTATCTAGAATGAGCTATGTTTGGTGGACCAAGTCTTCAAAGGAAATCCATAAGGTTGGACACTCACTAACTCCTTGACGAGTTTGAGATTGGGCTATAACATCAACAAGTTGGAACATTGTTTAATGTGGTCAAGATTTGCATTATTTGTAAGGTGAGTTCAGGTTGAAACCATTGTTGTGGTGGAAAATTTGATCAACCAAGCCTTATTTCATTGTGGGCGAGATGATCTAGAACCCTACAACAAACAAAATGGTTGAGCCCCACCGTGAAATCCCCGGGTTCGACCGTACCAACACCAAATGAAAAATAATACCCTGTTGAACCAAAGAACGTCAAGAATTCAACTAGACCGAGTGCCTCTCCAAACAGGATGAGTCTTCAACCGTGAAGTGATTCTGCATCATTAACATGTCTAGACCGATATTGAGTGGGATATCATCAACATGTCTAGATTGAGCTTGAGCAAGTGAAGTTTTCATGCCAAATTGCGTTATTAACTCCGAGAAGCAAGGTTGAGTCAACACTGGCATGCAAAAGATATGCTAAGGCAAGTCATATCTATCCCCTATAAACATACAAAATAAATCCATACAAAACTCAATAAACCTACAAAAATAGGTGGTTGTGTTGAAAGAAAAATAGAGGGATAACAAATCTAAGCACCATATAAGCAACAACAATATAGAGGCAGTAGTAAATACAAGGAAAGAAGACCCATTTTTTGGTGCAAGCTAACCCTAAATCCACCCTCCTCCCAAGCTAAGCCACGTTGTCTCCTCAGAAAGTGATGTCTCACATTAAAAAGGTTAGTGGATGATTTTATAATTTAAGTAGCAGGTGATTCATTTTATATTCCAAGCGCTCTAAGCGTCGTTCTGGCTAGTGAAAGAGTCTTGGAAAACACAAGTCATTGGTTTGACCCACTTCCTGACCCAAGACTTTAAAAAATATTTTGAAATTTGGTGGAATATTTAGTTGAATCACTATAAATAGTGACAAAAATCATTGCTAAACTGCATATCTGTCTCAAACCCCTGACCACATTTAGAGGAGAAAATCCTATTTTTGGGTAAATTTTTTCTTTCTCTCACATTGCATTTTTTTTTATTCGGGCATTTTTCTCAAAAGGATGGGTACCTGAAAAACTAAAAATTTAGTATTTTTGCATTTTTTTCTCGAGAGAGTTGTATTGAGCTCTAAAGGCCACCAAGGCCCCATAAAACAAAAACAAATCTTTCCATTAAATTTTATATTTTAGTGTATTATACTAATTTACAAAGTTGTGATATTCAACTTCAAACCATTGTAACTACTTAAAAACTAGAAGATATTTTTACTCGAAATAATAGAAATTTTATTATGAATCACTCATGAGATGTTGGGATCTCATTCACAACATATGGTATAAACAATGCCTCGGGAAGCACTTACGGGTAAATCCATCGTGACTAGTACTACACTTAACACCTAATATAGATACAACAACGTAAATGTCCTGGGAATTTACCCTTTAAATTGACGAGTAATAAGGATACATTGTATGCACTTTGAGCCCTCCCATTCATCTATGAAACATTTCTCGACTTAAATTTGGTGAGAAATTATCCTAGTATATAGTGAAGTTATGTGCGCATATGAGGATATTTCTTTGAGCCGGTGTCAATAATTGCATAGACTCTTTCCCTTTCGATCTTGTCTTGGTATCATGTATCATATTATTTCACGTATATTAACAAATATCTCACATAATACCGATTATATAGAAAGGGTGAGCTTATTCAATGTACTTGAAGGGTATATCGAGAAGGGTGTGTATATAGATAGGATTGTTATATCAAATCGAAGGTATATAGATTGGGAGACCATAAACCTAGAGTGATAAGAGCCTAATCATTTGTCAATTGATTCTACAAAATGGGCACCAACACCCCCAAGTTCTTTCTTCCAAATTCTAAACTTCTAATAGGAAATAACTATGCAACATGAAAGATAAAAATAAATACACAACTTTAGTTTGAATAGATTTGGAATGTTGTGGATGGTTCTGTAACTAGATCAACAACTGATACAACCCAACAACGAATGTTTGATAGATTGGATTAGAAGGCCAAGATGATAATCTTGTATTCGGTGTCAACGATGTTAAATTCCACATTTGTGATGCCAAATCAACCAAATAAGTGTGGGATAAGTTGAGCATATTGTATAAGGCCAAGAACAAGAATGTCATATTGAATTTATAGAGTTAGTTACACACACTAAAGTTTTAAAAAATGAGAAAATAAAATCTTTCTTAAGAAGAGTTGCAGAATTAAGGGCTTCACTTCTAGTCGTAGGAGAGGAGGTCAATGATATAGCTCTCATTCCCATTGTTCGAGATCACTTGCTTCTTCATATCACATTTTTGTGACAACACTCAACTTGTCGGATCGGACATTTTATTTCAAAAAGTTAGCAAACCTACTACAACAAGAGGAAACAGTGAATAAAAAAGATGATGAAGAGGAGTAGCACTATCTTCGATCAATAATGGGAAGGAAAAGGAAAAGGAAAACCTAATTCTATTAAAATTCCCAACATCAGAATAAACATTAGCAAGGGGACAAAAATAGAAGAAGAAATGTCCTATCTCGTAAAAGGGGACATGAGTTACAAGATTTTTGGTTCAATACCTATAAGAATGGTTCATCAAGCAACTCTAGACCTCAAAATTAAAAATATTATAAGGGACATTCTAACTACAATAAAGGGCAGAAAAAAAGGAACTGGAAAAGAAAACCCCTTCAGCAAGGAAATATAGCTCATTAAGAAGAACATTTAGATAATGAAGACTTATTATACAATGCTTAATCAAGTGAACCCTCCACATCATCTAGTGGTGTCTGGTATGTTTATTTGAGAGCCACTCAATAGATGACTAGCCACATATTGGTTTACCACAATGAGGGACATGCCTTGAAAAACCCTTGTTTCATTAGGTGATGATTCTTCATACACTGTATAGGGGATTGGGAACATTTCTCTACCCCTTGGTTCATGAAACTCGTAGATTATCAGATGTAATATATGTCCCAGGTTGAAAAATAATCTATTATCGGTTAGTCAACTCCTAGATCAAAATTTGAAAATTGACTTTGATAGTCATTCTGTAAGAAAATTTGTTTGATTCGAGACAAATCATGAGGCTCAAAAATAGTTACAAAATCCTACAATATGGAATGCATACTCAAGCTTGGGTTTTTTCCACAGAGATGATCAAGAAATTGTGGCTAAGAATTCCACCTCTACACAATTGTGGCATCAGAGACTTGGTCACATCAATTTCAATTATCTCAATTTTTTCTAGTACAACATGGTAATAGTATTACCATATATACAGAAATATACAAATAAGTGTCCTCTCTACGAAGGAGGAAAAAAACATAGAGCTTCATTCTAGAAGAGTACCTATCAAGCTCATGGTAAGCTTGATCTAGTTCATACCAATCATTACTGATCGATACGATACAATCGATTCGTTATGGATTTTAGTACTTCATGCTTTGTGTTGATGATTATTTGAGAAAAATGTGGATTTACTATCTTTGTAAGAAAAGTGAAGATTTTAAAACTTTAAATAAGTTGAGTGGGTGTTGAGAATGGCGGTCATCACATTAGAACTCTCCACTCAGATCCAGGGCAGGAATTTACAAGTAATGATTTAAAATCCTACCTACAAATTCCTCCTCCACACACACCACAATAGAATGATGTTATTGAGATAAGAAATAATACTATCATGGAAATGGTGCGATGCATGATCGATAATTTTGGATTAACGAGGACAATTTGGGAAGAAGCAATAAATACTATTGTATATTTTTTTGAACAGAGTGCCCATAATTTATATTCATGGAGTAACACCACAAGAAGCATGGTCAAGGAGGAAGCCATTTTTTACACACCTCGAGTATTCAAGTGCAAATAAATCATACACATACCAAAATAGAATAGAAAGAAATTAGATATGAAATCACAAAAATCATCTTCATTAGCTACAATGAAGATAATCTTGAGTATAGATTTATGGATCTAAAGATCAAGAAAGTATACACCAACAGAGATGTTGAATTTTTTTAGAAGGAAGAATACAATCCTTCTTTGGACTCACATGATGTAGATTTTTCACTGTTGTAAAAATAGAAGTTGATGTTCTCACGATGATTCCAGTGATGATGAGGATGATAGTGATGCTCAAATAGAACCACGACCCATGGGAATAGTTCAATGTATACCTAAGTGGTGTACTAGCATGATACGATATGTAAAATTGGATGTTCCACTAGCTACATCCACAACTAGACAAAGAACTCATGGTACAACATGAGAAGAAGTCAAATTTGCTTTAATTTGTATTTTTAGTGAATCGATGATCCCTCTATATTA
The DNA here is from genome assembly GCA_018340775.1 of Taxus wallichiana var. yunnanensis. Taxonomy (NCBI): domain Eukaryota; kingdom Viridiplantae; phylum Streptophyta; class Pinopsida; order Cupressales; family Taxaceae; genus Taxus; species Taxus wallichiana. The sequence continues at coordinate 255,478,581 of CM031242.1, read as the reverse complement.
TAAGAATCCCTACGGTTCAAATATTTGAAACATTCCATGGATGTTGAGTAACAATCAATGATGAAAATTAACACTTGGCAGTTTGTTGATCTTCCACTAGGAAAGAACCCATTGGTTACGAGATGGATATTAAAAAAAAATACAAAGCAGATGGGACTATAGACAATTTTAAACTAAGACTGATACGAAAGGGGTATGTAAAAAAGAAGGCATAGACTATGAGGATTCATTTTTCCCATGACTAAAATTAAAATGATCGGGATGATATTATCTCTAGATGCACAATTTGGTTAGAAAGTCCATCAAATGGAGTTGAAAAGTTCCTTTCGAATGAAGACTTACAAAAGGAAGTATACATGACTCAACTTTGAGGGATATGTTGTACCTGGTCTAGAAATAAAGGTATGTAGACTCAAGAAATGTTTGTATGGCCTTAAACAGGCACCCCAAGCATGGTACATCAAAATAGATAAACATCTCATACAACATGGATTTGTAAGAAATCCATACAATCCAAATCTCTACCTCAAAAAGCAAGGGTGGGAGATTATGATTGTTGTTTCCTATGTCGATGATCTAGTCATCGGTGGAAGTTCGAGTGAAAATGATTGACACAAATAAGAAAGATCTTAACCAATCATTTGACATGACAAATCTCGGACCGATGCGGTATTTTCTTGGATTGGAAAGATGGCAAACAGAGATAATCACATATTTGTTTCTTAGTTGAAGTATACCAAGATAGTTCTTAATAAATTTAGGATGATGGATTTTAAACCTATTACTACACGTATGGAGAACAGATTATATTTATCTCGTTAAGATCCATATCTTGTGGTAAATTCCACTCTCTACCGACAATTGATTAGGAGTCTCATTTACCTAACCTACACTAGACCGGATATCAGCTTTTAGTGACCTATCTATCTAGGTTAATACAGAACCCAAAGTTTTTCATTAGAAGGTAGCAAGGCACATCTTGAGGTATCTCAAGGGATCAGTGGATCTCGGTCTAGAATACAAGAAGAATAAAAAATTATTCTTATAAGGATATTTGGATTAAGATCATAGAGGCAATATTGATGACAAGAAATCCACTTCAGCGGTTGTGTTCTTTATGGGATCTGGAACAATATCATGGGGAAGTAAGAAACAACACTTTTTTTCTCACTCTTCCACATAAGTCGAGTATCATTCTATAGGTGAAGTTGTCTGTGAAGCAATATGGCTACGTCGCATACTTGAAGGACTTAGAATACCACAACACAAATTGACCACCATGTATGTAGACAATGAAGGTGTTCTCAAACGTGTTTGTAATCCATTTTTTCATGAAAGAAAAAAGCACATTGAGGTACAAGTACATTTCATATGTGAAAATGTCTTGAAACATAATATACAAATTCATTTTTGTCCAATATATAAACAATGAGCATAATTATTCGAGAGAGGTCCTCTCTTCATCCCTTGAGGCAATGTAAAATTAAGGGGGAATGTTAGGGTAGACATATTTTACTTCAGTTAATTTAACATAGGTAAGTTAGTCATTAAATTGTGGTAAGTTGTTATCAACCATATTTTAATTGTATTTGGTAATAGTATTCATGTAGCATGTTTTTGTCATTATTTGAGTTTTTATATGGTTTAAACAATATATTTGTAATTATATGTGCATGGGTATGTTTATTGTTACATTGTTACAACATCCTATTTTGTCGTACATGGCTGTTCAATTCCTATAATAATTCCAGCACATTCATTGTAATATTGATTTGATTGATTATTAATAAAAGTGTGAGGCTTTCGTCCCTATTCTACACTTTCATATACTAAGAATGAAAATGCTATCTTATATGGATTTTTTGATTCTAACCATACTGATGTTGTTCTATAAAATATCCTCGATATATTTTCAAGTTAATTGGTACAAGAACCATTACTTGGAACAAAAAATGCAATCAACAGACTCCATTTCTTCTATTGAGGAAGAGAAGTACAATGGAAGAAGAAAAGAAGCCGTGTGGTTGCAATGACTATTGGTAGAGATACATATGAAAGCTAAAGGAAGTATTCATATTCTATGTTGTGATTAGAGTTGTATTACTCTTGATTAAGAATCGAGTTCAACATTAGAGGACAAAACACATTAAGATACATATACACTTCATCCATGAAAATGAGCTAAGTGATAAGATAAATCTCAAGTTCATGTCGACTGAAGAGCAGGTTGTTGACATCTTCACAAATTCTCTAAGTACTGTAAAGTTTTTTCACTTTCATGGAAAACTTGGATTGTGGGATTTTCCATTGAGGGGGAGTGTGCATGAAAATGTCACCTCCTAATGGATTTTTTTTTTTGAATATTAAAAATGTAATTGTAAAGGCATTCAAGCAAGTGTAAAGACCTTCCGGAAAGTGTAAAAAGACCTTTGGGCACGTATACCTCCTCAACTTCTTCTTTAGAAATAAGTGTAGAAATATCTTAAAGGCATTATTGAGTAAACTCTTTACTTCTATTGAGTTTACTAGTAAACATCCATGGCAAACATATTTTTAAGGAGGTCCTTGGTTATAAAAGGCTCCTATATGCTTGGGTTCAATAACCTTTTATGAGAACTTATGAGAACATGTGAAACTCACAAATCATAATTAGCCACTGATCAAGGGATTATCTTTGGGATTTAAAATCCTTTTGTAACAAAAGGTAGCTTAAGTATAATGAACGTGTTATAATTCCTTCACCCAATATACTAGCCTAAAACCTTTATGGTTTAAGGATTGTAAATCCTATAGTGTACCACATGAAGGTAATCTATTGGCATATGTTATCCCACTTAACATTAAGGGGGAGTGTTGGCACATAATGATTGAGTGGGATCTCCACCCCTTAATTAAATGGGTCCATCACTTTTATATAGGTTAATATTTAGTAATATGAAATATTTATATTTATATTATTAAATATGCTAACCTACATATATATTTTATGTTAAATATTTAATATCATGAAATGATTATATTTCTAATATTAAATATTATAAACCTAGGTGTATGTGTCAACCTTTTAGGTTGAAAAGGTGGGTCAGGAGACATACCCGATCACCTTGTATAAAAAGGACATTAAGGTACTCATTTGATATGTTCATGAAAATATATCAAAGATGAAAATTATTTACCATTGTGATTAGGGTTGAAAGAAGGAGGTCAAAGTTCTTGGATGCAAGTTTGGTTCTTTGATAATAAAAGGTTATTTGAAGTGGTTTTTTACCCTATTAAGGTTTTCAACTATGCATATTGTGTCACAAGTTTATTTATCTTCAGTATGTATTAACTTGTTTAATTATGTAATGTTTATTTTATTATATGACATAATGTATTAATGTTTAAATGTTAATATGAATGTTGATTAAATCCATACTAGTTGAATCCTCAATTTCTAACATATGGTGCCCATGACATGAGTGCTCAAATAACATTAGATATGGTGATGGCCAATTCTAAATACAACCTAGATGAATTATTAATCAAAAAATTACATGAGAATGTGAAGAGAATTAAATAAGGAAAACATTATTTTTGTTATGGGTTGATATTAATATGTTTGGCAATGTACTTTACAAGAACACTTCCACAGAAAGAAGAATTGGTTGATTGGAAATTAGATACCCCTACTAGAAAAAAATTTGGGAACACATGAGAATAATGGATGTAATTACCCAAATAATATCACTCATTAAATGGGAAGATAAAATCGGGGGTAGTGGAAAATAAATCTAGGGTAATAGAATAAATAGTGGCAAAATATGAACATGAAGTTATGTTTATTGTGGACATTGACTATATATTTATTGAACCATTAGTTATAAAGACCAATCAAGTACCACCATTACCATATGAAGATTCAAATGAGGTATTCGAAATATCCATATAAGAACTAAAAACCTAGTATTACAAAAAACTTTGAGGAAAATAAACATACATTTGCACCATTAGGAAAATTATAAACAAGTGGAGAGTATGCTTCGAACCTACAAAAGAAATAAATCCCATTCCATTCAAAACCGATTACAAAAGGAGAAAATTCATAGCAGAAAAGGAAAACTCAAAACAAGTAAAGACACGCAAAGAAAAGGATGAAGATCAATATGAAAAGATATTATAAATTTCAAGATTAGAAGTAGAATAGGAATAATACACTCCCTTACCATCACATTCACAATAGAAATAAATACCACGGGTATTAGAAGATGTGGATCCATGGACAGAGATGAATTTAACAAAACTAGCCTATCGATATTATCAAAAATGCTTGTCTCCATGTGGGATATCTTAGCTAGCACAAGAGTATGATGTAAGCATAGGAAGAGAAAAAATGGAAATAGTGAAAGCAATAGATTATTGTTTGGAAATATTTGGATTCGTACTTTAATATATTATGAAACTACTAACTAAGGAACTAATAAATGAGATCCAACATCATATTGAAGGAGAAGAACCAAGCCCCCTTAAGGCCTTTCAACAGGAAAGATCACAATAAAAAGGATTAAAGAAAAGGACTGTCTAAGAACAACAGATATTTCAAGAGGTAGAATAACTTATTGGATTATTAATAAATGTAAGGAAAGAAAGAGAAAATAGAGCATCAAAACCTATAGAGGCAAGCAAAAAAAGAAGAAAAGAAGAAGGAAATTGAGTGGGAGAAAAAAATACAACAAAAGTAGATAAGCAAGAAGCAAGAGAAGAAAAATTAAAAAAATCGAACAAACTAAAATGATGGCAGAATAAGAAAAATAGAAAAAGGGAGAAGAAATAGAAAAGAAAAATAAGGAACAGGAGTAGAAAGAGAAGAAAGAAAAATAAGAAGAAGAGATAAAATAGAAAGAATAAAAGGATAAAACACACCAAATGCTACAAGAACTAAAGAGGAAAGAATAATAAGATAAAATAGATAAGGATAAGAGGGATAAAGAAGAGGCATCCTTAAAACAAAAAGAAGACAAAAATAGGAAGGAAAAAGAAGAGTAGGCCAAGAAGGAGAAAAAGGAGAAATAAGAAAGGAAAAGGAAGGAAGAAGAAGAACTAAAAAGAGAAGGAGCAAAAGGAGGTGGAAAATAAAAGGAGGAATATGATAAATAAGAAGAACAAATCTTACAAACCTCATCCTCCATTAGTATAGTGTCTACACAAGCACCTAGAGACTCATTAATGAAAATCAAGCAAGCTCTACGTAAAAGGAAATAGGAACAATCAATCCAACTACAAAAAGGAGTTGTGGAACAAACCACAACGGGATTAAAATTCAATGTAGATAAAATAAATCTATTACAACAATCTACTTGAATTCAAGTCTTAGAGAAAAGTGTTAAACAAGATTGGATGCAAACATGTGTGGAAATAGAAGAAGCAATGTAGGATGTGCTCTGCATAATCCAAATAGATAATCCACAAATCAAGATTGATCCTAAGCTCTCCATTGAAGCAAATACATGATGTATGGTAGGGGAAAATTATAAGGAACACCACATAGACTTGGAAGAAGTTGAAGAAAGAATCTGCAAGAATACAAAAGTAGAGGAACACAAGGTAGAAGTCATTGAACCACATATAGCAAAGAATCGAGAAGATAAAAAAGGAATTACAAAGTGTGGTAGCAAAGAAGGAAACAAAGCTGAATAATGCCACTATGTACTATACATATACTATTGGATGGCCAAGCATGACCATGGAGGACAAGGTAGAAATGGAAAAGATAGAACAATAAATTCATAAAGCCTCCACTGAATATGATATTTCAAAAGATAAAGATAGAACATAGAGAAGGAAGTGGAAAAACTCGGAGATAATAATGGAAACTAGTAGTGGGTGTGAAAAGATAAGATATATGACATGTGAAAATGTAGCACTACCTTGGAAAAATCATTGGTAAGGATGCAACAAGAAACTACAATTGCACAGGATTGATGGAATAAGGTACAAACACATCCCACTCTAGCAAAATTAGTTCCACTCATTCAAGAAAATACCCAACTTCAAGAATGGATAGATCAGGTGAAAAACATTTGTCTTCTTGGTTCAAGTATGAAAATAATAGTATTCCACAAATAACGAAATATATGTGACAAAATACACCTTAAGGGCTTAGAGTTCAAGGTGTCCCATAAATCCATTCGGGCAAGTTGAGCCAATGAAATTTTCCTTATGGAAAATGTCAAAGTTTCTGGGGAGGTTGATGTCTCTTCAAGATTGGTGTCCCATAAATCCAGTTGGGTGAGTCAAGCAAGGAATCCTTCCCTAAATTAGACATATAAGTTTTGTTGGTTGATGCCCACATATGAAAATTTTGAAGAAAATGTTTGGAGGATAAAACAAGAGTATTCGTTATTTTTTGGTTCTCTCGAGGATGAGAAAAAGTTTAAGAGGGGGGATGTAGTCATTTTTTTATGCCCTTAGAACAACAGTCTAATCCCATGCACACCTTCCTATCACCCGGTAGTGCTTGGTGCTCACTGAGGCACACGCGGGCGCTAACCCCCTCCTTTATGTGAGTTTTGTGAGAATACATTGATCAATGACAGAAACTTAGATGTAAAAAGGTAAAGAACCATGCATTCATTTTGAGAGCTTAAGATGAGGTATTATATTAATATACCCATTAAGATAACCAGAGAAACATTATATGAATAACAAATCTGATCCATACTAGAAAGGAAATATAATAGGATTCACACCCATGAATAATTTATACTTAGAACATAATCTTATATTCATATTAGTCAAATTTCAGTAACCATATTACATTCACTGTGCCATGAAAAGCCAATGTAGACAAGATTTTACAAAAATTCAAAGTGGAGATCAAACTTATGCATCAAAACCCTAACTATGCTCCCATATTACAATTTTTTTTTACAAACCCATCCCACTAGACAAGATTTTACTCCTACAGTCCTCTAAATGAGAACCTCAACTCTCTTGAACCTTCTTATTATTCTTACAAAGCTTCACCTTTCATTATCTCTATATCCGTCATCCCTTATTCTTGCCAAGAATCTCTATATATAGATTTATTTCCCACTTCCATGCTTTTATGAAGAAAAATGATTGGTTTTTAAGTGTTAAGGTGGTCATCTAATGGAGCATGCTTCTTCTCATCCGAGCTCTCCACTCTCTGTAATGATGTCTTTCTGGATCCTTCCATCACATGGAATATTCCTTTGTTGACTACTAAGTTTCTAGGATGGCACCTTATCTACTCCGCATGCTTAGTCAGGTCACACTTTTCTTGGGTGCTTCCTGGAATGCCGAATATGGATAAGTACTTAAACCCTTTTCTTTGTTGGGTGCACACACCATGGGTTTTAATAAAACCTTCTAAAAACCCTTTCCTATATGCCTCTTACCCACGTGCTCTTTTGCATATTGGTTCTATGCACCCACATGCCCTTTTACACTTAACCAATATTTTGAGGCCTAACATCACCCCACACTAAGCTTGTTCTCTTTCCTTGGTAACACCTATAGACACCAAATTTGTGTCTTACAACACCCTGTGCCCCGCATCTCATTTCACAACCTAACCTCACCACCTAAACCTTGCACAATTATTTATTAATTACCTTATAATTAATAAATCCACATCTCCAAACCTGCCACCTCATTTCGCCACCTCATCATGACCTAGCCCTAACCCTAAAATAACCTAATTAAGACCTATAACTTGGTCTACATCCACACCCATGACTAATTACTCCTCACCCGCACCAAAACCAACCTAATAATGACTTGACCAAGCCCACAACTAATCCCTCAGAGAAAAGGAGGGAAAGTTGGCTATTTTACTAAAAATAGCCCACTTTGACTTAACCGACATCGGTTCCTACTCGACCACCGTCGGTCACGTAACTACCATCGGTTCCCTGTAAATGACCGCCCCCAACCAAAAACAAAGGATCTGGAATTCATTTGAAAGGATCCAGAAATTCATTTGCAAGATAAAGGGATAAGTGAAGAAAAGAGAAGAGGTTGCAGAGAAGAGCATCGAGCCGAAGACTGCAACTGAGCCACTAGATCACTGCCACCCTTATTCAAGCATTGGAAAAGACTGAGGATAGCTTCATCAGCTCACTTTCCAACACCGGATCATCCCAACTAAGCCTTACTGTCACCACCACATTCCTTGGACCTGAATTTTCATCAAGAATGAGTAAGTAGTGTCTTGTATGTTTCTAAGCACCATTTCTTGAGCTTTTTGATTGATAGTAATTATAAGCTCACTCCTAGATCTACCACCTGCCAGCACCCTGCACTTAACCTTCATCCATACATCCTTGTATTGCCTAGAAGATAGTTTTATCACACTCTGAGTCTTCCCCGTCATCTCACTATTCCCCTCAGCCATCCACCAGTCTTAAAAACCCCACAATCACCCTGCAACCAACCTCCATCCAGAAGCACCTAGATTACTGACCCTACCGGTGTCGGTTATCCCCTACCGGTAGCGGTTCTCTAACCACGGTCGGTTATCCAGTGACCAACATCGGTCACTGTGACTTATACCCAAAACCTTCCTCTCACCTATTTGTCTCCTAACAACCTCAGATCCAGTCTGGTTTATCCCTGTAACTCGAGCTGAATGTATCAACGACCAGTGACCAAAAAAACAACATGACATTTTATTATTGGTAGTTTAGTCTCTATTGCTTTGTAACGAGGTACCTAAATCGTGATTTCACAATAGCTTCTTTATTATCATTTGTGTTAATTCGTATTAAAAGGGGAACTAACCACCTTCGAAAGGAAGTCTAATATTTCCTGGGCCCAAGGCAGTTCCCTCATTTATTGTCTAACTAAAATCTAGTGGTCTTGTATTCTTACTTACAGGTAGTCCTTCCTAGACAAAAATGAGTTCTTTGCAATCGATCTGATCTCTCTCTATAGTTCGCACACATCCTCCCAACACTCAACAAGTATTCCTCCTAGCCCTAACCCTTATCTATTTATCAAGAGAATGAAAGGATAGAAGAAACTCTATTCTAGGAATAGAAACATTCTGTGTGAAACAACACCTTCCTTTAATGAATAAAGAATGGTGGACTCTGAATAATTGGAATATAGAATGAAGGAATGAATAATGAGGAATGAATAAATTAAAGAATGGGGGAACATAGAAGAATTTGTTTATTGCTGAAGGAGGAGTGGGAAATCCTTTCCAATATCTTCCTCAAGCTTCTCCCAAGCATCTACCTCACTTTGTGCTTGCTGACAAAGGTCACCTACTAGGGCACTCACCTCCTCAAAACTTAGCTCCTCCCCCTTGGCACTCATCATATCAACAATACCCTCTAGTTGGTTTCCAAGTTCACCTGATTGCATTCATTTTGTGGGTGATCTAGGGATATAACTCGTTCGGCCAGTTTTTGATCATGCCCCGCAAGGTCTTGATAGCTTCTGATTTCTCCTCCACTTCAGCCAGGATATTATCCCTCTCTCCTATGTTCCCCTTATTGCTCTCTTCAAATTCCTTGATCTCCGCTTCATGTGTAGAAAATAAAATGCTTGCTACCCTATCCCTATCAACGCAATTATCATAAAAGGCCTCAACAACTTGCATGGTGGCCTTTACATCGGTGAGGAGTTTGGTATACTAAGAAATGATCTCTACCACCTTCAGCTTCTCCTCCTTCTTGGTGTAACATCACTTCTTATGCAGATTTTAAGGTGAGTGGTCGCCTCTCCGTTGTGAGGATGTGAGTCAAATCCTCCAAGAATTATAAGGTTGATTCATATTTTTTCTCGCGTGGTGCTAGGTTGGGATGCTTTAAGAAAATAACATCCATAATCATCTCAATTTTATTATATACTTTGCACACCCTTTCCTTATCCTCTTTCGATTCACACCTTAGCTATGAGCTAATTAGTTTATCTTGTTTTAGATCCATTATTTTCTCAAGAAGCTCTTCCTCCTTCTTTTCCAATTCCACCTCTAGGAATTTCACCCTATCATTCCTTTAATAAAGTCTAGCCTCAACCTCAACTGAAACCTTGTTGAGTACATTACATACTTTCTCATCTAACAAATGTTGAACATTTACCAATGGGTTTATCCCTTTTATCTCTAGCATCTTCATTAGTTCCCCTTGGCTTACTTTGAACTCAGGTTCATCGATATGGGATTCAAACACCCAAGATAGAATTTTCCTGGTTCGTGGGTATGTGCATTCTACGTCAAATGAGGGCATGGCCAAGATTTTATCTATTGGCACAGTGCTCTGGAAGTGTGCACATAGCACCTTTCTTGAATCATTAATGTAACCCATTCCTTTCTCCCGGTTACCACTATGTTCTTCCAACCTCGTTCGCACAAACTTTAGAAAGCTTATGCTAGGTGGGGTCTCGCCCATGTTTCCATACTATTTTCCAATGCTATCCTCTTCTATCTCCTTGAGAACTTCATCCACATTGTGCTCTACCTCATGTTCCACTAACGTTTTGATAATGCCTATCATTTCTCTCTTTGTAGCCTGCTTTATTTGTTCCTTGGTGAGGTTTGGGGTCCTTTGATCTCTCGTGTTCACTTATTCGCTCACCCCTTTTCCTTGAGCATTTGCTTCCTCCTCACTATTCTTCTCTTCACTTCCTTCTTCTTCTGAATCATGTATATCATACATGGGATGATTCTGAAATTCTTCATCCTCATCATCATCATTCTCTCCCCTATAGGCCTCCAATGCCTTCATTTCCTCTAAGTCTACCCTCTCCACCATGTTCTATTTTTTCCTAACTCGTGATTCCAGATAGGATAATATTTCTTCTCTCTCTCTCTCTAGCAAGTTACTACTTTATTGATGACTCTTCTTGTGTGGGAGGCTCCTCTTTCTCTAGTACCTCTTCTTTTGGGGTCTTCTCCCTAACTGGGGACTTCTTCCTATGCATGTAAGTGTTTGGCTTAGCGCTTGCTTCTGGTGCACCCAAATATTATTTTGTTTATACTTTGGTTCTTTCTTCTCCTACACATCTCTCTCCCTTTTTCTTTGGCAACACCTTCTTCCTCCCTGTGGGGTCCTCAGGAATGGAGAAATAATTCTCTAGGTAGGTTCCCTTTTCAAAATTTTGTCTGATGCGCAAGTATACTCTTGCTACAGTCCTTCTAGAAATTGGCAGTGGTAAAGGTTTCGTCATCTGTACTTCATGGGAGACAAACTTCTCCACATATGCATGATTCTTAGGATATATGAGATTTTGACGCATCTTGTTGTGGTCTTGGTCTATTTCAATCAAGTCTAACCTTTACCATTTTTCCTCCTTGAAATGGTTGACCCCTTTTCGGAAATCTTGCTCGAGTGAAAGAGAATGAAAATTTACACCATGGACTTTGATTCCCATCTGTCATAGTGAATATTCTAATGCAGAAAATGCTGATACATAAAAACTTAGCCTCTTCACCTACAAGAACATGGAGTTACCTAGGTATCCTCCACTCTTCCTTGAATGTGTCGCACATTCTCTTGTACCATTTTTCTAGGTGCACCTTATGGGCAGCCGTCATGGTATCACAAGTATACTTCTCAAATATTTTTGTGGGAAAGGGATCTTCTTATAGATACTCCCATACGAACTTCTCTGGCCCATCGGGCACTCCAATTTCTAAGAAGATGATGGTGAGGAGAACATTTCCGAACATTATCTTTTCCCCCTCCTGTGTGCTACTAATGATTTCATCTACAATAAAGGTGAACAAGTTGTATATGGTTCCTTCTGAAATCTTCTAGCATACATTCAACCATGCCTTGTTTACTTGTGTCCACCTTTCTTGACCATTCAACTTGGTAACCAAGTGCATGGCCATCCTCATTATAGGGTCGGGGATATCTATGATATCAAAGTAGCATGAACCCTTCTTGTAATCATAGGCCTCCATAATCTCCTTGATGGCCTCCTTATCATCTAAGTCATCATCTATAGAGTCCCCTTCGCAAACCAAGCTAGTAAAATTTGATATGAGCGAGGGGTTATGCGCATTTTGTGGCCTGTAAAATAGAAGTGGTCTTCATGCACACATGACATCAACCATTGGTATAACCACTTAGGATTTCCAAAATAGGGAAACTCATATAGTTGTAGCAACCTTGATCTTACCAAACTTTACCTTCACCTCATTGTTGTAGATCGACATACCTTTTGGTGTCCTTGTATCAATTGGATGAACTAATTCCAGTGTCATCTCCTTCTCTGTGGTACTCGTGCGATGTTTTTAGTTTCCTACATCCATATTCCTAACATGTGATACCCATTCTTTACCCAATAATACTCCATTTGGGTATTGCATCTCTGCATACCAATCCTCATTAAAACTAGGTGTGGCAGTTTGTTTCCCTTTTCCCTTCTTCTTTGGTGAAACGATCTCCTTCTTTGGTGCCATTTTAACTTTTCAAGTTATAATATTAACTCTTCTTTCTCCACTTGATCTTGAGGCTCAACTCCATGGAATAATCCTTCTACTTTCATGCCTTAGCTGTAAAACCCTTAACTTGGAAAATTCTTCCACAGGCGGCGTGTTCCTCTTAAACTTTCTTCTCTATGCCCATGTACTCCTTCCACTCCGATTTAAAGATCAAACTTATTCATGTAATCAAATATCTATGACTATTTATTCACACAAATATCTCTTCACAGATGCCCTAGTTTGCAAGATCTCTTCAATTTTTTAATCGCAAGGTAAGTCATAATGTGCCCGACTTCATACTTATATCTTTTTCCCCCTTTCTAAGCAATAAACGTTACATCACCTACTCACGTAATTAGCATTAAATACATATTTTCCACTAAATCTGACCTTAAGTGCCCTTACCCATGCACCCAATCGTGCGAAACCTTCCGCACCAAAAACTTCCTTATCAATCAAGAATCTTACTCACGTGTCTGCGCAAAGTACAAAGGCACTTCTTCGTCTTTGACTTGATTTTTGCCTTTATCTACATAATGTTTTTCCTGCACTTTTTATCATTTTTACATGGTATTTTTAAAGCTCTATTGGCACCAAATTCTTATCCACCATTTCCACATGTTTTCTTCTATCTTTTGCGCCTTTAATCCTTTCATCCGGGCTATACAATGTTTACCACCATCTTCTATCACACTTTCCACTACTCCGCATTACTCCACCCCACACTATATAAGATACGCAATCCTCTACGTATACACAACATTTTGAAAGTAATAAAAGGCTACCGATGTAGAAGTTGCAAAACAAAAAATAAAGGGAAACACAAGGAAAGGAAATGCATAAAGGGAAATCCTAAGCTAACTAGAAATACTACCTTATTTACAAACACAAGGAAGACTTATTTATAGTAGGGCTTCAACCTACTTCCATTGAAATGGCCAGGTAACCTCATCCCATCCAATGCTTGTAACTAGTAGGTTCCTGAGTCAAGGATGTAGGAGAGGATTTAAAGTCCCAACCAATGGAATTACAACTTCCCAGGATGGCACAGATACTTAGAATCATAAAACAACACCATCTACCCAACCTCAAATTACTTATTCTTGATATGATGATCATTTCATGCCTTTTTTTTGTGTCCTTTTAGTCTTCGACGACTCTATCTAGCAAGTTATCATCTCTCGTATAACTAGAAAAAAATTATCTATCCTTTCCTTGAGAACTTTTTCATCAACAAATCCTCTTGCGTGTGCTATACGCAGCGATGGTAAAATGAATTCAAATAGAAAAATATCCTCTATGCCAAACACCAATTGAAATGGTGTGGCTTTATTCAACCTCTTGTATGTTGTCTTGTACGCCCATAGAACTTACGATACCTTGTCATCCCAATCTTCTCTTCTAACATCACAAATTTTGGTCATAGTTTGATTTAGTATTTTTTCAAATGCTTCAGTAGTTCCATTCAATTGAGGGTGATAAGGGGTAGTCTTGTGATGGGCCACCATAAATTATGCTAACAAAATCTTGACAGTTTCATTCAAAAAATGTGTACCCCTATCACTAGTCAAGCTCAAAGGACATCCATACCTGTTGATTATGTTTTCCCATAAAAATCTAGCAGTTGTCATTATAGTGTAATCTCTTGTAGGTGCTGCCTCTTCCCATCTTGTCAAGTAATTAGTGCAAGTAATGATATACCGTAAACCAATCCTTTGTGCGATAGGTGAAATTGGTCCTACAAAGTCAATTGCCAATTTTTCAAATGGATCTGCGCTAGCTATAGGTCTAAAGGGAATTTCATCCCTCCTCGGTTTTCCAAGGCACTAGTAGTGGCCACAGGCCTTGAAAAACTCATTACAATCTTGGTAAATAATTTCCCACCAAATCCTTGTGAGTATAATATTTCATGTGGTTGCATTTATTGCATAGTGTCCTCCTACAATCCCACCATGTGCTTCATGCAAAATCACCACACGATGATTTTATAATACACATCGACACGAGTAACCTCATCATGACCTAACTTGTATAGATCTCCACTAATCAAAATGTAGGGCATGACATAGATTACTAACTATTTTCTCTCCAAAGCCTTCATCCTATCCGACACCACACTTGTTTTAAGGAACACCATAATATATTCTAAGTCCGAGGGCACGCACCTCAACCTAAATAGTTACATGTCTTGAATGGTATCATCAATGCTTTGCGCATCCTCTCCCGAGTCAATACTTGATAAGTGGCCGTGTCCCGAATTAATTTTTTGTAGTTATTATCCAAAATGAGCCCCTTGCTCATTTTGTGGCTAACTCCCTTCATTCTCCCCTCTCTTGTGCCTCAACCATAATGTTTTGCTTTTCAAGCACTAAAGACCTTCTGGAAATGGCACCATTGGATAGCGCTTTTTCTCAACTTTCTAGAAAGGTAAAATTTTCTTCCTAACTCCATGTATTTTTAAAGTTATGGCTCAACAGAGTTTTGTGGGAAATTTTCCCTTGAAAAGCCCTAGCTAATAAGATGATGCCACGTGTCCTCAGAAGTGGCAGATGGTGGAGGTAAACTTGGAATTTTTACAAAGTGTTTAGTAAGGTTTCAGAAGGAAGTTTACACCCCAATGGCCCGCCGATGAATAGGATCATGCCACATGTCCAAGGGGAAGAAATTAGGAAAATTTCCTAAGTGTTGGTGCAAACAAAAAATTTTGGCCCTAAGACCCGCACCCAATCACACTGCGCCACATGTCCTCAGGGTGAAGGAATGTCGGGAGGTGGAGGAAGATTGAAAATTTTGAAAAGTGTTTGGCGAGGGCACAAAGTTAATTTTTTTCCCATAAGGTCCACATCTAATGGCCTCAGGCCATGTGTCCCAAAACCAGTGGGCCACGGAGGGAGACTTAAAAAATTTGGCGGAGCATTTTAGCAAGAGGAAAGGAGAAATATTGGCCCATCAACCCACCAACCAGTCAGATCAAGCCATGTGTCACCACAGATTCGGTGGTTCTGGGGCACGCAGGATTCTTTTCTTTTTCACCCAAGTATAAAAATAAAAAAGGGAAAGCCGCTCCCTAAGGCCCGCAGCCAATGAGGACAAGCCACGTGTCCCAGGGCCGCCAGACCGGCGGAACGTGGGGGAAAGTTGGGAATTTTTCCCAATGTAAAGTCGAAGGAGATATTGAAAGGGAGAGCCATCCCCCCCAAAAAACCGAGCCAATCAAATCAGGCCACGTGTCCATGTGACGGAAAAAAAAACACATGGCAAAGCTTGCAATGAATAATGTCATGCCACGTGTCCCTGTGTCATCGGCACGATGGAGAATTTTTAAATTTTTTTCCAATGGCCAAAAAAGGGAAAAATGAAGTACGTAAGGCCCGCATTTGATCGAGAACATGCCACATGGTACCGGGAGCAAGTGGGGTGTGGATATTTTGGGAAAAATTTTCCCAAATGCAAAAAGTGGGAAAATTTCAAATTTTCGCCCGCCATTCCATTTTGGCCCTCTTTTTCCCTAAATTTTCAAATGAGGATAACTTTCAATCCAGAGCTTAGTTTTTCACATTTTTTATATCAAAGGAAAGATGGTGAAATTATCTACATGATTCCGGGCTCAATTTTTTATTTTGATGGATTTTGGAGAGAGAAATTTGGAAAACACCTCGCACATGGAAATCAACGAAATGACGTTTCAACCACCATTTTTAATGAAGAATGGCTCGCATTTCTCTCCCAAAGATGGTGAAAAATGTCGGTGAGTGGACCTTTAAGGATGCCCATGCTATTTTATTACATTTTTGGGTTGTGGTTGAACCTCCTCCCATGTTTTCCCACATTTCTCTCTCATGTTCTTGTTTCTTGCATTGTAAAATCTAGAATGGGCTCATTTTCTAAAGAGGGAGACACTCCTTTAGCTCGCAACTTCCTTTTTCTTCCTTTTTGGAAAAATTTGTGGATATTTTTACCTTTCCATGCAAATACAACACCTCTTTTACATCTTGGTCATTATAATGCACCTGTGTTGGACCTGGAATGATAATATATTCTCGTGATTAAAAGTCTTCTCAATCCTTTCATATGTTAATCATTGTTTTGTTAACCTCTCCATACATTTTGGCAAATTGTGCATGTTTTTGTGTTGTATTTCCTCCTATAATGTGTATTTTTGTAGTAGCAGGTGTCTACTACTCCTTGGTGCATCACCTTATCAAGCATTAGTATCATTTTTCTTGCATTCTCCATCTCTATCTCCTTGGAATTTAGAGTAGGAATTAGGAATTTAAGCCTCTGAAAATTTCATGCATACACTTGATAAGAGGAATTGAGGAACCAACCTCTAATTTGGAGATTCTTTTCCATTTTACAAGTCCCATGCTTGGGGAAAAGATTCAATGTTGTGCAATCACACCGGATGTCAAAATGTCAAACTAGAAATCGATCAACATCCAGGGGTGCTGCTGATTTGCACTAACAATTTTGGCATGCCTAGTGGGACCTTTGATGTCTTCATCTTCATTGAAACAAATATATGTGCATTTGTTGCAAATTTCTTGCTTAAAAGAGCCTCGAATTGAACATCCGGTGAATCCAATGAAGAAGAATCAACTAGTTTTAGCAAAGTCTGGACACCTAAAAACTCATGAGAAGAATCACCACAAGGTCAAGAGTTGGAGAAGAAGAGGTGTTGTTTGATTATTTGAAATTATCTCCAAGAAGAAGTCAAAGAGGGAGGAGAATTCAATGGTCTCCATCTCCACCAAACATAACTCTATCAACTCCTCCACCTGGTAGGCCTTTCATTCAATCAACAAGGGTTCTAAGGCCAATCAGAATGGCACAACACAACCCCTATGTCAATTTCAATGGCAGCAGCCCACTTGCTCTCAATGGACAAAATCTAATCCCATTTGCAGCATTAAAGAACATTCCATACTTTACTGGAGAAAATCAGATCACTCCTAGTGATCATGTCAAGGATATTGCTAATATTTGTGTAATCCATGAGATTAATGAGATGCAAGTTGTTGTCAAACTACTGAAATCTTCATTTAAAGGGAAAGATTTGCAATGGTTCAGATTCTTGCCTTAGGTTCTATCCAGACTGGAACCAATGCTATGTATAGCCCTCCATGAGCAGTTTGGATAAAAGGGAGATAACTTGTCCCTTTTGGAACAATTGACAACCATCAAGAGAAATCCCAATGAGCAGCTGGTTAACTTCAACTTCAAGTTTCAAAGGACTTGGGAGAGAATTCCAATGGTAGTAAGGCCAACAATAGAAGGTTCTTTTCTATATTACCTTAAAGCTTTAAATTCTAATATTTCTATGTTAATTCAATCCATGGGAGGCACCACTATCCCTGCTGCTTATAGCATTGTCATTAGAGTTGAAAATAGTTTGATTCAAGCTAGCAAGCTAGATCCTAGGCCTCCAATGCCATTGTATCCAAGTTTAGAGGGTCCAAGCACTAGTCAAGTGCCTATTTTATCTTTTATTCCCACTCCTAGAAATAAAAATTCAAGTGAAGATTCTACTTCGTCTCCTAGTGCCTCAAATGAGCTTCAAGAAGTCATGAAGTAATTGCAAAATTTAGGCAATGAGCTGGTTACACTCAAGAGGTAGCAAGCCCAAGGTATTAGACCTTCTTTCCAGCCTCAAGCTTAGCCTAACAGCAGCCATACCAGCCTCAAAGACCACCCAATCTAGATGTAAATTTAAATTAAGCAAGAACTCCGCCAACAATGAGACCATTTCAGCCCTATAATCCCAATGCTACATCTACCTCTAAAGCAATAGGCCGGTCTGCAAAACAACATAGCTCAAGAGTATGATTGGTGTTTCCCATGCAATGAACCTCACAACCAGTCTATGTGTTTCAACGGTGCCTTAATCAAGCATTAATGGTGACAACTACTGGTGTGGAGGGTGAAGGGAGTTAAGGAAATAACCAACAACAAGAAACATTCCAACAACAATCAGCTCCAAATGATACCACACTTGTAAACTGACAGGCAAAATATTTTTGTGGCATGAATCAAACAATCTCCCAAAGTGTTGTAACCAACACAAGGTCAAAAATATGAAATTTGGGTGAAGAACAGCCATTAGTTCCATGTAATTCACAACCTTCTACTACTCCACAAATTATTGGCAAACAAAATGCAGTTCCAAACATGCAAGGACTGCCTAAAACAACTCCTAGGCTAACTCAGATGCAGTTGTTGCTACCCATGTGCAAGGAATGAATGTGTAGGCCAAGGGACAGAAAAGAGATGCTTCATCTCCATTCAACATCATTGATCAGATGAAGAAGACAAATGTAAACATATCAATGTGGGAATCACTATCCATCCCTGTGTCAAAGAGATTTGTTGCAAGCTACCATGAAGGACTGGTCAACTTCAAATCAGAAGGTCCAAATGCAAGAGAAGGTACTCAAAAATGCTACCCATCCTAAGGGGAATCATGGATAATAGCAAGATAAAATGTTGAAGCCCTCTCCATTCTATATTTCATTGATAATTGGAAACCATTTAGTACACAACTGCATGATTGATTCTAGAGCAAGTAGTTTAGTAATGCCCAAACAAATTGCTAATCATTGGGGCTCCAATATGAAGTCATATCCAAAGGGGTAGTGTAATTGGATGGGACAACAGTAACAACAATAGGAGTGATTAAAAACTTGAGTCTTACTTTGCATGCATGCCCCAACGTTGTTGTTTTACAAGATGTATCAGTAATAGCTCTTCCACCACTCTTTGCCCTATGTCTGTCAAGGGATTTCACAGCCAAGATTGGAGGTTACTTATCTATTGATTGGTCACACATGTTGTTTAGAGAAAGATATGGAACCAAGGCCACAATCAGATCTGAACATATTGCAAAATTTCACATTGAGCCTCACACTCCAAGCCAAATCAATACCAAATGTTTAGCGTTTGATCAAGAAGATTATCCAAGCACCGATGAAGTGACACCAAGGTTGGAAACATCCAGATTTGACTCTTGATGAATGGGAAAGTAAGGTTCATGCTTTTGATCTTTATCAGGAAATAGAAGAATCTGAGCTAGGAGTCTATTGCATGCATGAAGAAAATCAGCCTATTCCTAGCATCACCAAGCCAAACCACAAGGATGACAATGAGGTGTGGCAATTGTTTTTTTATGGATTGAGGAGTAGATAAAGTGTAGGAGGGTGAGCTATACTTGTTTCACCTCAAGGAATTAAGTATTATTTGGCTTTTAGATTTCAGTTTGTATGCTCTAATAACACTGTTGAATATGAAGCTTTGATACAAGGATTGCATTGGTCAATCAAGAGAGGAATAAAGAACTTGTAAGTCTTTAGTGACAGTGAGTTGATTGTCAACCAAGTTAAGGGGCAGCATGCTACCAAGAATGATCTACTCAAGTGCTAAAAAAACAGGGTGTGGGACCTCATTGAAGATTTTGAGGGCTTTGACATCAAATCCATTCATATAAAAGAGAACCAAGTTGTTGACAGGCTTACAGTAGTTGGAGCAGCCTTTGATGTTGTTGAAAGCATCCAAAAAGACAAGGTATAGCCAAACATCCATGTGATTGTAAGGCCTTCGGTTCCAGACAACAATGTGATTTGGCAAGTGTTTGAAAGTGATCAATAAATCATCCATTTCTTACAAGAAGAGGTTGAGTTCTCAGCTAAAAATTAGGAAAATTTGGAACAACAGTATGGTGACCAAGTGGTATAGCTGAGAACCAACAAACTACCAAAGGGACTTATTACTTTGGAGTCCATTTTCAGTCCTAATGATCAGTTTAGGAAGGAGAAAGCAAACATCCAAGTCAAGGGAGAAGATTCATTTTCCGTCTTGGTGGAAGAAGGAAAATCACTCCAAATTGGTAAGATGACAACTAAACAAGAAAGGTATGAGTTCATACAGCTTTGTCAAGAATTCCCGATGTGTTTGCTTGGAGCTATGAATATTTGAATGGTTTCAATCCCGAGTTAGCTCAACACACTATTAAATTGGACCCGAAAGTGCTAAACCCATCAGAAAAAATAAAGGCCAGTCACCCACACTTGGAGCCTCTCATGAGAAAAGAATTGAATAAGTTGATAGAGTCAAGTATCATATTCCCTATCAAGCAATCTAGTTGGGTAGCCAACCTGGTTCCGATTAGGAAGAAGAGCGGAGATATCAGATTGTGTGTTGACTTCAGAGATTTGAATAGAGCATCTCTCAAGGATCATTATCCATTTCCTTCTATGGAGAAGATTTTACAAGTTATTTCCGGCTCGAAGGTTTTCATTACTTGATGGCTATTCAAGGTACAATCAGATTATGGTGAAAGAAGAGGATCAGTTCAAGACAACCTTTACAACAAAATGGGGAACTTATGCATACAAGAAAATGCCATTTGGGTTGTCCAACGTTGGAGCTACACTCCAAAGGGCAATGAACATGGTGTTAGAAGATTTTATTAACAACATGGTGTTGATATACCTTGATGATATCACTATTTTTTCAAAGAATGCAACAGACCATCTCTTTCACTTGAGACAAGTGTTACAAAGGTGCGTAAGATTTGGAGTATCCTTGAATCCTAATAAGTGTATTTTCTAGCCCATGAATGAAAGATCCTTGGCCATAGTGTCTTCACAGAAGGATTAACAATTAATCTAGAAAGAGTTGAAGCCATAAGAGCACTACCATTGCCAAGTCATAAGAAAGCACTTCGTAGTTTCTTGGGAGTATAAATTTTGTTCGAGGTTCTTGGGGTATAAATTTTTGCAGCCCTAGTCAAGCCTATCACCAAGATGTTAAAGAAAAGAATAGCTTTCAAATGGACAGCAGAAGGCAAGGTAAGTTTTGAAGAAATTAAAGAGGCCATCTCACAAGACCCAACTCTCATTAACCCAGATTTCTCCAAGGATTTCACCCTCTATGCATTTGGAAGTGATGATACTATTTCTACAATTTTTGTATAGCAGAACAAAGACAATGATGAGTAGCCAACTCCTGGAGGACTATGAGGTGAGATATTCCTTCATTGAGAAGAATGTTCTAGAAGTGATCGGGAGCTTAAAGAAATTCAAGCATCTAGTTTCAAACAACAAGGTTCAATTGTTGGTTTCTCATGTGGGAGTTAAAGACTTCCTCCTCAAAAAAGACCTAAATGAAAAAAGAGCAGGTTGGATTACTCATGTCATGGAGTATGACATTGAGATTAAAGTCACGAAGTTGGTCAGAGGAAAAAGATTGTGTGAGAAGATGATTTTGAACAAACAAAAGGAAGCATGCAATGAGAAAGAGGTTGTTTTGGCATTGCAAGAAAGCCATGAGAAAAGTAACACTCAAGAAGAAAATGATGGTGTCCTCACTTCTTGCTGGACCCAAGACATAATGCACTTCCTAAACACAATTCTATGCCCTCCAGAGATGAACAAGACCAAAAGAAGACACTTCAGATTGTAGGCTGTCCCATATGCCCTTGTTGATGGTGTTTTGTTCAAAAGGGATGTGAATGGAGTGCCGTTGAGATGCATTGGTACAAATCAGATTCACAGGGTGTTGGAAGAGTTACATGGTGGATCAGTGGTAGTCATTTTGCACTAAGAGTGACAACTCAAGATCATGAGGGCTGGCTACTGGCCCAATATTTTCAGTGATTGTTATGCATGGATCAAGAGGTGCAAGAATTGTGCATTATTCACAGTGTAAGGAGAGACTAGCTGCCCTTCCATTGTATCCAATTTCAGTTGACCAACCATTCATACAATGGGGTTTAGACTTCATTAGAGTCATTAATCTAAATTCAATCCAAGGGAACAAATGGATTATAACAAAGCAACAAATTACTTCACCAAATGAACTCAAGCGGTAGCACTCAAGGAAGCAAATGAATCTATCATCCTAGACTTCTATGAAGGTATAGGAACCAGATTTGGCATACCTGCTACAATGATATCAGATAATGAATTGGAATTCATTGGGTCCAAGGTAACTGAATGGGCTGTCAAGAATGGGATCTACCTAAGCACTTCATCAAATTATTACCCTCAGGGTAATGGCCAAGCTGAATCTACAAACAAGAACTTGTTAAGGATCATTAGGAGGACTCTTGATGAGAATCAGAGGTCTTGGCATACTAAGTTGAAATCATCCTTATGGGCTGATAGGATAACTCCCAAGAGATCTATAGGTAACTCTCCATTCAAGCTTGTTTATGGAAGAGAGGAAATTTTGCCCATGTCACTTGAGTTGCCAACATTGGAACTCATGAAACAGTTGGAGTTATTGGAGTTTGGACCCATGGAGGTTAGATATGTAGAATTGATGGAGCTCCAAGAAATCAGAAATCAGGCATCCCAAGCAATGGAGAAGGATCATGCTTTGATCAAGAAGACCTTTGATAGAAAGGCCAAGGATAGATCTTTCCAAGTTGGAGATCTAGTGTTAAAATGGGATGCAGACAGAGCAAAACCGGGGAGGCATTCAAAATTTGATGCCATTTGGAGTGGCCCATACATGGTCACAAAGTGTAAGGACAGTAATGCCTTCCAATTGTCTACATTGGATGGTGAAGAGTTACAGATTCCAATCAATGGAATCCATCTGAAGCATTGCTACTGAAAGAAAATCTCCACCTTGTACATATTAGCTTAGGTTTTCATTCCTCCAAGTGCTTATGCACATTGTTTTGTTATAGTTTAGCATTGCTTTCCCTAAGTGCTTTGGCACAAGCTTGTTGTTCCAGAAATGTGTTTTGCAGGCCTTGCTCCAATCAGATGGTGTTCTACCTTCCATCTTCCTCCTTGTAGTGTTCTAATCAGTTGGGGTACCAAGCAGATAATTTAATGACTCCATGCCCAATGGATTGTTTTAGGAAACTGGTAACTTCATCCAATAGGCAAGATGACCCCTCTGAGTCACCAAATTGTTATCCAAAATGAGCCCCTTGCTCATTTTGTGGCTAACTCCCTTCATTCTTCCCTCTCTTGTGCCTCAGTCATAATTTTTTTCTTTTTAGGCACTAAAGACCTTCTGGAAATGGCACCATTGGATAGAGATTTTTCTCAGCTTTCTAGAAAGGTAAATTTTTCTTCCTAACTCCATGTATTTTTGAAGTTATGGCTCGATGGAGTTTTTGTGGGAAATTTTCCCCTAAAAATCCCAAGCCAATAAGATGATGCCACATGTCCTCAGAAGTGGCGGATGACAAAGGTAAACTTGGAATTTTTACCAAGTGTTTGGCAAGGTTTCAAAAGGAATTTTTCACCCCGATGGCCCACTGGTGAATAGGATCATGCCACGTGTCCAAGGGGAAGAAATTAGGAAAATTTCCTAAGTGTTGGCGCAAACAAAAATTTTCGGCCCCAAGGCCCGCACCCAATCACACTGCGCCACGTGTCCTTAGGCCGAAGGAATGTCGAGAGGCAGAGGAAGATAGAAAATTTGGCAAAGTGTTTGGTGAGGGTGCAAAGTTAATTTTTTGCCCATAGGGTCCACATCCAATGGCCTCATGCCACATGTCCCAAGACCAGTGAGCCACGGAGGGAGACTTAAAAATTTGGCAAAGTGTTTTGGCGAGAGGAAAGGAGAAATATTGGCCCATCAACCCACCAATCAGTCAGATCAAGCCACATGTCACCATGGAGTTGGGGGTCAAGGGCATGTAGGGATTCTTTTATTTTTTGTCCAAGTATAAAAATAAAAAAGGGAACGCCACTCACCAAGGCCCGCAGCCAATGAGGACAAGCCACGTGTCCTAGGGGTGCCAAACCGCGTAACACAGGGAAAGTTGGGAATTTTTCCCAACGCAAAGTCGAAGGAAATGTTGAAAAGGAGAGCTGGCCCCCCCAAAAAACCTTAGCCAATCAAATTAGGCCACGTGTCCATGTGTGTTGGCAAAAAAACACATGGCAGGCCCACAACGAATAATGTCATGCCACGTGTCCCCGTGTCATCGGCTTTGGTGAAGAATTTTGAAATTTTTTCCAATGGCCAAAATGGTGAAAAATGAAGCATGTAAGGCTCACGTCTAATTAGAAAATGCCACATGGAACCAAGAGTGGTGGGGCATAGAGATTTATGGGAAAATTTTTCCCAAATGCAAAAAGTGGGAAAATTTCAAATTTTCAGCCCACCATTCCGTTTTTGCCCTATTTTGCCCTAAATTTTCAAATGAGGATAACTTTCAATCCAGAGCTTTGTTTTTCATGTTATTTATATCAACGGAAAGCTAGTGAA
The DNA here is from genome assembly GCA_018340775.1 of Taxus wallichiana var. yunnanensis. Classification (NCBI taxonomy): domain Eukaryota; kingdom Viridiplantae; phylum Streptophyta; class Pinopsida; order Cupressales; family Taxaceae; genus Taxus; species Taxus wallichiana. Next base: position 255,453,908 of record CM031242.1, on the reverse strand, counting down.
ATTATATACATGATTTTAGGCTCAATTTTTATTTTGATGGAGTTTGGAGAGAGGAAATTGGAAAAATCCTCTGACACGTGGAAATCAACAGAAATGATGTTTCAACCACCATTTTTAATTAAGAATGGCTCACATTCTCTCCCAGCATGGTGAAAAATGTCAGGGAATGGAACTTTAAGGATGCCCATGCTATTTTATTCCATTTTTGGTTGGTGGTTGAAGCTCCTCCCATGTTTTCCCGCATTTCTCTCTCCTGGGCTCGTTTCTTGCATTGTAAAAGCCAGAATGGCCTCATTTTTTAAAGAGGGAGACACTCCTTTAGCTCTGTAACTTCCCTTTTTCTTCCTTTTTGGAAAAATTTGTGGAAATTTTTACCTTTCCATGAAAATACAACACCTCTTTGACCTCTTGGTCATTGTAATGCATTGTGTTGGACCTGGAATGATAATATATGCTCTGTGATTAAAAGTTTTCTCAATCCTTTCATATGTTTATCATTGTTTTCTTAACCTCTCATTACATTTTGGAAAATTGTGCATGTTTTTGTGTTGTATTTCCTCCTGGAATGTGTATGTTTTGTAGTATCAGGTGTCTACTACTCCCTTGGTGCATCACCTTATTAGCATTAGTCTCATTTTTCTTGCATTCCCTATCTTTGTCCCCTTGGAATTTAGAGTAGGAATTAGGAATTTAAGCCTCTGCAAATTTCATGCATACACCTGATAAGAGGAGTTGAGGAACTATCCTCTAATCTATAGATTCTTTTTAATTTTACAAGTCTCGTACTTGGGGAAAAGATTCAATGTTGTGCAATCACACTTTGGATGTCCAAAATGTCAAACTAGAAATCTAATCAAAGCATCCGGGGTGCTTCGATTTGCACTAACAATAGTTTTACCACAATTGAAAACTCAAATTCTTGAAACAACAGAACCCAACGACATATGAACCCTTGAAAAATGTGCTTATTTACCAAATAATTCATTTCCATGTGATCTGTGTAGAATATAAAAGGTGTTTCGTAAGATATTGCCTAAACTTATGCAAGCGCATAGATCATGTGATGCCTTGCACTCGGTAGTTGTGTAATTCTATTATGTTGGTGTCAACTTCGACTTGCAAAACAAAGGGGGTGATCAACAATCCCCTCACTAGGTTTTGCTAGTACTACTCCAATGGTTGTCCCTAAGGCATCAACATGAACATGGAAAGGATTATCCTAGGAAGGGAAACATTATATGGGTATAGTAACAAGCTTATCCTTCAAAGTGTCAAATGCCTTCTGTTGCACTTCCCCAGTGAAAGGAACTCTTGTGTTAAAGTAATTCTTCCAAGGGAACAACAATCATGGCATATCCTTTGATGAACTTCCTGTAGTACCCCATATGCCCAAGAAATCCACGCACTACACTCTAACTAGTAGGCTCTCCTAATCCCACAATAATAACAACTTTTGTGGGATCCACTAACAAGCCTTCCTTACATATAATATTTCCTAACATGGTTCCAAGTAGAGTAGAAAAGACACATTTCTTAATGTTGAGGGATATCATCAACTACCGACATCCCTTGAACATCAGTCTCAAATTTTCACAATGGTCTTTCACTAGCCCATACACCGTCTAGTCATCTAGGTAGACTTGAAGAAACTTATGGATGAAGTACTGAAATGCTTGTACCACGATGTAAAAGAACACATCAGAGCATTCTTCAATCCAAAAGGAATAACCATGTATGAAATTATTCCCTACTCAGTGGTGAAAGTTGTCTTTCTCTAATCTTATTTTGCAATCCTAACTTGGTGATACCCTAAGAACCCATCCATGAAGGAATAGACCTCACACTTGGCTACTCCTTCTAGAATTTCTTCAATGAATGGGGTTGGAAAAGGGTCAATGACACACACTACATTCAAGTCCCTATAGTCAACACATATCCTTATCCTTCCATCCTTGTTAATTCCTATAACCATTGGTCTTACCCATTCTAATTATTCCATAGCCTCAATGACACGGATGTTATCATCTTTTCTCTCTCCTTCTTGACTCTTACGTGAAAGTTCATATTCATCGACAGGTCTCTTCCGAGTCATACGGGAACCTTTCTTTAACTTTATCCTCATCTCCCCAAGGAATAGTGAGCAGATTTGAGCTCATGGTACCAATGTGGGAATAGATCCTAAAATTGAAACAATAGATCAATGATTTTTGAAACCTCTTTCTCCAACCAATAATCCCCAATGATAGCTTCCTTATTTCTAGCTCTGTCCCAATGTTAACTTTATTTTTTTCAAGGGATCATGGTAGAATCAACCACTCTCATAAGAATTATTTATGACTTCACTTGTACCTTTAGAATGGTTAAAATCCAGACCTTCCATTTCTTCACCATTTACTACATAGACCATATTTCCTTTTTCCTTTTCAATAAACTCATGCTCAAGTTGTATCTCGTTTGATTCTTCTTCATTTAAATGCATCTCTAAAGTAGGTTCACCGAGAAAATCTACCAACCTATCTTACGCCATAACACTATCTCCTATTTTAAGGTTCTTGAAAACTTTTAAAGCCTTATCCACTAATGGCTTGTTACTCGGTACTCAAAAGATCGAATGAGATCATCCGTTAACTCCTTAGAATTCCCTATCCGACGGCATGTCTCTAAGTGAATATACAATGTCTCGCGACAACCTTGTAAGGTGGAATATAAATTATGCCCCATAACAAAGGTGGTAAAGCTTATGTTCCTTCCATCAAGTTGTTATCACATGCTTAGATATGGGAAGAGGTGGGTTCTTTTCCATGGTAGTTTTGGATAACAATGGGCACGTTGATTCTGTAGAACCTTATAGAAAATGTGACTCTTATCTCATGCCACTCTAGGAAACTCTCACGATGTGTTTCCCACCAACACACTGCAGTCCCAAGTAAGTTAGACTAAGAATTCTTCTCCTTTTATCCTCATTTTTCCACTGAGCCTCCATTTCTCACAAGAAATCATCAGGGATTTCTCCTCTTGAGTAACTTGGTAGCTTCTTCCTTTCCGTGCACTTGACCGACTATGGATTTTTCACCCTTGTCACATATCCTCTCAATTGTTGACTAAGTAACTCATATGTCATTAGTGCCAAATTGTCACATGTTATGCTAGTTGTATCACTTATCAACCAAGCATCTTCAAATTGGATAACACCTTCTGTAGGATGAATTATCTTAGGGTCTTTGATGAAGCACACATAAATTCTGTCAAGGACTTCCTCTCCTAAGGGCTCAGTATATGGTGATGACTTCCCATCTATTAAAGGGATGATCACCATTTCTTCCTTGTACTCAAAATTGATATACCCCTTGTTAAACCATATATTGGTATTAGTTTTATAACACCAAGGGCTCCCAAGTAGTTTTGGAAAATTATCCTCCTCGACGAGTGCCAATACTTTAAAGTCCCTAGTGAACTTGGCCCCTTGAATAGTGATAACCATATCCTTCAAGACACCAATGGGAATTGCTTTTTTATTGTTTTCCATATACAACACATTCAAAGATGGATGTAATTCAGGCCTTCCCATTTGATTCCAAGAGTATAGTGTGAGAATATTGACCTCCACTCCGTGTCAATCATGATATTACTCGAAGCCACCCATCAACAAATGCATTCAATGTGATATCTTTATCATAGTCAAGGATTTGAGGAGGGAGGTTGGCATGTAGAACCTACCTTTTATGATATCTCCCGACACGTGGTACCTTCTCCCATAACATTTTGTACACTTCCCGTCCTCATCCAAGTCTTCTGCGGAGCCTCATCATTATTCCTTTACTTCAACTATCTTGACTTCTCCTTTTGACACTAGATCTCTCCTTGTAATCTCTAAATCACATCCATAATATCTTGATATACCTATTTCTAATGAGCAGGTCTAAATACTTCACATGCATCACTTCTTCCCTAACAACCAATTTTTTTCTTGGCATCTCCCTTACATGAACATCCTCTACTCGCGTTCTCACCAAGTACATGTTTCGATCCCGACTCACGTGACACTCTTGGCATCCACTTTGGGTCCAGATTCTTTATGCTTACCATACTAACACCTTTATCCTTTCAGTGTTGTTGGCTTATATGTTAAAACATCTTAGGACACTCCTCGTACTTATGTTTATTTACACCATGAGCATTGCAACCGGTTAGGACACTCATATTTATAATGCTTTATCAATCCAAAATTATAATAAGTTCCACATAGGAACTCACTTCTTCCTCCGCCACGATTCATCGTGACCTCAAAATCCTCCACGAAAACCTCTTCCATGCACTCTTGCATCTATGCACCCTTCATAGCGGTGATCATCATCCTTGGAAGTTCTTGCAAGGTTAGTTTGACACACACCAAGATCAATGGCATCATGAATATGGTTGATCAACCTGAAATCCTTAGTATCATGGGTTGTAGAAGTAAAGATCTTGTAATAGCAAGACATATTCTTGTGAATTTCTATAGTAGAGGAATCCTACTTGCATTGTGATCCCCATGGAAGATTTCATAGTCTCTGTCATGGGATGTACCACTTTTCAGGGTAACTATCCTTTTATGCCATTCTACTCAACAATCTATCCACCAAAGACCACTACAAACCTCATGTGTTGAGTTCATGGATAAATTCTCCAACTGTTTGGCCATTGCAGCAATTTGAGCCTCCAGGAAAGGGCTCACGCTAGTATCAATGCTCCTAGTTACCTCAAAGACACAGGAAGCTTCCAAGACCTCACACACGGGTCTTTGAAAGTCTTGTGTGACAGTTGACCTTCTAACGGTGTTATCAATCCCCAATAAACCATAGAGTTTTCTTAGAGGGGTGTATGTCATAAGATAGTTTAGATAAGATATTTTTGAACCGTGTTTCATAATCTCTTACACTCTCTGCCATTCCTTGTTGGATCTCCTTTAGAGTGTTGATGCTCTTTTTCTCAAACTCAAGGATATGGAAATCTTATAGGAAGGTGTTTTTCAATGCAGTGTAATCCATGACCATCTAATGGTGGTCATACTTGTGGTACCAACTATGTGTGCACCCCTGTAACATTGTTGCAAACTTACTTACCTTTCACTTCAGTGCTAGTGATCTCCTATGTGTGCCATAGAAATTCAAACTTTTACACATTCTCTATAGCATCCTCAATGCCTATGTAGTCAGGTAGGTGGAAGGACATCTCAAAAATACTTACGGGGGTGGTTGAGGTACTTTTCCACCTAACCTAGAATCTTAGTTTCCTCTCCGCCACCGGATCTACTAGACCTACTAGGTCCTGTCCCTCCCGAACCACCACATCCTCTAGATCTGCTAGGTCCACTAGGTCCTCTAGCCCCTAAACCACTAGATACACCTCCTTTAGCTAACAAATGGCCTGAAGTGGTCACACCTAGTGTTCCTCACGCACAACTAAACTACTTGCCGATGGTTTTGATTTTTGCTTGCTATTAGTTGTGTGTCCTACGCCACTCCCAGACATGATACCTAAACATTATGTATATTCACCTTGTCCTAAAATTCCTCCTAATATGGGAATGGTTTTTCAGCCATAGATGTCCCAAATGAGAAATTATATCTCATAGGTGTAGATCGGTTACTCCCTCCGATACCAACTGGATTAACAATACTTATCTCTTGATCTGGAAAAATAAGCACTAGGGGTTTCTCACTAGGTGGGTTCAAATATACGCCGATGTCTCTCCTTTCTCCATGTAATGCACTCTCATTAGAAGCTCAAGGGGATTTTCTCCCACACTTTCCAAGATGGGGTAGCACAGACTTATCAAGTTTCATGTCTTCTATGTGAACCTCAACTCCTTCCCATAATGTCTTCCTATATAAATCCATCACACCTACAACCTTATGTTGTCTAGCCATATCCCTTTCACGAGCTTCACTATACTTGATTCATCTCTCTTCCCTCTCCTTTTTAGCCATAATTTCCACCATCTTCCTCCACCCTAGCTTCCTTTCCCAACACTCAGAGAAGCTTAGCCAACCATAGGAAATGCCTCTAAACTTAGGGTAATGATCAAGATATTCATAGCCAAAGGGATAGCATGTAAAAATTATCTGTTTGGTTCCCTTAGGAACTCAAATTAATCAACCTCTAGACAAGAATATGTATAAATGACGTATTATAGAGTGTAACTAGGAATTACTCCTTTCAACTAGGGGTCAACAGCATGTTTCCAAGTCATATCCACATCCTGCAACCTTTGGTAATCATCTTGGGTCCACACACATGATCTGTAGTACCAACTCAATTTGGATGCATATGCTGAAATCCATTCATACAATTCTACTGGAAAGCAACAGAAGAAAGTTTCATATAGCTCATGGTACATGTGCTCTTCTACCAATCTATGTTCATCAAACTCAAGTCAAATTTTGAATCTTTGAGCAAACTCATCCTCCGTGCTCTTAAACCATGCTTCAACACTCTCCAAGGTTAGGCACTTACTCATCACACATCAATGGAACCAATATGTAGATGTGTCCATTTCTCACAACTTCTAAAATAATTCTTGGAAATAAAACCAAGATGTAGTCATTTTTAAGCCCTTAGAACAATAGTATAATCCCATGCATGTTAGCCTATCACCCAGCAGGTGATGGGCTCTCACCCAAGGCACACATGAACATCGAGCCGCTCCTTTATGTGAGTCTTGTGAGAATACATTGATCAATGATAGAAAATTAGATGCAAAAAGGTAAAGAACCATGCATTCATTCTGAGAGCTTAAGATGAGGTATTATATTAATATACCCATTAAGATAACCAAAGAAACATTATATGAATAATGATATGATCCATACTAGAAAGGAAATATACTAGGATTCACACCCATGAACAATTTATACTTAGAATAGAATCTTATATTCATATTAGTCAAATTTTAGTAACCATATTACATTCACCAAGCCATGACAGGCCAATGTAACAATGTAGATCAGACTTATGCATCAGAAACCCTAACTATGCTCCCATATTACAAAAAGGTTTTTACAAACCCATCCCTCTAGACAAGCTTTTACTCCTACAATCCTCTAAATGAGAACCTCAACTCTCTTGAACCTTCTTATTATTCCTACAGAGATTCTCCTTTCATTCTCTCTATATCTGGCATCCCTTCTTCTACCCAAGCATCTCTATATATAGCTTTATTTCCCACCACCATGCCTTTCTAAAGTAATAGATTGATCATCAAGTGTCAAGGTGGTCCTCTGTTGGGGCATGCTTCTTCATCATCTGTCTCCCCTCTCTCTACAATGATGTGTTTCTAGATCCTTACATCACATGGAATATTATTTTCTTGACCACTAATTTTCCAAGCTAGCACCTTATATACTCTACATGCTTAGTTGGGTCACACGTTTCTCATGTGATTCCTAGAATGCTGAATATGGATAAGTTCTAAAACCCTTTGATTTTTTTTGGGTGCACACGCCATGGGTTTTACTAAACCCTTCTAAAACCCCTACCCGTGCACCTCTACCTCGCACACCCTTATTCATATTGGTTTTGCACAACCACGTGCCCTTTGCACTTAGCCAATATTCGAGGCCCAATAGGGGATAATGTTGATAGGAGTTTTCATCAACATTTTGGACAAACTATGATGTTAAGGAGATAACCTCGAAAATATAAAAGTAACAATGAATGAGAAATGGAATCCATGGGAATGAGGAAAGAAGTCATGGATAAAGGATGTAGTCATGAGACAAAGAGAATGCAAGTGACAAATTGAGTAAAGTCGTGAGGTAAGGAGAAAGCTTCCTAACACCAAAAGAAGCCATGGAAGTCGATTAAGAGCCACATAATGAAGATGAATCAAGGCAGATCGATATGAATCTTGGCTAATGAGGCACAAGCCAAATGAGGTGACTATTGAAATGTATTGAATTTTTGTATTTAAATTGTAATTAAACTTTTTTATAGGCGGCATCACGAGAACTATAGATGCGAATGAAACTGTGAGATATTTTGTATGAGAGTAGGGATAGGAGAATAAGAGGAGTATGTATGTGCTCGAAACTGCTATAATTATTATTATTAAATAAATAACTAATGGAGTTTAGACTAAATTTTTTTATTTTCATTCATTAACATTTATGTTCTAATAGTAGAGGTGGTGTATTTTCCATGTACATACTTTACTAAGATTTATTATTCCTAAGTCCTACAATCCTATCAGTGGTTTTTAGGTCAATATGTGGACCAAAAAATGTGAAAATGTATTTAGTTTATTAAATGAAAAACTTAAAAGAACACATTTTTTAAGGTTCTCATTCCTAATGGAAGCTTCATCATGGTAAATGATGCCTTCAGTGAAGGTTTGGGTGGAATATTTTGTAAAATGATCATGTAATTAATTTAATAGTAAAAATTGAATGTTAATGAGAAACTAGGCTCCCGTGACTTAGAACTTGCTACCATAGTTAATTTTTAAATTAGGAGGCATTACCTACTAAAAATCCATTTGAATTGAAAACAAACCACACAAATCTGAAATATATTTTTACACAACCTAATTTGAATGAAAGGCAATGTAGGTGGATGGAGTTTTTGTCTTAATATGATTTTTACATTAGTTACGTTAAAGGAACCATGTGGCTGTTGCACTACATTTTAGGAAACTTGTTTTTACTATTGTGACTATCATAACATAATTTAAATATGAAGTACGTAAACAAATGTAAATTGATCTATATTATCAGGATGCATAAACTACATTAGCAAAAAATCCTAATGATATGAGTTACAAAGGATTTATGTTTGATAATGAAGGAGTCTTGTGATATGAAAACATGGTTTATGTTCCTTTGGGTAATGACCTTAGAATGAAAGTCATGAAAAATTTCATGATGCTCCATATTCTATAAATTCCGGAGTGATTAAAATTTTGGTTGATTTAAAACAAGAATACTTATGGAAAGGAATGAAGAAAGATATGAAGAATTACACGACATGCTATCTTAAGTTTCAACATGTTAAGGTAGAGCATATGCATCCTACTCGCTTGTTGTATCCTCGTAGCATTCCACATTAAAAATGGCAAGTAATTAGTATGGATTTTGTATAAGGACTGAAATTCTATAAAAACAAGCATGACATGATTTTATTAGTTTTAAAAAGAATGACAAAAGTAACTCAATTTATACAAGACAATATAAAGGATTATTCCTAGATACATGAAAATGGTTTGTGCATGAAATATTCATATTACACAGAATTCCAAAATTGATTTTTTTATAAGGATCCTATAACAACCTCTCAATTTTGGAAAACTTTAAACTCAGATTTGGGAACAAAATTGAACTTTAGTTCAACATACCATCCTGAAACATATGGTCAAACAGAAAGAGTTAACCAAGTTATGGAGGATATGCTCAAAATGTATTGCATGGATCAACAATATAAATGGGAAGAATATCTACCATTGGTTGAATTTTCCTATAATAACACTTATCATTCTTCACTAAAAATGTCACCATTTGAAGCATTGTATGGGATAATATGTAGAACTCCTATTACCTAGGGTAACATGGAAGACATAAAGGTAGTAGACCCATAAATGTTGACATTGTTAGGAAATACTTATATTAGTGCTCCATTATGTTAATGTGTGAGAAAAGTTATATTTTGTATATTGTTTATATGAGTTGTTATTATAACAACTCATATTATTTGTATTGTATTAGTTTTGGATTTTTATGAGTTGTTAAAACAACTCGTATAGTTTAGGTGAGTGGGCTCCTATATTTTAGGAAATATATTTCCTATATAATCGATTGTATGTAATATGAAGTAAATACAGAGAAGTAATATAATAATTCTTTGCATTGTTTCTTATGTAAAATCTGATTCGAGTTTTCATTTGGCATCGAGCGATTATGGATTCCTGAGCATTATGTGGGGTGGATCCAAGTTATTCATGGTCACCCTTGTTATGGTAGTGATTTTATTGCATTGTTATTTTACCTGTAGGCATGCTCTTTATTGGATTCATTGCATTTCAAACTGACCTGCATCATCTGTTCTATTCTTTCAAAGATTATTGTTTAGACCGTGTAATCAAGAAAAATCGAAGGTGTTTGAAAGGTCCCCATATTGGCTTTGAGCCTGCTTACTCGGCATCCAGATAGCAACCCAGCTCAACAACAAAATTTATCAATTGAATTCAATGATCTTCTTTGCATTTCATCAAGGTTGTTGTCATTCAAACTACAAAATAGTGTTTCCACACGTATTACTTCTTGTAGCTGTCCAAAAAAATACTTTTTTAGCTAGTTTAGGCGTCAAAATCAGTCAAGAACATATTTCATATCATGAAATGAAATAAAACAAAATGAGTACCATTGCAAATCTTTGGAAATAAGCTTTCTGACGCATTAAATGGTTTGCAAATCGGAGCTCTGGTTCTCAAGTTATGAACAAATCATTGTTGGTCACTTCAAAAAGTAGCTGTGAGTTTCTTGCCTTAACATGATCATTTCTGATTAGCAAATTATTTTATAGTTTTGCAAAACTATAGTTTGAAAATATTTATTTTTTCTATAGTTTTTGCTTAAATAATTGCAAATTGAGGGAAAATAATACATTTTTGGCCAGATTAATACTTGTTTGGTGCTAGTTCTTGACGTTATAAATATTTTTGGAATCTACATTTCCTCTCGGTTCCAACGAGTGGTCACACGATAAATTTTATCTCCATCTTGAGTAAATTTTTGATTGTTGAGTCAATTTTAATTAAATTGGGTCTTTTTATGAGAAATTGAAACCTTAATAACTTTTGCACAATAACTCAAAATAGAATGTCACTTTTTACAAAAGTGCTTGTTTTTTCATCCTTGTCACATTGGTTTCAATTTTGTTCAAAAATTACAAGTTCAAAAAATACCCTTTTTTTGTACCTTTTTGAGCCTTATTGAGTAATAAATGTCAAACATTAAAAATTGTAAAGGACACATTATCGCTAGAATGCAACGTCCAATTTGTGGGGCGTTCTTCTCAAGCTCCATGATCAAATCTAGCTAACCTAGCAGTATGACATCAAAGGATGGAGGCATCAGAGGTTGGAGGTCATTCAGAGACCTCTCATTAGTTGCCAACGATGGGGCCGCATATCAGCTTTGGTGACATGTGTGTGTGTGTGTGTGAGTTTTCTTTCATTTCAGAATTGCAGTTTGTTGTAGGATTTTAGAGTTCTTGTTTTGTGTGGTATTTTATGGTTGTTGGAAAGAGAGTTGTGTTGGAGCGCAGATGACTGTCAGTGATCCTCTGACTAGCTTGGTCCTCTGACTATCGTACTTCATTAGAAGATGGTCAGCTAGAAGAATATGTTCACTAGCATTACTGACCATGTGTAACAAGACCTAACTAGCAAGATCCATTCATGAGTATGTTCTTTGATGCATTTTTCTTCTTAGTATCTATATGAGTGGAAATTTCACATTGTGGGGGGGAACATGATCCAATGTTCCATTTCCAATTTTCGGCTTGTGTGTATGAACAACAACATTCTAAAAATTTTCCTATGTTATTCCTTGCACTGAGATAGTGATGAGATCCAAAGATACTACTACAACATCATGATATTGTGGTTGTTACTTATCCACTAGAAAAACTATCTAGAGGTTGTTGGTATTGTCCTAAAAAACCATCCTGTTGTGTGATCATTGGTTAACCACTTGGAAAACCATCTAGAGGTTGTTAGTATTGTCCTTGAAACCATCTAGATCATGAGCAGGCTACGTAGCGGTATGTTGCAGTACAAAGAAGGTTTTCCCCATGTTCGCACTAAGGGGGGGAATGTTAGGAAATAATTATATTAGTGCTCCATTATGTTAATGTGTGAGAAATGTTATATTTTGTATATTGTTTATATGAGTTGTTATTATAACAACTCATGTTATTTGTATTGTATTAGTTTTGGAGTTGTTACGAGTTGTTAAAACAACTCGTATAGTTTAGGTGAGTGGTTTCCTATATTTTAGGAAAGATATTTCCTATATAATCAATTGTATGTAATATGAAGTAAATACAGAGAAGTAATATAATAATTAAGTGCATTGTTTCTGTGTAAAATCTGATTCAGAATTTTTAGATATAAATTGAAAAGAAAGTAAATTTCATTCATGAGAGATTGAAGGAAGCAACAGATAGGAAGAAAAGATACAAATATATGAAGAGAGTGGACAAAAAAATTGAGCAAGGAGACAAAATATTTTTAGGTTAAAACCCGAAACAAGATCTATTATGTTTAACAAGGAAGTCAAATTATCACTTAGATGTGTATGAACTTTCAAAATAGAGGAATTTATAAGTCAATTGGTATATTGATTAACATTACCTCTTGTATTGTTTAGAATGCGTGATTTTTAGTGCCCATTTAAACAACCACTTGAGACCAAAGAAATAACCTAGGGTTAGCTTAGAAAATTATGGAATACTATTTTTTTATTTGAAGTGTCCACAACTAAGTTGCAAGACATCAGTTTTCACTAATAGGTTTTGGAGAAAAACCCATTTACCAAAACAAAAGTTTCCTTTATAAACTTATAACAAGTTTACAAGGTTCAAAAATTAGGGTTACATGTTCTGGTTAGAATCAGGGAGTAATTTTACCCCATGCCTGCTCTCTAACAGGCTCAGAACTTCAACTAAATTTTTCTCATATTCAACGCTTTAAAAATGCCCCTAAACCATTCCAAATGGATAAGAAAATTTCTCACCTTTCGGTGATATAAATAAGTCCTCCTAACTCCTTGTAGAACTCAAGATACAAGCGGGCAGAGTTTGGGGATCAAATTTTCCCCAAGTGGGACACGTGGCAAGAGGAGGAGTGCACCTTGGGTGGGTTAGTGGGTCGCAGGGTGGCATGGGAAAATTTTCCCAACGCATGGGTGAAAAGTATCATTTTCTTCTCGTGCCCCGCAAGTCCGCCAGGACACATGGCCACCGCAGAGACAACGTCGGAGCGGCGGGAGGAATTGGTGGTCTGCACCCGAGGAGGAAAAAAGGAACAAAAGGGCACGTGGGTCCGCACACACCCGCAAGAAGACAAAGGAGAAAGGGGAAGTAGAGTTGTGGGTAGTGGAAGGAAAATTGGAAATTTTCCAAATCCCAAACACAAAACAAAAGGGAGAAAGAAGGTCCGCCCTCCCGCTTCCACCCCCTAAGGTGCCACGTGGCACGCTATCATTGGCCGTAGGCCGGCGGGGCCAAAACGTAAATTTTTTCCAAAAAAATTATAAAAGCTAAGGGTTTTAAAAGAACCCGCGCCTCCACTATAGCCACAAGGGGACATGTGGTGCCCTCTGATTGGTTATAGGCTGGCAGAGGAAAAGTTAAAATTTTCCAAAAAAATTCAAAAAGTTTAAGGGGGTAAAATTTATCCACTCCTCCAACTCAGCCCCTGGAGGACACGTGGCAGCCTCTGATTGGCTGTGGGCTAGTGGAGGGAAAATTGAAAATTTTCAAGAGCCCAAAATTTCAAAAGAATTCTAAGGGTAATTTTGATGGGAAATTTTTGGGTTGCGAGGCCTGCTAGGAAAATTTTCCCAAATTTTCCCGCCAAGGCACAAAAACTTCAAAGTGTCATAACTTGAGCTAGAAATCTCAGTTTTTGTAAAACGAGGACTTTTCGGAAATCTCTCGAAGCCCTATTTACATAGAAAACTTAAAATTTTCTTTCGATGAATTTTAAGGGTTAATTTTGTAAAACACGATCTACGAGTGCCTTTGGAAAACTCGACAATTTCCAACTTATAATTTTGATAAAATTAAAACTCCTCCATCACTAAACATGTCAAAAAGACATGGAGGATCAGTCTAGGGAGGTTTTAGAGTGTTTTAAGGAAGTTTATTTATCCAATCTGTTCAAAGTTTCATTTTTCTGGTAATAGATGGAAAAATGACTAGGCAAGCTCCGAATTGAAATTCATTAAGTTTTGGAGATTCATTCTTGACTGTTATAGTGAATTTGAGTTCCTTAGGTAGTACTAATTCTAATTTTCAATGTTTCACAACTTATTGTTTAGTGCAAGTATGAACTGTTCATTTTTATTAAAAATGAATTACCAGGATAAAGTATATTATAGTGAACTGTTTATTTAAATTGGAATCTCCATTTTGAAATTTAAATGTGCATATGATACCTAACTTATTCAAATACATTGCTTATTAAATCATCCATTCAATTCTAAATGAAAATACATTTCTTATTTCAGTTTAAATATATATTTTACAAGGAAAACAACATTGACTTTCATTCCATATGCATTCTTCTTTCAACATTCCAAACAGAGGTTTCACATTGCAAGTAAAACTCAGATTTCCAACAGAGAAGATAGCATATGAACAAGGTAAAACACTTTTGAGAACGGAATGCAATCCTTCATTGATCATCAATACAATTTTGTTACTTTCCTTTATATTAAATTTCAAACTACAATACATACAATAACAACATTGTTTCTTATTCTTTTTCAAAACAAAATCTCATTCTTGGACAACAATTCAAATCTAGTGCACATTACAATTTTGAAAACTACTTCAATCCTTCATTCATAATTTGATAACATTGTTACAACTTGTCACTTGTCCAATTTGAATTGGTTTCAAATTGCAAATTACAAAGTATGAAACATCATTCACATTTTCTTTCCAAAGTAAAACAGAGAAGTATAATTCTTCTTGTACATTTCTCAATTCAAATTCAACTTCCATTTACAATGCAATCACTTCTCATTACAACATTTATACACTCATCCACTCAAAGTGGGAAAAGTTATATTGAATTACTCAAAGGGAAATGACTGTCAAACTGTGAAATTCTTTCTCCAAACAACAACATGTTTGTTTCTTCTTCTTTGTAACTTTGATCACAACAAGGAAGGGGGAAAGGCAACTCTCTCCACCCAACCAAGACATCCAATGAGAAAGGATAAGCCCTCCTTCCCCATTGGCCCCTGAGCCCTAACCATATTGAAATGGAGCATGAATATCAACACATGGAAACAAAGGCTTCTATCACAAACAAGAAACATTCACATTGCATACAATTAATAAAATACACAATTCAAAAAAACAATACAACAGTCCCTAACTACATTCAAAACAATTCATACAACACATAGTCTTGATCAAGCAAGCCAACAAGAGAAAGAACTATGGGGAAATCATTATGCCTCCCACTTTGGAATTGTGCATCCACCAAAATGCATGCCGCTAATAAACATATCAACCCCATAAACCTTATATCTCCCAACCCCTCCTTATGCCCCCAAGAGTAAGAAATGCAAGCAGTTTCTTTTCCAAGGTGGATCCCAAACCAAAACTCCCTCCACAATAAAACAATGCCATTGGAAATCCCTTATGCCCCCCATATGAAATCCCCATAGCCTTATCCTACACCTTACCCTAAGCATTCTACCCAACTAGCCAAGAATGAAAACACAAACACCATTCAAAAATGCATGCAAGAGAAGGAAAGCATTTAAAATATAGCTCAAGATGCCTACCTCTCCATAATGGAGTTTGTTCCAAGCTCATAAGATTTCCAAAATGTCAAATTGCAGTCCAAAACTAGCAAGTATAAAAAAAAAAAGACTCCAAGCTCTTCTTCAAACAAGCTCCAAAAGAAATAGCACCAAAAATGCGCCCCTAAGAGGAAATGGACAAAGTTTCAACAACCATAAACAAGCAAGGAGTTTCACTTTTATAGGAGAGGGAAGAGAAGAGGATGATGTGGATCCATGTGGGATGCCACATCATTCTTCCTCAACCCCAAGAGGAAATTCAACATCCTTCACCAAAACACAATAAATAAAATGACAAAAATGACTTACACACTCCAAAATGCCCATACTCCAAAAAGGACCAAATTTAAAACATGTAAGCGAAGTGCAATAAAAACTTACATATTGTCACTTCAAAATGAATTATAAATGCCTACATTTAACCTCCAAACCACGCCTCCAAATTTGGCCTCCAAGGTCAAATTTTAATTTCATAAAATATGGGGGATTTCCATGGTCACATATAATGGAAATCCCCCATGGGAAATCTAACATAACACAACACACAAACTCATAACATAGTTACCATGGTGAACTTGTTGATTTCACTGGAATTTTAATATGGTTAGTCTTCATCCCCTAACATTGTTGTGATTTTTAACCCGAAAAATGAAAATACCTCCTTTGGCCTTGTGGCCATATAAAAACATCCAAAATGATATAAAAATGTCTCAAAATCATCCAAACACACATATCACAACGATATCAATAATTCAACATTATTGTTTTTAATTAAATAAATCAACTATATCATCCTCAAAATCTACCATACCAGTCTTCTCAAAATATCCAATATCATAAGTCCAAATCAACATCTATAATATATCCATGTCACAACATAATATCATCAACTAGATATAGAAAATGTCTCTAGTAACCATCATGCATAATAACTAAATCCATATCAATAGTATCAAAATTAGTGTCTAAAAGTGTCAAAGGGAAGTGGACACTACATGATTCTTTTCATATTTCATTCTTTATAAAGTTATGTTTTAGATATAACATGTCATAAATTGGAACTCCTTAAACATCTAGTACTAGGAATCATCGTGGTTAAACCAATTTAAGATACTATAAACACATAGGTTGTAACTCATAAATCATGATATTACACAATGAAAGGTTGGGGACCAATAATCGAAGATAAAAAAACTTGGGATAATTTGGATGAAATAAAAACTCGCATTCACTTTTCTATTTTTGTAATTATAATAGTTATTTGACTATCTCGATATGGATTTATAAATACATTATTTGATATCTATGGTAATTGCAATGGTAATTTTTGTATATTGTTGATCATTTGAAAATATTTTTGTTATAAGGCTATTTACAACCAAGATTTATGGATTACAAATGACTAAAATTATGAAAAAAATTTACGTTTTTAATAAAAAATGAACTATTTTTCTTTTAAAGTGATGTGTGGATTGATTTCAATTTATGTGATGTATAACGATTAATTTTAAATCATCTAGAGGATGATTGTTTAAGGGGGGAAGTATATCACACCCCCAAATTTAATATATGTGTGTCACTATATTTAATGGATAAGAATTAATTAATTATAAAAGTTGATTTAATAAATATACGTATATAATATATATATATATATATATATATATATATATATATATATGTAAAGAGACACACACATAGATACATACATACATATATATGTATACATAAGCATATATATAATTATTACATCCGTATGATTTGAGGATGGGTAACTTATGATTGGCATCGTTACATGATAATTATTAGGATGGATTTCACTACTATTTACAGTTTTAAAGGTTATTTTACATTTTTAAATTTATATTGTAGTGGTTTAGGCATTGAGTGAACCGATCTTAGACCACATTGCATTGTTGAAGTTGACCACATTGCTTGAATATTGTTTAAATTTGAATGTTGATGTGATAGGTCATGGGCTTGCTTCAAAGGAAATTGTGATGTTTAATTTTTTCTAAAATGGTCATAGACCATGGGAGCAATTAAATTGTTTAAATTTGAATAATGGTCTTAGACCATATTACATTGTTATTGTTTAAAACTTGGACATGATTTGGTTTTAAACCACTAAGAAGTTAACATTTTATTATTGTTTATTTATTTATTTGGTCACCGACCACTTTCCAAGGTAAATGGATAAATTTTAAAGTTTAAATATTAATGGTCATAGACCATGTGGTGAATAATAAGGAAATTAAATATTGTTTAATGTTACTTGGTCTTAGGACATTAACGTTACATGCAATTTTAATTAGAAAAGTTGGAGGGAAGAAGATTATGGGTTTTAAGGAAGCCACTATGTGGAAATTTTAGAGATTTAATGACATTAAAGAAATATGGTTCCGAGGAACTAGAATCTTGCATTGAAAGACAAAACATGCCTTCATTTTTGTCATTCACATTTTTGTTATTTTTATTGGTTTTGGTCTATGTGAGGTTTTTGGGAGAAAATAATGGAACGATGTTTGAAACAACTTCACGTAAGTATAAAGCTTTATTTAAATATCAAATTTGTGTTTGTTATTATTGTTTTAGATATTATTAGGAGTCTAAGCGGGAATACGAGTTGTAGGTTTCAAAGAAAATTTTGGAAAAGGAAAACAAGGAAAACACAAACTAGAAATGGGTTATCTCACTTTTATTCTTGTTTCTTTTGATTAAGTTATTGGAATGTGTTATGGTTTTCAAACTAGAAAATAAGGAAAATACTAAAGAAAATATGTTTTTCTATCGTTAGGTTTTAAATAAAAATCTAGGCATGAGATTTTAATAGGTTTTAGGAACATTTTCTTTGTTTTTATTCAATGTAAATTTGAATGGAAATAAGAAGGAAGTTGGAAATAAATGATTTTTTTGATCTATTTTATTTCTTGGAAAGTACACATTCAGGTTTTCTTTTTAATCAAATAATTTTGAGCTTGTTGGTAGTCAAATTGACATTGGGTTTTTTTCTTGAGTTTTTACTGTTAAAAATTTGGAGATTCTCTTCATTTTAAATATGAAAATTTTAGAGGAAAATTTGGGGAAAAGAAAGGAAATATGTTTAGGGTTCAATGGAAACTAAAAGATCTATATTTTTGTCAATTTGGAAATATGGGTTTGATTTATAATTAAAATATATGAGGTTCTCTCGCAAATAAAAATTGGGTATAAGGATTTAATGTGTTCTTGTATTGGAAACATGTGTTTTTTTTAAAATAGGATTTGGTTCTATTTAAAAATATTTGAGCATAGTTTAAGCCATAAGTTGGATGAAATTCAGTACTAGCTCACCATTTTTTGTTTAGAATTTTTATTTTTGTGGAAGCTCTTAAGGAATGGGGAAAATATTATGTTTTATCTTGATTCAATATGAAATTTTATAGTATTAGTTTACCCATCTCTTGAAAAGTTTGTTGATATTATAAATGTAATCTTATTATGTGTTTGTTATAGTTACACCTACGAAAAATACATTTCATGGATGAGTACACCGTACTCCATTTTTTAAGCTCGTAGAAAGGATTGCATATTTTTAGGTATATGGTTATTGTAGGTTTTTAGTGCAATGTTTTTAGTTCTTTGAATATGTTGATATATCCTCACTTAGTATTAATATATCTTTAATTTTGGATTATATTTTATGAGATTTTAGGCACTATTCCTTTTAGTTTTTATTAAGGTTGATTGTTAAGGGTATTTTGACCATTCATAGCTTGAATAAGATGATTGTTAGTTGATACGATTGGGAGTAGATGTTAATGGTATGATAAGGTGTTGATATTAACTTATCATGGAACCTTTCCATACTAATGATTATGTTCTTATAATCATGACTTTTGATTTAAGTAATGATAACGAGATGATTATTTTAATTTTATGTTTACTTGTAAAATCATTATTTTCTTCCATCTCCTTTGTAATATTTTCAGAAAAGGTTGATGAGTTAGTTAATTACATTCATCAAATATGACTGTTATACATTTTTGAAATTTTTTTGTTGATAATACTCATGAGATTTACTCTTAAGAATTGATTGATGTTGTAAGATGTTATAGTATTGATATTGGTAATAGTAAATTGAATTGTTTTAAAAGTTCTAAAGATATAGTTATCAGTTATAATCTTAGTTTTTTTCAAAGATATCTTAATTATGTAGTATCATTCATTTGAGCAATGATATGTAAACTTAATTAATGAATTAAGAAGTTATAATTTATCAGTTTGGATGACCTTAACATACTATTTTATTTCAATTAAATACCACAATAATATGAGTTACACAACTCATTTGAGTTCTTTGAATTGGCCTATATATAAATTCTCTCTCCTACAATGTATAGGATGAAGTGACATTATTGAAGTGATTGATGGAAATGTTTACACATGATTATGTAATTTACTATTCTATCAAAAATCTAATAAGGATTATTGTATTTAATTGTAATGTAAAAATATTATCTTCTCAAAATTATTTAAGAAAAATTTCCTATTGTACTATCATGATTAAATGTATATCATTATTTTTTTTAAAAAGGGCATATCCTTAGTATGTTTAAATAAAAAAATTGTTCTTTTGAATCATATTATATGAGATATGAAAGTGTTTAAATGTTGTTTTACAATAGAGTATGAATAAAATTTATTGATATTATGTTATGTAATCATAACTAATTTTATTGATTTATTTTAAATGAACGAAAAATCTGAATGTTGAACATAACATGATAAGGGAAGCAATACAATTAAAACAACATTATATTAATATTGTATCTTATTAAATAAGTGAATGATTCATATTAAATGATGATATATGAGATTAAGTATTGTTTTCAACATATATTAAATGAAATAAGTCTTTACGATGCATAGTGAAATAAACTTATATTTAATGACAACAAGATGTTTCAATAGTATGATAAGAGGTTCTCGTTAAATTTATTAACTCGTTGAGTTAATATAATCCTCTTTTGAGAAATGGATAATGCATTATGATACCTAATAATCTATTGTAATGATGAACTTATTTTCCTATCTTATAGAGATAAATAAAAATGTAAATGAAGCATAGGAGTTATAACTCATAGTTCCTCTTGATAGAATCCTAAGCATACCAAATTAGGATGGATATGAGAAGGATATCAAGTACATAATGTTGAAATTAATTACATGGTAACTATATTTACCATAAGGACCCTAATATTGGACTCATAGGATCCTTTTGGTTAGAAGGATGAGTCATGGTACCTAATTCTTCAAAACAAAAACTTAACTTATTAAAAAATGAAATGAGATCTAGATAACTATGTAAAGATGGCTCTATGGTGACAAGGATAAGTTTCATCGACTAGTGTGCAGCACAAAACTAAGCATGAATTTCACACTTGAATCTTTGGCTAATGTAGGGTAACTAGTTGCTTATAATGTCTATTTACCATACCCCTAACTCATTTTATTATATATGGGTGGATTATAACTTGTATGGTTTTCAGGTTGACACTTAGGAGTTGCACATAGTTCTTAAGACATTTTAAAAAGGTTTAACCAAAATTATATAAGTTATACACACTCGATTAAAGTGAACTACGGGTGATCTGGTAGATCTAATTAAAACTTACAACCTGTAAATGGTTATCATTTATTATCAGATGGATTGTAAATATTTAATTATGCTAGATTTATTTGTTGTAAGATAAAAATAATTGAAGACATTAATTAAAATTAAGGGGTTTTTTAAAAAAACCGCTAATTTTTTTGAATAATAACATGGATGTTACTAGGGATCTCATCTCAAAAACAAGTGGAGTACCTCATATATGTGGATTTTTATTTTTGATATCCTCCCTTTATTTATTCACTTTTGAAAAATTTCTTAGAATATACTTAATAAGAGAGAGAACCTAGAGGAATAATGTCTTTCCTTTCTCAATGATCTTCTCGATCCATCTCTCGTTAGCCTTCCCTTTCATCATCTATCTTTATGATTTCTTGATCACCTATGGATCAAAGATACTGATTGGAGGAATGTCTTCTATAGAAAGAGGAGGTGTTAAATTGGGATCCCATAATTTTTGAATGTAAGTACTTAGAGTTTTCACATGTTAGTATAATTTCTCAATTATTTGTTTGTATTCATCATTTTGAGAAAGAATACGTGAAGAGGATTCCTTAAAAAATGAGAGTAAAACTCATGAAAATATTGAAATAATGTGATGAGGGTCAAATCATAGTCTGATAGAGTCCTTATATTAACAATATTTTAATTATTTTGGTGAGAAAAATCTACATATTAGTTTCCTACGGAATCACTAAAAAGAGGAATATTTTCTAGGCCTTTTTCCTCCACTTATATCTAAATATTCTTATTATAGCTCCAAGGTCAGACATTGCAGTTTTTGTGTCATATTTGGTTCACTTTCAAGAAATTTTTGAATCCACGGGAACAGATCTTCAAGATTTGACATGATGTTTGTCACGGGAGAGCTTTCAAGAGCTTGATATAGGATCACATCTTGTTTATTATAAGAAATTTTTACAACTGCTGAAGACATACTTGGATGCCCCTAAAGAGATGGAGGTTACGATGGATCACCCTTACTTGAATCAATAGGATTTATGGGATCTATGATGATCCTTACATTCTTATGAATATTCATGGAATATGGAACCACAAAGTGCATCCTATTTTCATGATCTTCCTCTTTAAAGGTTCATGATCAATGGAACTTACTTTCAATTACAATGCTTCATCCTTTGAAGATTGAACATACTATTAGGTATTTGATTGAGTGTTTAAGAACATTTTTACTCATATGTTTTGTATGGAAAAGGAAGAGATATTGATTATTTATGTTGAACCTTGGTCATTGATGTCAAATGGAATTGATGGAAAAAGAGTGAGTAGTGGCGAGGATCTATAATGGACATGAAGGTTAATTGGTAGTGATTTTTAAATATTGGTTGGAGCTCACAAAGAGGTTTGATTGATTCCAAGATAGGCTTTAATGACGTTTGCATGATGTTGTTTATTTTACCAATCATTGTGGTTTACGAAATGTCATGTACATAGGTGTATGTAAATGATTTACAAAGTGGTCTCAAGGAGTCATGAAAATCCATATGTGCATCTATTGGTTTGAATGTACTCCATATAGTTATGTTCTTCTCGAAGTGCTTGTAAAGTCCTTGTATGACATATGAGAGAAAATGTGAAGTGAAGGTGTAGTTTTCATGTCTACTACATGAAGTTCAGTAATTATTGGTGTAAGAAAAAAATTTAAATACTTAATAAATATAGAGAAATTTGAGAAATTTTTTTTTCTAGTGTAGTGCTGACTTTTGGTGTGCAAATGAAACTAGTTCCCTTAGAACTAAAGTTCCCGCATGGGTCTTGAAGCCACATAAAAAGGGCTTGGTGTATTGTGGGTTGGGAGAGTGATGTGGGATCAAAGAGTGTAGGCAGAATGAATTCTCAAAGAACATCGGTTCCCATGGAGTGATTCAGTTGGAAAAGTGAAGAAGAAAATACATTGATGACTAGGAGAGTGATGTAGGTAAAAAGGGTTCTAGAGGAACAACTCCTTGCAATATTTTTGAGAATGGAAAATTAACTAATTACCTAATAACAAAGGTTAGCGCACGTAAGAGGCATTACAGAAGAAATACACATGAGGACACGTACGTGAGGAGGACAAGGTTTGTGTGCTAGAGTTGGACATGAATGCGTGTAGGAAGAAGAATGGACAAACATGACACTTAGCCAATTTTGGGGCATGATGCTAAGTATAGAGATGACATAGGAAACACACAAGAGAAGAATCCATGTAGGAGGTGTCTATTTTTGGAGTAGGAAACTAGTAGTTTGAATTGAAGTATGAAGACTTGGAGGCCACACAAGGCTATTTTTGGACAAGTAGAAGGACAAGTGTCATGCAGTGCTTGAGCTAATAATAGAGGTGGAACTGAAGTTATCTATAGATGATCTATTATTAGGAAATATTGCATGTTTGTGTACTTATCTTCTAGTGGTGCATGAATATTCTTAGCATGCAGCCTATTTTGAGGGTGCATAGTGGTGAAGGGAAAGTCCCCACCCCTATATATATTTATTGATTTGCATGGTTTAGGGATCCACATTTTGTTAGTGTTATGCTATTGGTTTATGAGCACACATGACCTATAATTATACTCTTATGTATGTATTCAAATTTTGTGTTTTTATAGTACTTAATATAATGGATATTTGTGGTTGGATATTGGTTTTGGACATATCCGTGATTGTTTATAGTATGGTAAACCTAATCTTGATTCATGTATAAGTTATTTTTGCATATGGTTAGGATATATATCTATTCATGGTTTATTACTATGTTTTTGTTATGGATATGGAATATATCTATGTGTGTATTTATCATTATAAATCCTTGAAAAAGCTTCCATAAAAGAGGTACTTGATACCCTTGCAAACTTCGGTGAGTGCTCATTTCTAGCTGAGTGATGGGTCATCACCGATTGGGTTGTTTGGTGAAGTAAAAGACTAATTTTTGGTTCCATTACCTAGACCTATTTTCAAGATATTTACAAGGATATTGCATGATGAAGATGTATCAGTTGATTTTAGACAACATTGAGGATTGGTTAGAGAATCTAGAGGAGCCTATGGTTAGATATTGGTTGTGGACATATTTGCATGATTGGTTCTAGTATGTTAAACCTAATCTTGATTCTTGTATAATTTATTCTTACATATGGTTAGGATATAGATTGATTCATGGTTTATTACTACATTGTTATTATGGATATGGAATATATCTATGTGTGTGATTATCATGCTAAATCCTTGATAAAGCTTCCATAAAATAGGGACTTATTACCCTTGCATGATTTGGGTGAGTTCTCTGCATTCGGTTGAGTGATGTGTCGCAGTGTGCCTTGGGATGGTTGGTGAAATAAAATACTACTTTTTGGTTCATTTTTTCAGACCTATTTTCAATATATTTACAAGGATGTTGCATGATGAATACGTACCGGTTGAATTTGGACAACATTGAGGATTGGTTAAATAATCTAGAGGAAGAGTTTTCCCACACATTCAATCTGGACCTGAATTTAATAGATGTGCTTGGGTTGAATGAATATGTATTATGAGCTCTATGAGAGGTTATTTTATTGTTTTCATGTAGAGTTGTAAGAGTGGCTAGTAGTATACACATTGAAGAGAAATTGGAATTATAGAGCACTTTTTTGGATAGAGGAAGAATTCCAGGGCTCTACATGATGTTGCTATAACTCGGACATGTGTTGTATATCATCGGTGGAGTGATGTTTTCAATAACTACATTTTGGAGTACATAGTTTCTAGTTATTATTGTCAAGACGTTTTAGAGTTTTAGTTCCTATAAAAACCTAGAGGATCTTACTTGTGTGTTATCCCTTTAGTAATTAAGATCTTGATCGTGACCCAGGTTTGGAAAAATATCCTATGCCTACCTAAACCCCACCACACACAAGGACATGAGTAGGGGTGGTGAAATATGGAATACATGAAGGAGGAAAGGAAGAGAGAAGAAAGGTAGATTTATTTTAATGAGGCATGTAAGAGGGAATTGGAGAAGCAATGTGAAGTTAAAGAATGAATAACATTGTGGAGAGAGATGGATTGCAAAGGATTTGGAGCTCATGTAGAGGATATGGAGCTAGAGAATTTGGAACTCCCTTATTTAGGTAATAATTGAATAGAACCCTCTTTAGCTTCGGATGAAAGTTCACTTTGGTTGAAACTATGAGGGCCGCAGATGCGTATTTGATCCCTCCTAGTGACCTAAACCTTGTGCTTGGTTTTCCAATTTGGACAAGATTCGTTAGTAAGCAAGTTAGTATGGGAAGTAGAGTATCAATTGATAGAGTTAATTTTCCATTAGTTTTAGGAGTTAATAAAATATCTTATTCATTTCTATTAGCATAATTGTCATCCGTATTATTTGAAGGTCCGGTTGGAGGTATATTTTCTAGCACATCATCAGCATAGAATGTGGGTGCGTAGAACATTGGTATTAATTCTTCAAGTAGTACAACATTAAAGATAATGGGAATTCAATTTAATAAAGTAGCACATCCTCTTGTCCATTTCCTGCTACAAGGGGAGGATCGGAGTGGATCAATTGGTTTGGGATCTAGTGGATTTGGTGGTTCTAGAGGATGGGGAACACAAGTTATAGATCGGTGGACACGTTCGCACCAACCCCAACAAGTTTATTTTGAGATGTCCCTTCACCTACCAGAGTATAGAAGAATTGAAGATGCAGTTGATCATGTGCATATGTGTGTGATACTATGGCTCGCTAAATGGATCACACCTCCTAAGCGTAAGACAAGTAGATTTTCTACCACATTACAAGGGCGCACACATGGTTGGTATAGAAAATATGATTTAAGCTAGACTTGTGTAGACTATATCACTTTGCATGATGCTTTCTCAACAAATTGTCACATACCCGAGTATGAGAATAAGAGAATCAACACACTAAAAGACATCAAGGAGGGTATGGTTGAGAGTGTTAAGGAGTATAATTCCCAATTCAAGACTCTACTATCATAGTTTTCTTATGACATCCACCCAATTCAACTTGCTCAATGGTTTATTAGAGGTTTGATCACACCTTTTAAAATGGTGCTCTCACACAAGACTTATACATACCCGTGTGAGGTGCTTGAGGAATCTCTATGCAATGAGGTAGTTGGGAGTGTAAACATTGGAGTTATCCCATTTTTGGAAGCTTAGATTGCATCTATGGAAAATAGCTAGGGAAATTGTCAGCTAATTTAGCTCATGAGACACTCAGTGGTATTTGGTTTATAAATTGTGAATTAGAAGGACATACAAAGGATATTTTCCCTCACAAATCAGTGCATGCCATGTTTCTAGATTGTGAGATCTATCACTTGGATAATTATTCAAATAGGTTCCCACAATTACGATTCTTGGTAAGGAAGAATGTGTCATGTTTCTATAAGATTTATAGGTCTACCACTCATGACACAAATAATTATAGGTTGATTGATCAGATTCATGATACCATTAATAGTGGTGTATGTCGACCAATGTTGTAAATAATCCTAAGGATCAAGGTGATCATCATGATCATAGTTACAATGAGGGTAACTTTGATGGAGGTGGTAGTGGTAGAGGTAGAGGCTATTGTGGAGGTTTAAAGGATGAGATCACGGTGGTGGTGGAAGTGAGTTCCCCCATAGAACATGTTATACGAGTGGATCCCTTGATCATTATAAGTGTGAATGCCCTCAGAATATTATTTTCTCCTTTTATGGAAATAATCACGGTTGTGAAGAATGCCCATATTTGTAAGAGCACCGAGAAAGAAGCATAAGAAAGATAAGGGCACAATAATGGTTAGTGTACATCACGCTATGGAAGATCAATGGATGCCAAAGGTAGTTCCTGATCCTGAGATGTTTCTTATGTTGGTCACTACACGTGCCGAGGATGCGCACACGAGGAAGTCCTAAAGGATAATCATCTTATTAAAAAGATGATGTATTACATGCAAAGTATCCTGAAACGTAATCATCGAAGGGAAGTTATTAGAAACTGCAAGGGAGATACAATACTTAAAAGAGAAGTCATGGAAGCTAGAGTAGGAAACGCCAGTTGAACTTCCTTAGAAGGATGTTGATGATTTGAAGGAGGTTTATAATATATTGTGATAAGAAAATATCATTCCTTTATTGGGGGAATGGTTAAGGGGGAAGATTTCACATGTTGGAGTTGAGCGTGAAAGACAAATTTTACATGCTAACTTACCTCCTCATAGTATTGATTATGAAAAAGAGATCACTCTAAATGCAGTTGTTGATGGATGGATATTGAGTAAAATTTTGATTGATACAGTGCAGAAGTGAATGTGCTCACTTTGGACGTGTGGAATCCAATGGGGAGGCCACCATTACAACCATCTTCAAATGTGTTGTTTATAGTAAACATGACTAAATCCATGCCCATTGGAGTCTTGAAGGATGTTACTATTACTATAAAAGGGAGAAATTTACTACGGACTTTGAGGTCTTGGCCTTGTAGAGGCAGACATTTTTTCAGCATTACTTGGGCCCCCTTGGTGTTATACAAATAATGTTGATTTTCACTTTAATAAAATATATAATAAGTTTTTAGAATAAGGAAGAATGTGTCATCATTCCTTTGACAGATGGAAAATTTTCACCTTATGTAGAACCTTTGAGTGAAGAGGATTTGAACATAATTTATGTATGCACCATTAGAGATCCTAAGGTACTCAAGCCATCAAAGGAAGGATTTATTTATTGGGATGATGCACATCTTATGAGTGATACAATCAATGTTTCTTGTGATAACCAGGTGCATGGGAATTATGAAATAGTTGGGCATGAGATGAAGAGTGTAAGTATGCACATAAGTAGGTCATGTTGTGTTAGGCATTTGGGTAGTAACCAGGTACCTAGGTACACGAGTGAGGAAAATATTGACATTTTTCTACGCATTATGGAGGCCCAAAGTGGATAGAACAAGTGGAAAGAAGGAATATTTTGGTGTATATTTTGTGTGGGAAAAAAACACGCTAGTGGATGGTACATAAAGATGGTCTTCTAGAGTGGCGAGAAGTGAGAATCACCTTTTCTACTAGATTTCTTTGGAGAAATGCACCTACTAAGACATGTGAATTCCATGAGAAGGATTATTCTTCACATCACGTTCAAAAGTGTGAGAGACTCGGGACGTAGGGGAGGAGGCCTTACCACCTTCATTCGGGTGCACAAGTTCTATTTCACCTTATAGAGTTGCATGGGTGCATGGTATGTTTATGCAGAGTTGAGTAGAGAAACAAGGAATTAGAAAGAAGTGACTGTAGGTATGATTTATACCTTTGACTATTTTTCAACTAAAGCTCCAGTGAATAAGGAATTATAGGTTATGAAGTGATTGACAATGGGGTAGAGTGTAAAAGCTTAGGATATTATTCAAGAGTTACTAGGTGAGTCGATCTGGAGGCGTGTTTTACATAAGAGGAGACAAATGAAAAAGAGCTTGGGTTCACCTGCCTAGAAAAATAAAAAGGAAATATGGTTTAGATGATTGGTGATGAAGAAGTAGAGAATCTAGATGTTGATCATACTATGGGTACACATGAGGTCTTAGATAGTGTAGATGAGAAGATGTGCGTATATCATGAGCCTATGAAAATGAAGAAGGTTAACAATGGGATAGATGTTGAACCTAAGGAGGCCATCATTAGTGATTAATAGTTTGACTTAGAGGTTGCTAATATAATTGAGTTACTTTGTGAATTCTAGGAATTATTTCCTAGAGGCTATCATGAGTTGAAAGGAATACATCACTCTTTGGGTAGGATGAGGATTAAGTTAAAGGAGGGTACATACCTAGTTAGGAAGAGGCCTCATAGGATGAATCCTAATATGTGATTCAAGGTAAAGTAATAAATTGATAAGATTTTGAAATCTAGGACAATTGAGACCATTGAGGATTTAGAGTGGGTTAGCCCTATGGTGATAAACATAAAAAGATGGAAGGCTAAGAATTTGTGTAGATTATAGGGAGTTGAATGTTGCATGTGTAATAGATTCATTTCCCACACCATTTATAGAAGATATTTGGGAAGGAATTATAGGGTGCGAGAGATAATCCTTCACTAATGGATTTTCTAGATATCATCAGGTGAGGATTGCTAAAGAGGATCAAGAAACCACCGAGCTGGGAAGTTTTGTATACACAGTTATGCCTTTTAGATTCAAGAATGTGCTTGAAATATTTTTGTCCATTGTTGTGCAATAATTCTAGGACTTTATTCATATTTTTTTGCAAGTTTACTTGGGTGATTGGATAGTTTATGGGCTAGTGAAATATCATTGTGATAATTTAAGACTTATGTTTGAGAGGTTCTGACGGTTGAGAATCTCTCTCAACATTAATAAGTGTGTTTTTTCTATACCCTTTGGGAATCTAATGGGACATATTATCTATAAAGAAGTCTTGTTGGTAGACCCCACTAAGGTTGGTGTTATTTTGGGCTTAGAGAAACTTACTAACCAGAGTGAGTTGTGGGGGTTTTTAGGGCACACAGTTACTATAGAAAATTATTAAAGGCTATGCTAGGATCACCATGCCCTTGCAGAATTGCTGAAAAGTAAGGGAAAGCTCCATTGGGTTAAAGTGCAAGAACACGTGTTTGAAACATTGAAGGAAAGTCTTACTACAAAGCCTATTCTATCCTTTCCTTCATGGACATAACCTTTTCATGTGCATGTGGACATGTCTGGTGTGGCTATTGGCATAGTATTATCCCAACACGGGAAGGCATTTTTGATCATCCTATTTTTTTGCAAGCAGTGAAGTTGACCCCACCGAACAAAATTATACAACTACGAAGCGTGAAGCATTGTCCATGATCCATGCACTACATAAGTTTTGACAATACTTGTTGGATCCACCTTTTATATTATATACATATCATATGACATTAAAGTACTTGGTGTACAAGCCTATTTATAGGGGTACATATGTCATTAGAGTCTGTTGTTTCAAGAATTTGACTTTACAGAGGTGGTTAAGCCAAGAAAGAGAAATTCAGGACTAGATCATATATCAAGGGTTAATTTGGTGAGGACATGCAAAGCATTGAGGACATAATTATAGATGTGCAGTTTTTTAGATTGAACCGTGCCCTCTAACTTAGAAGATATTTCTGTATTTTTGTGTACTAGTGTGGTACCTGAAGGAATGAAGAGTTTAAAGAAGAAACTAATTTCCATACGTGTCGTGCCCTATATGTTTATTAGTGGAGACTTATACAAACTAGGTTGGGATGAATTTTTTTCCGGTCTGTGCTTGAGCATGAGCATGAAGCTATTATGGAGGAAGCTTGTGGTGGTATTGCAAGAGGAAATTATACTTGGGTATCCCACCGCATGTAAGATTTTATTGGATGGTCTATGGTGGGAAACACCGTATAAGTATTGTAAAGAATATTGAAAGGCCTATGATCATCATGAGTGCATTGGGAAGCCTAGGTATTAAATGAAATGCCTTTGAGGAGTATCACAATTGTAGAACCTTTTGAAAAGTGAAAAATTGACTTTTTTGGCCCTATTTCCACACCCACGCGTAGGACTAGATCTCGCTACATTATATCTTTTACGATTATCTTACGAGGTGGTAATAAGTAGTGCTTACAAAGGATTGCATGGTAACTATAACAATAAGGTTTCTATGGGAGAACATTATCAGTAGGTATGAATGCCCATTGATTTTGACAAGTGATAGGGGCACTCATTTTCTTAATGATACCATCAGGATATTATTGGTAGAATTTATGGTGGCACACCATAAAATAACACCCTATCATCCATAGGATAATGACACTACTAAGGCTTTCAAAAAGATATTGGGACATACATTGACAAATATTTGTGATGTTGGAAGGAAATAATGGGATGATAAAGTTTCATACAAGACAACTTACAAAATAGTGAAAAAATCCACACTATTTAAATTGGTGTTTGGCATGATGGATATTCTACCAAAGTGGAATTCATGTTACCTTATTTACGTATTATGCACACAGGAGGGATGGATGATGAAAAAGTATTATAATAACACATTGATAAACTAATGCAGTTGGATGAAAGGCATGCCATTGTTAGATGGAGTCAAGACAAAAAGTACAAGAAGAATGCATGACATGATAGGCATGTCAAGAATAAATTTTTGAAGTTGGATAGATGGTTATTATTTATGAATCCAAGATCTTACGCCACCCTAGAAAGCTCAAAGTGTATTGGTTATGATAGTATGTTGTGACTTACATACTTGATTTCGACACTTGTTTTTATATGCACCTTTGGATGGAACACGGTCTCCCAGTTACTTCAACAGGAGTAGTGAAGCCCGATTATAAATAATTCTTTTTTTTGTAATAAGGTAGTGTTTCTATTTAGATTAAATATATTCTAATGATGTACTTTATGGGTTTCCTTTCCTCATTATTATACTTTTTCAATTTAGTTCAGTGTCTATATTTTGTAATAAGTGTGCTTGCGCACAAGTATCCGATTACATTATGAGTAATTACATATGCAGAGAACTGAATATACCCTTAGTGTGGGATGGATTGAAGGAATAGAAGGAAAAAAATCTTGTGACTGGAGGGATCCTAAGTACCAGAGGAGTGCACATAGTGATGGTGATGTTGGTTGTTGAAAAATGGTGACAAGATGTCATAAGGAAGGTGGTGATAATAAGGATGATGCCAAAGGAAAAATCCATGTACAAGGAATGAACACGTAGGGAAACATGAGGTAGGCAGTGGCATGGAGAACTTTTTGGAATAGGGTGCAGAGGTTGATGTACTTAGGTGCTAGGAGCATGTGAAAGGAGGTATGTGGTTAGTGTAGTTTACATGCCGAGAAAGTTGCATAGGTTACGCGTGTTGGACATGCAAAGGAAGCACACTTGAAAAGAAGTAAAATCCAAATTAATTATGAAATTAAAATGGTAGGTGGAATTGTAATTAATGTGGTAAAAATTGAAAATAATATATATAAAGGGTCATGGTAAGTCATTTTTACCTTGTGAAAAATTGTGAAAGAGCTTGTGCGAGCTAGGGTATCATTGTGAGTATCAGCAAATGATCTAGTGTAAAGGTAAAGTTCTACAAAATAGGCTACGAAGAATAAAATGGCATGTGCAGAGAGTGAGTGTGTGGAATAATTTTTTTGGTTTGAACAGAGAAGTGTGAAGGAAATAAGGGTTTTCTAGTTAGGATTTTGTAAACTAGGGAACAGTTTGCTAGTTTTGCACAGGAAAATTATGGTTAAAGGTTTGAGGCATCAAGGTAACAACAAAAAAGGTAGAACATATAAATTAACCAACCAAGAATGGCACCAAGGAGGAAATGAAAAACTAGTTGCGATGATAATTTTTAATGAGGAACAATATTGAGAAATGCAATACTTGATGGGTATTGTTGGGGATGGATTAGGTGTCCCACGTAAGGAAGATAGTTATAAGTGATAATAAACATCAAACTGATCAAAATAAAAGGACATGACCTTGGAATTGGTTAGACCTATAGGAGAAAGGATGACCAATGACAAGCCAGCTTTATGATGATTTGATATAGAAGGTTTTGGAGAAGGTCAAGTCAGTTACAACTTTATGAACTACCATTTTTCGAGAAACTTGAGAGATTATACTAGTGGATAATTTCACGCATTCATGAAGACTAATTTTATTTTTCTAGAAGGATAATGCACATAAACCCATAGTTGAATCATTTGATGATGAATTGGATGAGAAAAAAGTTGTAAAATAAACCACAAAATAATATGAGTATAAGAAAAGTGGGTGCACCTTTGATATTTAAAAATATTTGATCCAAAACGAAGATGGTCATGTGCATACTTACCAAGCTGAATGGATAATAAAGGTGGAACCAAGTAAATAATAGGTGGTTGAACATGTGTAGGAAGATAGCTGAGAGAACCATGTATAACATTTCGCTTATATATAGTAGCGGATATTATTGAATCCAGAAACATGGGGATAAGATAATGTATGGAAACATTTTTCTTTTGATCATATTCTCTAAGATTAGGGTTTCCAATGGGCCAAAAGATAAAATATGGGAGTACCCTAAGGAAGACCCCTCCCCTACCAAGATATTTGTTGCTTATACTTGTGATACTATGACATCAAAATATAAAGCACGCATAAATAAATGGTACAAGTAGATGCCCGATTCCTTCGGCACCGAGTGGAGGGTCCCAAAACAACTACTAGCTCTGGTAAAGGATGAGGATGAATTTTCAATTTACCAACAATTTTGCATTTGCAGGTTCACTCTGACTGATGGCACCAAGAGCCCATGGTGTAAATTACCTTTTTCCTTTACAATACAATATATCCAAAGTGTCGTTAAAAGATTTTAAGAGGAAAATAATTTGATGTTTGATTTAAGTGAGGTAGATCATGAGAATCATGAGATGTGTTGTACACTTTTATACCTAAAGAAACGTGCCTATGTGGAAATATATGTCTCATATGACATAAAAATTCTCAAGACAATTATAATACCGATTGTTGGAATAGCTACAACAAGAGTTTATATTCATCTCGTGACCAAAGGTTTTGAAGGCGCATATATAGAATATGATTTCATCATAACCGAGGACCCTTTAGAGAGAAGGAAGGTGGAGACAAAGAAGAGAGGTAGGGAATAAAATCCTACAACGAGAAGAGTGTCAAACATGTATGAAGGCTAGGTCATAGGGACAAAGGAGACTGCATGCAGTGTATAAGTACTTATACTGAGAAAGAAGTCTCCAATGGTGAAAAAATAAAGGAAAGTTTAGATTTATTACTCTCAAAAGATGGAGAGATTGAAGCATGAAGAGATAGAGGGGGAGCAAGAAAAATGGGATTCTAAGGATAACCTAATCCGTATATGTTGTGTACGAGTCTAGTGAGGAGTGGAGTGCGCCATATGAGGAAGATTAAGAGGTAGAAATGGATGAAGAAGAGGAATTCCATACCAAAACACAAGAGAACATAGATGTTTTTGGCTAGAAGCTAAAGACCTCGGTGGATTGAGAAGTTGTAGGGATCATACAAGAATTTGTCAATCAAGGGGTATAGTGTAGCACTAAAGAGGAAGAAGAAAAATATAAAGGTGTGAGTTTGGGAGGAGAAACAAGTTTTGTGGTAGGGCTCCCAAAGGGTGTGCACATGGGAATCAGATGCACATACACTCCTCAAGGACCTACTATGTCCTATGATCTAGATCCACATAAATTCTTACACACTTATTAATAAAACAAGGTACCGATTGACCAACTTTTCTTTTGGTCATCTTTTAATGAAGAAAGTGTGTTAGAACACATGAGAAAAATCTTGTCCTAGGATTTTGGGTCTCATATCGATGAGCTAGAATTTGAGCTAAGTGTGGGAGCCTTAATAGATACTCGTACTTCACCAAGCCCCAAGGAAGTGAATCCAGTAGTGGATTCTTAGTAGTTAACTGATGAGAAAGTGTGTAATGCACTAAATAAGGTGTTAGTGTAGGTAGAGTAGATAATTTTTAGAAGAATAAAATAATAAAGGTGATGCGAGTAATGAATTTAAAGAAAAGAATAAGGATATTATTGAGAGAGATAAGGAGATAAAAGAGAGAATAGGTTGTTACGCAACTAAAGGCTAAGTCTGTGGGAGGAAAAGGGAAGGTTACGTAAGGCATATAAGAAGGCAGAGATGATGGTAGATTTTATCATACTAGAGTGCCGAATCGACCCTCGCAACCCGTAATCGACACCCTGCAAATCTATTATGAGATGTCTCTCCATTGTTTGGAGGATTTAACATGCATGATCATAATACAAAATAAACCCCTTGCATTAGAGTCTATAGAAGAGGTTATGGCATGAACAAAGGAATAGGAAATAGAACAAATCGAGTCAACCATAAATTAGTATACTGAACTTCTAGTATGAGTTAAAAAAAATTCTCATATGGAAGAAGTTGTCTATGATAATCGTTAAGATAGGGATTTGGTGGTGAGCCTCCTCACTGCTACACATGAAGTGGATTTTAAATATTTTTAAACAAAGAACATAAGAAATCATGTGGAATGAGACAAGATCCTTATAGAGGTTGAGAAGAAGACTGAGGTAATTGATATCCAAAAGACCTCTATAAAGAATAAGCTAAAGGTCTTATATCCCCATGTAACATGCAGAATGAATGCACCGACATGAGACCTTAGAAAATATTTAGAACCTATGGTGGAAACATTTAAATCCAAGAGTGAAGAGTTAACGTTTAATGATGTCGGTGCAATGACCAAGGATTTATTCAATAAGGAGAAAAGTGAGGTAGAGGGATGGAATACAATTGAATCAACATTAAATAAAGATTTTCCCATACTCCTAACAAAGTGTAAAATAATTCATTCATTCATTCTTTGGTGCAAGATTTACATTCATTTATTTTATAATTCTTCTAGAATTCTTTATTCAATGTTTGAGGAGACCGAATGTTTCCATAGATGGACAACATAGTTAGTGTGGGGTAATGTTGATCATGGAAAATTGACTTATTCCCTTAGAACAAAGGTTAACACGTGTAAGAGGCATTACGTAAGAAATAAACATGAGAAAACACATGCTAGGAGTATAGGATTTATGTGCTAGAGTTGGACAGGAATGTGTGTAGGAAGAAGAATGGAGAGACATGACATTTAGCCAATTTTGGGGCATAATTCCAAGTATGGAGATGGCATAGGTAACAAACAAGAGAAGAATACATGCAGGAGGTGTCTATTTTTAGATCAGGGAACTAGAAGTTCAAACTAAAGTATGAAGACTTGGAGGCCACGTAAGGATATTTTGGGACAAGTAGAAGCACAAATGTCATGTATAGTTATCTATAGATTATTTATTGTTAGGAAATATTGAATGTTTGTATAGCTATTTTGTAGTGGCGCATGACTATTCTTAGCATGCATCCTATTTTGAGGTTGCATAGGAAGTGAAGGGAAAGTCCCCACCCATATATATATATATATATATATATATATATATATATATATATATATTGATTTGCATGGTTTAGGTTACAAATTTTGTTAGTGTTATGTTGTTGGTTTACGAGCATGCATGACCTATAATGATACTCTTATGTATGTATTCAACTTATGTGTTTTATAGTAATTAATACAATGGATCTTTATGGTTGGATATTAGTTGTGGAAATATCTATCAATGGTTCTATTATGGCAAACCTAATCTTGATTCTTCTATAATTTATTATTTCATATGGTTAGGATCTATATTTTTCATTGTTTATTAATGTATTGTTATTATGGATCTGGAATATATCTATGTGTGTGCTTATCATGCTAAATCCTTGACAAAGCTTCCATAAAAGAGGGACCTAGTACCCTTGCATGCTTTGGGTGAGTGCTCAGTTCTAGTTGAGTGATGTGTCAGCGCACCTTGGGCTATTTGGTGAAATAAAAGACTACAAGGATGGAATTATCCACAAGCCATTATAGGTCACCACACAAAGGAGGATTATTGCAAGTGCATAAGAAGTCTGTGAAATAAGAATGTGTGTTGAACAAGTTCCAAGGGAACTAAGGTTCGTTAAAGGGCACACGAACCCACAAAATAAACAAACAAGAAAACAAATAAAGCCCTAAGTAATGCGGAAATTGTGGAGATAAATGAAAAAAGACTTCCTTAGTACCTCCAGTTCCTTGAAACCCCAATTCAACCGGTTTACAAAGGATTAAATATAAATATTATAAAAGTTAATATGAATAGTTTTAGACTATACATGAAGATTTGGAACTTGAGGTCCACATATCCTCTAGACTCTGCATAGCTATATTTTTCTCACGGGTTGACCAAAATAGACAAACTCGAGATGTTTTGGAAAGATTTGTTAGTGCTCTTTTCATGAAATATTAACATTCAACGAATCATCACTATTTGAAGAGGTAGTATAGCACACAAACTATATCCTTGGCACGTGTAAATATTTTGTCACTTGAAATGTCAAAAGACATCTCAAGGATGTTGTATATAAGCTCATATTTGAGCATGTAATTTTTTTTTCGAGTGTAGATTTTTTTGTTATTAATGAGAGAGAGAGAGAGATGTGATTTTTTTTTAAAATGCAGAGAATTTTTGAAAGTGGAGTGAGCTATGTGCTGCCTATAGAGAAGATAAAAAGGGTGTTAATGTGGTGAAACTCGAAAAAATGAGAAGAGGATAGAAAAAGACAAGTGAGTCAAGAAGTGGTCATAATCAGTTGTGGAAGACAACACAATAAAGTGATCATATTTTCTCGTAAAAATTATAAGTTGAGCTCAAGTATGTGGGGAGTTTTAGATTCTTTGTAAGTTATAGCTTACTAAAGGCTAGTTATAGATATACCAAATTTGGGGGTTGTAGATATACCAAATGTGGGAGTTGAATCTTCCATACAAGCTAAATATTTTCAAAGAGTTAGTGGTATCTTGGTTAAATTTTGAGTTGTATCCCAAAATTGAGTTGAAGCTCAATCATGAAATCATTTAATATTTGCAGAAATTTTTGTCCTAAACCTAGTTCATGGTTTTAGTGGTTTTTTTTCCTTTACGGGTTTCCCACATTAAATTTTGTCTCGTCATTTCTTCTTCCGTATTTAATTCTTTATCTATCTCTCATGGTTGAATGGTTATACTTCACACGCTTAAGATAGTTTAACTTGTAACAATTTGAAGAAGGATATATTGTTTTTAAATTTTTGAAGGATTAGATGATTGACCAAATATGAATTACACAAAATTTTAATAAGCATGAATTCATCCCTCCTCTCAGTGCCTATATTTATAACAATTAGTTTTAGACTATGGCCCTTGTGTTGTAACATCTTTGACAAACCGTTAACTTTACCTCTTGACACCGTAAACGTTGATATATAGTTTATCCTAAGAAGGTGTATTCTTTTCACTGTTGGAAATCATGCTTGTAGTGGATAAGTTATTTATGTTCAAGGATTCATTTTTTTGTGTTCCTTTTACTTGAAATGAATCCATTCTTCCTTTATTTATAAATGGTTGTAAATCGGTATTGTAGTTTGCATGCTAACCTTTTTAATAATAGAAAAACCTTGGATCAATTCCATTGATCCAAGGTATGCTTTAGTTTTCTTACCTATTCAGTTTGATAAACTGACAATTTGAAATGGAAGGTAATAAGGGACTTGAGTCCTTGTATGTTTCCAATTTTTATGGATCCTTCTTTTGAATTCCTTGCTTTGCATTTTTTCTATAAATTGGGAGCTTGGATCTTTTTGTTAATATATTTTAAAACAGCTGAATAACGTAAGATGGATAAGGATCTATTATAGTACTATTGAGTAAAACCTAAGTCATTGTAAAGATATATCCTAATTGGATACTAACTTAAGGTAAATTGGACCTACCTTAGACCTATTTCTAAACTATTTATGTTTTCACCCTAACCTAAGTTTGTATGCTTTACGGGTGTGGGGTTTTGGAAATAACCTAAGGTAATGAAAGACCTATCTATGACCTATTACCTAATACTGAACTACTATGGGTTATGACCTAATATTTAATGGCATGTTTAACTATGGCAAGTTGAATGACCTAAGGTAAATACTATATACCTAGGCTAAGGTCGAATCCTAAGCTAATGTCTAGCTAACCTCAACTAATGTTAAGATGAAAGGGAGCCTAAGGGGTTGCATGGCACTTGGGAGGTGGTGGCGAAGGTTTCTATGGAATTAAAGTGATTTGATTTTTAATTTATGAACTTGGCATGCCAGTTTTGGTGGAGGCATGGAGAAAGAAAGGAATGTCTAGCTAACATCATCACTAAAATTAAAAATGCATGCATTGGTTGAAATTGAGCTTGCTAATTTTGGATGGTGGCGCGTGGAGATTTAGGTGGGAGAGTTGGTCATCCTTGCATTAATGAGTCTTTGAATTGGTGAAGAAACCACCTTGGAAGACATGCAAGCGGATTTTTGGGAGGTTTTTGGTCATTTTCTCATGTCAATTTTTACTCTATATGGATGTTTGGGTTCTTCAAACTAGTAGTTTTGTTTTCAATCTATTACTATTTTTGGCACCTTTGGACTATTTTTGATCCAATGGAGGTATAAGAGGCATAAGAAGAATAAGTTTTGGGTTGTTGACTCTATTTTGAAAAGGAGGACTTGTGGAGGCTCGGCTAGAAATCTTCTGCAATTCAAGAAAAGCTCTATCGGCATGATAGGCTCTACCCATTAAGTTGTTCTGATTTTTACTAAATGTATTCATTAAAACAAATTTTCTCTTGGAAACAAATGGGTTTTTATATTTGTGAAGGTTATTTGAATTCTTTCTTGGTTTGTTCTTGTATTTTTCTGATGATAAAACTCTGTTAGATAATATGAAATGAGGGTTTATTCCCTATTAAATATGATGGTGAATCATACTTTAATTTTGTTGGGACTAGAATAATGTCAAATATGTGTGAATCCTATTGTCTGCTCAAAATGGATTTTGGAAAATATTGTTTGCTATAAGTTTCGATCTGGGTTTGTCTTTCTATGTTGGAAGGAGGTAAGAAAGGTATTCTTCTCTATTGCATATTTGGTTGATTTGACGCTTGTATCTCTATTGAGATTTGTTGAAATGGTTGTTTCGATTAATTCTTTTTGTGGATTCAAACTTGATAGAAACAACAGAGAATGAAATACTTCTATTCTTTTCGATTACAAACTTAGTTATTCCAAATCTAATTCATTATATGGAAATAATGTCGAAATAGTTACGTGGATACATAGATTTATGGAATCATATTTCTTGAATATAGCATTAAACGAGTTCTTCTTTTCGAACTTTATATGTTTTTTTTTTTTAACCTCTGGAAGATCGAACTAAAAGTTGGGTAATAGAAGTTCTATTTTCTAGAAGATATTTTAAGTGTTGGTTCTGTCTGGGTTGGAAGTTGGATTTATTCATGTTAGATATTTCTCAAGCTTGCAATATGTCGACCTCACTATCTTTATTTTCATTTAAGATATAAGATGGATCGATAATGACTTACCTGTTCTTGATCTGGGTGAACCTCTTGATTTAACTTGTCGAGAGTAAGTTGTTAAAAACCATACTGTCGTGATTCTTGTGAAAGACTTAATGAATGTTCATGCATCTTTTCCATGATGACATTTTGTGTTTAGGGAATTAATCAATTCATCTTGAAGGGTTTTCTAGTTCCTTACATTCATTATGATCTGTGTATGATAATGAGGGATTTTCTTAGTTCCTCACATCTATTTTGTTATGTTAACAATATTGAAGAGTGTGAATGTCTTGGTGAAATATTGATTAAGTTTAGTTGAATCGGTCTTGAGGAATAGATTGAAATAAGTTTGATTTTTTTGTTCCTCACCTGAGACTGACTCATGCACCTGTAGTGGAGTCACCTTGTTTTCATTACGTCTTCATTATGATAGAATCAGGTTAGGTTATTTCTCTCCTTACCTGATTACTATTTCTTTTATCCCTGTAAAGATGGGAGTATGTGTTAACTTGATTGTATATTGTATTCATTTGTCGAAAGTGATGGCTAAGTTCTAGTTTTATGGACTGAGCTATTTGTGACTAGATGAATTGAAATGTCTAGTGGTAGATATACTTTGTGTATTGATGCTTAATTGAATTCTTTCAAAACATTTATTTCTAGATGTAGTTAATACACTACTATTACTGTCCTTATTTTTATGATGATAAAACTTCACCTTTGGAATCTGACTTGCTTAATGTAGTTGCATCATTTGATCTAGTATCATGAATTTCTATGTTTCTATGTTTATCATTAGTTCTAAGATCTTTTGATTATATTTGTTTCAGTATCTTATCCTTCTATGTACTTCTTTTCTTGGGAAATAATTATGGGATCTTATTCTATTCTTATTGTCGACTCCCTTCTCCTTTTCTCCTTTGAGTTAAGGTTTTCATTGTTGTTTCTTTGAAATCTGTAGGAGATTATATGTTGTACTCTCTTCTCTGAGATGTGAAAAGTAACAAAGATATTCCCTCTTCTTTGTTCTTTTGTTTATGGAATTGATCGGATCAGTGTTTATTTCTTAAAAGGGTTGCAAATAAGTAGTTGGGATAATTCTAAATTATTCACCTTAAATTGTAATTATTGGAATCAATATTGGAAATGTGTTATTAATGTGTAATGCAAGTAATCAAATGGATAATTTCCTATTTCTAACTTGATGTGGCCTAACTTGAGAACTTAGGCTATATCTTGGGATTTAAATCTAGATGTAGCATCTGAAATAGGAATCTCTTGTTTTTATGATGTTGATGGCTTAACCTAAAACCTTTCATGAAGGTTGAATTATCTTGGCTGTAGATGTTTTCAGATGGAACATGTTAATGCTGGATTTGATGGTTCTTGCTTCTTAAAAGTAACTCTATTTTTGGGAAATCTTGGAGTTAGTGTCTTTATTTGTAATTTATATTGAATGAAGTAAGAAATAAACTTTAAGTACCTCTAGTAGGAAGGAGATAAGTAATTAGGATGAATTATTACTTATCTGATATAATTCCTTATGTAAACAATGGTTGAAGAGTGCTGATTTTATCAATATCTTTTCTAAAGGTTAATTTGGTTGATCACTTGTTCTTTCTTTTATGATTGTTATTTCTCTATGATGTATCTATCTATTTGGCTTTACTGTTTCATAAAAGTAGAGTTGGTTTTATGAAACAGTTAGTTGAGAGCACATCATTTTAATGCTTAGTGCTTATCATGCTTAGTTTGATGAACTGAACCATGCTAGAAATTTTTGCAGATGGACTTCGTAAGTGATAAAGGAAGGAAATAAATTTTATGATGTTATTTGTTACTTAAAGACTGGATCTTTTATGAAGAAATCTGATTCATTATGGAAATGTATTGAAAGAGGAAAAGTTGTATTCATTTCTGATCTTGATGTTGTTTGACATGAAATATGTCTGAAATGCATGGTCTTGTAAAATATGTATTTCACCATGATGAATTGAAAAATATTGAGAGTTACCTTTACTTGTTGTGTCATTCTCCTTGTGCATTATGTGAAGGAAATTTGTAATCTTATCTTAATTGCTCTTATTCTTATCTGAATGGATCCTTTTTAGTTTGACATTAAATAAGTTGGATGGAAGGGAATTAATTACAATATCCCTTAATTGAAATGCAACTTATTAAGTTGGCATGCATAGATGTTCTATTATCTAAGTTTCTATGGTTTATTAAAAGATGTTAATGAAAGTGTAACTTAATTATGATGATTTGCATAATTAAAAAGGGTATAATGAACCCTAACTCATAACAAGAAAGAGGAAGGTGCACTTCCTCATGAACAATACCTTGTTAGGTTTAAAACAAATGTATGGTAAACATGAACATCTATCAATTAGACTTCATCTCAATGAAGTCTATTATAATTGAAACTATTTTGGAACTTAAACAAGCTATGAATGGTTGAGTTATACTAAGTAAATCTCAATGATGTTGCTGATCTGTTTTAATTAACTAAATCCTAAAATAGGAAGTTAATGAATAAAAAGCAATCATGAAGTTTCTACATTACTTTAACAACTCAAATGTGGATGTCAACCTTAAGGGCTAATGGAATTAGGGTTCAACAAGGTTTCGTAATTAAATCTTAATTAAGAAATATATTTGTATAAATAACTTCTTTCTTGGGTATGTACATCGAGATGGGTAAGTCCGTCGGATGTTGGCACACAACAACTTCATAATTGTACCTTCATGAAAACTTGGGTCTTCATGAGGATACAGTGTTACAGTTGACATGTTGCAACACCCTTCAGAATTGAATCATCTGAATCTACATAAACTTGGACTTGATCTTAGTTTTACTCTAGGTCAAGTTAGGAACATGTTTTGGTACATGGGATAACTCACAATGACTTGGGGTAATTAGAAACATGTAATTGACTTAGGTCAATTGAGTATGTCTTTGTACCCTTAGTCACTCAAAAAATTCCTTATACCAAACTATGTTGCTAACTTGGGTTATGGTCAAACCTCGAACAAGTGGACTGATAAGAGTCAGTGAAGACCAATCTAGATAATAGAGGAGTGGGGTGAAGGATGTATTCCATTTGACGAGTGTGCCATCTAGGAATAGTAACATGAACAATATGTTGGAATTTTTTAACTAAAGTATCGCAAGTTGTTGGTTACGTTGTCCTCTGTCACCTAGTTTAAGAAATAGGATTTCAGATGAATATTAGTAACAAATGTTTGGATAGGTATCTTAAATAGAACAATCAATACCTAGAATAGGGTAAGATAACCAAGTATACTTAGTATAAAACATCTTAAGTTAACATGAATGATCGGTTAGAAACCGAGTCACGAAATGAGAGATCGTATTTCATTGAGTCATTTACATTTGCATTCGGTTACTGTTATGAGATTGATTCACATAGAATGTGTGTTATAAATTATGGTTATTTAGAACAAATAACATTATGTATTAATAAATAAATAAACATTTTCTTTGGTTTCTAAAGTCTTAAAACGGGAATGTTACATCTTGATATGAGAGCAGAAGGTTGCAGCTCTTGGACCTATTATATCCAT
The DNA here is from genome assembly GCA_018340775.1 of Taxus wallichiana var. yunnanensis. NCBI lineage: Eukaryota > Viridiplantae > Streptophyta > Pinopsida > Cupressales > Taxaceae > Taxus > Taxus wallichiana. The sequence goes on along the minus strand of CM031242.1, from coordinate 255,410,058 downwards.
AATATGATAAAACTAATTTTTTTCTTGTTAATGTAGAAAATGGTTAGAAGAAGAGGAAATGTTGAAACAACCCACCACCTAGTGGAGAAGCAAAGAACTACCCAAAACTTGATGAGATCCTTACTTCCTGTTGGACACAAGAGATTGTTTGGTTGTACTTGAACAATAAGTAATGGAAAATGAGGAAGAGGAAGAGGAAGAAGATGCTAGTAATAACAATCGACCACCTCATGTGGAAAATAACAATCTGATAAATTTTGGTGTTGATAATAATAATGAAAACATGCCTAATCATCCTAAAAATAAAAATGTCAAAGTTGACAATGAACTCACTAATGATATAAAAGGATAAGTAAACCTAAGTTTGATGGCACCACATTAGGATATGGGGCTGAGAATTTTCTCAATGAAATGGAGAATTACTTTGTGATAAGGAACTTATTAGAGGAAATAAAGGCAATATGGGGAGCATATTGGCTTTCCCATGAAGTATCCTCATGGTGGGATAGTCATAAGGATGAGTTTAACATTCATGAAAAAAATATTACTTGGGATCAATTTAAAATTTATTTTAGGCAATGATGGTTGCCACAAATTTATTATGATCAGAAGATGACTGAATTTCAGAACTTATCCCAAGGAAAATTAATTGTAACAGAGTACTGGGAGCGGTTCACTAAACTTCTTAAGTATGCACCCTAGTATCAAAATGACGAGAAGTTTAGGATATGTAAATTTATCATGGGATTAAATACCATTATAGGAGGGGAGGTGGATGTTCACAACCCAACTATTATGGAAGGAGTTGAAAAATTCATAAGGCAGGAACATAAATTAAAAAAATTCTACTCATAAGGAGGAATTCGTAAAGAAAGTTCCAAACTCTTCCTCATCTCTGCACTGAGAAAGGACCATGGAAGAAGTTTGGTATGAAAAATAAGTTTGTAACAGATAACAACAAGAAAACAAAAACAAATAAACCTACTGCTAAAGTATGAAATAAATTTTTCAAGAACAATAATAATAGAAAGAAGTCCTACGAGGATCAAAATGATAATTTCAAAGATGGAAATAAATTTGAGCCTAAAAGGGACTTGTAGGAGGTTGTTACAACTATGGCAAGGATCATTACTCAAATCAATTTCCTTTGAAAAATGATGACTGTAATCGCATGTAGCAAAAGATACACGCAGCAAAGATAGCTAACAATCAGTGAAAACTAAGTCACACCATAGAGGTTCTGGGTAAGTTATTTGGTATACTGTAACTATTATTTTCGATACTAGAGCTACTGAATGTTTTATTTCTAGTAAATTAGCATAAAAATTAAAAATAAAAGACGGAAAAATTGATAAATCATGGGTTGTACATTATGGAAATAACTTTGTTCATATAGTCAGTATGTGTCTTTTTGGAGTAGTCCTTGACTTACCTATTTTTTCCATAGAAGTTTATCTTTATGTTGCTCCTTTGGGGTCTTATGATGTAATCATAAGTGTTAATTGGCTAGCTAAGCATAAGGAAAAAGTTGATTATTTTGAAAAACATATTAGTTGTTTGGATGATCTGCAGAAAACAACAGACATTCAGGGTGTAAAATGTGAAATTACAGGTTAGGAAATGTCTCACATGTAAGTTAAAAAGGCCAAAAATAAGGGTTGTACCTTATATGCAGTAAAAATTTCTGAATCTACTAAAGAAAGTAGTGATTTCTTGGAAAGATATCCGTTGTTACAAAACTACAGTGATGTGTTCCGGAAGAATTATTAGGTCTTCCACCCACATGGGAATTTGAATTCATGATTGAAATCAAACCTGGAACTAAACCTATTTCTAAGGCACCTTATAGGATGAATACTATTGAGTTGGTAGAGCTTAAGGCACAGTTGTAAGAAATTTTTTCTAAAGGTTTGATTAGACCGAGTGTCTCACCTTGGGGAACACCGGTAATCTTTGTGAAAAAGAAGGATAAAACACGTATATTATGTATCCATTATAGGATGTTAAATAAGGAAATGATTAAGAACAAATATCCACTTCCTAGAATTAATGATTTGTTTTATCGGATGCATGGTGCATCAATATATTACGAAATATATCTTTGATCTAGATATCACTAGTTGTGAATAAAAGATAAAGACATTCATAAAGTAACTTTTAGAACAAGGTATGGACATTATGAATTCTAGCCTTACCATTTCGATTAACAAATGCACCAAAGAACATTTTTGAATTTAATGAATAATATTTTTCAAGAATACTTGGAAACATTTGTGCTTGTATTCTTGGAATATATTCTCATATACTCTATAACCTACTAAAACAACCCACTTGAGACCCAAGAAACAACCTAGGGTGGGTTAGGGAAAAATTATGGAATAATTTTTTTTAATAAAAGAATCTACAACCATGTTACAAGACGAAGTTGTCACTAATAGGTTGGAACAATTCAAATCTATTACAAGATACTTTCCTTTTATTAATAATTATTAGAAGTCATAAGGTCCAAATTTTAAGGTTAGAAGTTTCAATTAGGTTCGGAGGGAAAATTCCTCACCATACCCATTCTCTCACAAGCTTAAAGATTCAACTTGATTTTTCTCATACTTAATGCATTCAAAATTTTCCTAAACTACTCCCATTGGATAGGAAATTTCCTCACCTTTCCATTGATATAAATAAGTCCTCCTAACTCCTCATATTTTTCAAGTTATGGGCCAGCTTAGCCTTGGGGTGAAAATTTTCCCCAAGAGCAAGCTTGTGAACCTGTGGGTGAAAATTTTCTTCATTGCGCAGGTTGGCGGAGTGGGGAAGAGTTTTGGTATTTTTTCCTTTTCAGGGAAAAAGCACAATTTACCTCCACGTCCCCATGGACCCGAAGAGGACATATGTCAAGATCTCATTGGCATGGGGAAAATGGAATTGCAGGAACACATTCAAATTTAAGACTTTCAAGTTTAAAAACACAAGGGGTTAAAATCCACCCACACCTCCTTTGCTCCTAGGTACTACCATGTGTCAGTCTACCATTGGTTGCGGGTAACAGGGTAATAGGAAACTTTAGAATTTTTTCCAAAAAGAGTTTTAAAGTTTCAAGGTCAAAAACAACTCCATTCCTTTGTTGTCTCCTGGTGATGCCACGTGTCAGCCATTCATTGGCTACAGGTTTGGCGGAGGTGGAGGAAAATTATAAAATTTTCCCAAAATTTTCTAAAGGTGCTAAGTTAAAAAAGATCCACCCTCTGCTATCACCTCATGGTGCCACGTGGCAGCCTCTAATTGGCCGTGGGCCGTTAGGGGTGGAGAATTTTTTTTTAAATTCCAAAAATTTTCCTAAGTGTTTTAAGGGAAAATTCAGGCCACGGGCCTGCCAAGGAAATTTTTCTCAAAAGTTTCCACCAAGGAAAACTTTAGAGGGCCATAAATTTTGATAGAGAGCTCAGTTTTGGGAAAAAAGGACTTTCTGGAAATATCTTGATACCCTCTTTGCACTGGGAATCATTAATTTTAGATTTTGATAAAGTTTAAGGGGTCAATTTTAAGAAAACGGCCTGCAAGCTTATATAGTGCGAGTTGGTAAATTTTAACTTGTTAGATCTATTCAATTTGATCTTCTCCTTCACTCAACATGCCAAAAAGACATGGAGAATTATTCTAAGAAGAATTTAAGATGCATTTGGAAGGTAATTTTGCTTGATTGATTTCCAATTCAAATTTTTACAACTTCTGACAGAAAATAACTGTGAAAGGTTTGGGCCCGATTTTGCAATGTTTTAAAATATTTCCTTAAGTTTTTTTTTGTCAAATTGAACTCATTTATACCCTGGCATGTTCAATTTTAATGTTTCATTTTTATTTCTTCCTTGTAGGTTCGAACTATCCATTTTAGATAAATTATTTTCTAGGATGAAATACAAAACAAAGATCAATTTCTACAGAATTTATTTATCATTTTTCACCTTCCAAGTATGGATATTAATTTTCATTCTAGTCTAATACATTTAATTGATTTAAACAAACCATTTAATAGCTAAAATGCAAGGTCTGATTTCTAATTTTAACATATTTCAAAAGAACAGAGTTACATATATTTCCTTCATATGTATTCCTCATTTCAATTTTCCAAATAGAGATTTCAAATCACAATTTGATGATCAATTTCAATACAACAATGTAAACTGATAAAGGTAGTGTAATCTTTTATTGATTTCAAATATACAACTTTACATTCTTCAATTTCTTGAATGAAAATAAAAGATTTCAATTTCTTTCTTTCAAATGAATAGAACAGAGTATATATATCTTTCACATTCTTTCAAAGAAAAAATAGAGTCTATCTCTTTTTCATTTCACTTTACAAATTTCATAATCCATACAACATATTTCCATTTCAAAACATTTACAAATTCATCCACTTCAAGTGGGAAAGGTTACAATGAGATTTCATTTCACAAGGTACTGTCAAACTGTCTTTCTCCTCTACTCTAGAACAATAACATACATTCTTCTCATTCATCCAATTTAATCAGAACAAGAGTAGGTGAAATGAAATGCTCTTCACCCAACCAAAACATCCAATTAAGAGGATAAGCCATCCTTCTTCATCTACCCCCAAACCCTAACCAAAAATAATAGAAGATGTGATCCAACTCATGGCAACAACAGGCTTCCACAAAACATACACACAACATTTTCACAATAAAACACAGTCCAAAACAAAACAATAGTTTTACAACCACATGAAAGACATCACACAAAACTCAGGCTTCACCATGTAAGCCAAAGGAGTAAGAACTATGGGGGAAGTTGTTTATGCCTCCCAATGGGAATTGGGTATCCACCTGTAACAAACTACCAATATAAAACATCTCCCATATATCCTTATGCCCCCCACAATCCCTCCTTATTCCCCCAAAATTTTCCTTATGCCCCCCACAAAGTAAGAAATGCAATGCCATTTCTTTTCCAAGGTAGAAACCCAATCCCAACTCCCTCCACAAGAATTTTGATGCCATTGGCATTCCCTTATGCCCCCACATGGATTCCCCATAGCCTTCTCCTACACCATTCCTAGGAAATCTACCCAAACAACCCACAAACATGCAAAAACATTTACACAATAACATGTACATTCAAAAAGAAAAGAGTATTTCAAGAGCCAAGCTCTTACCTCTCCATGAAGGAGTTGTCTAAGTTCCAAAACAATAAGCTTTCCAATGCAAAAATACAGTCCAAAATCAACAACCAACAAGCATGCAAAGGTCTACAATATCCTTCCAAAAATAAGAGCTCCACATAGCAAAAATGTGCCCATAAGGAAGTATGCAAAATTTTCAATAACCCAAAACAAAGCAAGGAGTTCCAATTTTATAGAAGAGGGAAGAGAAGAGGATGAGGTGGATCTATGTAGGATGCTACATTACACATCCTCAACTCCAACACAAAAGTCAAATTCATTATCCAAAGCACAATAAGGAGGTGGGTGAATAATATGACACTAAACTTACACACTCCAAAAAGGCCACACTCAAAAAGGACTGAATTTAATAAAATGTAAGTAGAGTACAATTAAAACTTACAATTTTTCTTCCAAAATTCATTATCATAGTCTAAATTTAACCCTACAACCATAGTTATGGTTGGTAAATAAAAGTAACAGGTATGGGACAAGTTTTACTTATCCCACAAGCCTCCAAAAATAGTCTCCAAGGACAAATTCGAATTTCCAAGGAGGTGGAGTGTTCATACTCTAAAAGTAAGCTTACACATCACTTACAAAAAGTCACTTATAGATATTGACAACATTTAATACAAAATCCAACCACTTCAGTAATTACATTGTTCACAACATCAACACAACATTTAATAATTAATGCAAAAGAGTAAAAGCACTACAAAATAAACACATGCAAACATTACTTAAAGAAAACACATTAATAAATAAAAAAATCCCCTTGGTCACATTTAAAGGTAATCCCCCATGGGAATCCCTAACAAAAACAACTCACATAAACAAAACATGTTGCCATGGTGACCTTGTTGAATTTATCTAGAATTCCAATGTGGTTGGTGTAGACACCCATAATTACGCCCAAGTAATTTAAATACTTAAATTTTTCTAATTATCTATCTTTCGGCAAATTGACGACATATTGTCAATAATGCTCATTTTCCTCATATCATCAATAATTAATTACACTAAGCTAATTACTTAAGTCGCCTATCCAAAAATACCTAATTAATGAGCTTCGTTAATAAATCACCCCTTATACCTAGACTAATTAATAATTATTAGTTAATTAGCTTTCCTTCCATTTAACCAATAAATCAATGTTTAATTGATTTAATCCCCTTATAATAGCCTAAATTTTACTAATGTTCCTCTAATAAGCTTCTATAAGCTTACATCTACCTATTAGTTAATCACCTTTGATTAATTAAAACACCCCCAACTCCCATGACTTGCTAAGCATAAATTAAACCCTTAAAGTAAGGTTACCTTTTATAAAGCAACCTTATCCATTCCTAATCATGTTTACCTTTATCCCACATGCAAAGGGATGAAGTGTTTCCTTTATCCATTAGGCTATATAAGGAGCCCTCCTTCTACCTTTATACCTACACCTAAAATTCTTAAGAAAGTAAATGCAAAACATATAAAAAATAAAACTAAGATCTTACCTTTTTTTTGTTGAGAGTTCATCATCTTGAAGAGTTAATCTTATTTCCTAAGTGCTTAGGTCATATGGGAGATGTCAAAAGGGTCTTGTAACCCAAATTTGACAAGCCCTCATTCTTAGGTTCTTGGAACAAAAAAGACAACCATTTTTGATAGCCGTGGAGCCTACATAGGTCCATTCATTTATTTTTTGTTAGAGAATATAGGATTTAAATTCTTAACATTGTTAGTTTCAAAGTTTTGTATATTTATGAATGTTAGCATCTAACCTTGTTCAATTCTTATCATGATGGTGCTTAGTAGTTTGTTTATTTTTTTGTTAATTAAGGCTATTAGGTGTTAGTCTTTGTTTACATTAGCATTAGTTTAAAAATAATTCATGCACACATTTGGCACACCCGATGGGACTTACTCCATTTTCCTTTACACTTAATTTGAAGTTTTTGTAGTTAAGTTTCATTATTGATTACTAACCCTCTTTTACACATGTTGATCTAACTTATTTTTATTAACTTGTTTTGTTGAGTTTTCATGTGTTGATTCTTCCTTGTAGGTATAAAGGAGGTGAAGTGATTTAAAAATTAGAATTGATGAGAAAATTTCAAGATTTCATCATGTTTTCATTTTTAGAGCTTACTTTTTCAACATTCTACATGCTAGTTTTGTCAATTTCTTGAAAATTTTAAATTCTTGAGCATGTAGTTATTGTTTGATAGTGATGAGTCTTCTATTTACATATTAATGTGGTGGATTACTGTCAAAATTATATATTGATGAGAAAATTTCAAGATTTTCATCATGTTTTCATTTTTAGACTTACTTTTTCATCATTCTACATGCTAGTTTTGGCAATTTCTTGAAAATCTTAAATTCTTGAGCATGTATGTTAATGTTTGATAGTGTTGAGTCTTCTATTCATATATTAATGTGATGTTTTGTTGTCAAAATTGAATCTTGGTTGGAAAAATTTGACCATTTTATAGATTAAGGGACGTTTTTTTGACATTTTTGAGTGCATGTCAAGTGCATACCCATGAGCATAAGAGCATATGTGTAACCCATCTTCTGAAGGCCATTAATTTTTATCCCAAAATTGAAATGACTCCATTTTTTTGCGTTGGAAAGGTATTGAAGTTAACTATGAAATGAAAACATAAATTCTTGATTTATACTTACAAAAATTGTAGGTTTTCTATGTTAGTTTAAAACTTGTCATTTTCTAACATGTCTAATGTTTTGATGAATGTTGTATTTCCATGCTTACTTGATTTAGACCAAATCATGTGTATTCTCTTCTCTTACACCTTTTGGTGATCTTGAGAATCAAAAACAACTTTGATCTCTATTTTTTTAACATTGGGATTAAACTTGGAAATTTGATTATTCATTTTTCTTAAGGGAATGAACCTTTTACAAAGTATTTTTCAATGGTCCTTTGATTTGAAGTTTTCCATTTCTATATAGTTGGGATAAAGTTTTTATATGCTCTTCTCTTGCACCTTAGGGTGATCTTGAGAATCAAAAGTAAATTTAGTCTTCATTTTATAACATTTGGTAAATTGGAAACTTCATCTTTCACTTTTGGTTTAAGGGAATGAACATTTATCAAGATTTTTGTATGGTTCATTGATTGCAAAGCTTTTCTTTAATTTTTAGTTGGATTATTTTTTTGTATGCTCTTCTCTTGCATCCTTGGATGATCTTGAGAATCAAAAGCAACTCTTAATCCTCTTTTAAATAATGCAATTTTCTTGGAGAACTACTAACACTTGAGTGCAGGACCTAAAAATTTTTATAAAAGAAAGGTGGAATTGAAACAAATTCAAAATACTAATACAGTTGTCATACAGTTGCCAAAATGTGTTCAAGCAAACCACACCTAATTAAACAAGATAAAAAGAATAACATATTCAAAACATTGTATTGTAGGTTTCGAGAAAAGGGTACATCCCTCTTCGCTCAATTGGAATATAATATTTTTTGTCATAACGCCTTAAGCTACAACAATGGGGGTGGTTCCAAGAACCCCAAAGTAGTCCATGCAAGAGGGAACCTTGTGGATGAAACGGGAAGTGCTCGCACTACCTATCTGACTAGTGATTCCTTTGTGAGATAGCATTACAAGTTGTCCCTAAGTGACCCTTTTAAGTACACAATGGATGCATTTACTACCCACTGTGCTTGAAGGAGGAAAATTTGAGATACTCCCAAGATAGTTGGGACTATTTGGGTAAATCATCCCGCTCATGGATAATTTTGTAACACCTAGGATGAGAGAACCACCTAGGAAGATATTCTTTGGCTAGGAGCCCACTTTGACCATTTCAAAATAGTGTTGAGTTGTGAGCCATCTTTTCATCACGAAACGTGTGACACATTACTTTCGCTTAGTTTTTCACTTACCCTAAGGTAAGGTGAAACTCTACCAAAGTGAAGCCAAAATTTTTCATCCCCATTTTGATCTACTTCCTTCACATTCTTTTGACACTTTTTTGATCAAAAGAAGGGTGACTACCTCTGTGTTACCAATCGATTGTTTTTGCCACTTTTTTATCCATTTACACCCATCCATGTTTGCGGTTGGGTTAGTTAAATGTCTAAAGTGTGTGGAGACATATTTATATCATTGGTAGCCTTTGTGATCTTGATACCCATGTCAGGATTGTCATCATAGTTAGGAATGATTCATCATTTTATCTCCCTTTGACATGTTACCTTGTTTGCATTATCTCGACATAATTAAGATACTTATGTCATGTTTCTCGTAAACATGATCTAAGTGTCCGTATTGTGGCATTACGCTACCCACATTTTAACACATCCTTAGTATACTTTGACTTATTTTGATTTCAAACATTGTCCCAAATCTTGAAGGGTGTCACTTACTTTGTTTGCGTCATTTCGATACCACTTTGACACTAATATCTCACTTCTCCATGAAGCTTGATAGATGTGTCCAATTGGTGTGGTTACGTAGCTTACATTTGTAAACCTCGCCCTTTAACATTTAGGCCTTGTTGGTTGTTAAACTTGTTGTGGTATCCTTTGATTGGGATTCACATCTACCCTTTGTTAATATTTATGCCTTGTTCATTTTGAGCTTGACATAAATATTGACATTGTGTTGATCATCTTTGCATCACATTTTCATATGGTGTATTTCCTTGTTGATTGGCTTTGTGTTTCACACTTGCATGATTGTTCCTTATGATTATTCATTTAGAAAATTATTTTCTAGGACAATCCCTCTCGATCTCATCAAGATTGCATCATCACGATGTCTATTTTCCTTAGACCTTCTTCAGAAAATCACGCATGCATCTCCATACTTACACAATGTCTAGTTGGTTTTCCTTATGCTACCCAAATCGACATGTCACTTCCTTCCCTTTGAAGGAGTTCCATCACACTATCTAGATCTAGACATTTGTGCTTAAAACAACACCAAAAATGACTGACTATCACGTGGTTCCCCATACTTACAAAAATATGGAACCTAGGTTTAGCAATTCAAATAAAAATATTCCCATTACAACTAAACCTCGTTTGGTTCTTCGTGCTAGAGAGCCCATATGGGTAACTCGTTCCCCACCTTCATCTCATAGTCGGTGGTATGATTTGAACACTTCTGATCCAAATTATTATTCGAGTTCCCCCCACTCTTCTTCTAATTCTAATCCAAACATTTCCTCTTCTTCTAAGGATTCCAATCCAAATATTTCCTCTAACTCTTTTGATGATTCAGATCCAAACTACTATTCGGATCCAAACTACTATTCAAATTCATCTAATTTAACTCCTAAGTCATCTAATGCGACTCCTATGTCATGGTCCTCCCTATCTTTGCAGGAACCTCTTCATCATACATTTAATATGACTCCTATGTTGCAGTCCTCCCTTTCTTCACAAGACCCCTTTTATCAGTCACCTCAATGACGTCTTCTTCCTTTAAAGATACGTGCGACTCCAAATCCCTCTAATCAAACATCTAATACAATTCTTGAATCATGGTCCTCTCTTTCTTTGCAAAACCCTTGTTATTATTCATCCAATGCAATTCTTGAATCATGGTCCTCCCGTTCTTCATAGGACCTTCTTCATCAATCACCCCCAATAATTATTCCTCCTTTGAAGATTTGTGTGACTCAAAGTCCTTCGAGAAAAACATCTGAATCGACCCATGCGTCACAATCTATAGACTTTGGACTTAATCCTACTATTTTACATATGACATACCATTGTATAGGTAGGTCCACACCACCTTCTTCTACTCCTAAGACATCTAGCTACACATCTTCTTTATCCCCACATCATTTTCTTCTATCAATCATCATCAAACATCTTCTAAGTCTTCCACACCAATTGGATCTCTTTCTTCCAATCAACCCCTGGTGGTTGATCAACAAATCATACCAATTGATATCTTTCAGAATGAAGAAACAATCAGGGCATTTATAGGGGCATATGAAGATATTCCTTTAGCAAATTACAAGAAAGGATTCTCTTTAGAATTTGATGCATCTGCATATTGTGAGGAAAAGGTTGATTCCTTTTATCAAGAAATGGAGGAAGAGCCTCAGGTCATGCAACTTGACCCTCCTCTTATTCTTCCATCTTCACATTCTTCATTATGTGATGAAACTCCTTGGTCTTGCATTGATCCATGGCCTATCTTCTCATCATCCAATAACTATTTTTCTATCATAATTCCTCAATCATAATCTCTTATGGGGTCAATGCCAAGTAGCCCTTCATCTTCATCTAGGTGTGGGTCACCTTCTAGTAGCCCTCCCTCTACTATTTGTGGGACATTTTTGAGTATTCCACTATCTTCTATTCTTGGGGAATGTCTAACTAGCCCCTTATATTCTATGTATGGATCACCCCCGGGTAGTCCATCATCTTCTATTTTGGGCCACATCCTAGTAGTGCAGTGCATCATCTTACATCTATGGGTCATGTCCTAGTAGCCCTTCTTCTTCTATTCTTGAGCCACATCCTAGTAGCCCTTCTTCTTCTATTCTTGGGCCACATCCTAGTAGCCCTTCATCTTCTATCTATGGCTCACCTCCAAGTAGTCCATCTTCTTCAATCCTTTGACCATATCCTTTTCATCAATCACATCATCCTTCTACCAATGACCATGGAAAGTCCACCATTATTTCTCTCTTTCCTATCATAAATCATAAACATTTACTTTATTCTCCTTATCGAGGTCAAAAAATTCACAAGTCAGCTTATAAGAAACCCAAACAGGTTCATTATCAAGCTCAGGTCAAAAATTCCAAGAGTCAAAATCCCCCAATAACTTTAACAATCTCAAAGTTGTAAATCAAGTGCGATTCAAGAATGCACATCAACATAACCATCAAGTATGGTGTAAATTTCATAAACCTCTGGATAGGGAACTCAATCTCCCGCATACAAAATCCATGTTTTAGGATAAATCGCAGTCCTTTGTTGAGTGTGAACTCACCATGATCATTGAGATTGGGGAAAACATGACTCTTGATAAACAAACATGCCTAGTCTCCCTTATCAAGGAAGTCACAAACATTGTTGTTGGATCTTACCACACATAGTGACTTTGTTAGTCCTAACCTCTTAAAACTGTCAAAAATCTAAAAATAAAAAACAATTCAAAAATATAAAAAAAAACATTGAGAAAACACAACAAAAATCAAAGGTACAAAGATCAAACATTGCAATCAGGTGTTGCATACACATGGATATTTCTTTCTTCCCTTCCTTGCTATTCTTCTGCAAGTCTTCCTACCATTTTCATCCCTTTGGTGATATTTTGGTTAGCTTATTCACATGCATTTTGTGACATTTATCTCTATGGTATCCATTTGACCCTAGTCTTTTATCACCTTGGTAAATTAAAGAACGATTGACCTCTTAGAGATCCTATCACATTCAACATCTAATAAACTTATTGTGAAGAAATTTTGGATATATTTGTTGACACTAGACAATGTCATCATGTAAGCAATTCCACCTCCTTCCATCAATCCATCAGTGGTTCTTAACCCCTTGTCAAACAAGAGAGCTGAAATAAGTTTTCAGAAAGTAAAAGAATCAAAATCAATCAAAAATCAAAAGCTAAAAGCTACAAAGCAAAAGAAAATTTATATATTACTCTCTCTTGGGGTATTTCCAATAATATCTATCGGGGCTATGGATGCCTAACTGGTAGTAGATCAATGTTGTAATTAGAATCAAATAAATCTCCATCAGGGCTATGGATGTCTGGCTAGTAACAGAGAAATGTACGGCTATCCTTTCACCATCCATTCACAAAATCACCTTTCACAATAAATCATTCCTACACATTGGCTAGGGTATCTTCACTTTTGTCTATTAAATCTTCACTTCAAGAGTTAATAAACTCCATGTGCACACACTAGATCTCTATGAGTAGGTAGGATTAGTATGTTACCAAGTGTCTCATTTTGGATCTTTTCGAGAATCTTACTCTAGTCCATATTTCATCTTATGATTTTTCCTTTGGTTAATCACTTCTTCATCGCAAGGCTTCTAAGCTACATTCATATCATTCACATCATTCTTCTACTTCATTCAGAACATCCATGTGTATAAGATTAATTGTTTGCCATGTTTGTGGACATGTTTTCACCTTTCACAAAAACAATCTTATCCTTCCTTTATATCATGTGCTTTTAGGCCAACTTACGTTGGGGGCATCCTTGCTTCTTCCCAACATTTCATTGGTTTATGTTCATCATCATGTTGAACCTATCCATAATGGCCATGGGTCCCACTTCTACCTATGAAGAGTTTACTTTTGAATACTACCACCTAATCGTTGAGGCATTATTGCATCTTCACCTTTCTAGTTCACATGTTGCCTTATGCCCTTATACATCCCATCTATTGCTAGGGGCATCCGCGCTTCCTTGTATTCTTGTACATAGTTTCATAAAACTTTCAAAATCAACCAAAACATTAAAATATGTTAGAAAAATCATAAAAAACATTCAAATATGTTTCAGATTACTTCTTAAAATTTAAAATCACCCTACAAAACATCGCTATTTAGTTCTCACTTGTTCATGTGTGTGACTTATGGATCATCTTGATCTACCTCCATCAACAAAATCTAGGCTTCTTACTTCATCTGTACTCTAGGGCACAATGAGTTTCCTAGTACTATTTTGTAGTGCACATTGCTTTTCCATTGGACCCAAGTGTCCTCCATTATTCCCCTCACATGTATCCTTGCTTGGGGCACCATCATCAACCCTTGTCATTAATTTTCATAGGTCGTAACTGAAGCTTGATAATAAAAACATTATATTATGTTTCTCTATTAGTTTAGCTTGTTTACTTTCTCATATTACATTACATTTTATATGTTGCATGGAGTTGGCATATTTCACTTTCTCTTATTGCATTGCATTTTTTATGTTTCATGGGGTTGTTATTTTCAGCAATGGACAATTGTTCATAGTATGGCTTTTCATGTCATTCTACCTTTGTCATATACTTATATTTTTCATAAGGACTGATGAATTAGCTCTTATGGAAATATGATGACATCAAAATTGTTCCAATACATAGTGGCTAGAGGCTATGATTTTCTCTCCCCTCCTCCATATTTCTTCTGCATCACTTTTCTCTCACCCCTAGTCTTCTATCTTATCAAGGCATCCTGCCCCTTCCCATTCTTCTATCTATCTCTTACCTTTTTCGATGGTCGATCATCTTCCTTCATCACCCTATCGACACTCGAGGGGGCATCTCTCCTTCCTACTAATTTTTATTTTATCCCTTCAAAATTTCTTAAGGTCTACTATCTTTGAAGTGGTGTCACTTACACCACCCAAAAGAGGGGCAAATGTAGACACCCATAATTACACCCAAGCAATTTAAATACTTAAATTGCACTAATTATCTATCTTCTGGAAAATTGATGACATATTGTCAATAATGCTCATTTTACCTTATATCATCATTAATTAATTACACTAAGCTAATTAATTAAGTCACCTATCCAACAAATACCCTAATTAATGACCTTATGTTAATAAATCACCCCTTCTACCTAGAATAATTAATAATTATTAATTAATTAGATTTCCCTTCCATTTAACCAATAAATCAATATTTAATTGATTTAATCCCCTTCTAATAGCCTAAATCATACTAATATTTCTCTAATTAGCTTCTATAAGCTTACATCTATCTATTAGTTAATCACCTTTGATTAATCAAAACACCCCCAACTCCCATGACTTGCTAAGCATAAATTAAACCCTTTTAAAGTAAGGTTACCTTTTATAAAGCAATCTTATCCACTCCTAATCATGTTTTACCTTTATCCCACATGCAAAGGGATGAAGTTTTTCCTTTATCTATTGGGCTATATAAGGAGCCCTCCTTCTACCTTTATACCTACACCTAAACTTCTTAAGAAAGCAAATGCAAAGCATATAAAAAAATAGACTAAGAGCTTGCCTTTTTGTTTTGTTTATAGTTCATCATCTTGAAGAGTTAATCTTATTTCCTAAGTGCTTATGTCATATGGGAGATGTCAAAAGGGTCTTGTAACCCAATTTTGACAAGCCCTCATTCCTAGGTTCTTGGAACACTAAAGACAACCATTTTTTATAGCCATGGAGCCTACATAGGTCCATTCATTTATTTTTGTTAGAGAATAGAGGATTTAGATGCTTAATATTGTTAGTTTCAAAGTTTTGTATATTTATGAATGTTAACATCTAACTTTGTTCAATTCTTATCATGATGGTGCTTAGTAGTTTGTTTAATTTTTTCTAATTAAGGCTATGTGTTAGTATTTGTTTACATTAGCATTATTTTAAAACATATTCATGAAAACAGGTTGGTCTCCGGACCCCCAATGTTTGTTGTGATAGTTTATCCCTGCAAAACACAAATACCTCCTTCAGCCTCGTGGCCATATTAGAACATCCAACATGATATAAATATAATCACAAAATCATCTATACATATGAATCACAACAACATCAAGGAAATCAACAATATCATTTACAATTTATATCAACAACTATATCATCATCATATAATGTCCATTTCCTAGGTCTACTCACAATATCCAAAATTCACATGTCCGAACAACATTCATAATATATCCATGTCAAATAGTATACCGACATCAATGTATAAAGTGTCTCTAATAATCATCATGCATCATAACTAAATCAAGATCAACAATAATCCATGATCCAACATCTAACATCATACTAAATCAAAACCATAATAATGTCCATAATGAAATCAACAATATTAAGATCAGTATCAAAAAGGTGTCAAAGGGAAGTGGGCACTACATCCCCCTCCCCTTAGACTCGACTTCCTCCTAGAAGTCATTGGAACAAATGTGGAAACTAAACTCGTAACAAGGTAGCATCCTCCCATGTAGCTGCAGTCTCATCATATTTGTCCCACTACACCAACCTGATCAATCTCTCTACCTCAAAGGCCTAGGGTCCTGCAATCTATAATGTGAATGGGCTCCACTGTCACTTACCCCTAATCCTGCACCTACAATGAGGTCCAATCCAGCACATGAGAAGGATTTGTAATATATCTCCTAAGAACTAAAACATGAAACACATCATTTATGCGAGACAAGCTAGGTGGAAATGCTAGATGGTAGGCCAAAGGGCAAGACGCTCCAAGATATCAAAAGGAACAACAAATCTAGAATCTAACTTAAAACCTTTTTCATAATGGATAAGGCTTTTGTGGCCTGACATGAAGGAACACCTTCATGCCCACATCAAAACTACAGTCAGTCCTATGTTGATCTCCATACATCTTCTACCTATCATGTGCCTCTTGTAGTCTCCGTCTGATCAAAATCACCTACTGCTCCATTTCCTACAACAAAGTTTATTTAAGAAAAACCCTATCCTCTAGCATGTCCTAGCTAAGAGGTGTCCTACACTCTCTACCATATAAATCTTGAAAAGGAGCCATGCCTATAGAACTCGAAACTATTATTGTAGGAAAACTCCACTAAGTACAGGTACTCCTCCCATCTAGATTGCTGATCCATCACATACATCCTAAGCATGTCCTCTAAAATATGATTCACCCACTCAGTTTGTCCATTTGTCTCAGGGTGATATGTTGTGCTGAAATTGATCTTCATCCCGAGGGCATGTTACATGGTAGTCCAAAAATGGGAAGTGTACAAAGGATCACGGTCACTAATGATCTTCTGTGGAATCCCGTGCAACTTGAAAATCTCATCCAAATATACCTATGCCACTACTCTAGCTATATAAGTGGTCTTCACCAAAGAAAAGTGAGCCACTTTTTTCAATTTATCAACCATGACCATGATGGCTGTCATGGTGATATTTCGACATCGGTAGCCCAACAATGAAATCCATGGAAATGGTGTCCCACTTCCATTCCGGTATAGCATGAGGAAAGAGAAGGCCAACTGGATGTTGATGCTCAGCCTTAACTCTCTAGCACTCTAAACATCATGACACAAATTGGGCCACGTCTCGATGAAGTCCTCTCCAATGATACAACTATCTCAAGGTGGCGTGCATCTTCTTCACCCTAGGATGGGCTTAATAGGGTGCTCAAAGTGTCCTCTACCAAGATTTCCAATCTCAAGACTCCATCTATGGGAACATAAATGTAGCCTATGTGTCTAAGAAGACCATCCGTCTCTAATTATAAACCATCAAAATTCCCTCGAGGGGTCTCTGCTGACTGGATCTATGCTTTAACTACAATGTAGAAGTTATTAAGAGGAAGTCTTGAAGAATCCTACTCCGCAAATATGTGCTCACTGTGGTGGCCATCGCCACTTGTCTCCACCTACTAAGAGTTTTTCTACCACATTCTCCTTCCCTTTCACATGCTCTATCTCCATATCATACTCACAAAGAAACTCCATCCAACGCCATTGACGAGCGTTGAGATTGGGCTGCGTGAAGAGGTGATGAAGACTCAGGTGATTTGTCCTGAGTGTGAATCTATGACCAAGCAGAAAATGTCTCCATCGAACCAAAGCATGCACAACTTCTGCAAGCTCAAGATCATGAGTCGAATAATTAAGCTCTTAATCCTTGATTTTTTTAGACTCAAAAGCCACTACTCTACCCTTTTGCATCAACACACCTCCAAGCCCTGCTAAAGAAGCATCCGTGTAAATGAAAAACTCACCCTGAGGATCCGCACTACAAGGTGTTGTAGTGAGACAATCCTTGATGTCTTCAAGGCCCGCTCACACTGTCTCGAACAAGAAAACTTCTTCCCTTTCCTTAGAAGGGAAGTGATGGGGTGTTTAATCGAGATAAGTCCTAAATGAATCTCTGGTAGTAACTCGCTAATCTCATGAAATCGCAAACCTCGGTCACCATAGTGGGTGCTAGCCAATCCATAATGGCTCTAATCTTGGAATTATTGATGATGATACCTTCCCCAGAGATGATACAACCCAAATACTACACCTTGGTATAAAATAATGCACACTTCTCCAAGTTCTTGAAAAGTTTCTACTCCTAGAGACACCAAGAACTGGCGAAGGTTCCTCATGCTCCTCACATGTACATGAATAAATCAAAATGTCATTAAGGAAGATGAGCATGAAGTGATCTAAGAAGGTACTAAATACCCCATTTATCAAACTCATAAACATTGTGGGGGAATTTTTCAAACTAAAAGGCACCATGTGAACTCATAGTGCCCATATCTCATACGAAAAGTGGTCTTATGAATATCCGCCTCCATAATCCTCATCGATGATAGCGACTTAAGATCAATCTTAGAGAAAACTGTGGATTTGTTCATCTAATCAAACAAGTCATAAATACACATAAGAGGATAATGATTCTTGATCATTACTTTGTTCACCTAAAGCGGTAATCAATACATAACCACAAGGATCCATCCTTCTTCTTCACAAAGATCATTGGTGCACCCTAAGGGGATACACTAGGATGGATAGGAATTTCTCCAAAATGTCCTCAAGATGCAACTTGAGCTCACATAGCTCTGGGTGGTCATCTGATAAGGTGCTTATGAGATAGGATCTGCTCTTGAAACTAGGTCTATATGAAAATCAATCTCACATGGGGGTGGTAACCCGGGTAGCTCTTCTAGAAAGACATCTACAAACTCTCTCATAATGGAGTGATTATCTTACGATGGTCCACTAGACACATCCTCATATTTGTCGATAAATTTAATAGCATACATCTAAAAACCCCATCACACACACCGCTTAACCTATATAGTAGATATGGTGTGAATAGAAATGGGTCTCTTGACCTCTGAAATCACTAACTCAACTCCCAAATCATCTGCACAAGATATAGTCTTGTGGTAACAATCCATCCTGGCCCTGTGTGCAGATAACCAATCCATACCCAAAATGACTCCATACGAGCCCAGAGGAAGGATACAGAGATTTGTGGTAGTGGTGAAAGGTCCAAAATCCACCACACACTCCTTAACTAAGGATTCTACAGAGATCTTGGCTCCAGAATCCATCTCGACATCCTAACAATGACCCTGCCTAACTACCACCAGCCACTCCATCTCCCTCTACTAAATATGGTGCAATGAAAGAATCAAAAGAACCATAATCAAACAATATAGAGGTAGGAATACCCCCAATGCTATCTCGTAGTCTCAATGATTATACTCGATGCTCGGCTTGGAGGTTCTCAACCACTGTGGCTACTTCCCATGTCACCATAGTCGTCTCTAAAATCTGTGTCTTACCCTTGTAAGGGTTCCAAGGTCATTCTCTCCAAAAATGTCCCGCAAGTCCACATCCAAAACAATCGCCTAGTCCTCTCTAATGAGTAGCACCTCCAATAGGTGCTCTAGAAGTCTGTGCTATAGATCTTGATGATCCAGATGTGGTCTACTATGGCCTCTACTAGCAAGCTCCCACTAAATAAGCTCTAGGTCCACCTTGTGTCCTGATGGGACCCCTAGGAGGAGGCCCTATACTCCAACCCTCTCGTGCATAAAATCTCTGTTGAGGTCTATAAGGTGGGAGGGATTACTGCTACTACTGTTAGGGTCTAAATGATGACTGTGAAGAACTCTAGCCACCTCAAGGAGGAGGGTTAACACCCTTGATCTAATTTCATGTATCTACTATATGCGGCTCTAGACTTGGTCTCTAGCGTGCTAGATATTTCCTTGAGTCTCCTCTACTATATAGGCCTTCTCGACGGCCTCGGCTAATGTCCACGGAAAATGGATCCGCACTATGCCTCCAATGTCTAGATTCAAGCCCCGGATGAACTGTGGAACTACACCTACTCATCCCGCATGTACTCAACATACGGAGTAGATCCAAAACCTACTCTTATACTCTGCCATTGAAAGAGATGCCTATCGAGGTCATGAAACTCATCTATCGCTCTTTGTATGAACCTCCATGACAAATATCTACTCTTGAATCTCTCCTCAAATAGCTCCTAGGTCATTATCTCAGAATCTACATGGAGCTTATACTCCTCTATCCTCCACCATACTCCTACTCCATCCCTTAGTAGATGGATCGCAACACGATATTTTGTGTTGCTAGAACAAGGACAAAGCTTCAAGCAAGCTTAAGCTCCTTAAGCTCACTAGTTAGGCCTTTTCCTAGAATCCACCTATGTCACCTGAGTAATGTGAGGGTTAAAGCTTCAAGATGTCCCTAATGTGATCTGTAGTTGTGGTCTGACAGCCTTTAGGTCTCTCTGCATGCTTATCCCTAAGCCTAGGGCTTTGAGACCTCTCTCTATGTCCTAAAACTTGGTCATCCTGTCCACTCTATTGTGACTCTTCCTGTCTAACTCGAATGGGATTTCTCTCCTCCATGCTCCTCACTAGGTCAAGGAGATGCCGAACCTCAATAGAAGGGGATCTGTCATATCTGGTTGTGTGTCCTCCTACCGATCCTCTGCGTTGAGCGACATTAACATACTGAAGAGTCTACAAAATGGGGTAGGATGGTCTACAACATGATCTAGTGGAGGTAAGTCTTGGTTTATTTAAGAATTCCCATCATCCGTCTCGTGCCTCATGCACATAACAAGGCCAAAGTTAGTTCATTTTTCTAAGTTTTATTCAATTTCCATGTTTACTAAAATATGAAACTTTTAAACTAAGTTGTTTTCTAGATTTAAAAGTGTGCTAGGTTTAAGTTTCATGTCTCTAGTTTTCTAGTGTGCCCAATGGTCCAATATTTTGAACCATTTCTCTAATACCAAGTGTAACACCCACTAAAACAACCCACTTGAGACCCAAGAAACAACCTAGGGTTAGTTATGTAAAAATTATGAAATAATTTTTATTTATTAAAAGAATCTATAACCATGTTACAAGACAAAGAATTGTCACTAATAGGTTCTAGAACAATTCAAATCTACTAGAGTATATGTTATTTTTATTAATAATTATTAGAACTCATAAGGTTAAAATTTTAGGTTAGAAGTTTCAATTAGGTTTAAAGGGAAAAGTCCTCACCATACCCATTCTCTAATAGGCTTAAAGTTTCAACTTGATTTATCTCATACTTAATACCCTAAGAATTTTCCTAAACTACTCCCATTGGATAGGATATTTCCTCACATTTTCATTGATATAAATAAGTCCTCCTAACTCCTCATATTTTTCAAATTATGGGCCGACAGTTTCATGGGTGAAAATTTTCTGCCCAAGAGCGGGCTGTGGGCCCTGGGGTGAAAATTTTCACTTGACCCGGGGTCGATGGAGCGGGAATATTTTTGGCATTTTTTCCCTCTTCAGGGAAAAAGCATGATTTTCCTCGCACACCAATTAATAGCTTATAGTTTTCTCATTATGCGAGCCCAAAGAGGACACGTGTCAATTTGATTAAAGGCGCGGGCAAAAACAGACTAAAGTAGGGACACATTCGAATTTAAGACTTTCAAGTTTAAAAATGCAAGGGGTTAAAATCCACGCATGCCTCCACTACACCTGGGAGGTTCCACCACGTGTCAGTGTACCATTGGTTGTGTGTGGTGGGGTGGCGGGGAAACTTTAGAATTTTTGCTAAAAACAGTTTTAAAGTTTTAAGGTCAAAAATAACTTCGCTCCTCCGCTATCAACTGGTGATGCCGCGTGTCAGCCATTCGTTGGTTATGGGTCAGTGGGGAGGTGGAGGAAAATTAGAAAAATTTCCCAAAAATTTTCAAAGGCTCCAAGTTAAAAAAAGATACGCCCTTCCACTGTCACCTCATGGTGCCACATGGAAACCTATGATTGGAGTAGGGGAAAGGCAACAGTCTCCACCCAACAAATACATCTAATGAAGAGGATAAGCCATCCTTCTTCATTAGCCCCTGAACCCCAACCATAGATCAATAGAAGATATAATCCAACTCATGGCAATAATAGGCTTCCACAAAACATACACACAACATTTTCATAATAAAACACAGTCCAAAATAGAATAGAAGTTTTACAACCACATGAAAGACATCACACAAAATTTAGGCTTCACCATGCAAGCCAAAGGAGCAAGAACTATGGGGGAGCTACTTATTCCTCCCAATGGTAACTAGGCATCCACTGTAACAAACCACCAATATAAACCATCTCCCATATATCCTTATGGCCCCCATAATCCCTCCTTATGCCCGCCACAAATTTCCTTATGCCCCCAAAAAGTAAGAAATGTAATGTCATTTCTTTTCCAAGGTAGAAACCCAATCCCAACTCCCTCCACAAGAATTTTGATGCCACTGGAATTCCCTTATGCCCCCCACATGGATTCCCCATAGCATTCTCCTACACCATTCCTAGATAGTCTACCCAAATAGCCCACAAACATGCTAAAACATTCACACAATAACATGCACATTCAAAAGAAAAAGAGTATTTCAAGAGGCAAGTTCTTACCTCTCCATGAAGGAGTTGCATAAGTTATAAAATAGAAAGCTTTCCAATGCCAAAATACAGTCCAAAATCAACAACCAACAATAATATAAAGGTCTCCAATCTCCTTGAAAAACAAGAGCTCCACACAACAAAAATTCACCCAAAAGGAAGTATGCAAAATGTTCAACAACCCAAAACAAAGAAAGGAGTTCCAATTTTATAGAAGAGGGAAGAGAAGAGGATGAGGTGGATCCATGTAGGATACTAAATCACACATCCTCAACTCCAACACAAAATTCAAATTCATTATCCAAAACACAACAAGAGGTGGGTGAATAATATGACATTAAACTTACACACTCCAAAAAGCCCACACCCCAAAAGGACTAAATTTAATAAAATGTAAGAAGAGTGCAATTAAAACTTACAATTTGTCTTCCCAAAAGGCATTATAAAATTTTAAATTTAACACTCCAACCATAGGTATGGTTGGTAAATAAAATTAAGAGGTATGGGACAAGTTTTACTTGTCCCACAAGCCTCCAAGGAAAAATTTGAATTTCCAAGGAGGTGGAGTGTTTCATACTCCAAAAGTAAACTTACACATCACTTACACATACTTGACAACATTTAATACAAAAGCCAACCACTTCACTAATTACTTTCTTATGACATATTGATTTGTTTACTTTAACAACATGATTATTCACAACATTAACACAACATTTAATAACTAATGAAAAAGGGTAAAAGCACCACAAAATAAACACATGCAAACATTAATAAAAGAAACCACATTAATAATTACATAAATCCCCTTGGTAAAATTCAAAGTTAATCCCCCATGGGAATCCCTAAAAAAAAAGAAACACACACACAAAACATGTTGCCATGGTGACCTTTTTGAATTCTTCTATAATTCCTATGTGGTTGGTCTCCAATATGCCAATGTTTGTTGTGATAGTTTAACTTGTAAAACATAAATACCTTCTTCAGCCTCATGGCCATATGAGAACACCCAACATGATATAAATATAATCACAAAATCATCTATACATATGAATCACAACAACATCAAGGCAATCAATAATATCACTTACAATTTATATCAACAACTATATCATTGTCATATAATGTCTATTTTCTAGATCTACTCACAAAATCCAAAATTCACATGTCCGAACAACATTCATAATATATCCAAGTCAAATAGTATATCATCATCCACATATGAAGTGTCTCTAATAATCATCATGCATCATAACTAAATCAAGATAAAAAATAATCCTTGGTCCACCATCTAGCATCATACTAAATCACAACCATAATAATGTCCATAATGAAATTAATAAGATCAAGATCAAGATATCGAAAAAAATTTTCAAAGGGAAGTGGGCACTACATACTCTAATAGCATTGAAGAACACCATGAGCATTTGAATCTAGTTTTGGAAGTTTTGAGAAAGAGATGGTTGTTTGGTAAGTTTTAAATATTTTTCTATGGCATGAAGTACACTATTTGGTTCATGTTATAAGCAAGAATGGGATAGTTGTAGATCCTTCTAAGATTGTAGCAATAACTCGAATGACCTACACTAAAGAATGTACATGAAGTTAGAAGCTTCATGACCTACACTATAGGAAATTTGTTAAAGAGTTCTCCAGAGTTTCTAAACCAAAAACTTTATTATAGAAAAAGGATAAGAAATTTGTATGGAATGAAAATGTGAATCGGTATTTAAAACTCTCGAAGGATTAGTTAACCTCAAAGCATCTATTTTGGTTATACTGACCCTAATGGAGACTTTATTGATGTAAAAAATGCATCCAGGGAAGGTCTTAGACATATTATGTTACAAAAGGATCATGTCATAGCCTATGAAAGTAGAAAAATCAAGTTACATGGGCTAAATTATTCTCCACATGATCTAGACCTTTCTCGCCATTATTCATGCACTTCAAGTATGGAGGCATTATCTTTTGGTAAACCTTTTGAAATAAAACTGATCATCTTGGGTTGATGTATATTTTTACTCATCTAAATCTGAATGTAAGACAATGAAGATGGTTAGAATTTCTATCTCAATATGATTTTGACATAAGTTACAATAAAGGTAAGGAAAATAGAGTAGAAGATGCTCTAAGTCATAGGAAGAATTTTTTTCTCTTATAACATTGAGAACTCTGTTTAAATATGAGGTAAAAATTTTTATGGAACGTAGTCATTTTTGCACCCACCAAGAACAAGGGAACCTCATGCACATCGGCCTATCACCCGGTGGGTCTTTGGGCACTCACCCAAGGTGCACGAGAGGGAGCCGAGTCTCTCTTTATGTGAGATCAATGGAAGGCATACTTTGCATGATCTTGACTTAGTGATTTAAAAGAAATTAGAAGCTATAGAGATTAGAATGGCTTATATACCCCCTTCAACATAATAAAAAGCAAAGTTCACAACATAATTAATAGAACTAAGAAGTTGTAAATCCACAAATATACTAAAAATTCAAGTAAGGTTCATGATTATACAAGATCAAAAGCATAGTAGAAACATGCAGATAATAAGGGAAGGAGATCTTAATATAAACACAATGGTAACCTTATCATATTCATTCATAGTCTTACTATAAAGCATCACAGATAGGTAGACCATAGTCAAGCACCATATTTAGATCCATACATGTATGCTCACAAGATAAAATTTTCATTCCCCATTCCCGCATTACATTTTTCCTACAATCATCCACCCATTTTATCCCATATTTCTCGCAGTAATTCTGTAGAGATCCGCTACCTCACTTGTATATCTTTTCTTTGCCAAGGGCATGTGTATAAATAGGCATCTAGGCTCTAACAAACTCCTCTGCAACCTCATATCTTGCCCCAAGTGTCAAGGTGTGGGTCACCCTGCACATGCCTCTCCAAGTCATGATTAGCTTTTTGGATCTTCCTATCGCAATGTATATTCCTTCGAGGACACTTTGTTGCTAGGCTAGAACCTTATCTAAATGGAACACGTTCTTCATGTGTCCCACCCAAAAGGCTGAAAATGGTTAAGTCCCGAATTGTGCTTCGAGCATATGTCCTTTGTTCTCCAAGAACCCTTTCCGAAGTCCGCCTTGCATTCCTTCACTTGTGCGCTTCCTCTGGATGTGTGTGGCTACACACCTTTAAGATGTGGAAGCTATATTAGGTCCCAACATTACCCCACACTTCACCCATTCTCCTCCCTTAGGAACATTTTCAAAGAATGATATGCAAAAATGTAAGGCCTTGCCTTGGAAAAAAATAGAGGGAAAGAATAAAAATGGGGGGAGAGAATAGAGGGAAAATGGCCTAAAGAAGAAGAAGGGGAAAATTTTTCACAGGTCGGCCTCTAGCATATTCCAAGCGCTGACTTCATCCTGCACTCTAGTGTAGATGTCACCAACCAAGGTGCTCACCTCGTCAAAGGTTAACCCTTCCCCTTTTATGTTAATGGTATCCACCACAATCTCTAATTCCTTGGCGTGATCCTCCAGGGCATCCATCTTCCTCATAATGACCTTATAGAGCTCTTTTAGCCAGGTTTTGATTGAGACTCACTGGTTCTCAATAGCTTTAGACTTCTTTTCCACTTCGGCTATGATATTTTCTCACTCGGCTCTATTGCCTTTATTCTTTTCCTGAATTCCTTCAACTCAGCCTCATCGCTAGCAAGCAACATGCCTGTCACCTTGTCTTGATCCATGCAATGGTCGTAGGTGACCCCCGTGGTTTGTGCAGCTACTTTTACATCAGTGAGAACCTTGTTGTATTCAGCCATGAGTGTGATGACCTTTAACTTATCTTCCTTCTCCAAGCACATAGCTACCTCCTTTGCTGACTCCGAGGCCAAAGGCTACCTTTCCATGGTGAGGATCTGAGTCAAGTCCTCTTGAAACTCCAAGGAGGATCTATATAATTTTATGTGGGAGGGTTAAGGTCCGGGTGATTCAAGATAATTGCTTGAGAGATGAGCTCCACCTTCTTGGAAACTTTGCGTACCCTAGCCTTTTCCTCCTAAAGCTCCCTCTGTAGTTGAGCATTGATTAGATTTTCAAGGCTGAGGTCCTTTGTTAGCTTAACTACTTCTTCCTTCCTCTTTTCCAACAGGTCCTCCAGGACTTTAACCGTGTCATTCCTACAAACAATCCTAGCCTAAATTTCCATATAGACCTTGTTGAGCACATTACAAACTTTCTCATCTGATAGTTGTTACGTGTTTACAATGGGGTTGTCCCCCTTTCCCTCAAACAACGCTAGTACCACTCCTTGGTTAACCTCAAACTCAGGCTCATCAAGGTGGGAGTCGAATGGCCATGATAACATCTTCCTCATGCATGGGTATCCACCCTCAGGATCAAAGGACTCTAAGGTGGTGAGCTCCTTGGTGTACACTGTACTACTGGAAATGCATGCACATAACTTTGTTGGGGTCATCAATATATCACATCATTGTTCTTCCCCCTTCTGCACATTTACCTCCCATGCACACACCCTTGGGAATAGTTATTGAAAGAGTTGGACATTTTGTGATACCCACACTCTTCTCCCTCTGCTCTTCCTTGAATTCACCGAGCATGAGCTCCGCGCTGTGCTCCAACTCCTCTTCGACCAAGGTATTAATTATCTTCTCCACCTCCCTTGTCACTTTCTCATTCACCTCCTCCTGAGTGAGCTTGGGCACCTTTGGCTCCTTATTACTTTCCCCTTCACTCCTTTCCTCACTCTGCGTGCCTTCCTCTACTTGTGTGCCCTTCCTCCTTACAAAGATGAAAGCATCATTTGTATCTTCTGCTCCTTCTTCCTCTCGAATCATGGATATTAATCGGCTCCTGATCCACCTCCAACTCTTCCTCTTCATCATCATCCTTTTCACCTATATAGGCATTCGGGTCGTTTGTATCTTCATACTCCAGTTCCTCTGTCCCTTGTTCTTCTTCCTTCACAGAAAACTCTAGAGTCGGGGATGTGGTCTTCTCTTCATCTGAGGGCTCCTCCGGGGATGGTGGCTTCGTAGGTTTTGGGGTCTTCTCCCTGACCACCATTCTTCTCTTCTTCCAGATGGGTACTCGGCCCCATGGTATCTACATTCTATTTCTCCACCACCCTTTGTTCCTTTGTCTCTTCTCTCTCCTTGCGCTTTGGCACGGGATTCTTTTTGCCAATAGGGTCATCTAGGATGGATATCTCATTCTCCATGTATGCACCCTTTTGAAATTTTGGCCTTATGCGTAGGTAGTTCCTAGTCAGCATTGCTCCGAGCAATAGGTAAGGTCAACGACCTTACAATATGCACATTTTGTGACATGTGCCTTTCAACTTACGTGCACTTCTCCGGGTATGCCAACTTCTTTCTTATCTCCCTATGTTCTCTGTCAAGGGTGGATAACTCTAGGTTTAGTTTCTTCAATTCCTTGTATCTGTTTACCCCTACTTGGAAAAATTGGGTGGTAAACAAGAATGGGAGTTTACACCATGGAATCCAATTTCCATCTATCAAAATGAACCTACCAATGCAGAAGTGCTGGTATAATGTGAACTCTTCTTCTCCTTTGGTTGCCACGAGGAGTTGTTTAGGGATCCGCCATTCAGCCCCAAATGTGTTCCCAAGGCACTTATACCATTTTTCTAAGCATGCCTTGTGTACCCTTATCATTGATTCACATGTGTATTTCTGAAATCTCTTCGTAGGTGAGGGATCTTCAGTAGGGAACTCCCACATGAATTTTTTAGATGCATCTGGCACCCTGATTTCTGAGAACACAATTGTCAGTGAGAATGTTCCTAAATAGGATTTTTCCTCTATTCTCCGCACTACTTATGATTTCATTTTCTATGTACTAGCATATGTTGTATGTGGTGCCTTCTCGTGACCTTCCCAGTAGACATTGGCTAGGGCTTGCTCACCTGGGTCCACCTTTCTTGTCCATTCAGCTTGGAGACAAGGTGTGTAGCCATCTTCATCACCGGATCGTTGATATCCGAGATGTCGTAATACTTTGATTCCTTCTTCAATTCCTGGGATGCTATGGTTTTTTTAATTGCCTCCTCATCCTAGAGGTCATCTACGAGCATGTCTCATGCATAGTTTACACTGTGAAGTGTGAAATTATTTGGGAAGTTATGTGCATTTTGCACCTGTGAAGTAGAATAAGTCTTCATGTACGTGCATCATCAGCCATTGGTACAAGCACTCGAGATTCCTGAAATATGGCAACTCATAAAGTTGGAGAAGCCCTGCCTTCTCCATTTTCACCTTAACCACGTCATTGTAGATTGGCAACCCATTAGGTGTTTGCTTATTTGTGGGGTGCACCAGCTCCAGTGCCATTTCCTTCATGATTATGCTTGACTGGTGATTGTAGTCGATCATGGTCATCTGTCTTATGTGGGACTCCCACTCTTGCCCTAGCAAAACCCCATCTAGGTATTACATCTCCGAATACCATTCTTCATTCGTATCTAAGGGTATTTCCTCTTGTTTCTTCTTCCCTTTTCCTTTACCCTTTCCCTTCTTGGATTATTTTATAGGTTTACTATATGATGGAAAAGTGACAAGTGAGCTTGGGAATCTACAAGTAACTCTTCCTCGCACCCGACCTTCCAAGGTCGTGGCTTTGAGATAGCCGGTGGGGATGGAATATGCGTGGGATGTCGACAAGCTAATTGGGAAATCTGATATCTTCGACACGCACTAGTGGAAATTGTGAATCTAAGGCAAAGAAGGCCCTTCTAACCTAAATTGGTGTGATAGATTGATCAGCAAGGATGACTGCTCGAAGGCTCCAATCAATATCGAGCTCTGGCGTGATTCGGTCTATAGGTTGTGGAATACGTGGAAAATGACCTGGGATAGTTTCGTGTATATTTCTAGATAAGGTCATAGGGTGGATTGGTAACTATATCTGACTCTATGGGTGATTCTCTGGCCTAGTCCAGAATTCTTTAGCTTTGTTAGCTGCTATGTCTAGGAAGGATAACTGTTCGATGATGATAGGTGGAAGTGGAGTAGATCTGAATACTAGTACACGTACGCCAAAGATCTATATCCCGATTCACCTATGGGCTCGTTGGGTTGAGGGATTTGTGGGTCACAACCGTAGATTCATGGTTGTTGTGGTCTGCGCTATGGTCATGTGCGAATCAGTCCCTAATCCCTAGTATCAAGTAATCGTATGCTTTTTCGGACTATATTCAGATTTAATAATTGTGCAATCTTCTCAGAGTATCTTACAAGCGTTTGTGCAACCTGAATTACGAAGCTAGTATCTATGTATGTGAGAGTATCCCCGCTTCGGCATTTGTGGGACCAAAGGATCAAAACCAAAGGTCTACTCTTTTTCAAACCCTTCTACAGTCATGCAAATATGGGTGTAGGGTAATCTGTAGTTTGGTTGATTTGACCAAAATGTGTGTGCTTGGTCGTCTTCTATGTTTAACCGTGTAGTTGGAAACGATTTGTTACAAGTTTACCGTTGTTTGGAAGACTTGGATCTTGAGATTCTGATCTATATCAGTTATGGATATGATGAGATTGGGTTGGGGCACGATTGGCTTGAATGCATATTCTGGGCTCTCTAGTTCCTATGATTGTCATACAAAAGAAATTTATATAAATCTAACTAATGATAGAATAAACTAATTGTGAAAGATATGTCTATGTATATTCCTAAATCTGATATATCTATCTACTAAATAGAATTTAAAGAACAACTATCTAATATATCTAGAATTGTCATTAAAATAACAAATTAAAACAAACAAGATAACCGAGTATAGCTATTTATCTGTGCAACTGTGAATCTATTCTAAATAATGAAATACTTGATCTAGTCTATTTGCAAGACTCTCGATCCTACCTCAGAAGTGAGGAATGAATCATAGTCTCTTAGAAACTATCAATCCCCATAGCTTCCCTGACAATATCGAAAGTAAAATTGATTGAAATAAAGTAATTGACTACTCTATTTGATATGTTTCTAATTAGAACTTTGAAAGCTAGAACCTAGATTTTACAGAACAATGGTGAATCTGATGGTGTGTGTGGCTATGTCCTCTCGGTGTGATCTCCTCGTTCCTTCATGTTCATGTGGATCCGTAAAAGCGTGTAATGCTAGCATCAACGGAAGTAGATATTGGGGCAAAGGCAGCTCAAGATATAGATCGAATACAATGCGACTAGGAGAGGGATAGCACAAGAGTACAAAGCTTTGCTTATGTAATTCCTAAGCGGGATTTATTGTGAGTCATGCAACATAAAACATCTAGAACATGAAACTTTCTGTTTGAAGAGAAAAAACCTGCAACTTTAATGGCTTCCTATTGAAAATAAACTATTTTACTCTAATGGATTGGATAAAATATCAATAGCATTTGCATAAGATGGATATGTGGCTTATTAACAGAAAAACAACACTAACTAAGCATGCAATTAAAGAAACTAAAAATTCTAAACAAAAATGAAAGACTAATCTATTGCAATGAGAAATTCAAAGGCAAATTTGAGGGGCCATTTGCTTGAGCACAAGCCAACTATTTATAGCATTTGCATTTACCCAAGGTAAAAACCAAATCGAACTCTTAAACTATAAACAATGGCAAAAACTATTCTAGAGAACCGGAATCATTAATACAAGCTTATGGTGGTGAAAAAATCTGGTGAATCATTGAAATTTACGTGAGTCATATTTAAAAGAGCATTCCTGCTCAGGGCGGTGGTTACAGGACTGCTGCCCTGTTTAGGGCGGCGTCATGAGACCGCCACCAAGGTAAGGCAACGGTTTCAGAATCAAGAGAAAATGCCAAGAAAAGAGGGAAAAAGAGAAAACAAAAGCATGTGGGGGCTAAGCGGGGCATGCGAGAATGTTAACGCATACTTGGAGAGCTTTTCCGGATCCCGAACACCTTACGAGGAGACCTGTATCATCATTGGGGCACGTGTTACATTGTTTTGACAGTGCAATACCCTACAATTTTGGGTACGTACATATTGCCCCTCGGAGAAGCATTTTAGCCATGAAGAGGTGTAAAACGGTGGGTCCGAGTATGGCGGTCCTGAAATGGGAAGTTGAAAGTTATACCTGATACGTCCATGTGTCGAAATGACGCCATCCAAAATTCCCACTCCCTGCAAAATGAAAAGAGAACTCAAGTGTAGATAGACAAGATAGATCGGAAAACAAACGCTAAAATAATGGGAAATGAGGATGTACCATTTTTGTGGGGTAAGAACTTACCTCCGTCGGTGCTCCAAACCTGTGAAAAAACATTTTTAAAACAAGTTAGGCTGCTATATATATGAAAGTGGGCCCATTTTCCTATTCATTTGTGCACGTTGATTTGATTGATTCGAGCTCTGGGACCCACGGTGATGGTTTCTTACGAGTAGAGCCAAAACGTTCGTGACGGGATAGTGATCATGCCTCCATGAGCGAACATCGACCCGCTACATCACAAAGTTAGTTTTCTTCAATTTATCCTTTTCACCCCTTAATTTTAAAATGCTATAATCTTTGTCATGGGGGGGTAATTTTTTAAAATGTTAGGTTCAAAAGGTCCATCTAGGGGGCGCCTATTGGGTAGGCCTTGTTTTAGTAAAAATGGTCCTCTTTTGGCATTTTTAGGCATTTTTAGGTTTAAAAACCCATGCGGGTTTTCGGGCCCACAAATTACTTGCCCATAAGGTGGCGGTTACAAAACCGCCTCCCTACTCAGGGCGGCGGTTTTGCAAAGAATGCCAAAAGAACATCTATTTGAGATTGTTTTTGCATTTTTAGCATTTCCATGTGTTTTCATGATTTTTCTAGTATCACTCGGATGCTAACTTGCTCTGTTTTCTATGTTTTTGGGTGTATTTACGTGAGAGAGGAGTATATTCGGTGGAGCCGAGAGAGGGAGTGGACTCGGCTCCTTGCTATATTAGATGCACTTTCACGGGATGAGGATGACACTCTTTAGAGGGCCGGGATCTTGCATATCTCATGGGTTCCACATGTTGCACCATCCAGTCACATTCTTTGTGACTTATTCTCCTATTGGGATGCTAATCGGAACACCTTCCGATTACCAGGGGTCCGCGGTGAGTGGACCATCACTTTAGAGGATGTTTATCATATTCTGGGGGTCCCGATCATCGGGAGACATCTTACCCTCGAGACAGCAGGTTCGCGGGCCCAGATAGCACAATGGGCCACTTATATGGGAGATGCAGTTATCTCCACGGGTTCAAAGAAGGGGGCCGAGTTTGATCCATTCCTATTTTGCCCATCTCCTTGCTTCGTCAGGATATTATGGGGATCCTTTCCTCGAGATTGATCGGGGACAAGGGAGGAGACACACTGCTATACTGCTGGTCCCCCATCATTGCACAGATAGAGGGACATGGCTGGATTTACGCCTGGGGAGTGGATATACTTGGGACTACCTACCATGACTTATACAGGGTAGTCCATTTATAGGGGTAGTCTTTGAGCCACCCGACCCTAGTCATGAGTTGGGTTTATGAGCACTTCATCCCCTATGGCAGAGGTGTAGAGGTGACAGATCCCAGAGTTGTGAGGGCAGCTAGATGGACAGATATGTCGGTGCTTAGAGCACCTCATCATCTAGTTTCTTCCTTGACCACCGATGACATGGAGGCCACACCATATTAGACCATGGTAGGCATATGGGGCGAGGAGGCTCTTACTTTGATCTCCTACTCCACCATAGGGCAGCTTATTGACAGAGTGGGATGAGTGGAGATACGAGACCTTTGGTTGAGTCCTCAAAGCCAGTTTGGCCTACCCTACATGGGCATGCTTCCCCCGGTAGCGCCGGTGATACATGAGTCGATTCAAGAGGCCAGAGGGGGTCCTAGAGGCTGGGTTTGGACAGTTGTTACTCATGACGTCCCTATTGTGGCCAAGAGGGTAGTACGAGCTCGAGGGAGAGTCGGTGCACCTTAGGAACCTTCGCCAGAATGCTATGGGTCCTCCCCATAGCATCGATGACCCCATTGACATAGACTCCAAGTCTGAGGAGTTTACAGGGGGAGAGACAGAGGAGGAGACTGATCCTGAGTGGCATGATACTCAGGATATCATGCAGGCAGAGAGGGCCGAGCAGAGTGCAGAGAGGGTGACTCTGGTTTCAGAGGAGCCACTCTCCCAAGGTGGCTATGGTGGGGAGGATGAGTCCATTGCGGGGCACTATGTTTCTCCAGTCATAAGAATAGCACCTTAGTCAGCGGTGGCATTTGTGGCAGGTGCTGACCCTAGAGATCCATCCTAGAGGCCTGGTGATCCGAGTAAGTTACCATCCTTCCTTTTAATGTTTGTTGTTAATTTAGGATTTCTTTAGTTACTATCTCTCCTCTTGTTTACTCTTGTGTTTTATCTCTTTTTTATTTCTAATTTTTTTCTCCTTTGTTTGCAGAGACCGCCGATGAGTGGCGAGACTTGATTCGTAGGGTATGTACTGATACCCTGATGATCCCCATGGAGAGGACCCATGCAGAGTTGTCTGTGGATGCTTGGGGAGCCCTCAAGAATCGGTAGACACACCGATGTCTTTTCCCCGATCGGCATGTGGCCAAGATGGTATCGAATCTCTCGCATGGAGCTAGCAAGGTATAGGACATCTCGAGCGCCTAATGAGGAGTCATTCTCGTGGTGAGGCTGCGGCTGCCCTCGGGATCCCGAGCCCTCCGAGAACTCGGAGCGTTGGCATGGCGGAGTCCTAGGCATGGGCGTGCACCTTCGAGGGGTCTCATAGGGGTTTAGAAGCCACTTGCCTCTCCTATATTTTGTATGATATATTCTTTTGTATATCCCGAGCTCTTTGAGCATTTTGACTCTGCTTGGCACATGATGGAATTGTACAGAAACTTTGATATATATATATATATATATATATATATATATATATTCTTTTTGGATCAAACTTTTGGCATTCATGGCTTTGTTTCCTTTCTAGTTTCCTTATGTAGATTATGATGTTATGCTTGTATGCTCTTTAGAATGTATGCAATGGAGAACAAATGATGCAAGTGTTTACTTTCTTTTTGTATTTCATGATGCTGATATATGATAATGTAGATACAATGTGATTTTGAATCTTAGTTTTTGTAAGCAATTTTGGATACTTCATATTTTTTTGGAAAAGTGGTGAAGACAAACCTCAGTACGATGAGTAGATAGATTTGCCACTCTCCTAACTCCACACAACTAGTAAGATGTGAGGATCATCACCAAGAGTTAGAAAGGGCACAAGCTATGAAATGTGTTGAAATGGTAGTGATGAGAGATAGACAAAGCTTTGGTGGAATCAAATTAGGATGCTACAAGATTACTCCACTCGAGTGAATTCATAGTTTTGGGATGTAACTTTCTTTGTGGTTTATCTAGACTTAGATCCTTAGTTGGCCACATGGTAGACAAAATCTGGTTTTTAGGATTTTTAATTCTCTTGGAATTTTGAACATCGATTCATTTTTTTGACTCAAGACTTTAATATTTGAATTGTTTATCTATGACCTTTTGCATTTTTTTGTCAAGAGGACGCCTATACTTTGCCCCATGATACTAGTAAGAAGCGGGGTTTATCACCGTGGGCAAGGCATAGGCAAGTAAGGGCATTTCCATCCTTTCCCAACCCTACGTCACTAGTAAGAGATGCAAGCTCATCACCGAAGGGTGGTGGGGCAAGGAAATGTGTAAATTTAAAATTTTCTATTTGATTCTATATTTGACTTGTTTATTTGAGCAAAATTTCAGTGTGTTCTTATTTCCAAAGAGATATATATACGGGATAGATGTGACACCATGAAGCTTCTAGAACAGACCATAGGCAAGACACCTATCCTAAGAAGAAACCAAAAGTGAGAATAAACCCATAGATCTTGGCATGGATACCGTTAAGACTTTCTCATACCTAACTTTATTTGATGAAATGATTCCAAAATAGTTTGATGATATCATGGAAATGGAGAAGTATGATTAGAGTGTTTATGCCAAAAACATCATGAGTTTGTAATGAATTGCTTTGAGAACAAAATTACTTGATCACAATTTTTGTACGAAACAAGTGGACAAAATGATCCTAATCTGTATGAAGATGTAATGTAGATATAATTATAAGTACTGCTAGTTGCTTACGCATAGAATCATTTGAGGTGTATGGAATTGACTGTTTCACCAAATTCCTCACCTTCTAGCATACATAAGAGGTATGCACCATTTCCATAGTCCTTCATGACTAGGTATGGGCCCAACCATTTGAGCCGGAACTTCCTTCCTTCGCCAATCTTTTTGTCGATCCAGCTATATAGACTTAGAACTAGATCACCTTCATATATGTCGTGCTCATAGACCTTCTTGTTATACTCGCCGGCACATCCGGTCAAAGTAGACTCGTGTCGCTTATTCAACGTCTAACCTATCTTCATCTAGAATTTCTAGTTGGGAGATATGTGCTTCTTTATAAGCGTCTTCATCTAGAATCCCTTGTAATGAAATGCGGAGACTCGGGTATTTCAACCTCAAGCGGGAGAACTACTTACGCCCCAAATACTAGCGAGAAAGGAGTCACTCTGTTGGTGTCCTTATTGAGGTTTGGTGGGCCCATAAGGATGGATATAACTTCAAATTCTAATCTCATTTTTTTTTTTCTCTCACCGTTTTAAGGAGAATGGCTTTTAATGTTTTGTTTGTCGCCTCAGCCTATCCATTGGCTTGAGGGTAATATAATGAAGCCGTATGATGGCTTATTTTAAATTTATTACACAATTCGTGAACTTCGTCATTCTTAAAAGAAGTTCCATTATCTGAGATAATGATTTGTGGGACACCGTACCTGTAAATGATTTGGTTCAAAATGAACTTGGCGATTACAGAACCCGGTACAGTAGTAAGAGGCATAGCCTCTACCCACTTGGTAAAATATTCGGTGGCCGTGATTATAAAATTATGGCCATCTATGGACGAGGGAGAGAATTTCCCTATCAAATCTAGGCCCCATGTGGAAAAGGGCCACGGAGTAGCGATTGGTTGTAGAGCTTGTGCTAGCATGTGAATCTCGTGGGAGAATTCTTGACACTTATGACATCTACATACAAACTCTACTGCGTCATGTTCTAGAGTGGGCCAGAAATAGCCCATTTGATGTATTTTACGAGTGGTGGCATGGCCACTGAAGTGGCCTCCACACATTCCACTGTGAGATTCATGGAGAATCGTCTTGGATTCTTCTGTGTCGACACATCTTAGAAGCATTCCATCAAACTCCTTTCGATAGAGGACTTGTTCTATAATGACGTATTTCACTACGATAATGCGTAACCACATTCTTTGTTGTGGGCTAGCACCTTCTGGATACGTGTGGTCCATTATATAATTAATGATATCAGTGTACCAAGGACACTCAAAGATAGGAGGTCTGGTTTCAATGTAGTATACGCATTCATCTGGAAAGTCCAGATCTACTAGATCACCTCCGTCTAATGGGTTATCAGCTAACCAATCTGTGATGATTTGTCCTTTAACCGACTTCTGATTTACAAATGTTAATTCAAATTCACCCATTAAGGTTATAAAGTGCCCAACGTTTTTAGACAAGGACCCTTGCGTGAGGAAAGTTTGTAAATGGTTTGTTTTTACCATGACCCTTGTTTCTTGATTTAACATATAATGTCTTAAGCATTTGGTTGTGAAGACTATGGTGAGGAATTATCGTCCGATTACATGTAGCATGTTTCATAGTTGAGCAATGTATGGCTAATGAAATAGATTACACATTCTCTCTTGTCATCATCTTCTTGAGCTAGCATACAGGCTAGCGAGACATTGGTGGCTTGCGAATATAAAATTAATGGGTGATCGGCTTAGGTGGCATTAGCGTAGGTGGTGATAACAAGAAATGCTTAACTGCGTTGAAATATTCATTGCAATCTTCGGTCCAATCAATGCTATAATCTTTCTTGAGTAGATTGTTGATTGGATGAATGGCGAAACTTAAGTCTAGGATGAATCTCCAGATTGCACCAAGCTTTCCGAGAAATGACCTGATTCCAGATTCATCGAAGGTGGGACCATTTCAAGGACAACCTGAATTTTGGTTGGGTCAACATCTATCCCTCGTGACGATATGATGTATCCTAGGAGCTTCCCTCATGTTACACCAAAGACGCATTTTTCTGGATTTAGCGTGACTCCGTATTCTA
Organism: Taxus wallichiana var. yunnanensis; assembly: GCA_018340775.1. Taxonomy (NCBI): domain Eukaryota; kingdom Viridiplantae; phylum Streptophyta; class Pinopsida; order Cupressales; family Taxaceae; genus Taxus; species Taxus wallichiana. The sequence continues at coordinate 255,372,274 of CM031242.1, read as the reverse complement.
TCAGATGTGAAAGAATGATGCGAAGTACTTCCGGATGGTCACAATGCTTCTTGGCCTTAGCCAACAAGTCATCTACATAGGATTCCATGATTTTGTGAATAAGATTGTGAAATATATATGTCATAGTCCACTAGTATGTAGCGCCAGTGTTCTTGAGACTGAATGGCATAAAAACATAGCAATAGGTTCCCCAAGGAGTTATAAATGTGGTTTTAGCTTGATCTTTGTTCAAATATTCTAATTTGATTGTATCCCGAGAATCCATCCATGAGAGACAAAAGTTCAAATCCAGATGTTGCATCAACAATGACATCAATGGATGGCAATGGGAAGTCATCTTTAGGACATGCTTTGTTGATGTCTCGAGAATTCTATACAGATGCGTATCTTTCCATTCTTTGACGCACTGACGAATGATATTAGATACCCATTGAGAGTAATTGACTAGTTTGATGAATCCTACTTGGAGGAGCTTTATTACCTCCTCTTTTACCATGAGAGCTACCTTGGGTTTCATTGGTCTTGATTTTTGTTTAATCGGCTTTGCATCTGATTTAGTGATGAGGTTATGTACCGCAATGTGTGGTGTAACTCCTGTCATTTCTTTATAACTAAATGCTAAAGCCTTCTGATGTTCCTTGAGGATTTGAGTGTGTATTTCTACTTCTTCTGGGGTTAACGAGGATCCTAGTTTTAAGATCTTTGGTTCATCCTCCGTTCCAATGTTAACATCAATTGTTTCTTCGATTAGAGAAGTGTTACCTTCTTCAAACTCAAGGCGGGGCTTGGGGTAGCTCCAGCTCATCTCCATTTTCGACTGTGTATATGCTAAGCTCCTTTTATGGGGGAAGCTCTGTCATGGGATTATTGTAATAGGAAGATAAATACGGGATCAAAGATAAATCTATTGTGTGGTGGGTGAGATGTAATGCCACATAGGCATTTAAGTAATTCAGAGTTGCCATATCACTACCAACGTGGTCTAGGATAGTAGATTTGTTCTCATCCTTGCTTGTTAACAGAGAATTTGACAACAATTTTTTTACCAATGGTTCGGTACGAAGGGACACCATGAAATAGGTATCTTGGAATTCATTGTTTGGAGTGAAGCATGATGCCGAGGTTGCTATAGAATCAGCAAGGAGATTTTGTTCTCGTGGGATTTCTTCAATCGATATGAAGTCAAACTCCTTTCTTAAATTCAATACAGCTATTTTGTAGAGTTGTAGGTGCTCGGTTTTGGTTTCATATACCTCAGCGACTTGGTTTTCTATCAATTGTGAGTCTCCTAACACTCTGATGTTATCAACACCGATTCTCTTAGCTAAGATGAGGCCAAGGAGGAGGGCTTCGTACTCAGTGCCGTTGTTTGTGCATTCGAATTTTAGCTTAAAGGAAAATGGTAGGACTTTTCCCTTGGGAGAAGTAAGGATTACACCTACCCCAGCTCCGTAATGACATCTAGCTCCATCAAAATGGAGATTCCAATACTTAGCTGGGAATATGGGCACTGGGACACTTTTTGTGTTAATGCTCTCTACTTTTATCATGCGAGTTCCACTCTTTGGAAGAGAGCCAACACCTAGGGTGCACCCCATGCCTACAGAATCAAATGGTACGAACATTGGTAGATCCTGTTCCAGTAATTCAACAATTTTTGTAGTAGTTCCTAATGACACTATTTCTATAGTGTTAGCCTCATCTTTGGGGGAAATTTGAGGTTGCCTTGGCTAGGCTCATAGTTTCGAGATCTGCGTAGGTACCAAATTTTCTTCGGTTTCACATCAATAGGTTTATTAAGTTGGTTTGTTGGGAGTTAAAACTCTGAGTGCACGCCTGGTCTTTTCTTTAAGTTAGCTAGGTGTACATCGAATGGTTTTGGATCACCTTTGGCTACGAATATCTTTCCTAAGTGTAAAAACCTTACTTCTTGAAATAGCGTAGAAGGGATTGCCTTCATGCGGTGTATCCATGGTCGGCCGAGGATCATATTATAGTTAGTTTCCTATCTATAATATAAAACTCAGTCAGGATGGTTTTGGGTCCTAAGATGACCGGTAATATTATATTTCCAATCGAGGTGGCTTTAAGGCTATCATAGCCTCTTAACGTATTTCGGGTTATGGAACAATTTGTTTCTCCATACCCTAGTTTTTAAAGGAAAGAGAAGGGGCTATGTTGACCACTGCCCCATCATCTACCATTGCACGCTTTACATAGTTGTTATAAACCCATACTTGCAAATGTAAGGTTAGATCACCCCGGCGTGTAACCTCAGCATCTGTGGGCATTTTTTTAATTTCGAATATGAATTCGGTGTCCCTATCCGGCTGCCCCGAAGGATGGATATCAAAGTCTATATGATTTACCTATGTTTCAGGAGGTGGAGTGATGTTAATTAAATGACCTAAACCCAATGCCTCTAAAAGAGCAGCCCTGTGAGTAGGGGAGTTCTTTAATAAATCCAAAAAGGAGATGTGCGAGAAGGTTTTTGTTAGATCATTAATTAAGTCATAAGCACCTATGGGGTTTGTTAATACTTGTTGGATATTGTCTGTTTCTATCAGGTAGCTTGGACTTAGCTAAGAGGAATACTCTCGTGTCCTTGTTCATGTACTTCTATGGGTAGTCCAGGAATCTAACTCCACTAATCGACTATCGTTGGTCGTGGTGACTTCCTAGTTGTGGCGCAACTAATGGATTTAGCGAAGTTGAAGCCTCATGATCATTGTGTGATTACACCCTTGTTTTTGTGACTTAACCCTTGTTATTGTTTTGGGAGCGGATCATTGAAGATCTTGTTATTGTGTGATTTGGGAGCGGATCATTGAAGATCTTGAGGGGTGCATTTTGAGGGGAAACTGCCCTTGTAAAAGTATTTAGTGCTAGTGACGTAGGATCTGCCAAGAACATATCTATGAAAAGTTGTCTTTGTTCATCTAGAAAGCGTTGCATGAATTTATTGTAGTCATGGCATGTTCGAGTGTCATGGCCCCGTATTTTGTGGAAACCACAATACGAATTAGGATTGTAATTCCTAGTTTGTTGGTTTGGTGCATATTGTGGCCCAAAACTTTGATCAAACTGTTGCCTATTAAAGTTTTGTGTCTATTGTTTTTTATTTTGATTCTGATTTTGATAACCAGTTGAGCTTTGATTTGGATCCCATGTAGGGCTTCTCCGTCATTGTTGTTGTTTTTGTGGATGATTAAAATCCACTGCATTGATTGTCGGGGTAAAGTTGTTGTTTCATTGATTGTTTATTTGTGGTGGAGTATTCACAACATTTGTCTTTCTAGCCTAATCAGTTACTCCATCTGTTGTCACTCTGTGATTTTTTTTAAGAATTTTAGGTCCTTGATTGACATTCGTGATAGTAGGATAAGTTGTAGTGTTTTGGTTAGAGGTGATTAACCTCCCGTTTGCTCCATATGTCTTGCGACCACTATCAATTGCCGCTTGATCTATTCAGAGAGAACTCTCAAGTACTTCATCATAAGTTCTTAGTGGGAACTTTTGGACTTCTTCCTTTACCTCTCTACTGAGAGAATGAAGGAATAGATTGCATAGTTCCATCTAATCCATGTTTGGAGCACTTTCCGAAGAATAGAGCGTGCGCCACCCTCGGATGAAATGGGCGATAGATTCATTGTGTTCTTGCTTAATGTGCAAGAATTCCCTGATTCATGTCCTTAATAGTTTGTTCATGTCAAAGGCCTTGATGAAATCTGACACGAGCTGCTTGAACGAATGGATGGAAGCCTTAGGTATTCTATAATACCAATCGAGAGCGATACCTTCCAAAGTTTTGGGAAATATTTTAGCAATAACCCCATCCCATGGGAGTAGTTCTCAGATGGAATTGCGTAAGTTTTGATATGTGTGTTTGGATCTCCCTCACCTTTGTATTTGGGAAAATAGGGAAGAGGTCTTGGAAGCATGACACTTTGTATGGTGAAATCTAAGGGCTCTTTCAAATATTCTGAGTAAGTCCCTATCGCATAGGTTTCGACCATTAATGGTGCATGCTGAGGGAGTGGAGGTGGAATGGGTTGTTGATATAGTGTTGTATATGCATTGGTAGGAGCATAAGGGAACCCCTGTGGTTGAGTAAAAAGACCGGGAGAGGAGAACATATCCCCTTATGGTGATTTGGAGTACATGTTTAAGTATGAAGGGGTATTGTCCAAGAATGGATTACTTTGTACCAGACCGGGAGGTATTGGAAAGGTGTTAGAAGTGGTGGTTCTAATCGGTGTTTGTTGTGAATACTGAGGAGTCATACCCAATGTGCCTAATCCTGTGAGGAGGTCTACTTGGCTAGGATGGTGTGGAGGATTGGAACTTCCTGTCTGCATGAATTGGGAAATTTGATTTGCTTGAGAAAGTTCTAATCCTCTCACTTTTTCTACTAACATTGAAATGACTTCATTTGGTGAAGTCGCAATATTTTTCCTTGGTGGTGTTTGTTGTATATCCTGATGTTATATAGGCATGTGATATCCTGCTATGAACTAATTATTTCCCTACCAAGTTTCTCCAAGGGAATTTTCTATATGTAGTGGCATAGAGGTAGTTTCTTGCAAAAAGACCTCGGGTTGTGTTTGTAAACCTCCTATAGGTGGGTACATACTTTGAGAATGTTGTTCATTCCTAGAATAACGTACCAAATGTTCATCATCTAAACCCAGGTATGAGTCTGATTGTCTACTAATTTGGGGTCTAAGTAGTACCTGAGGAGACAAACTTGATTCTCCTATGAGCATCATATTGTTCGAGCCTAAAGGCTCTGTTTTCCATGTTTGAGTGAACTGATCCAACTCCTCTGTTCGGAGGGATGAGGTATATCTGATCCTTAGAGTTTGTGTTGACAATGGTTAGTTGAGTAGTTGTCACCCCATACCGAGAGAGAGGCGATGATGAAAGCTAATGAGGTAGTAAAGACGAAAGAGTCATTTTTAATTTGAAAAAACCAGTAGAAATCTGACTCAACACCAGAAAGTATAAAGCTTCACGTCGGGTTCACAAATTTTGTATGATAGAAAAGTGACAAGCGAGATTGGGAATCTACAAGTAACTCTTCCTCACACTCGACCTCTCGAGGTCGAGCCAGAGAGACAAAAGTGGGGATGGATTATGCGTGGGATGCAGACAAGCTAATTGGGCAATCTGATATCTTCGACACGCACTAGTAGAAATTGCAAATCTAAGGTAAAGAAGGCCCTTCTAACTACTCGAAGGCTCCAATCAATATTGAGCTCTAGCATGATTCGGTCTATAGGTTATGGAATACGTGGAAAATGACCTGGGATAGTTTCGTGTATATTTCCAGATAAAGTCATAGGGTGGATTAGTAACTATATCTAACTCTATGGGAGATTCTCTAGCCTAGTCTAATTTTCTTTAGCTTTGTTAGCTGCTATGTCTAGGAAGGATAACTGTTCGATGATGATAGGTGGAAGTGGAGTAGATCTGAATACTAGTACACGTAGGCCAACATCTATGTCTGATTCACCTATGGGCTCGTTGGGTTAAGGGATTTTGGGTCACAATTGTAGATTCATGGTTGTTGTGGTCTTGCTATGGTCATGTGCGTAATTAGTCCCTAATCCCTAGTATCCAAGTAATCATATGCTTTTTCAGCTTCTATATTCAAATTTAATAATTGTGCATCTTCTCATAGTATCTTACATGTGTGTTTGTACAACCCGAATTCTCAAGCTAGTATCTATGTCGTGAGAGTATCCCTACTTCTAGTTGTGGGACCAAAGGATCACAACCAAAGGTCTGCTCTGTTTCAATCCCTTCTACAGTCATGTGGATATGGGTCTAGGGTAATCTATAGTTTGGTTGATTTCACCAAAATGTGTGTGATTGGTCATCTTCTATGTTTAACCCATGCGTTGGAAACTAATTTGTTGCAAGTTTACCATTGTTTGGAAGAATTGGATCCCGAGATTATGATCTATATCAGTTATTGCTATGATGAGATTGGGTTGGGGCATGATTGGCTCAAATACGTATTCTCTGGGCTCTCTAGGTCCCGTGATTTTCATACAAAAGAAAGTTATATAAATCAAACTAATGACAGAATAAACTAATTGTGAAAGATATGTCTATGTATATTCCTAAATCTTATATATCTATCTACTAAATAGAATTTAAATAACAACTATCTAATATATCTAGAATTGACAGCTAAAATAACAAATTAAAACAAACAAGATAACCGAGTATAGTTATTTATCGTGTAAATCGTGAATCTATTCTAAATAATGAAATACTTGTTCTATTCTATTTGCAAGACTCTCGATCCTACCTCAGAAGTGAGGAATGAATCATAGTCTCTCAGAAACTATCAATCCCCATAGCTTCCCTGGTAATATTGAAAGTAAAATTGATTGAAATAAAGTAATTAACTACTCTATTTGATATGTTTCTAATTAGAACTTTGAAAGCTAGAACCTGGATTTTACATAATAGTGGCGAATCCGATGGTGTGTGTGGCTATGTCCCCTCAATGTGATCTCCTCGTTCCTTCATGTTCACGTGGATCTAGAAAAGTGTGTAATGTTAGCATCAACATAAGTAGATATTGGGACAAAGGCAGCTCAAGATACAGACTGAATACAATGCAAGTAGGAGAGGGATAGCGCAAGAGTACAGAGCTTGGCTTATGTAATTCCTAGCAGGATTTATTGCGAGTCATGCAACATAAAACGTCCAAAACCTGAAACTATCCTATTTGAAGAGAAAAACCTGTAACTTTAATGGCTTCCTATTGAAAACAAACTATTTTACTCCAATGGATTGGATAAAATATCAATAGCATTTGCACAAGATGGATATGTGGCTTACCAATAGCAAAACAACACTAACTAAGCATGCAATGAAAGAAACTAAGAATTCTAAAAAAATGAAAGACTAATCTATTGCAATGAGAAATTTAGAGGAAAATTTGAGGGCCGTTTTCTTGAGCACAAGCCGACTATTTATAGCATTTGCATTTACCCAAGGTAAAAACCAAATAGAACTCTTAAACTATAAACAATGGCAAAACATTTTTCCAGGGAACCGTAATCATTAATGCAAGCTTATGGTAGTGGAAAAATATGGTGAATCGTTGAAATTTATGTGAGTCGTGTTTAAAAGAGCATTCGGAAAATGCGTAAAGGACCGTTTCCCGCTTAGGGCAGCGGTTACTGGGACCGTTGCCCTACTTAGGGCGGCGATCATGAGACCACCGCCGAGCGCAGGTGGTACTTTCATAACTTAAGAGCAAAAGGTGAAGAAAAGAGGGAAAAAGAGAAAGAAAAGCATGCGGGGGCTAAGCGGGGCATGTGGGATGTTAACACATACTTGGAGAGCTTTTCCGGATCCCGAACACCTTGCGAGGAGACATGTATCATCATTAGGGAACGTGTTACATTGTTCCGATGGTGCAGTACCCTAAAATTTTGGGTATGTACATTTACCTACTTGTTTTGTGGCCATCATTGTACCCTTTGCTTTCATTCCAGTTATCTTGCAAGTTTTTTTTTATTATTTTCCTCGCATGCCCTGTGCCCTAGAACACAAACCCTAATCTCTAATTTTCCTCCTTCGATCATGACGCTTCTTCACAATGTTCCTCACACCCATGAATCACTTATGATCTAGTTTGTAGATCTAACAAACCGATTGTGCATAAGTTTTTGGGATTTTCCTTTGCACGAGTCAGTTCTTGAAACCCTAGCTCATGAAAGAAAATTGCTCTTCTTGTTTTCACAAAGTAAATAATGAATTGCCCATTCTTATATTTATAGATTTTCCCACTTTTATGCATTTAAGGATAGGCTACCTATGACTATACGACAATGTTTAGTGCAACATTTCAAACAAAACCTAACTTTAGTGCTTCTCCTTATGCACCTAATCCTTGTGTGAAAAATTTTCCACCCGCGCCCAATCCTTACATGAAAAGTTTTTTACCCACACCCAATCCTTCCACGAAATAGTTTTTCACCGCACCCAATCCTTGCATGAAATTTTTTCCACCCTTCTAGCGCACAAAAATCCATCTTGATAGAAGACTCTTGCATGTGTGTTACCAATGCCAAAGGGACTTCTTCCATCCTCATGATTCTTGCTTTCACCTACCTCATGTTATTACACTTTTTCTCCTTTCAGACGTGGATTTCCAATGTAGCCTTATCTTGCCACCTATCTGCCTTCTTTTCTCCTAATGCATCTTTTAACAGGGCCAATTCAAATGGTCTACCAACCCAATCCTCCTGCAGAATAACTCCATGCCTCTCTTTATCACCTCACCCCACACTAAACGATGCACGGTCCTCTCTGCACATTCATAAGTCAAAAATTAATAAGGTTACCAACACCCAAGGTGCAAAACAAAACAACAACATGAAAGGGAAATACAAGAAAGGAAAAGCATAAAAGGAAATTCTAAGCTAACTGGAAAAACTACCTTATTTACAAACACCAAGAAGCATTATTTATAGTAGGGCTTCAACCTACTCCCATTGAAGTGTCCAGGTAATTTTTTTCCATCCAAAGCACTTATAACTCACATGCGGTGAATCAAGGATGTATGAAATTACATAAGGACCCAACCAATGCACCTTCAACTTTCCAAGATGGCGTAGAAATTTTGAATCATATAACAATACCATCTAGCCAACCTCAAACTATTTGTTCTTAATATGGTGGTCATGCCATTCCTTTTACTTTGCTTTTCAAGTTGTTTGGCTCCATCTTGCTAGTGAGAGATTCATCCAACTTTATCAATTCATCTATTCTTTCTTCTAGTGCTTTCTCATCATCCAACCCTCCTACGTGCACTATACATAGATGGTAGCATGAATTCCACTGGTAAAACTGCTTCCACGCCAAATACTAGTTGAAATGGTGTGGCATTGTTCAATCTTTTATATGTTGTTTTGTATGCCCAAAGAACTATTGACACCTTGTCATCCCAATCCTACCTACCCATGTCACATATCTTAGTCAATGTGTGACTAAGGATTTTGTTGAATGCCTCTACAGTCCCATTTTCTTGAGGGTGATAAGGGGTAGTCTTGTGATGGGCTACCATGAATTCTACCAATAGAATCCTGATAGTTTCAATTAAGAAGTGAGTACCCCTATTACTTGTAAAACTTAATGGGCACCCATACCTTCTGATAATGTTTTCCCACAAAATCTAGTAGCCAAGGCTGTGGTGTAATCCTTAGTGGGCACGACCTCTTCCCACCTTGTCAGATAATCCAGTACATGTAATGATACACCATGAGTTAGTCCTTCGCTGTAGCCTTGTGGTGAGATTGGTCTGACAAAATATATTGCCCATTTCTCAAAAAATTCTGCATTGGTGATAGGGTGCAAGGTCATCTCATCCCTTCTTCCTGGTTTTCCAAGGCATTGGCAGTGGTCACAGGCCTTGCAAAAATTGATGCAATCCTGGTGAATCGTCTCCCACCATAGTCTCAAAGAACTAGGATATTGCATGTGGTCACATTCTCTCGCATAGTGTCCTCTAGCAATCCCACCATGGGCTTCTTCTATTATGGCTAGATGTTCATGTTTTTATACACACCCGTGCAAAACCTTATCGTAGCCTATTTTATACAAATCCCCATTGATCTACATGAAGGGCATGGCACGTATGGCTAACCTTTTCCTTTCCAAAGTGCATTCATCCCTTCGAGCGCCACACATTCCTTGAGAAAAACAAAAATTTCTTCCAACTCGAGGGCACGTGCCACAAATTTAATAGTTGCTCATCCAACATGGTTTCCTTGATACTTTGTGCATCCTCTCCTGAATCAATCCTTGATAAATGATCTGGCCCATAATTGTTCTTTCCTGTTTTTACCACCACTTTGAATTCAAATTCTTGAAATAAAAGTACCCAACAACATATGTTCCCTTGCAACACTGCTTTGTTTACTAGATACTTTAATGCCATATGGTCAGTGTAGAATATGAAGGGATTCACTAGCAGATATTGTCTAAATTTGTGGAGCACATAGATCATTGAAAATGCCTTGTGCTTGGTAGTTGTGTAATCTGTTCTCTGGTGTCAACTTTCTACTTACAAAACACAAGGAATAATCAACAATGCCATCTCGTGGTTGAGCAATAATGGCTCTCATTGTTGTACAGAGGCATCCATGTGGACATGGAAAGGTTTATCCCATGATGAGAATCATAGAATAGGTACGGTGATAAGCCTTTCTTTTAGAGTGTCAAATTCCCTCTGCTATGCTTCTCCCCACTAAAAGGCACTCTTATGTCTGAGCAATATCTCCAAAGGTGTGGTAATCTTAGTGTATCCCTTAATGAACTTTTTGTAGTACCCAGTGTGTCCAAGAAATCTATGCATGGTGCTTTGGCTGGTGGGATCCCCTAATCCCACAATAACTACAACTTTCATGGGATCCACCAGTAAGCCCTCTTTGCATATGATATGCCCCAACAATGTTCCAAAAGGAGTTGCAAAGATACATTTCTTAATGTTGAGGGAAATCCTCAACTGCGACATCTTTCAAACATCAATCTCAAGTTATCACAATGGTCCCTTACCAATCCATACACTATCTAATCATCCAAATATACTTGAAGGAACTTGTGGATGAAGTCCTTAAATGCTTGTACCACTATGCATGAAAATATAGTGGGCACATTCCTCAATCCAAAGGGCATGACCATGTATGCAAAGCTTCCCCACTTGGTGGTGAAATTTGTCTTTTCCCAGTTCTCCTTGGAAATCCTTACTTGGTGATATCCCAAGAATCGATTCGTAAAGGAATAGACTCGCCTCGCCAATGAACTCCTTCCAAAATATCTTTAGTAAAGGGGGTGGAGAAAGGATCTATGATACAAATAGTGTTCAATTCCCTGTAATCCATGCATATCCTAATCTTCCCATCCTTCTTTATGTTGATCACCATTGGACTTATCCATTCTAATTCCTCCCATGACCTTAATGATACCAGATGCTATCATTTTGTCTAGATCTTCTTTAACCCTTACGTGCATGTTGGGATTCATCCTATAAGGCCTCTTCCTAACTGGGTGCGCACCATCTTTCAACTTTATCCTCATTTCCCCTAATGAATAGTGGACACTTTTCAACTCATGGTATCCACGTGGGAATAAATCCTCAAATTCATGCAAGAGATTGATGATCTTTGATACTTCCTTGTCTCAACCAGTAGTTCCCAATGATAGCTTCCTTGGGCTCCTTCTCTCGAGCCGATGTTAAATTTATTGGTTTTGAGTGGTTCATGATATGCACACATACATGCATCTATAATGTCAACTACCTTGTGTATCCCAACCGAATGGTCGACATTCGAATATCCATCTCCTCTCAATCAATAATGTATACCATCTTTCCTTTCTCCTTTTCAACACATGCATGCTTGAATTGCATGTCTTTCAGTTTCTCCTCTTCAAATCTTGCTTCCAAACTAGGTCCACCAAGTAAGTTTTCTAACCTATCTTTCACCATGGTGCAAAGTACCTAGAGTGAGGCACTTGATAGTCTATAATGCCTCATCAACCGATTGCTAGGTACTTCGGTACTCGAATGTGTGAACTAGGTCAACCACTAATTCCTACCAATTTCCCATTTGGCGGTGAGTTTTAGAATGGATGTACCAAGCACGCACGTAACCTTGTAGTGTCGAATATAGCTTATGTACCCAAAGGGGGTGGTAATGCTACTGTGCCTTCTCCCCAGATCCTCTCACATTCTTAGTGTGGGAAGAGGCAGGTCCATTTCCATTGTAATCCTTGATAGTGGTGGGTATGTTGCTCTTCAAGAATCGGATAGTGAGTGTAATTCTATCTTCGCACCATTCCAAAAAGCTTTCACTATGCGTGGCCCACCACCTCGCTGCCATTTCCTAGCAAAACATAACCCAACATACCTCTCCGCTCATCCTCCCTCCATTGAGCCTCCATTTCTCTTTAAAATACCTCGGGGTATGCATCACCATAATAATTGGTTATTTCCTTTCCTCCCAGCCTTGAACTATATGTGTTATTGTTACCTTGGTCACTTTGATCCTTTCATATGTTTCCCAATCATTTCATAAGTCCCATGCACCCAATTATCGTATATCATCTTGGTAGTATCATTTGCCAGTTGAGCATCATCAAATTGGATGACTCCTTTGTAGGGTGAATGGTCTCTGGATCTCTTATGAAGCGTATGTATATTCTATCTAGGACTTCCTCTCCAAGGGGTTCAAGTATAGGGTGTGGACTTTCCATCAAAGCAAGAGGTATAATCACCCTCTCTTCCTTGTTTTCAAAGCTTATATAGCCCTTGTTAAACCAGAGATCTGCATTATTCTTATAGCACCACGGGTGCCCAAGTAACACTTCGAAATTATCTGCCTTAGAAAGTGAAAAGAATTCAAAATCCCCAATGAACCTAGTCCCCTGAATGGTAATGGTCACATCCTTCAAGACACCTATGGGCATTTCCTTTGTCTTATTCACCATATACAACACATTTGAAGATGGTTGTAATGTAGGTCTTCCCATTTGATGTCAAGCATCCAGGGTGAGGACATTCACCTCCATGCATGTGTCAATGAGGATATTGCTAAAAAACTATCCATCCACTAATTCGTTCAAGGTGATCTCTTTGTCATAATAAAGGCTGTGAGGTGGGAGGTTTGCATGCAAGATCTGCCTTTTGTGTTCTTCCCCGGCACGTGGCACCTTTTCTCTCAACCATGATCCTAGTAGGGGAATAATATTCTCCTACCTCAGAAGTTTACACACCTCCTCAACCTCATCCAAGTCATCCTTTGGTGCCTTTACTGGCCTTCTTTTCTCATCTTATCTAGTTTTTTCTTTTAAGCATTGGATCTCCCCTTGTAAGCTTCAAATTATGTCCATGGTTTCCTGGTAGACTTCTTTCTGGTGAGCCGGATTTAGATACTTTCCATGTACTACTTCTTCCTTAGAAACCAGAGGTCTCTACCTAGGCACTTCCTTTGCATGCACAGACTTCACCCTTGTTGTTACCATAACATGCTCTAGTTCTTATTCACGTATTACTCACGGGAGCCATTATGCATCAGCCTTCTTAATACTCATGATGGTAGTGCCCTTATCCTTCCGGATCTGGCGACTCATATGTTCATATAACTCGGGCATTCTTCGTACTTATGTTTTTACCACACCAAGAGCATTGTAGAAGATATGGAAATTTTTGCTTATAATGGTCTGCGGCTCCACCATTAAAGCATGTTCCATGTGGGAACTCACTTCTTCCTCTGTGGTTACCATGACCACGAAATACTCCATGAAACCCTCTTCCACACACACCTCCATCTCCACACTCTTCATACCGAAATTCATCTCCTTTGGAACTGCTGGCAATTCCAGTTTGGCACACACCAAGATCAATTGCCTCATGAATCTAGTCAATCAATCTACAATCCTTGGTGTCATGTGTGGTTTAGGTACATATCTTACAATAAAAAGATACGTTTTTATGGATTGCGCACTATAGCAAGGGCACTTACTTGCATCATGGTCCCCATGATATATTTTGTAGTTTACCGCTACGGCACGTACCGCCTTCCGAGTACATATCCCACCATTATCCTTTGTGTGCCCTTCTACGTTATAATCTATGCACCACATCCCACCATGAGTCTCTGGAACTGTGTTGGCAAATAATTTCTCTAATTGCTTAGCCATGGCAAAAGTTTGAGCCTCGGAAGTGGGCTAACATCGGTGTCAACACTACCAACATTGCCTCGGCATCAAAGCATCTTCTAACACTTTGTGCAGGTCCATGAATTTTTTATGAGACAAAGCCCTCCTAAAGGGTGTGATCAACCCTTTGAAAAACCACTGAGCATGTTGTGAAGAGTGGCTATCATAAGATAGTTTAGGCAATAGAGTTTTAAAGTGCACATCATATTCCCGTATGCTCTCTGCCATTCCCTACTAGATTTATTTGAGAGATTTTTGCTCTTCTGTTCAAACTCAGGTATGTGAAATTCCACCAAGAATGCATTTCTTAGTGCGGTATAATCCACAATAGTCTGATGAGGGTCATAATTTCTATACCAACTATGCACGTGTCCTTACAAGGTCATCATAAATTGACTGGCCTTTTGATCCTGGGTCATGATCCCCTTCGCGCGCCATAGCAGCTCGCACTTATGCACATGCTCTGCGGCATCTTCTATCCCATTGTAATCTGGTAAGTGTAGAGACATCTTGAAAAAGACTTGAGGAGGTGGCTGAGGCCCTTGTCCTCCCGATCTAGTCCCTTGGTTTCCTCGGTGTTTCCTCCTCTACCGGACCCACTAGATCTTGAGCCACCAACTCCACCACTTCCACCTCCATATCCTCCTATGTTAGGTATAGGGCCTGTGTTTGTCATGTTGAATGCTCCCGTCATTCCACTGAATTTTTGCTGAAATTTTGTGAACTAGTGCCACTCCCAGTCATATTTCCTCCACCACTTCCTAATGTGCTTCCAAAACTAGCTGTATATGTGCCTTGTCTAGACATTCCACCAAATCTGCGGAATAGTGTGTGAAGCCATAGAAGTCACAAATGAGAAGTTGTACCTTCTAGGTGCTTTTCGATTACTTCTACTAATATCAAATGGATCAACTGTACTTTTCCTCGTTTAAACAAACCAAGTGCTAAGGTTCGGTCTCTAGGTGGGGTCAGATGTGTGCTAATGACTCTCCTTTCTCTGCATGATAGACTCTCATCAGAATCTGCAAGGCTTTCTCTCCCATGCTTACCAAGATGGGGTATCATAGGCTCATTCGGGTTCCAAATCCTCCACGTGAACCTCAACTCCTTTCCACCATGTCTGACTCCATAACCCACTTATAATCCCACGTTGTCTATCGATCTCCCTTTCACGTGCTTCATTATACTTGAGCCATCTCTCCTCCCTTTCCTTTTCAGTCGTTATATCAGCCATCTTTCCCCAACCTGGCTTCCTCACCAAGCGCTCAGGGTGGTTTAGCCGGCCATAGGAAATGCCTCTAAACCCATGGTTACCATCAATATTTTGATCACAAGGGGATAACATGCAGAAATGATCCTCTGGGCTCCTGCAAGAACTCAAACTTAGCAACTTCTAGACAGGAATACGTGGAAATTACGTATTCCAGAGTGTAGCTAGTCAATACTCCCTTCCACCAATGATTTATAGCACGGGTCCATGTTAGATCAGCATCTTGCAAGTTTTGATATGTTTCTTGGGTCCAAGGGTGTGACTTATAACACCACCTCAATCTAGATGTATAAGCTAAGATCCATTTGAATGAATCTCTTTGGGAAATAGTAGAAGAAGGTTTTGTACAACTCATGATAAAGAATGTCTTCCACCCATCTTTTTGTGTCAAACCCAGTCCGGTATTGAATCTCTAAGTGAATTGAATTGTCCTCCATACTTTCAAACCAATCTTCAACACCTTCCAGGGTTAAGCACTCCATCATCACTTCTCGCATAGACCATGATGTATGCCATGTTCCACTACAACTTTGAAAAGAGGTCCCGGAAATGGAACCAAGATGTAGTCATTTTTACACCCACCAAGAACAAGGGAACCTCATGCACATTGACCTATCACCCAGTGGGCACTGGGTGCTCACCTAAGGCACATAAGAGGGAGTTGAGTCTCTCTTTTATGTGAGTTTAGTGGAAGGAATACTTCATGATCTTGACTTAGTGATTTAAAATAAATGAGAAGCTATAGAGCTCATAATGGCTTCTATACCCTTTAGTCATAACAAAAGCAAAGCATGCAACAAAATTAATAGAACTAAGAAGTTGTAAATCCACAAATATACTCCACATTCAAGTAAGGTTCATGATTATACAAGATCAAAAGTAGAGTAGAAACATGCAGATAATACAGGAAGGAGATCTTAATATAAACATAGTGGTAACCTTATCATATTCATTCATAGTCTTACTACAAAGCATCATAGAGAGGTAGACCATAGTCATGTGCCATATCTGGATCCATACATGTATGCTCACAAGATAAAATTTTCATTCCCCATTCCCTCATTACATTCTTCCTATAATCATCTACCCATTTTATCCCATAGTTCTCATAGTAATTCTGCAGAGCTCTGTTACCTCACTTGTGTCTTTATTCTTTGCAAGGGCACACATATAAATAGGCATATGGGCTCTAACAAACTCCTCTACAACCTTAGATCTAGCCCCAAGTGTCAAGGTGTGGGTCACCCTAGGTGCATGCCTCTCCAAGTCATGATTAGCTTTTTGGATCTTCCTATTGCAAGGTATATTCCTTCCAGACACCTTGTTACCAAGTTGGAACCTTATCCAAATGAAACACGTTCTTCATGTGTCCTACCCAAAAGACCAAAAATGGCTAAGTCCCAAATTGTGCTTCGTGGGCGTGCATCCTTGGTTCTCCAAGAACCCTTTTGAATTCTACCTTGCACGCCTTCACTTGTGTGCTTCCTCCGGCCGTGCACGCCTATGCACCTTTAAGATTTGGAAGCTATATTAGGGTCCCAACATGGAATTTGATTCTTATTTTTAGCAAGTAAAGACAATGCTTACTATAGATCTAAGTGATGTGAGATATAAAGGTTTTCACTTTGACAATGAAGGAATTTTGTGGTTTGAAAATAGGGTATACATACCTTTACTAAATGATTTAAGAAATAAATTGTTAGCTGAATTTCACAATTCACCTTTTTCTGGACACCCTGGCATTACAAAGATGCTTGCTGATATAAAACAACAATATTTCTAGAAAGGGATGAAAAATGATGTGATTGAGTTTGTGACACACTGTTTAGAATGTTAACATGTTAAATCTAAACATATGCATCCAGATGGTTTGTTATATCCTCACAAAGCATACCCTAGTACAAATGGCAGGTGATAAGCATGGATTTTGTTCAAGGGTTTCCTATGTCAAGAAATAAACATGATGTTATTCTAGTTGTAGTTGATAAACTAACAAAGGTAGCACATTTTACTAGTGGAAATCTTAAGGATGACTCACCTATTTTAGTAAAAAGGTTCATGCATGAGATTTTCAGATTACATGGAGTACCTGAATTGATCATATCAGATAGAGATCCATGAATGACATCAAGGTTTTGGAAAACACTTAATGCATCCCTAGGAACTAAGCTGAATTTCAGTTCTACATATCATCCGGAAATAGATGGGCAAACTAAAAGAGTTAATCAAGTTTTAGAGGATATGTTATGAATGTATTATATGGATTAGTAGTATAAATGGGAAGAATATCTTCCCTTAGTTGAGTTTTCATATAATAATACATATCATGTCTCTTTGAAGATGGCACCTTTCGAAGCATTATACGAAGGAAATGTAGAACCCTTGTTAGTTGGGACAACATTGAGGATAGAGAGGTAATTGGACCTGAAATCCTTACGGAAATGAAACAAAAAGTTAAAATGATTCTCAAATGCTTGAAAGAAGCTGCAGATAGGGAAAAGAGTTATGTTCACTTGAAGCGGGTTGATAAGAAATTTGAACTTGGTGAGAAGGTCTTTCTTCGGGTTAAATTGAAAAAGAGTTCTTTAACTTTTGGTAAGGCTACCAAGTTATCACCTCGTTATGTGGGTCCCTTTGAAATTATTGAAGTAATCATCCCTATAGCTTATTGTTTAACATTACCTCCTACTTTATCATGAATGCATGATGTTTTTCATGTTTCTTTGCTTAAGAAATATGTTTGATTTATCACATGTGTTGAATCATAATTCCTTGTAGATCCAAAACCCATGAATAATCATGGTTAATTTCATACGAGTGTTGGAAACTCGCCAATTACACTTAAGAAATCATGAAATAAGCCAATGTAAGGTCCAGTGGGATTAGTTTAATGAGGACAAGTGTAACTTGGGAAAATATTGAAGATATGAAAACTACTTTTCGTATTTATTTGAACACAATTGATTCTATTAAGCTGATAAAGTTTCAATATTTTATTCTTGATATGACAATAAATTTTCCAGTTTTGGGAAGACATTACATATTTAAAATGGACAGCTACGTTAATGCTGATTATGGAATTTTAAAATCCAGTTTTGTTTGAACCTATGAAAGGAAGGATAATAATTTGATTTGTCCTTGATGCAAATGGTTTAACTAAGTTAATCATCAGGACGATGATTCTTTTTAGGAGGGAAGTATGTAACATCTTTGAAAAACTATTAACTTTTCCTCTTGACACTGCAAACGTTGATATGTGGTTTGTCCTAAGAAGGTGTATTATTTTGACTGTTGGAAATCATGCTTGCAATGGATAAATTATTTTTGTTCAAGGATTCATTTTGTTGTGTTGTTGTTTCTTGAAATGAATCCATTCTTCCTTGAGTTCTGAAAGGTTGTAAACCGATATTGTTGTTTGCATGCTTATCTTTTTAATAACAGAAAAACCTTGGATCAATTCCATTGATCCAAGGTATGCTTCAATTTTCTTACCTATTCAGTTTGATAAACTAACAATCTAAAATGGAAGGTAATAAGGGACTGAGTCCTTGTATGTTTCCAATTTTTATGGATCCTTCTTTTGAAGTCCTTGCTTTACATTTTTTTGTAAATTGGGAGCTTGGATATTTTTGTTAATATCTTTTAAAATGCTAAATAGCATAAGAGGGATAAGGATCTACTACAGGACTATTAAGTAAAACCTAAGTCCAAGTTGTAAAGATCTATCCTAATTGGATACTAACTTAAGGTAAATTGGAACTACCTTAGACCTATTTCTAAACTATTTATGTTTGCACCCTAACCTAAGTTTGTATGCTTTACGAGTGTGGGGTTTTGGAAATAACCTAAGGTAATGAAAGACCTATCTATGACCTATTACCTAATACTGAACTACTATGGGTTATGACCTAATCTTTAATGGCATGTTTAACTATGGTAGTTTGAATGACCTAAGGTAAATACTATATACCTAGGCTATGGTCGAATCCTAATCTAATGTCTATCTAACCTAAACTAATGTTAAGATAAAAGGGAGCCTAAGGGGTTGCATGGCACTTGGGAGGTAGTGGCGATGGTTTCTATGGCATTAAAGTGATTTGATTTTTGAATTTATGAACTTGGCATGCCATTTTTGGCAGAGGCATGGAGAAAGGAGGGAATGTCTAGCTGACATCATCACTAAAATTAAAAATGCATGCATTGGTTGAAATTGAGCTTGCCAATTTTAGATGGTGGTGGCATGGAGATTTAGGTGAGAGAGTTGGCCATCCTTACATTAATGAGTCTTGGACTTGGCGAAGAAACCACCTTGGAAGACATGCAAGAGGATTTTTGGGAGGTTGTTTGGTCATTTTCTCATGTCCGTTTTTTACTCTACATGGAGTTTTGGGTTCTTCGAACCAACAGTTCTGTTTTCAATATTTTACTATTTTTGGCACCTCTAGACTATTTTTGATCCAATAGAGGTATAAGAGGCATAAGAAGAAGAATTTTTGGGTTGTTGACTTCATTTGGAAAAGGAGAAACTGTGGAGGCTTGGCTGGAAATATTCTATGAATCGATAGAAGCTCTATCAGGCATGATAGGATCCGCCCATTAAGTTGTTCTTATTTTTACTAAATGTATTCATTAAAACAACTTTGCTCTTAGAAAAAAATGAGTTTTTATATTTGTGAAGGTTATTTGAATTCTTTCTTGGTTTTTTCTTGTATTTTTCGATGATAAAACTTTGTTAGATAATATGGAATGAGGGTTTATTCCCTGTTAAATATGATGGTGAATCATAATTTAATTTTGTTGGGACTGGAATAATGTCAAATATGTGTGAATCCTATTGTCTTCTCAAAATGGATTTTGGAAAATATTGTTTTCTATAAGTTTTGATCTAGGTTTGTATTTCTATGTTGGAAGGAGGTAAGAAAGGTATTCTTCTCTGTTGCATCTTTGGTTGTTTTGAATCTTGTACCTCTATTGAGCTATGTTGAAATGGTTGTTTGGATTCATTGTTTTTGTGGATTCAAACTTGATAGAAACAACAAAGAATGAAATACTTCTTCTATTCTTTTCAATTAAAAACTTAGTTGTTTTGAATCTAGTTCCTTATGTGGAAACTGTGTGGAAATAGTTACGTGGATACATAGATTTGTGGAATCATCTTTCTTGAATATAGTAATAAATGAGTTCTTCTTTTCTGAAATTTATATGTTTTTGGTTTTTTAAACCTCTGGAAGACTAAACCTAAAGTTGGGTAATAGAAGTTTTGTTTTTATTGAAGATATTTCAAGTGTTGATTCTATCTGGGTTGGAAGTTGGATTTATTCACATTATCTCTTTCTCAAGCTTGAAAGATTTTGACCTCGTGGGCGTTATTTTCATGTAAGATATAAGATAGCTCAATAATGGGTTATTTGTTCTTGGTCTAGGTGAACCTCTTGATTTAACTTGTCGAGAGTAAGTTGTTAAAAACCATATTGTTGTGATTATTGTAAAAGTCTTAATGAATGTTCACGCATCTTTTCGTGATGACATTTTGTGTCTAGGGAATTAATCAATTAATCTTGAAGGGTTTTCTAGTTCCTTACATTCATTATGATCTATGTATGATAATGATGGATTTTCTTAGTTCCTCACATCTATTTTGTTATGTTAACAATATTGAAGAGTGTGAATGTCTTGGTGAAATATTGATTAAGTTCAGTTGAATCAGTCTTGAGGAATAGACTGAAATAAGTTTGATTTTTTTGTTCCTCACCGAGACTGACTCATGCACCTATAGTGGAGTCACCTTGTTTTCATTATATCTTCATTATGATAGAATCAGGTTAGGTTCTTTCTCTCCTTACATGATTATTGTTTCTTTTATCCCTGTAAAGATGGGAGTATGTGTTAACTTGATTTTATATTATATTCATTTGTCGAAAGTGATGGCTAAGTTCTAGTTTTATGGACTAAGCTATTTGTAAATGGATGAATTGGAATGTCAAGTGGTAGATATACTTCATGTATTGATGCTTAATTGAATTCTTTCAAAACATTTGTTTCTAGATGTAGCTAATACACTATTGTTATTGTCCTTGTTTTTATGATGATAGAACTTCACCTTTGGAATCTGACTTGCTTATTGTAGTTACATAATTCAATCTAGTATCATGGATTTATATGTTTCTATGTTTATCATTAGTTCTAAGATCTTTTGATTAGATCTATTTCAGTCTCTTATCCTGCTATGTACTTCTTTGCTTGGGAAATAATTATGGGATCTTCTTCTATTCTTGTTGTCGACTCCCTTCTCCTTTTCTCCTCTAAGTTAAGGTTTTCATTACTGTTTCTTTGAAATCTGTAGGAGATTATATGTTGTACTCTCTTCTCTGAGATGTGAAAAGTAACACAGATCTTCCCTCTTCTATGTTCTCTTGTTTAAGGAATTGATCGGATCAGTGTTTATTACTTAAAAGGATTGCAAATAAGTAGTTGGGATAATTATGACTTATTCACCTTGACTTGTATTGATTGGAATCAATATTGGTAATGTGTGATTAATGTGTAATGCAAGTAATCGAATGGATACTTTCCTATTTCTAACTCCGATGTGGCCTAACTTGAGAACTTAGGCTATATCTTGGGCTTTAAATTTGGATGTAGCATCTAAAATAGGAATCTCTTGTTTTTATGATGTTGATGGCTTAACCTAAAACCTTTCATGAAGGTTGAATTAGCTTGGTTGTAGATGTTTTCAGATGGAACATGTTAATGCCAGATTTGATGGTTCTGCTTCTTAAAATTAACTCTATTTTTGGGAAACCTTGGAGTTAGTGTCTTTATTTTTAATTTAGATTAAAATTGGTCCCTCACATTCGTTTACCTTCTCGAGTACTTTTTGGGGCACATTCATATCACCATTGCCCCCCTGGGGTATTATTCAATTTGTGATTTAAACACCTATCCTAGGTTTAATTCACCCCATTATGTTTTACCCATGAGTAATTAAATATTAACTATTCAATTACACCTTTTTACATATATCCTAACCACTTATCTACCCCATATCTATTCTATCCATATATCCCCCCTATTTCTCCTCCTCCCAAACCGAGCAGTGGGATATTTCCCATATTTGAGGTGAAAGGATCATTCTCATCTTTCCAGAAATCACTCCTTTTGGCCATTTCGGGAGTCTGTTCCCTGATCGGCGCCAACCGGTACTCGGTCGACGCTGATTTTTTAGAACGGCACCGATTTCATCTCGGTCGGTGCCGATTACAAATAGAGGCCCAGAACTCAGTTCTGGTTAGACAGTTAGACGGTGAGATAGATAGTGAGTTAGACAAAGAGAATGAGAGAGTTTTTGCATCAAGTCTGAGCATTATCTATCAAGTGAGAGTGAATCCTGTCCAAACCAATCCCTGAGAGGAGTACCGTTACTCTGCTCCTGCCACATCGACATCGTGAGTCTTCATCGATCTCTTGGTGACTCTGTTCTTGCATCCAGCATAGGTGGAGCCTTGTCAGTATCCCTACGACACTTGCAGATCCAGTGGAGATCGATGATCTAGCCTCCACTGTCTGTTTCTCAATCTTCCTACAAATTTTCCCAAGTCGACGCCGATTTATATCAGTCGACGCCGACCGACCTACATCAATCGACGCCGATTTGAATCAGTCGACGCCGATTTTCCTAATCGACGCCGATCAGCCTATAGATAGGTAAAAGGACTCAGGTAACATTAATCCAGCATTATTTTTAGAATTTCCTATTTCCTGCTGCTTTCTATCTCTGTTTAGATTTAGATTCAATTTGTTATTTTTGATCAGAAAATCTAGTCATTTACGTACATCTTTTATCATGTATGCTTTTTTTCCTTAATTAAAAACGTGGACTGACATCCACCGAGGGAGCTTATCACTTCCTGACCACTTTTTGGGAAGTCCACCCAAATATCTTTTAATGTTGTCTTTTTTTGTCAAGCATCTGTGTCTCGCAGGTTTCCTGGATCTACTTTGCAGGATCACTCGTGTGCGCCCGTCTTGTCTACATCGGCTTTCTTTTCCATCTACATCTTTGGATCTTGTCGCATCAATCAGGTATCGATTTCATTTGAGTTTTTCAGGGTTTTTGTGTTTAGTTTGGTACATTAACTTGGATAGGTAACAAGCGTGAAATTCTTGATCTACATTCTGGCACGCCCTGGTGGGACCGAACCAAAGTCCCTTATTGGTAAGTTCATCTCTTTTCTAGTTTTGAGCTTTTTTCTTTTTTTTCACTTATTTTTATCAGTTGTTCTTAAGTATTTCCTTCCATCATTTTCTTCTTTTTGAATTTCAAAGTTAGATCCTTTCTTTTTTGCAAATCTCAATTCCAATTTCTATTTCTAAAATTAGTAAATCTTTCATTTGATTTCAAGATTGCATGTTCGATCCATCTCTTTATGCAAAATTGTTATTTCCTTGAAATTTTTCTAGTTCCCTAAATAGAAATTTTCATTTTGCTATTATCTGGATATATCTTTCTGGATTGGTTTGTGTGTTTGCTTAACCTTTTCTTGTGGAGCACTTTGCTTGTTCATGGGATTGTTCGAGGGGAAGAGCTCAACAACGCACTTTTTGAAGTCCACACACCTTGGAGAGCTAAATCTACAGGTATTTCTCTTTTACGGTGTTTTCTCCTTTTTAGGAACTAAAAAAAAAAAAAAAAAAAAAGACTTTGTTTGTTTGTTTTCTATCACATTCAAACATTTCGATTTTGGTGCTTAAAAAGAATTTAATCGCATTTGGGAAAGAATTTGTTTGACTTGTCTTCATCGAAATCAAACACTTCATTTTTAGTGCTTAAAAGGAACTCTTTCTTCATCATTTATGTTGTGTGTTTTTCATCTAGTTTTAATTAGGTTGGAAAATTTATCAAAATCGGTAGTGACACTATTTGATTTTTATTTTTCACCCTTGCACACAAAGCCAAAATCACTAGGTATAAAGCATTTAAACAAGAATTCCTCCCCTGGCCTCACCTACTTGGAAGTGACATCCAAGAGGAAGAGCCTACGTGGTACTCGGGCCGCGCTATAAATTCACGGAAGTTCTGGTATATATTGGCAAAGCACCCGACTCCCTTATCGCAGCGGTGTGTGAAGTGCGGGGTAGGCCCCTATATCAAGCCACGTACCGGTCTTTTACTGAAGTGCCTTCGGGACTCCTCACCAAACATTCCCCAAACCATCCTTAGTTTGGCTATCTGAGTAGTTCCTGTTCTAAAAAGCCTTCCCTAACATTTTCTTTCTTAAAAGCATAAAAATTTAAAAGAGATAATCACCTACGCTGCTTGATTTTTCTGTGCATTAGTTAGGTCAATCTTCTTTTTTCGCTATATTTCTGCTTGTTTATGATGGTCATCACTCGATTACAATCTAGAAGAATGGCTCAAATGGCCCCTTCTTCCTCCGAGATCACCACTACTGTGGATGTTTCGGCACCCCCCAGATCTTCCTCGAGACCCGTTGTTAGTTGGTTCCCCATCTTGGTCATATAATCCTTTCTATCAGCCTAAAGCAATCCCTTCACGTCCAGCTTCCCCCAGTCCTTCAGAAATATCATCTGCTTCTGACATAGAGTATGTTCCTCATGGGGACCCTGAATTTCAGGCACTCCTTGATCGCAATCCAGTAGCCCTTATGGACTATCTAGTACATAAGTCTATTCAAATATCTGATCAGGGACCACCAATCCAACAAATTTATGATTATCCTCGTGAACCATCCTAGGATTTTGTAGAACAGTTGGCCTCCTTTTTCTCGCCTCGAACCATGGAAGAGGGTGGCGCACCTGTACCTCCTTTTTCTCTTCCACCAACCATGACGACTAGTTCTCAAATAGTCTTGCCTATTCCTAGCGCCGCAGTTACCTCGGCTATCCCACAACCTACTTCTGAGAAGTCTTCTACCTTAGCTATAATGGGCGCATCTGCGCACTCATAGATTGTTGTTAATTCTTCTATGCCATCTATTATGTCTCAGGGTCAGTATCTCTTGGTGAATCAACCCCCTTTCGTGAGTCAGTTGGTTCCTTCTTCTCATCCTCCACCTCATCTTTCTTCCAATGCTCCAGCGATAGTGACCTTTACCCATCCTCTAGCATCGCACCCTTAATAACCAATCCGAAATCAAAAGCCTCATTCAGACTTTGTTCCCCACCATGTCCAATCAAGTCAACACCCATGTTCCTCAATCCATTCCGATTCAATCAACAAGTGTAGGAGCCCATCAATCACAGGCTCCATCTTTCATTCAACCACCTTTTTCTCAACCACCTATCATCTCACAGCCTGTCTATACATAGGCTCCTTCACAAAGAAATACCTCATCAGGCATCACCTAGAACACCTGGTTATTCCTCTTACCATCCTGTTAATCAACAGATGAATCCCCCGTTAACACCTCAACAAAATCCACCATTCACTTCTTATGTAGGGCATACCAGCATACCTCCTCCTCAATCTGACGTGGTCCAAATTCTTTTCAAGAAAATCATAGACCTGGAGGCATCCACCAAAGGGGCTCCCTCATACTCTTTTGAAGAAGTATGCAATGAACCGATTCATCCATCAGTGGCTTTTAAGCCTTATCCTCCCCAATGGGAACTTCCTAAATTTTCAAAATTTCATAGTCGGGAGGACCCTCAACAGCATCTACGAGCATTCAAACATGCTTGCTACCTTATAGTCCAGGATCAGGAGCTTATGCTCCGTACTTTCCCTATGTCTCTCGCAAGACCTGCTTTAGACTGGTATAATAACATTCCCCAACATTCCTTGTTTTCTTTCTCTCAATTGGCCTAGATGTTTGTTGAAAACTTTTGATAAATATCACACATAAGATCTCGATTACAGATCTTTATAACATTCATCAATTTGATGATGAGTCTATTGCAAACTTTGTCGCTCGTTGGAGAGGGATAATAAACCAATTGTCTTTCTCCCTTCCTCAATCTCAACAGATCGAGTTGTTTACTCGATCCTGTGCTAATCATATTTCTTCCACCTTAAGGATCAGACCTTTCACACATTTGAAGAAGCCTTTACGATGGCACGCAAACTTGAATCCCGCCATTGAACAAGGGAAGTTAAAACTTCATTCTAAATCTAAA
Source organism: Taxus wallichiana var. yunnanensis (assembly GCA_018340775.1). Lineage (NCBI taxonomy): Eukaryota > Viridiplantae > Streptophyta > Pinopsida > Cupressales > Taxaceae > Taxus > Taxus wallichiana. The sequence continues at coordinate 255,346,122 of CM031242.1, read as the reverse complement.
CCAGATTTTTCTCGGTTTACAAAATCAAACCCTTCCACTTCTAAAGACAAGAATCAGGGATCCACCAATGCTATCATATTAAAAACACCATGAGCCGATAACATTTCTAATCAAACACCATGGAAAGACTCTTCATCTTCTCGAAAAGGACCCTCATCATCTCGATCTTTTACTTCGTTGGGGGAATCATATGCCTCTATCTTGGAAAAAATGTTGGAAGTTCACATGATCGAACTTCCCCCTATTAGAAATTTTGATGAAAGCCAAGAACGTCCATTCTGGTATAGGGAAAATGACTTCTGTCATTATCATAGAACCAAAGGTCATGACATTGAACGATGTCAGACCTTCAAGAATCTTGTCCAGAAATTCATTGATAAAGGCGAGCTCATTTTGGATAACCCAAATGCTCCCCAAATCAGGCACTTGACGTGTTTAAACAACCTTTTCCCAATCATTCCCAAACCATGATGCTTCAGGGTCTCAAAAACCAAACACTCATACTATCAACTTCATTTCTACTGAAGAATATTCTTCTAAACCTGAGCCATCTATGAGCACATCGATAGAATCAGAACCTCCTGCCACTCCGCTAATCGCTGGGATTCCACCATCTTCAGATAGCCCGTCTTTGAGTATTCCCACATTGTTAGAGACAGATTCACCTCCCTCTACCTCTTTATCTAATCTTCCATCTATGCCTGAGACAAAGTGTCATCCTCATCTGTCTCATCATCAGACATCCTTTCGATGCTCGAGACATTTACATCCCTTCGAGTTTCCACTACATCTACATCTACTTCTGTTTCTCCCATTTTCGCTGCAACTATGCCATTGGTAAACATACCTATAGTTGTACCAACTTCGATGGAAGTGTCTTCAATTTTAACTCTTCCCGTCTCCTTTCCCATAGTAGTTACACCCACAATTACTGTACCAGAAGTATCTCCCTCACAAGGAACTACTTCTTCATCATCCACTTCTTCCGTCATTGATACTATTTTTCCTATTAAAGGGAAATCTAAAGAAATAGTAACGGCACCTACACTCTCGGTTCCTGAACTTAAACCGAGACAACTAAGATCTAATGATACATCATCCGTATCTCCCCATTTTCTTCCCCAAAAAGGTTACAGTCACCTTATGCGGTTGAAGTTGTCACCATCCCTGAAAAAGGAAAACCCATATTTCAAACCATCAAGACTCTTGGTGCTTTCCCTCAAAAATATCTCTCTACGCCTCATAAAAGATTGGATTTGTCTGCTGAGAAGGCATCTTCTTCTATAACACCATCAAAACCATCATCTTCTTCTACAACACCATCTTCACTAATGCCTCGTAAAGTGGACTTACCTACTAGAAAGGCATCACCTCTCTTATCAGGACCATCATCTTCATCCCCAAAAGATAGGGCACCTATTGTTCCTCCGATCAGACATACTTTGGGAGCTTCCTCTTCATCTAAATTGGCATTATCTAAATCATCATCTGTTTTGATCAAGCAACCTTCTTTATTTCTGAAGACCACAACACTTGTTACATCTCCATCATCTTCCAAATCTATCTTAGGAGCTCCTCCACCACCGAAATCAATCCAGTATCACTCACTTCCATCTCAAGTGCCCAAGGCTGCTCCTCCCGATGTCTGGAAAGGTAAGATGATCCCTAAAAAGACTGTTAAACTAGACATGCAGGTTCTTTTACCTCGGCAATATGTTGAGGTAAAAGAGGCACCTTCATCATCTCTGTCCTCATCTTTGTCTACCGGATTCTATACTGAAATTCTTCACCAACTTATCCAAGCTTCATCCATATCCCTTCCCCCGATCAAACCCTATAATCCTAAAGGAGTAAAACCTTCCTGGTTCAACTCTGATTTGATTTGTGCTTACCATCGCACTCCGGGTCATGACACCGAGGGATGTAAAGCTCTTCAATCTATCGTTAACAACCTCTTGGAAGAAAGTGATCTTCTTTTGGAAGAGGAGGAGGAACAAGTATCTGTTGTTGTCCCAACTTCATCTGAGCCTCAACAGTCCACTCAGACCTCTAGTTCTATTAATTCCACTATGGATGATCTTCCACCTTCTCAAATCGACACAATTCATATCGCCACTAGAACCCGACAATATGATAATCCATCATCATCTACAACATCTCGACCACGGGTTGTCATTTCTGCAGCCCCCGAAGGAACTCTTCCTTCCTCATCAGCCTCAAGACCTTGGGTCTCTATTCATGCTTCACCTCGGGCTCAAATTCCCGTGTCAGTTGAGGAGAGTGTTATGAAACAACTCACCCATGCTCCGGTCAAAATGTCTCTTTTTGACCTCATTCAATCTTCTCCGCAACATCGCAGGCTCTAATTGATAATCTGCGTCACATCATGTGAATTTAGATGAGCCCCAGCCTTTCGAGATGGTTGTTGGATTGAATAGACCATCAACCACCATTTCTTTTGAGGATTCTGAAATACCTCCCCTTTCTGCCGAGGATTTAGAGGCTCCTCTTTTTATCACGGTTCAAATCAACAACACTACATTAAAATGCACTATGATCGACAGTGGTGCTGCACTCAACGTCATTTCTTCCCACACATTCAAACAACTTAAATTACCTAAGAATGTAGTGTCACCACCACCTTTCGCCCTTCGATCATTTAACGATCAGCTGGCAGTTACTTTAGGAACTGTGGTCCTGCCCATTCGGGTAGGTAAAAAATTACTTCACGAGCTCTTTTACATTGTTGAAGGAAAATTCCACTACAATATGATCCTAGGATGCTCCTGGATTCATACAATGCATTGTGTCCCATCAACCCTCCATCGATGCTTAAAATATCAGTATGAGGGCAAAATCTATACTCATCCAGGAGATCCTTTTCCTTCTGCACAATGCGACATGACAACAGGGTCTGCCCCTCTAAAGAAGGATGCTTGTTCTCCTGGCGAGGCTTCATCCTCTTCCTTACCTACAACTAAATTACCAAATTTTCAAAATCTGGAAGAGACATTGCAGCATTTCTCGCTAGGAGAACTTCCTCTCCTTTCTTTTGACGCCCATCTCAAGCCTAATGAGTATGGTAGACTAGACAAACAACCTGAATATCAGCCAGGTCTTGGTCACATCATCACCATTGGTCTACCCAATCAATAGACTAACTTCATTTACGGTGGTCTTGATACACCTCACTATCACCCAGATTCTCCCCTAGGGCCAAACCTTATTCAAGCAGGTTTGATTGTCTACAGAATCCCACGTTTGCAAAAACGTATTTATATCGATGTGTGGAAGGGCTTTGGCCTGGGAAAATATGAACAAGGTGTGCATGACCTCGCATCCATTCCAACTCTTAAACCACATCAAAAATTTGGTTTAGGATTTAAACCCCTCTCAAAGGCCACCATCACCATTCTCGATGAGCCTCTTTCCATTGAGGAACCATCTTCTCCGTCAAGTCAGAAACATCATTTGATGAGGATGACGCCATTTCCATTCCATCTAACTTTTTTTTAGTCAATACCATTTCCTTAGGACCACTGACCTACAAAACTAATGACAAATCCACTTCCATACCATTAATCTTCCCTGGAATAGTTGGAGACGATTCTCCCACTATCAACACTATCCACTGTGCGGATGATGACTCTGTCCTCACCTATCTAGGGGTAGAGGATTCCTATCTTCCTAAAACCATTCCTTCTGACACGTCTACGCTTCTCAACGAAGCCACTGTCGACCTTAATATAGGGACTTCTAAAGACCCTCGCATCATTAAGGTCGGCCAATCTCTTAATCCACAGGAGTTAGGAGACTTCACCACTTTTCTTTCCAACCATCATCAAGCCTTTGCTTGGTCATATGAGGATATGCCAGGACTCGATCCCGATATCGTGGTCCACAATATCGTTACTCTTCCCGACATCAAACCGGTTAAACAAAAATTGCATAAAATGCACCCTCGAGTAGCCCTTCTTGTTAAAGAAGAGTTACAGCGCTTGCTTTGCTAACTTCATCCAACCCATCGATTATCCACAATGGGTTTCAAATGTAGTACCAGTAACTAAAGCTACTAGAAAATTTGAATTTGTACCGACTTCCGGGATCTTAATCTTGCTTGTCCAAAAGATGATTTTCCTCTACCTAATATCGACCAACTAGTGGATTTAACTACGGGTCACGAGATGCTTTCTCTTATGGATGGTTTCTCTGGGTATAATCAAATTCTCATCACACTAGAGGACCAACATAAGACTTCCTTCATAACTCCTTGGGGGACTTTTTGTTATCATGTCATGCCTTTCGGTCTTAAGAATGCAGGAGCAACCTATCAATGAGCAATGACCTACATCTTCCATGATCTCTTACACAAAATTGTGGAAGATTACATCGATGATCTCCTCGGTAAATCCAAAACGCCGTCAGATCATCTTTTCATTCTTGCACCTCTCTTTGAGAGGCTTATTCACTTTTGTCTTCATCTAAATCCATCTAAGTGCGTGTTTGGTGTTCTCACTGGTAAACTCTTAGGCTTTATCATTTCTATTAGGGGTATTGAAGTAGACCCCGCAAAAATAAAAGCTATCCTTGAGATGCCTCCCCCTTCTAACTTAAAGCAACTCCACAGTCTTCAAGGATGCCTTCAATCAGTGCGTTCATTTTATCTCACAACTGTCGGACCGTTGTCAACCTTTCCATCATCTCCTCCATAAGAATGTTCATTTTGAATGGGATGAGCATTGCCAAAAAGCCTTTGATGATCTCAAAGCTTATCTTCTTTCTCCACCTGTGCTTACACCTCCACGCGAGGGGGAGCCATTCTATCTTTATATCTCTGTGACTGACCATGCTCTGGGAGCCATGATCTCGCATCGGGACGCTTGTGGTAAAGAACAAGCCATCTATTACATCAGCCGTACTCTCCATGAGTATGAAACACACTATTCAAGCTGAAAAGTTGTGTTGTGCTCTCTTCTTTGCAACTTCTAAGCTTCGTCACTACCTCCTCAATCATAAAACTTACATTGTCACAAGTGTCAATCCACTCAAGACAATGCATGTGAAGCCTTATCACAATGATCGTATCACTCGTTGGCTCATGCTTATGATAGAATTTGATCTCGAATTTATCCCACAAAAATCTATCAAGGGTCAGGTCATTGCAGATCAATTAGTTGATGCTCCTCTTCCGACACTCAAGACCCTCTCGCTCAATTCCCCGATGAGTATATCCAACAAATTGATTTTGGTCTTTCTCCATTTAAAGTAAAACTCTTCTTTGATGGATCCAAATGCCAAGCAAGGGGAGGTGCAGGTTTCGTTATGATTCCTCCTTGGGGTGCACCTATCCCAGTTGCACACAAACTTAACTTTGAGTGTACCAATAATATGGCTGAATATGAAGCTCTTGTTTTAGGTCTTCAAAATGCCATTAATCTGGTGCCCGCCATATCGACATCTTTGGTGACTCTGAACTCATCGTTAATCAAGTCACTGGTGTCTATCAATGCAAGAATGATATCCTTCAAAAATATCACGATATCATTCTCTTTCAACTTCAATCCTTTGATAAATTCACTATCCAAGCTATTCCTCACACTGTGAATCGATTCGCAGATACGATGGCTTCTTTAGCCTCACTTATTCCACCTTTTACCGAAGACTCGCGACTTTATGTGGTTGTGCAACGATTAGACCAACCATCTCATCTCAGGAAACTGACTTCAATCAATGCCGTTACAACCAATACTCAAGACGAGTGGTATCAACACATTGTTGATTATCTATCCCATTCAGTGCTTCCTCCAGATCTTACTTCCAATGGTAGAAGATATTTTATCCTACGCACTAATCGCTATACTATTCTAGGTGGAATCCTCTACAAACGTGGTTTTGATGGTATTTTGCTTCGATGCCTCAAAACCCCTGAATCATCTAAGGCTATCCAGGAGGTCCATGACGGTATCTGTGGTGGACATTTTAGTGGTTTGGCCATAGCTAAATGCATCTTACGCTTAGGCTATTATTGGCCTTCTCTTAATCGAGATTGTTGTGAATACACTAAGAAATGTGTCAAATGCCAACAACATTCCAATCTTACGCATATCCCTAGTCAAGCTTTGCAACCTGCGACAGATTTGTGGCCTTTTTCGCAATGGGGTCTTGATCTCATGGTCTTATCAATCCCCACTCTTCACAACATCATCATTCTATCATTACTACCACAGAATACTTTACTAAGTGGGTGGAAGCTATTCCCCTTTCCTCAACAAAAGCTAAACCAATTGTTGATTTTGTCTATCAACACATCATTTGTCGCTTTGGTATTCCACACAAACTCATCATAGACAATGGTAAATCTTTCAAAAATGTTGATTTACAGAATCTCTGTGATGCTTTCAATATCAAACTCAGATTTTCTTCTCCATACTATCCCCAAGCTAATGGCCAGGCCGAAGCTTCCAATAAAACTTTGCGTAACATCCTCACAAAGGTAACTAGTCGAGCTGGTAGGGATTGGCATTTACATATCCCTTTTTCTCTCTGGGCTTATCGGACTAGCATTCATACTCCTACTAGTGCTACTCCCTTCTCTCTCATCTATGGGTCTGAGGCTGTTCTTCCTTTGGAAGTCCAGATCCCATCTCTTCGTGTTTCTCTCAGAGAATTTGTCTCTGATGAGGACTATCGTCAAGAGTGTCTAGCGCAGCTTGAGTTGTTAGATGAGTGGTGTCTCAATGCTCTTGAACATCATCAAGTCTATCTTGAGTGTGTCAAACATGCTTACAACAAGCACTTACAGCACCGTGACTTCAAAGTTGGTGATCTTGTTCTTAAAGAAAACCAAAATGTCACTACACTAGAATGGAGTCAGTGTGGTAAGTTTGCTCCTAACTGGATGGGTCCATACGTGGTTACTCATAAATATGGATCTGGGGCTTACCATCTATCTTCCATGGATGGTGTACCTGAAATGGAACCTATTAATGCCTTGCATCTAAGGCCCTTCTACTATTAAAATCTATCTTACATGTTCTTAGTCGCAAAACAGATCTTTCATCCATCTATAACCAGTCATACCTTTTTGTAGTGATTTAGAACTATGTGGTTCTCCGTTATGTCTTTTTCTACCTTAAAATATGAGTACCGCGGCTCTACTCATGGAATTTTTCTTATGGATATGTTCCTCCTCATGGTAGGAACACCTTAATCACTTCTTCATTTGTCCCAAGTGTCTATCTTAATCAAATCTACTTAGGGTATGAGTACGCGTTTGTATACATTTTCTTTCCCTCTATCTGATCTATCTGGTCTAAACTCAGCTTCCTCCCAACAACGAAAAAAAAAAAAAAAAGATGCTATCCAAAATTCCTAAAAGATAGACTGATCCCTTGAAGGACAGCTATCCATGCATTATTAAGCAAATCAAAAGATATAGACCATACCCTTGAAGGATGGCTATCATTAAATTCAAACTACAGATCGTTCCCTTGAAGGACGGCTGTTTCTCTCATGGAATTCCCAAGGCTTCTCGCATTGATCAGCCTTTTCAGTAATAGACTTCCTCTTTGGCCAGTTTGTTCACTTTTTAGCATCACTGAAAGACTTCCCATATCGATCAGTCTTTCCACATCTAGCAAACTTCCCGCATTGATCAGTTTGCTTTTCTGTCAAAACAAACATCATGAAGCTGAGATATAAGACCTTTTTTCGATCATATGGAGAACCCTATTTTCCCAATATGAGCGTGTATTCTATCCTTTTGTAAATTTTGACAAGATACATACTTACTTCTTCTTCCATTTACCTTCTAGATCTGGTTTGCGACTAGCTAGTGTCAGGTTTATTTTAACCTCATATATGGCCTTGTATGCATGGTCTTTTGGTTTCCTATCAAAAGTCTCTATTTATGGTCGGTTAGGGGCCTAGCTTATCATTATTTTTCTTATCTAGGTGTATTTCCTTTATTTCCCATTATCATTTCTTATTCATCCAGTTAAATTGACATTTAACATGTTAATTTAGTCAAAATCTATCATCTATCTAATTTCATCTTATCTACTTTTTCCAAAAGAAAACATATCATAGCATGTATTATCAACACATGTGGATCTATCTATCTATTTTTCATCAAAATTCAATTAAAACATCTTAAATATATCAAAATCTATCAATCACATCTATCCATCTATCATCTAAAAACATGTCCATCCAAGTTACACTACATCTGCCTATATCTATTTCTCATCAAAATTAAATCCACATATCAATCACATCACATCAACATCACGTCTATCTATTCTATGAATATCAGATCACATCTATTTATCATCTATCAAGCATATGTCTATATCCATCACAATTACGTTACATCTATCCATGTCTATCGAAATTAAAAGCATGAGTACAATCATTTGACAAAGAAAATGATGAATCTCTATATATATACATGAGTATCTGTACAACAAAGAATGGGTGGCTTTCAATCAAGCCATCTATATCATACATCAAAAATGCCTTCAAATCGAGGCTACATCAATACATCGATACAAAAATATATCAATCTCTAAATCGTAAAATCCGATAGGTGGAAGACACTATCTCCTCCACCCTCCTCTGGACCAGGCTGTCTCTCCTGGCCACCACCTATCGAACTAGAAGCACCTGCTGTTGGGGCCTACCTCCACCTCACCCTCTCCCGGTGCTCCCTCCCTCTGATGCACCACTAGCTGTGGCTATCGCAGATCTCCTCCTCGCACCGTAACGAGGCACCTCAGGGGCATGTTGTGCTAGGGCGTCCTCATAGTATCTCACCTCAGTGAGGAGAGACTGATATGTACTCAGGCTCACTATACCAGGTGCTCGTAGTGTCTTCCGCAGTGGTGCTTGGTGGTGGCCCTCCTATGGTCGTACCCTGTGTCCCAGACTCTGATGTGGTACCTGTATCACCATATTTGGCCCTGAGGGCCTCCCTATGTCGATGGTAGTGATCCCTCTGCTGGATTGCTGTATCTCACTCCTGGCGAGCTATGTCCCTCTCCAATATCAGGGCATCCCTCTCCTCTGTCAGAGCTCTGATCTCCTCTAGGGAAACCTGATGTGTCTGCGTCAGCGTAAAATGCTCTCCCTCCAGCCTCTCCAACGCTGTGGCTATATCCTCCTCATCGGCATCTATGGATGTTGGCAAGTGTCATGGAAGCTCTATCGAATACCATGCCGCATAGCCATCATCCACTCCAGCATCATCATCACTGTCTATAGAAGGTGGGGCCTCTCTCAATGGATCTACTAGATCAAAATCGAAAAATCTGTCTCTCTCTGTGTCTCATCTATATGGCCTGTAGGTGGTCGGCACTGTCTGCACCAGGCCGAACTGTCTCAATACCCATATAAATGGGACTCACTCCCACATATCAGGCCTGCGGCCCCTAACCACCCTACTCCATCTCAACCCCACCAGGTGAGCATCCTGACCAGCCCATGTCGGAAATACCCGATATGGTCTCTAGATGACCTGCTCTGGTGTCAGCGTCCTGAAGCACTCGGCATACCAATCTGTGGATCTCCCTGTATCTCCCGGGGCCATTGGCATACCATCACCGAAATCCATAATCAATGGCCCCCACTGCTGCTGGCATCCATGGAAGCCTGGATGGCCTGATCACTGCTATGTGCTCATATGCCCAGCAATGGAGCACAAAACTAACATCAATCCCTGTCCTCCTGCCAGTGGTATACATCCATAGCTCATAATATATCTGAGCTATCAAGGCGTCAGCAAATGTGAACACCTGTCTAAACTGCAGGATGTCACAAACACAATCTAGTAATAACAATGGGAATCTCCCACCTCCTGAATCTGGTAGAGAAAAGTAGGAGATCGCCATCTGAATCAACACTATCCGTCTACTCCTGGCATCATCCTGTCTATACTGCGAGGCTATCCTCACTACCCCGGACACTATCTCTGACTCATCCGCCCTGTCCCCATATAACCATCCTAGGGCCCTCTGCTGCTGCTCTCGTGGAGTGATCTCAATAGGGTCCCCGGTGATCGGCAGCCTCAGGATCCTGTATATATCCTCGTGGGTGATAGTCATCTCACCCGTCCTAAACCAAAATGTGCAAGTCCGCTATCCCATCACCGTACTAGTGCTTACATCAGCTCTACATCTCGCGGCACTCGTCGGTAGTACCGAAAGCCCCCGAGCCTAGCTAACTCTAGGTGGTGCCAATCTACATCAGTCACATCAGGGAGAATGGTCTCCAGAAGCTCGGGGATAGCATCCCACATGTGTAACACCTCTCGTGCCTACATCCACGACGTCAAGAGCAATGTTAGCTTCCCATTTATCCAAATCAGAACATCAAAAACATACATTCTATCATCTTATCAGTCTAATGGTAAAATCGGCATCGATTTACTTAAATCGGTGTCGATCACAAATAGTCGACGTCGATTTAAGGTAATCGGTGCTGATCTCATATAATCGGCATCGATTTTTTCAATCGACGCGACTGGGAGGACGAGTGTCAAAAACACTCTTACTCCTCATTTATTCCTTTTTTCTCTAAAAATTGGGAACCTAATATGCTATTTTATGATAAAATTATAGAAGGAAGTTCAGCTAGGTTCACTTACCCCTGGTCGTGTCCTCTTCCACTTCTGACTGCTCCCAGAAGCTTCCATGGTGCTCAAATCCAATTTTTGACTCTCTCTAAATCAATCGTCACGGTCTAAATAAATCATTCACGTTTTCCTTTCACATATTTATATGCACTTGGTATAGTTGGCGCCGATTTGTTTGGTCGACGCCGATTGTTATGGTCGGCACCGATTAGTTCTGGATCGCCACCGATTTACACCTATTGTTGCCGATCGGTTGCACTGTAGCTTCTTGCCATCTCCTAAATCTTCTTGCCATAGTGTTGATGCTTGGCTTATTTATCTAGTCATTATTGTGCCCTGAATGTTGCCTTTTGGCACATACTTTCGATATTATCATCCATTTTGAGCTTGTCCCCTGTACATGGGGCACTCACATTTTTGGCAGCTTAGAGTTAACGGGTCTGTAGGCACTCACGTCGTCTGCTTCGCAGACCATTCGGTTGTCCCTACCAATGTATCTCTCTTTAGGTGCTAACTATTTTACAGCCCTCCTTACACTCACGGGTCTGTAGGTACTAACGTCGTCTCCTGTGGAGACCATCTAGACTGCCCTACCAATGTGAGTTCCTTAGGTAGCTGCCTTAATGTTATTTTTGTGTGTCATTAATGATCAGATCTACTCCAAGACATCTAGCTGGGGCATCCTGCGTTTTCATCTACCTTTTTCAAACTTGGGATCATTTGTTCTATCACCCATCCCATCCCTAGTTTGAGGGGGATCACATCATCACTTTTTCCTCCTTTCTTCCACCTCCTTGTTTTTGTCTTGCAACTTTGCTTATCGCAAGTTACTCGACAAAAAGGGGCAAAATGTAGACACCTAAAATTGGTTACCCAATTTAGTGTCCCTCACATTCATTTACCTTCTCGGGTAACCTGGGGCACGTTCATATCACCATTTCCCCCTTGGGGTATTATTCAATTTGTGATTTAAACACCTATCCTAGGTTTAATTCACCCCATTATGTTTTACCCATGAGTAATTAAATATTAACTATTCAATTACACCTTTTTACATATATCCTAACCACTTATCTACCCCATATCTATTCTATCCATATATCCCCCCTATTTCTCCTCCTCCCAAACCGAGCAGCGGGATATTTCCCATATTTGAGGTGAAAGGATCATTCTCATCTTTCCAGAAATCACTCCTTTTGGCCATTTCGGGAGTCTATTCCCTGATCGGCGCCGACCTGCAGTACTCGGTCGACGCTGATTTTTTGAATGGCACCGATTTCATCTCGGTCAGCGCCGATTACAAATAGAGGCCCAGAACTCAGTTCTGGTTAGACAGTTAGATGGTGAGATAGACAGTGAGTTAGACAAAGAGAATGAGAGAGTTTTGAGCATCAAGTTTGAGCATTATCTATCAAGTGAGAGTGAATCTTGTCCAAACCAATCCCTGAGAGGAGTATCGTTACTCTGCTCCTGCCACATCGACATCGTGAGTCTTCATCGATCTCTTGGTGACTTTGTTCCTGCATCCAGCATAGGTGGAGCCTTGTCAGTATCCCTACGACACTTGCAGATCTAGTGAGATCGACGATCTAGCCTCCACTGTCTGTTTCTCAATCTTCCTGCAAATTTTCTCAAGTCAACGCCGATTTATATCGACGCCGACGCCGACTCATCTCACCGACGCCGATTTGAATCAATCGACACCAATTTTCCTAACCGACGCCGATCACTCGAAGATAGGTAAAAAGACTCAAGTAACATTAATCTAGCATTATTTTTAGAATTTCCTGTTTCCTGCTACTTTCTGTCCGCTGTTTAGATTCATTTCATTATTTTTTATTAGAAAATCTAGTCATTTACGTACATCTTTTATCATGTATGCTTTTTTCCTTAATTAAAAACATGGATTGACATCCGCCGAGGGAGCTTATCGCTTCTTGGACCCGCTTTTTGGGCAGTCCACCCAAATATCTTTTAACATTGTCTTTTTCTGTCAAGCATCTGTGTCTCACAGGTTTCCTGGATCTACTTTGTAGGATCACTCGTGTGCGCCCGTCTTGTCTACATCGGCTTTCTTTTCCATCTACATCTTGGATCTTGTCGCATCAATCAGGTATCGATTTCATTTGAGTTTTTCGGTGGTTTTGTGTTTAGTTTGGTAGATTAACTTGGTACAAGTGTGAAACTTGATTACAAGAAGAAATAAACTTTAAGTATCCCTAGTAGGAAGGGATAAGTAATTAGGATGAATTATTACTTATTGATAAGTTGGATGGAAGGGAATTAATTACAATATCCCTTAATTGAAATGCAGCTTATTAAGTTGGCATGCATAGATGTTCTTTTACCTAAGTCTTTATAGTTTATTAAAGATGTCAATGAAAGTGTAACTTAATTATGATAATTTACATAATGGAAAAGGAATAATGAACCCTAACTCATGACAAGAAAGAGGAAGGTCCACTTCCTCATGAACAATACCTTGTTAGGTATAAAAGAAATGTATGGTAAATATGAACATTTATCAATTAGACTTCATCTCAATGAAGTCTACTATAATTAAAAATGTTTTGGAACTTAAACAAGATATGAATGGTTGAATTATACTAAGTACATCTCAATGATGTTGCTGAATGGTTTTAATTAAATAAATCCTAAAATATGAAGTCAATGAATAAAAATCAATCATGAATTATCTGCATTACTTTAACAACTCAAATGTGGATGTCAACCTTAAGGGATAATGGAATTAGGGTTCAAGCAGGGTTGTTGTAATTAAATATTAATTAAGAAATATATTTGTATAAATATAACTTATTTCTTGGGTATGTACATCGAGATGGGTAATTCCATCAGATGTTGGCACATGCCAACTACAAACTGTACATTTGTGAAAACTTGGGGCTTCACAAGGATACAATGTTGTAGTTGACATGTTACAACACCCTTCAAAACTGAATCATCTGGATCTACATAAACTTGGACTTGATCTTAGTTTTACTCTAGGTCAAGTTAGGAACATGTTTTGGTATAGGGGATAACTCACAATGACTTAGGGTAATTAGACACATGTAATTTACTTAGGTCAATTGTGTATGTCTTTATACCCTTAGTATTTACGAGAAGTTCCTTATACCAGAATATGTTGCTAACTTGGGTTATGGTCAAACCTTGAACAAGTGGATTGGACAGAGTCGGTGAAGACCAATATAGATAATAGAGGAGTGGGGTGAAGGATGTATTTTATTTTATGAGTGTGTTGTCTTGGAATAGTAATATGAACATTATGTTGGAATTCTTTTGCCAAAGTATCACAAGCTATCGGTTACGTTGTCCTATGTCATCTAGTTTAAGAAATGGGTTTGAGATGAATATCGAGAACAAATGTTTAGATAGGTCTCTTAAAAATAACACTCAATACCAAGAATAGGGTAAGAGAACAAAATATACTTAGTATACAACATCTTAAGTTAACAAGAGTGATCAGTTAGAAACTGAGTCATTTACAGCTACATTCGGTTACCTATTATGAAATTTATTTGCATGGAATGTGTGTTCTAAATTATGGTTATTTAGAATAGAGAACATTATGTATATAAAAAAATTCCCTTGTTTCTTAAGTCTTAAAATGGGAATGTTACATGTGTGGTGAGTTTAACATCTTAAGGGAGATCCATACAATTCAGTCATGGAAAATAATCAGTCAAAAGTGGTTTTTCCACCTCCAAAGATCTTTTATTTAATGGATCAAATTATGGCTTATAGAGTGTCGAATGAAGACTTACCTAATGTCACTTGGGTTTGACATATGGAAATCAGTTGATAGTGGCTACATTATTCCATCTACACCTCCTACATATGCAATAGGAAAGAGAGAAAGTGAAAATAATTCTAAATCCATGAATGCAATTCTCTGTGGGCTGGATGAGGCTAAGTTCATAAAGGTCATGCAAGTGTACCATAACTAAGGAAATGTGGGAAAATTTAATATTATATATGAAGGAGAGAGCAAAGTGTAAAATTGGCCAAGTTACAGACTTATCGTGCTCAGTTTGAAAGCATGAAAATGAAGGAAGGTGAAAATGTTGCATCATACTTGCAAAGAATGGATGAAGTTATAAATCAGATTAGAGGCTTAGGAGAGAAAATATAAGAGTTTGGTTCAAAAAGTGTTGAGATCTATATCTTTAATAGTTCATTCTAAAGTGTCACAGATAGGAATATAAGGATTTAACAACCTTAAAAATGGATGAGATTTATGGAATCTTAACTGCATATGAGATGAGAATTAGTGACTCAAAGTCAATCAAGAAAGAGGCAACCTTCAAGGATGATAAGTAATAATAGGTCAAGAAGAATAAAGCTAAGTCTGACATGGAGATAGATGATGAGAAGGTGGAAGCCATGTTTTTGAGAAAGCTAAAAATAGGATCAGGTAAGTACATGGGAAATCTTCCATTTAAATGTTTTAATTGTGGCCAAGTTGGTCATTTTTCTATAAAATGTCCCAACAAACACAAGGATGATCGAGATGATGAATGGTATTCTAAAAGAAAAAAAATCAATAAGTGATAAGGAAAGAAGAATTACTTTAGAAAGAAAAGGAACCTCTACTCCAAGGAGGATTCAAGTTCAAGTGAATCAAGTGATACTAGTAGTTCTATAAGTGAGAAGGATGAAGCCTATAATGAAATTTTTTTCATGGCTATTGAAACATCACATGAGAGAAAATCAAGACATAGGTATTTCAGTGAGGATGAAATCTTAGATGAAGAGGAAGCTGAGGTAAATCTTGAAGCAAAGATGATAAGAACCCTGGATGAATTGAAACATCAAAGGAAAAAGAAGAAAAAATTGAAGATAAAGATGAAATAATATGAAGAAAAAATTGAGATCCTTGAGGATAGGCATAAGCATAAAGATGAAGATGAAACCAAATAACTATAAGCTCAATTGGAGTTGATATTAACCTCCTTAAAGTAAATAAATAAGAGCATCAAAAATCAATACGTAGTTAAAATCACAAGATGACAAGATGAAAAAATCTTTGATTGACAAGGATGACACCTACATGAGACATGAAGAAGAAATGATATCTTTGAGAACTAAATTAGAGGAAGCAAAAGAGAGACTGAAGATGTATAGCAAGATGGAAAAGAGATATAAAACCCCGAATAGAATGTTAGATAAAAAAGGAAACATGTGAAAAATAAGGTCTACTCTTCACAGAAGAACCTATGAAGAAGTGTATAGAGGAAAAATTTGAGCTAAACAGAAAATTAGACATGAAGATAACCAAGAGGTAAAATTTAATAAGGCCTAAATCAATTAGGTAATCGAATTCTTTCAGGTATGAGAGAAAATTTAATGGTTATTGCTTTTCTTGTCACAATTTTGGACATAGAGCTAAGGAGTGCAGAAATCATATCATGAATGATCACCCATAGAGAGATAAAAGAGATGAGAAAATAAAGAATAGATTGTGCTTCAACTATAAAGAAAAAGTTCATATAGATCAATTTTTCCTTGAAGAGCCAAACAATCCATTTTGGAGAGCAAAAAAATAAAGAGGTGAGATAGTTTTTTACAATTGTAATAGGATTGTACATGTTTCTAAATATTTTTGGTTATGAGAGTTATAAGTATGGTTGGAATCTCATTCCATATCTATATAGAAGCAATAATCGGATTGAATTATTAAATTTTCATAAACTTAAACACCGTGTAAATAAGTTATAGCATAGTCAACCTCGAATGCATAACACAAGAATCAAATAGTTAAAAGGAATATTAAAAAAATATATAAGGTGAAAATTAATCCTGAAAAGGTTCCAAAAAATACATGGGATATATTATCTCAATAAGCACATCATAAAGTAGTGATCACACTGAGAAAGTTGAAAGCAAGCCAAGAAGAGAAGAAAATGAAATCCATCATGCATGTTTGACTAGTATGCAATCAGGTGATGAAGAATTTATGCCTCAAGTTGTACTAGAGAATATATATAAAATGCAATTTGAAATCTTATCAGAAAGTGAAATAGAAAGAAATAACTTATGTGATGAGATTATCACACAAATTAGTACACCCAAGAATAATAACAAGATCGAAGGGAAGTGGTGTCATCATATTGCATTGATGAGTATATTATGTTCGAGTAAACCTCACATGATGAAGTGCCTTCTCTATGATTCTAGAAGGCATAGTTTAGTTGAAAGAAGCAAGGTCTTTTCCTCAATAATCTACCTACTTGAAAATAAAGCTTTCTCGGACGGTAATTTTGATAACAATACAATTTTGGGATCTCCAAGTAAGTTTCCATCAGTTGTTGCTAGTTAAAATCCTCATGATGTTTCCAAGGTATGTAAGATTCAAGGAATGTGTGTTTTTTCCTATGTTCAAGTTATAGTGCTCATTCAAGTTGTTGAGTGTTCATGTCAAGAATGTGTAGTCAATAAGTCTCAAAATATGAGTTTTTCTTCTCCATGTTGTCAAAGATGGAATCATTTTTGCGTCTTTGTGATTGATATTAGCCACTAGTAGGTCTGATAGGTTTTGGGAAAATGTCCTTGGGTAAAATAGATTACAAGAATGAGTCATGTGTTTGTAAGGAAGAATAAGTGTGTGAGTTATTTTCACTCATGTTGTTAAGATTCTATTCTCATGCTTTGATTTTTGAAATAAAATATTTTCCTCTTTCAAAGTTTGAAAATAAGACAATAGAAAATTGAAGTTAAGTAAGATGCAGGTATTGGTCTTGAAAATGTTCAAAAGTTGTGGGCATCTATGATGCATGCTAATGAAGTGGAAAATAAGAATATAAAATATATATGAAGCCTATGCTATATGTATACTTGAAGTTCTATCCGAGTTGAAAACAATAGTACAAAGTATAGTTTTCTAACAATTGATACAAGGAAGAAGGTACAAGGTTACTTTATGAATAATGACAAGAAGAATCTTGTGATAAAAGAGGATCAAGGAAGAGTATCATGAAGTTAATTTGAGTGGGAAAATTCTATAAGCTTATGGAAATAGATAACAGTAGTTGAAATACAAGGATGTTGAGATATCTTACATTACATATTTTCCTTGTGAAAGTGTAAAATGATTAAAAAAATTGTCAACCTGTTCAGAGTTAGAGTTAAAGAGGAGGCTAAGGTACATAGGTACATACAATAGTATTGGTATACATTTTTTTAATTTTATTAAAGGAAAACAAGGAGTCTAAGTTCTCACAAACTTGTAAAGAGGAGGGAAATAAATAGGATGCAGGTCCGAAAGTGAAGTTTAAGGAAGGTGGAGTCATTCTACTCTGTCACACAAGTTTTGAAGACTATTTAGATGGATTGAAGTATCTTGAAAAATAAAATGAAGAACAACTATAATTTTGATGACTTGTGAAGAAAATAATATACATATAAGGTTGAAACCATTGAGAAAGAACTTCAGGGAAGGAGCATAGTGATTGATCACTCCATGAGTCATGAAATCATGGGTGCTAAGAAGAGGAGAGGTCTCAGGAAGATAAAGAAAAATGAGTTGGTAATGGAACTAAGAACTAGTAAATTTAAATTATAGGAAAGAAGAAAGGAAATAGTATGATAAAAATATACTTCAGTTAAAGGTGGATAAATTGATTCCAAGGGGAGAAGTATCAACTTTTTTGGATTATGGTGAATTGAGTTCCTAAAAATTAAGAGCATAGCATCAAGGGGAGAATTACAATTTGATTTTTGAACAAAGTAAAATTATAAGGGTCTAAATGAATTTTGTCTTGTCAAATTATTCTCAAAAGAGAGTTTCCAAGTTTAGGGGGAGCTTGATTTAGTCAAAAATGTATCTTCTCAAAGCATGTACAGGTGCTAATAGCTAAAATCAGTGGGGTAGTAAAGAAAGGAGGAAAAGCATGTATCCTTGGTATGAGCTCTTGATGGATCAAATATATAGAGTGTTTAAAATTAAGGGTGAAGATCAAATAAGAGCATGGTAAAAGGAGTGAATAGCTTGAGGTTGAAAGGAAAAGGTTCAAGGAAAGCATTGAAGTTAGGTGTTGACAAAATTCATGCAACTAATTGTATCCTATCAGTCAAAAGAGCATCATCATCCAAGGGGGAGTTCCTTGAGGTAAGCTTGATGATGATCATGTTGTTGGATGTTTGAACCTTGTTATATATGTCAAAATGGGAGAGAGTACTATTATAAACTAAGTATGAATGTGTTTTCCATGAAAGTTTCTGAGTATGTTGCCATCAATGAAAAAGGAGGATATTTTTGAAGCCTAGTCATTAATTTTGTCATTGATGTCAAATAGAATTGATGAAAAAGGGTGAGTGGTGAAGTAATTCTCTGAAAGGAACATGAAGGTTGATTGGTAGTTATTTCTTAATGCTATGGAGCTAACAAAGAGGTTTAAGGTTGATTCCAAGACATGATTTAATGAAGTTTACAATATGTTCTTGATTTTACTAGTCATGGTGGTTTGAGAAAATGTCTTATAGATAGGTATCTGTAAGTGATATATGCAAAGTGGTGTTAAGGATTCATGAAAATACCTTTGTGCAGATTTTGATCCGATCGCACTCTATATACTTTTGTTGTTCTCCAAGTGCTCACAAATTCCCTTGTACTTGATATGTGAAAAAATGTGAAGTTAAGGTGGAGCTCTCCTATCTACTACATGAAGGTATGTAATTATTTGTGTAAGAAAAAGATTGAAATACTTAGAATTTGTTTGAGAAAATTGAGAAAACATGCTTTTCTAGTGTAGTGCATACTTTTGGTGTGTTGATGGAATTGTTTCCTTAGGAAATAAATTTCCCCGCATGGGTCTTGGATCCATAGGACAAATGGATTAATGTATTATGGGTCGAGAGAGTGATGCAAGCACAAAGAGTGTGGGTGCAAAAATTTATCTAGGAATATTGGTTCCCGTAGAGTGGTTTGGTCCTAAAAGTGAAGAAGATTACAGATTAGGAGAGTGATGTGGGCATAAAGGGTTTTGTCGAGAATAGTTCCTTACTAGGTGGAGTTCCCTATAATCCACTACGAGACACAACACAAAGGAGGAGTATTGCAGGTGAAAAATGAGTCGGAGAAAAAAATTAACATGGAACAAGATCCAAAGGAACTAAGGATCCCCACAGGTAGATCGACCTAAAAAA